>CM054058.1:356986187-357577159 GCA_028641055.1 Alopecurus myosuroides
TTCTGGAATTTAATGGAATTACCAAAAAAGGGAAACTATGACACCATCATGATGTCACTGTGACATCATCAATGGACACAGGGGCACTGCTGCGGAAGAAATTGGTCAATCCGTCGCGAATTCGTTGAATCAAAAGGGCTCACGAGATGGAGGAGACCGGGGGGAGTCTAACGAGCGGCGGGGGTGACCAAATGGTTGCCGGAAACCTTGCCGGCGGCGAGGTGGCGTGGCGGCCGACGGCGGCTTCCGAGGGGGAAGATGATACAGAGGGGTAGGAGGAGAGGCGGGAGCACCTACGTGCTCAGGATCTCACCGCGGTTTTAGTGGTGTGTTCGGGGAGGCCGGAGGGAGGCCTAGGGCGACGAATCGACGGCGGGAAGGCTCGCCGGCCGCGGGGAAGAAGAGGGTGGCGCGGTCGACTCCGGTCTTCCCTGCTCACAGTGCCTAGCTTAGAACCACGAGGAGGTCCAGGCGGAGCCATTGGTGGTGTCCGCTCGTCGCGGCGTGGCCGGAGACGGCGGGGAAGAGGCGGCGGCCGGAGAGGCGGTAGCCTAGGGTTTGGGTTCGGGTTTGTTCTTCCGGACGATACAGAGAGCGAGAGAGGATAGGGAGGTAGAGGAAAGGAAGGGCACGGCGTCCAGGTGGTCATCCGCGCGAGAGAGGGGGGGCGCAGGCAGCTGCGTGGCATCGATGGCGGCATGGAGGGCACGCAGGTGCTCCTACTGGCAGAGGTGGAAGATGACAAAGGAGCACTTCCGTTAACCCCCTGTTTTTCCCAGAAATTACAAAGAAGCCCTTCTACCTTTTTAAAACAGCAAGTCATTTGAATGTTTGAGGGTCTTTTTGCAAGGATAAAAAATAGCAAAAATACATTTTGGAAACCTTAAAAAATTTCCAACCTCACCATGTTTTGCTTTGGTGTATTTGAAAAAAATTTCAGTTCAAAATTTTGGAAACCACATTAAGTACTATTTGTGGAATTTTCTCAAACCATTGAAATTCACAATTTAAATTGGTTCAAACATGGTTTAAATTTTTGTTTAGTGCATGTATGAGATGAACACACACCACACACCATAATTAGCAGGATTGGGGATGTTACAAAGGGTTCCTGTCAATGAACCAAACCGAGAGGATGATGGCCTTGGTAAAGCCAAGTTTATGCTACCATCATTCAATTTTGATAGTGATGATGTTGAAGAGTACCTCATGTGGGAGCTGAAAATTGAGAAATTATGGAGGATGCATGAGTATCATGAGGAGAGGAAAGTTAAACTTGCTTCTTCAGGTTTTGATGGCTATGCTTTGCTATGGTGGGATAATAATACAAGAATAAGAACAAGAAATAGAGAACCTGAAATTGCCACATGGAGGGACGTGAAGCAAATTATGAGGGACAGATTTGTGCCTAAAAATTACTTGAGATCATTGTATGAAAAGTTACAACACTTGAAGCAAGGCACAAAAATAGTGGATGCTTATTTTAGAGAGATGGAGTTGATATTGCAAAGAGCTAGAGTAAGAGAGGATGTTAAACACACTATGCAAAGATTCCTTTTAGGTTTGCAATTCAAAATCAGAAGTATTGTGAGGCATACACAATATAATGACATGAATGAGTTGTTGGATCAAGCAAGGGAAACTGAAAAACAATTGACCGAAGAAGCATTGCAAGCTCCAAGGAGACCTTTCACTAATAGGTCATCTTTTTCTTCACCGCCACCTCCACAACCAAACCCTAGCCGTGGGGTATCCACTACAAAATCTGAAGGTAATACCTCTATTTCGAAGAGGCAAGCACAATCAGCAGCTAGTGCAAGTGGATCTACTTCTTCTACAGCTCGAAATAGGGACATGAGCTGCCATACATGTGGAGGTAAAGGTCACTTTAAGAGAGATTGTCCAAATAAAAAGGTTATGCTTATTAATGAGGACAATGAATATGAGACTGGTGATGATGCTGATCCTACTCAAGAGGATGATTATGATGATGATGATGGACCTCTTGATGCATATCCTTCCACATATCCTACTTTTGTTTGCACACCAAGAACATTGAGTATTCTTCCTAGTCCTGAAAGTCAAAGATGCAACTTATTTCAAACAAGAGCAATTGTTGGTCCCCAATTGGCTTGCAAGGTCATTATTGATGGTGGTAGTTGCAGAAATTTGGCAAGCAAAGAATTGTGTGCAAAGCTAAAATTGAGATATATTACACACCCTCATCCTTATCATATACAGTGGCTTAGTGATAAAGGAGAGATTAAGGTTACCCACATGGTGAGAGTTGAATTTCAAATTGGGCATTATAAAGACACCATTGAGTGTGATGTGGTGCCTATGTCAGTTAGTCACATGTTACTTGGGAGACCTTGGCAGTTTGATAGGAGTGTTATACATGATGGTAGAGAAAATACCTATCAACTCGAGTGGAATGAGAAGGACATATTATTGAGGCCTGTGACACCACAACATATTGTAAATGAGTCTAGACAAAAAATTCATGAGAGTGTTGAAAAGATTGAGAGTGAAAATAAGAGTGTTGTGAGTGATAATAGGGCAACCAATTCGAGTGGTAAAAATAAAAGTGAGGGAGTGAACCTATTATGCATGTTAGCCACTAGAGATGACTTGAGAGAATTTAGGGAGGATCCTACTATGCTTCCTATAGTGCTTATGCACAAGGGACAAATTTTGGTTTCTAATGACATGACCCCTATTCCGCTTGGTGTTTCTAATATTTTGCAGGATTTTGATGATGTTTTTCCAGAAGAGGTGCCTTCGGGTTTGCCACCATTGAGAGGTATTGAGCACCAAATTGATTTGATTCCTGGATCTTTATTGCCAAACCGAGCTCCCTATAGGACTAATCCCCAAGAAACAAAAGAGATTCAGAAACAAGTACAAGAGCTTGTTGACAAAGGTTACATTCGAATAAGCCTTTCTCCTTGTGTTGTTCCCGTTATTTTAGTGCCTAAGAAAGATGGTACATGGCGCATGTGTGTAGATTGTAGAGAAATTAACAATATCACTATTCGTTATCGTCATCCTATACCACGTTTGGAAGACATGTTAGATGAATTAAGTGGTAGTGCTATTTTCTCTAAAATTGATTTGCGTAGTGGTTATCATCAAATTAGGATGAAAGAGGGGGATGAGTGGAAAAAAGCTTTTAAGACAAAATTTGGTTCATATGAGTGGTTAGTTATGCCCTTTGGATTGACTAATGCACCTAGTACTTTCATGAGATTAATGAACCATGTTTAGAGAAATTTTATTGGTAAATTTGTGGTGGTTTACTTTGATGATATTCTTATTTATAGCCACAATGAACATGAACATATTGATCATATTAGACAAGTCTTGCATGTGCTAAGAGAAAATAAATTGCATGGAAATTTAGATAAGTGCATTTTTGGCAAAGATAAGGTCATATTTCTTGGTTATGTTGTTTCTAAGCATGGGATTGAAGTAGATGAATCAAAAATTGAAGCTATTAAAAATTGGCCTATTCCTATTAATGTGAGTCAAGTAAGAAGTTTTAATGGATTAGCTGGTTTTTATAGAAGATTTGTCAAAGATTTTAGTACACTTGCTGCATCTTTGAATGAACTCACTAAAAAGGGTGTAGAATTTGTGTGGGGAGTTGAACAAGATATTGCTTTTGATGCTATTAAAGAGAAGTTGATTTCGGCCCCTTTGTTATTGCTTCCTAATTTTGACAAACAATTTGAGATTGAGTGTGATGCTAGTGGCATAGGTATAGGAGGAGTATTAATGCAAGAAAAGAAACCTATTGCCTATTTTTCTAAAAAATTACATGGTGCACAATTGAATTATTCTGTTTATGATAAAGAACTATATGCACTTGTGAGAGTTTTAGAGGTGTGGAAACATTATTTATGGCCTAAAGAGTTTATTATACATTCTGATCATGAGGCATTAATTTTTTTAAAGAACCAATCTAATTTGAATAAAAGACATGCTAAATGGGTAGAATTTATAGAATCTTTTCCATACATCATAAAACATAAAAAGGGATTGGACAATGTAGTTGCTGATGCTTTATCAATAAAGAACATGTTACTCTCCAAT
Source organism: Alopecurus myosuroides (assembly GCA_028641055.1). Classification (NCBI taxonomy): domain Eukaryota; kingdom Viridiplantae; phylum Streptophyta; class Magnoliopsida; order Poales; family Poaceae; genus Alopecurus; species Alopecurus myosuroides. The sequence goes on from CM054058.1 coordinate 356,990,283, forward strand.
TTAGAGATAAAGGTTTCGGGTTTGGAGGGTATTAGAGAGCTATATGCTAATGATAAAGAATTTGCTATGTCATTTAATAAATGTACTAATGTTAAGGCATGGGACAAATTTCATATACATGATGGATACTTGTTTAGGGCTAACAAAGTATGTATTCCCGAGTGTTCTTTGCGTTTATTCTTATTACAGGAATCTCATAGTGGAGGATTAATGGGACACTTTGGAAGAGAGAAGACATTGCTTATGTTAGCTGATAATTTTTATTGGGCACATATGAGAAGAGATGTGTATAGATTGGTGCAAAGATGCATTACTTGCAATAAGGCAAAGTCCAAGTTGAAACCCCACGGGTTGTACACACCATTTCCATCACCTAGTACACCATGGGAGGATATTAGTATGGATTTCGTGTTGGGCTTGCCAAGGACAAAAAGAGGACATGATTCTATATTTGTGGTTGTGGACAGATTCTCGAAGATGGCTCACTTCATTGCTTGCCACAAGAGTGATGATGCTTCTCATATTGCAAATTTATTCTTTAGAGAAATTGTGAGATTACATGGAGTGCCAAGAACTATTGTTTCAGATAGAGATGTCAAATTCATGAGCTATTTTTGGAAGACACTACGGGGGAAGCTTGGAACTAGATTGTTATTTTCGACTACTTGCCACCCCCAAACTGATGGGCAAACTGAAGTGGTAAATAGGATATTGTCTACATTATTGAGAAGCATGATCAAGAAAAATTTAAAGGAGTGGGAAGAGTGCTTGCCACATGTGGAATTTGCATATAATAGGGTTGTGCACGCAACTACTAATCTTTGTCCTTTCGAGGTGGTCTACGGGTTTAAGCCAATTACCCCATTGGACTTGTTACCACTTCCTATACATGAGAGAACTAATATGGAGGCATCCAAACGAGCAGATTTTGTGAAGACGATTCATGAGAGGACCAAGGAGACAATTGAGCAAAGAGGACAACATGTGGCCTAGAGGGTTAATAAGAAGAGAAAGGAGGTAATATTTCGGCCAGGTGACATGGTGTGGGTTCACTTTCGTAAGGACAGATTTCCCACATTGCGCAAATCAAAATTGATGCCTAGAGGTGTTGGTCCTTATAGAGTGATTTCGAGGATCAATGATAATGCATACAATATAGACCTCCCAATTGATGAGTTTGGTGTTAGTAATTCTTTTAATGTGGCTGATTTGACACCTTACTATGGATATGATCTTGCATCCAGGACGATGCCTTTTCAAGGGGGGGGGAGGATGATGAGGACATCCCTAGCTCTTCACCTATTGTTACACATGATGATATTCCTACAAAGAATGATGAAGTGAGAATTGGTCCCATGACAAGATCAAGGACTAAACTATTACAACAACAAGTGAATTCACTCCTACTTGAGTATAACATTTATAATTATGAGAGCTTTATACTACCTAAATCCATGCATGTTTGTATTCTTAGTTTTGTTGATAACACAAGCATTAAGGAGGGAGAACAAGAAGAGAAGATGCACATGGATGAAGATGGGCTTGAAGAGGAGATGGATAACAAATGCTAGAAGGATGACAAGAAGGAATAACAGGAAATAAAAATTTCTATTTCATTGAAAACAATTGTTATTTCATAGTAGAGAAGGGGATGGCACCTCCACAAGGTTAAATGTGCTAGTTAGAAATCCTAGTTATATTAGGTATGGTTTGTATACCATCATATGGCCGCACCCCTTAATGGTGGGTCGATTTGTATCCTATTGGTTGAGTCCAAGTTAAAAACTAGGCCCAAGTTGGTTCCTATTCGGGTTGGGTGGGTTTTGCTTGCGCAAGTACCCTTGTGGCCGCACCCCACCCCTCATATATACCCCTTGGGGCGCATAAGATAGGTTAGACTACGTTAAAACAAAAACCCTAGACTTCTAGATTGTATTGCTTGAAGCATTCATTTTGAATCATATACCTTTGCAAATCTGAGTGTATTCTGCTGTTCCACTGGGAATAAGGAGAAACAGGACCACTTGTAGTCGGTGGCTACTTGTGCAAGAGTGTGGAGTCTCGAATATCCGAAGGGGTTAAGTGTTGTTGCAATTGGTGACAGGGTTTAGCCAAAGGAGAGAGCGAGGTATCACATTGGTTATCAAGTTATCAAAGAGTTCAGTGAGAAGATCGGGCCACCCCTTATCAAAAGCTAGATGGGTAAATGATACCGTCATCTTCTGCATCATTAATAGTTGACACCATAACGTCTTCATTATATGAGGGCCTTGCTGAAGTAGACGAGCGTGATGGACTTGTCCTTGTAGGATCATCACTCCTAAATATCTCACCAAAGTTGAACCTATCCATCTCTGAATTTTTTCAACAATCATCATAAAAATTAATTTCAAGCAACTATAAGTTGGAGACTACGATAGGGACTTATATGAGAGATAAACATACATCAAAAATATATTATTTCTACTCAAATCAAGCATGCAAACTCACAAAAGTTGTCACGTATAGTACCAAAATACTCAAGAAATACTTCACTAGACAAAATTCTAGTTGGACGATCGGAGGGGTCACATACCGGAGAGCAAATGCACCAAATTTCAGCACAAAAGATGGGCTGGGCAAAGAGATCGAAAAATGTCGAGGAAGAACAACAAGAAATCGGGTTCCAAGAAATGTGTTGATTTTGGGAGGTGAGATAAGGAACTTTGGCAGTAGAGAGAGTAAGTGGGGGGCCAAGGGGCCCCACACCATGGACTGGCGCCACCAGGGGCAGGTGATGCATGTAAAATGCATAGATGAATTTTGCATATTTTCACATGGTTTTCTATTACATATTATTTTGGGGTTAAATTACAAAGTCCCCCAACTTTTATGGAATTAACCCTGCCTGTCAGAAACCCCGTTTTCTATATTTTTGACGTTTCCGGGGCAAACTTCGACGAAATCACCTAAAAATCTGCGGGGGTCATTTTCTTGGAAGGAGAAGACTTGCGGGCAAAGGATCCACGAATTGGGCAAGGAGGCCCAAAAGAGGACCCTCCACGCGGCCAGATTCCTTGGCCGCGTGAGAGGCCCCCTTTTGGCCCCTGTGGCCCCAATTCCTTCCATCTTCGACTTACCGACTCCGTCTTGACCTAAAACCGACTATAAAAAAGGGTCCCCCGTACCCTTACGGAGGAGAGCGCCGCCGAAACACCAAAACACCGAAACAGAGACCAGAAGTTCCAGATTGGAGGGGGAAAACTCCGGCGGGGCGCCGCCGGTGTGATCTCCTACCCCTCCAAGGTCATCTCCATCGACATCTCCATGAAGAGGGAGTATTCCAGCCCAGGGCTATGGGTTTGTGGAAGTAGCACTTGTATCTCTCTCTATGTGCTTCACTAATTAGATCCGTATGAGCTGCCTCACATGATTACGGGCACCGTTGTAATTCCTATGTGGTGGATCTTTTCTATGAGTTATTGAATCTGAGATTGCAATTGTTTCTCTTGAGTTATTTGAGTAGATGTATCTTATGTACCCCGTTCTTATTTGCTAGCTTTGATCAATCTAGTTCTTGAGAGTGTGTGTGGGGTGATGGGTGCATTAGTTGGAGTAACGGGGGGTGGCTAGTGCTGTGAAAGTGACAGAAGTTCAGCGATCCACTTAGGTTTTGTTAAACCTTTCTTAGTTACCTCACTAGGGATAAAAAGGAGTACCTTGTTACCGGGGATTTGAAGTGACACTAATCAATCTCCATGACTAGATCTAGCAAGTTCTTACTTCAACTTCATGTCACATTGCTTAAAGCTATACTCTGGTTTTTCCTTAATTATCGAGGTGTTATGATTTATTTCGCATCTTGGTGGAGTATAAGAGGGATTAATATGACCGTAGAGATCTCTATGCTAGGACGTGATGCCCATATGAAAGTACTCAATGTTAAACATGTTATTGTAATCTCACATGTAATTCTTTATGTCCACCGTCTACTACTTTATTTGAGAGAATGCAAGTGTGAAACCATGAACCCCGGTCCTATTTTAAATATAAGAAAACACTCTAGTTACTTTGCTGCAATTTACTTTACTTGCACTTTACTTTACTTGCATCTCCAATTCGAATTTACATTATCTCCGTCACCACTTGCATCACAAAAATACAAAAACAATCCATTGCATATTTATTTTCTCATTTGCATTTAGTAGTAGATTTAATTATTGCACATTTACTTTCAGTTTTGCATTGCAATTTAGAAGACTCAAACCTTGTGCTTGACAACCACTTGGTGAGGTTGAGGGCAAAAAATTCTCTACTTGTTTGCAGGATCCTGGAGGAAGCTTGGAAGACAACTGCTGAAATACTGGATCCCCAAGAGTTCGATATAAACCCTCGAGTCACCCTCGTGGGGAAGAAGGCTTGCCACTAGCTACACACTCTGCACTTGGAGTCTCAACCTAGCCATCAGCAGGCCGTGCCACCCTACGGTGTGCCTGCCTGGTGGGTCTCCCTGGGGTCTCCCTGGTGGCTTTCTGCCTCATTTTTTACGTAAAAATTTATTATAATTTTTCTGAAATTTTTCGAGAAACTTTATTTTTGAGGTATTTCCAGAATTTTAATAATTAATAAAAACCGGGAAAACGAAAGTGAAAACGTGGAAAACAAAACCAAAACCAGAACTACAGAGGTTCTAAGACACTCCAATGAAAGAATATCCAAAGAAAACAAAGGTGGTAGTGGTGAAAACAAAAGTATGGGTGGTGAAAACATGCATAACTTCAGTAATCAGAGTGAAAACATCAGTAAAACATGCATAAGGATGGTGGAAAACATGATTTCACTCAAGTAATAATGTGATAACAGAAGTAAACATGGTGAAAACATAATGGGTAAGGTGAAAAAATAGTGAAAACATTGCCCACTTCATTTAAAATCATTTTGTTAACAAGGGTGATCAAGCCTTGCTACCAAAATATTTTTTTACGAAACATAACTTTGTTTCTCACTAAATAATTATGTTACCTCAACCTTGATAGGCATAGTCCCAATCATAATAATTTCATATTCTTTTGGTGGCTTTGGAATAGGACAATAAAATTCTCCAATCTTGATGGTCTCCACATTTTCAATGGAATTCAGACCATATTTTCTATCTATCTTCTTGGGAAAATAAACAGTGTGTTCTTTATCATTAACATTAAAAGTAACTTTGCCTTGATTGCAATCAATAACAGCCCATGTAGTATTAAGAAAAGGTCTTCCAAGAATAATAGACATATTATCATCTTCAGGCATTTCCAACACAACAAAGTTAGTTAATATCACACAATTATTAGAAACTTGAACAGGAATATTCTCACATATACCCACAGGAATAGCAGTAGACTTATCAGCTATTTGCAAAGATATATCAGTTGATATCAATTTTTCTAGGAGGAGTCTTCTAAAGAGAGTAAAAGGCATGACACTAACTCCAGCTCCCAAATCACACAAAGCAGTTCTAACATAATTATTTTTAATAGAACAGGGAATAGTAAGTATTCCAGGGTCTCCAAGCTTCTCAGGAACCTTGCCATTAAAAGAGTAATTAGCAAGCATAGTGGAAATTTCCTCATTAGGAATCTTCCTTTTGTTAGAGACAATATCTTTCATATATTTTGCATAAGGAGGCAATTTAATAGCATCAGTTAAATGAATTTGCAAGAACAAAGGTTTCATCCATTCACAAAACTTGTTATAATGTTCTTCTTCCTTAGATTTGTGTTTCTTACCAGGGAAAGGCATTGGTTTTCGTACCCAAGGTTCTCTCTCATTACCATGTTCATTAGGAATGAGATCTTCCTTAGTATACTTTGCAGTTTTAGTTTGCTTTTCAGTTTCAGCATCAGAGATAGATATACTATTAGGATCTTTAGCAAGTTCAGAGGATTCTACAGCAGTTTTATGTTTCTTCTTCTTTTTATTCTTAGTATGAATAACATCATTATTAGTTTAGTGAGAATCTTGTTCAATTCTTCTAGGATGTCCCTCAGGATATAAAGGATCTTGTGTAGCAATACTACTTCTAGTTCTTATTTCATAAGCATGTTTTTATTTGGAAGCATTAACTAGCAAATCTTTTTACACTTTAGCAAGTTGATAGATTTGAGTTTGAACCATTTGAAAATGTTTAACAAGCATTTTAACATCATTAGAGGTTCTTTTTGTAATACCATGCAAACCATTAATAGCTCTAGAGTTTTCCATAAGGTGGTTCTGCACTCTCTAATGAAAATCATCTTGCTTAATGACATAATTATCAAATTCATCTAAGCATTGGTCAGGAGGTTTTCTATAGGGAATATCTCTACTACCAAAATATTGGAGAGAGTATACCTCAATGGATGGTGAGTGAGGGATTGGCTTACATAATTCTTCTATAGGTGGAAGATTCTTCACATCTCTGATTTAATACCCCTGTCTTTAAGAGATTTATTGGCTTCTCTCATCACTTCATCATTTAATTCAATCATTCCCCTCTTCTTGGGTGTTGGTGTTGGTGTAGGTACTGGAGTAGGGGTCGGCTTAGGCTCACCCATAGTCCAATCATCATGATTTTGGCTTATTTTAGCCATTAATTCATCAGCTTCTTCTGGAGTTCTTTGCCTGAAAACACAACCAGCACAACTATCCAGGTATGTCCTAGATTCAACAGTTAGTCCATTATAAAATATATCAAGAAGTTTATTATCTTCTAGCTTATGCCCAGGTTTAGCTCTAACTAAAGAACCAAACCTTGCCCAAGATACATGCAATTTCTCTTCTTCCAATTGCTTGAAATTAAATATATTTTGTAAAGCAGCATGTTGAGCACTAGCAGGAAAATATTCTGAAAGAAAGCATTAACCGAACCAATAGGACTATCAATAGATCCAGGAGACAAATTGTTAAAACAAGTTTTACCTTCATCCTTTAATGAGAAAGGGAATATTTTAGCAACAAAGTAGCTACGTTTCTTAAGATCATCAGAGAATAAACTACTCAAAGAGGAGAGCTCATTCATATGTTTCATAGCACTTTCATTTTCAGTTCCACAAAAAGGTCTTTCTCAACAATAGATATATAAAGAGAGAAATCATAATCCTTATCCTTAATATAAATAGGAGAAGTGGCAAACTTAGCATCAGGATATAATTTATATCTAACAGCACGACTTTCCATAAGACGTATAGCAGCATCTTTATCTTTCATAGCATGTATTTCATCAATAAGATCATCACTCGGTTCAATATAAGCATCATCCAAATCATCACTAGGGTTTTCTCTAAACTCAAGTGAAAAAGCAGGAGTAACAGGATTTTTATCAGGAGTTTCAGTGTTTGCATTACTTTTAGCTTTAGCAATAGTAGCATCTAAGAAAGGACCGAGAGAAATGCTCTCATCAAGCACAGTAGAAGCATCATCAAAAGTATCAAAAGCATTTTCAGATTCAGCAGAAGTAGCATGTGTAGCATGTGGTGGCGTAAGCAGCTTACTCATAACAGACGGAGAATCAAGAGCAACAGAGGTGTTCAGGGTTGTACCTCTTCTTGTAGTGAGCTATGCTCGGCGGCGCCTAACGGGCCCAGATATACGCCCTTTGGGCCCAATCTCGGCCAGGGCTGGCTGGGACGGGCTCCGACGCGTCGTCTCCAGTGGGGCTGAGAAGCAACTCGCGGTGGGGATGGCGGGCACGACGTCGTGTCTACTGCATCGTGGCGGTGGGGGCTTCACGGGACCGATCTAGGCCCGAACGGGCCCTGGTGGCCTCGTATGCTCCTACTGCTGCATCCGGTCTGCTACTTCCTACGGCGGTGGAGGTTGTTCCCTCCCACGTGGCTGCGGTACCGCCGTCCCTTCTCGGTGATAGTTCTTTCTCGGCCCGACTGGCCTTGCAGCTTCTGCCATGGCGAGACGACGATGATGGCCTCGAGACCGCAAAGGCATAGGTGGGCGGTGAGCATAGTGGAGCCGACATTTTGTCCGGGGTAGTTGGATGTTAGGGTTCGGAAGAAATCCCCATCGGCTCTTGCCGGTACCGGCGCGGTGACGCCTGTGGGTGTCGCCTCCCTTCTTGAAGGGTGCCGGGTGTAGCCCTACCCCACTCCCCTCCATGTACCAGGAGAAATCTTAGGAGCAGTCCGGGCAGCAGCGGCGTCGTCGTCATCCTCTTCTTGAAGATGTTTCTTTGGTGCGCGACATTTTGGAGGCTGGGGTGTGTGGTGGTTTTTACCAGTGGGCTTAGCAGTGCCAGGTCATCATCGGGGTTGTCGATATGCCGGTGTTGGCATTTTTTTCTTTTCTCGTTCTTTTTCCTCTTCTTGGGCTTTTTGTGCTGTTTGCCCCAACGTTGATCTCAATGTTGTATGGTGTGGTTGCTCTATCTACTATATCTAAATAGGAACACCCCACTAGCTGATTTTTCTGCCTTCTCCTGCCTCCACGTCATCTTCTTATTACCGACGCGTAACGTTGTTGCTCGTTTTTTTTTTGAAATAATAATAAACTCACTAACCTGAGCAGCAAGCCGCCTCATTAAAAACCTTACAGTCCCCTTAGGTACCCTGGTAAGGAAAAGAGTGCGTAAAAACCTTGCTGCCCACACAATTACACAATTGTTACATCCTCAGCTAGTCTGGGAAGGAGAAAATCCGGGGGTTCCTCATGCCAAACAGATGACAATGGTCACTCAGCATGTCTAGCTAAAAGATGCGCAGCTATATTAGCTTCTCTAGGGCAATGCGCAAAAACAACGCGATTAAAATTGTGAGAAAGAAAGGAGCACTCCTCGAAGATAGCAGCAGCTGGTCCTAGGGAATTCCCGCCATGTATCATCACCTCCATAACATCCATGCTGTCGGAATTGACCTCCAATATGTTGCATCCTACTTGGCCTGCCAGGATTAGTCCATCTCGGAGAGCCTCCGCCTCTGCTGTCCCCACGTCGGACACATAGTTGAGGACCCGGTTGCTCGCTGCAATAAAGTGGCCTTGGTCATCCCTGAGGATTGCACCAACACTTCCCGCTCCCTCATAAATATTAAAACATGCGTCCACATTAAGTTTAACATAATCAGCGATGGGTTTAGTCCAGTCATGACGACTAATACCAGTATTTTTCCTTCTGGCCCTTGTATAGTTTAAAGTAAGCGTAGAGATTGCTTGGGCCGTTCTAGCTGAGGATTGCACTGTCTCCCCGTGATATACCCTTCTTCTCTCCCACCAAATACACCAGACTGCCACGGCTACGAGATCGTTATGATCAACCTCCTCAAGCAAAGGGGCTTTCGCTGTTTTATCACGAAGGAGGACTTCAAGGACCGATCTTCCTTCAACCTCCACCGTGCATGCTTGCGCAATAGCATCTGCCATCCCAAGATACATCCATATTTCCTTCACCCTTGCACAGGCAAAGACTTCATTATGCTCCAGTCCCTGGTATCGCTTCATGGTACGTTTTCTTCAACATAACGCTTCATCGTACCTGGCTCTGGTCGTCCCTACTTGGTCCGGATAGGAAGTCCATTGATGGGCTGGACCTGGACAAGATGCTTCGCTCACTCGCTGGAAGATCGCTCGTGTTCGCTGCTATTTTTTTTTGTCTTCCTAATGGCGCTCTCCGCCGCCGGCGCCCCATGATTTCATGGTCATAATCCTCCCACTGCGACCTATCTCCCCCTCGCCGATGCTAATAAAACCGTCCCTATGCTAACCAGGATTCACCAGCCATCATTGCCTTCAAAATACGGAAGAAACCGCTGGAATTAATTGACTGGCCGCGGCCTCCATCTTTAAAAGGATCCGTCTGTGTTGTAATGTATTTCCAGCGCGCACCCGCCTGCTTGCGTCCATCTCTTGCACCGTTCTCCACTCTGGTAGCCATCCGTTCCAGGTTCTCCTCCCCCCTACACTCTTTCTTTTTGTCTCCTCGCTCATCTTTGTCAATCTGTAGGCTGCTCTCCCGCTCGAAAGCTACTCCACGATTTGCCTACCCTGATTTCATTGGAAACTACGTGTTGCTCGCTCAAGTCCCCGCCGATTTTATTGGATTATCATTGGGTTCTAAATTTGTAAGTGTTGGTCGCTTAAGCATGGAGGAATAGGCGATCGCTCGACATCCGGCTTACATTGGTAGGCAAGCTTTCTTTCTTACAGAAATTTAAAGTTTACACGTAATCAGCAACATCCGTCGTCTATGCCCGCCACCAAGTGTTCGTCCACCAGTTCTTATTCACTTTTGTCTGTGCTTTTCTTATGAGGGATACGTGAGAGACGCTCGATGGAATGGTTCGACTAAACTGGTAAAGAGTTTTTAGAGGTTTATTCTTGATGTTTAAAGCAATTTTATTCCGTCACGTGTTGTCTACCATATATGCAGATTTCAGACAGATTCTTCTTCAGTTCTTCACCAACAAAGGAAAGAGGGACATTTCTACATGATACTACTGCGACCACATTTCTTATTTGGTCAGATCATGTTGTTTCCATTCTACACACAAAATATCAATGTTATCGGTCCAGCCGTCTCTTTATTCTTTGGGCTAATGACTCTGTTTGTTTAAGTTATTCTCTTACACACCAAACCTTTTTAAGGGCGATGCATACATCTAGACATCCTTCAAATGCTTAAGTTTATGTAGCAACTATTAAATCTACTGTACACACTACCAGTACCGGGTGTCTTATCCCCATTGTTTTACCCTTGCAAACGCATTGTTGTATTTCTTTGCATTCCTGTACTAATACCATCTCTCTTTGTGTCAACTAGAGGCTGGGGCGCCCCTTGGGGCGCCTCCTCACAGGTCAGTGGCGATCTAATCATAGCCTTATAAGGTTTCCCCATAGCCCAATAGTCTGGCTATGGCAAAGTACAACTCAATTGTGTTTGCAAAACATAAAGTCATAGAAATTTATGAAAAAGGTGAGACACACCTTAAGGGTACGAGTCAAGTTTAGATGATAGAATCAATGTTTCAAATGGAAAAATTACAAAGATACCTAAAGCTATCACCGGATTGGGGTGCACAAATTACACATAAATCAAGTCATCAGAGTGCAGCTTGGCAAGAGTGACGTGAGGTTCTCCGACTCTAAGAAACCTTCCTCCTCTTGGTGGTAGATGAGATCACTAATCCATCATACCTGAATCGGTAGAAAATTAGTAAGAGTATTCAATCCTAGTATCAGATAAAGGAAAATGCCAACATAAATATTACAATATATTATACATATTGTTAAAACAAGGTTAAAATGGTATTTCACGTCGCATTGAGGCCTAAACATCCCACAAAGATATAGCTCAATAACACCGTTAATTTCAACAGGATCGGATTTTAACAGTATTGATTAATCATATACATATGCAAACTATTTTGATATGCGAGTTCTATACTAATAAAAATATAATATATTTCCACTCATACTCTATTTAGCATTAAAAAGCTGCAATAATATCTAACTCCTGGTAGCCTGTGGATTACACCATGAGTGCACAGTTATTAGTACCTTCAAAGTTCCAACGCTGCTAGTGCTCTCACGATGGTCCAAGGGTCTGATAAGTTCTAGTGGAAGTCTTCGATCCTGCCCCCTAGCAAGGTGAACAGCAGAAGGTATTACTATGGAACAAGGATAAAACAATTGATTGGAACAATGGAAGTAAACACCAATCTCCAACATGACAGGGTTTACAGTTTATGTATGCAATTAATTTCAACTCTCAATGCGGACTGATTACTTCTTGATGAAAGATAAGGTATAAATTAAAAAGGCACTAATGGCATGAGCTCCAATTAAGCCAGTTATAAAAAATATAAAAAGAGTAAAAAGGTAACTCTTACAATCTATTCTAAAATCAAAATAGAGCACAACCTCATCTTGCATCATACATCTTTCCTAAAAAGCGATTCAAGAAAACTTTATGTCGAATATTAACAATGTGTTTGTATCTAAAGCATTAAAAAATGATTTATTTATGTCACTCTGAAGCTACATATATCTTCAATATCTTAGCTATGCACAATAAATGAGATCGTTTTAATTCCATGTTAAACATGGAAAGCTCCAAGCCTTACATCGGTATGATACTGAAGATCCTTTTCATCTTACCGCTAATACAATCCCAAACCTGATTTTGTAATGAAATTTAGCTCTTCCCAGGCGTCAAGACGGTGAACGTGCTTCTTCTGCTGCATGCTCTTCATCTGCGTGCATGCTCTTCATCGGCATGATGACGTGGTGACGCGCCAGATGGAGTCATGTAACCAACTGCATCAATCTTGTACTACGAAAAAAATTCAATGACGTAAATCCCAAGCAAATTATAAAAAATATTCATAGTTCCCCACAAATAGCCAAGAAAATCTAACTTACCATTTGGATGCTCTTCTAGAGCAAGGGAGCTGCACAACATCAGAAATCCACCATGCCATTGATATTGCTAGTCTCTTTTCTCTCCTGTACAGGGCTGGCAATGACCAAAATTTGTATATTTTCATGAGTCAAATCCAATCAATGATACTACTGAGTATATACCTAATTATTGCAAGTGATGGTAGGGCTAGCCAATTAGATTTTACCCATTTTGTTTCACCCATTGCTTACAATCACCAAGAAGACTAAACAAATTATATGCAAGCAACTTTTGCCATACCCATCCAGACTACATGTTCAACTGGTAGGGCATATAATTCATAGTACCTACAGTATTGCAACTCTACGGTATCAATAAACAGATTACATAGGAAACCACATAACATGCTAGTCATAGACACCGTCCAAACCGGTTAATTAAAGAGAATGTACTGAAATGGATTATATGAAAGCAAGCTGAGGTGTTTGTAGCCTCCTTCAATGGAAGTGAAAAGGTTATGAGAAGAACCGCTAAATAAAGTACGTACAGATTGGCCCATATTTCATACTATAACATTGATTGGTAAGATTTTATTGTAGTAGAATGGCAACGGTAGATTGTTCTATGGCCCAGACCCATATTATTATTTGTAAAACAAATCTTTATGCTTGTACCTCCTCCAATAGAAGTGAATAAGTTGGATTTCATGTAAGTGCTCAATCTCAAGTAAATGGTAAAAAGTTGCTTATTTACTTCATTCTATGATTTTGTAGCCGATATGAACAACATCGACCCCATCGTTTAGTAAAAAAGTTGCCAATAAAAGACAGTTTCATCAAGGACGAGAGTACAAAGGTATGATTTGAATGGATAGCCAACAAATAGCATTGAATGCAGCTGTGAGAATGTGACTAACTATGTTTATGTCCCCCGTCACCTTCACTACTTTTACTGCCAGCACTGGAAGCCATGGAAAAAAGTTAATTCCTTATCAAGACTTTTTTCAGATTCACCGTCTTACTTGAACCAACTCCAAATTTATTAAATTAGTCAATTTGTCTTTTTCACAGGAAGCTTTACAAGTCTTCTTACTTGTAAGCCTGTTATGTTGACGAGGCACTTCTGTGCCGTGGTAACATTATCTGCCCTGCAAACAAATGCAGTAAATTGGTACTTGAGCATTCATATTCGGCAACTAAAAAGCTGGAAGTAAAGAAAAATACAAAGTTTACCATAAGCCCATCTACAGTTTTCCCTAAAGTCTGTTCGCATGGGGCTCCAGCATTGAACAAGTAGGATGTCATATGAAATAACAGAAAACAAGGACCAAGACACGCACGTACCTTTGGTTAACGGGAAAACATGAACTGCGCAGTGCTATGCGGCTAGACACGCAAGAGTGCTACTATATTTTAAAGTATCACCAACTGTTGGGCCCAATATCCACATGTGTCGCAACAACTGAATGGTTTATCTGCGCAAAAAACAATTAGATGATCATAGCACCTAAATAAATATGAGTGCACATATAGAATAGATCTAATTATAACCTTTGCAGCAGCTTTGATACGGGACAAATACCATCTCCTGGTTTCCTTGAATCATCACGCAATGCCAAGATAAGCAACTGACTAAATTGCAAGGTGTTTCCTCGAAATTGTAACTGGTGACAAAGTAGACTCACCGAGATTTTTTTTGAGGCTTCACGAACATGGAACTTCTCGGCAAACACAGACAAGAGTTATCACAAATTGAAACACAATGATAAATACAATAACCAAACAGTGCAAGCTGATCCAATGCCTTGTCATCTTTTAGAGAATCTATTAGAAGATCAACAATAGATATATGATGCTGAATGGCAATTTTTTGTTGGACAAGATATGGATGGGAATGTTAACAAAGCACCATGCCTGGACGCCTGGTACACAAGTCTGGTAACATGTCCATGCTCACAGGGCCTGGACCAGATCAGAGGTCTCGATCTCGGCCATGTACAGAAGAGCTCATATGCATATTAAGTACATATAGATAATTTAAGAAAGTAAAAGAAACTTTCAACAGTTATAAAATGGAAAATTGATCCTCGGGTAAGCAATAGCAAGCCAACGACATATTAACATTATATTCCCTTGAAATAGGAGATGCTTTCCAAACAATACAGCTGAATGTGCTGATACAATCCTCAGAATTACTTGACATGCATATATTTCGATTTTCGGTTGATTTACAACATGATGAGATTATTATCACTTCAAAATAGCATACTGATCTTCCTCTGGCAAGCCTGACTATAATGTCCGGAAACATGTGTAAACCAAGACTATGCTGTACCTTGAACTTAAATTACAATGTTCAGATGTGTTGCTCAACACATTTGATTTCACTGCCTTGATTAGTTCTACAACGGATGTACGAATGCAAGCATACGATTGTTTAATTTCAGGCCAATGCCTTTACCACTATGTAGGAAAAACGTGTGAATTATTTCTGAAAAGTCCATAAATATATCGCAAAAATGCAGCAACATGTGCTAGAGAGTGGCCCGTGGGAGGTGGTTCCTGCCATGAACCGTGGAGTGGCCTCAATCTGCAAATGGTGTGGGGCAAAAATCCCATCCGACCTGAACCTCCATGCACAGAAGGTGAAGGAAGACGATATCATACCTGAGCGACCTCACGAGAGGGAGGGGTATTAGCTGTTGTTGTCTCGACGCTAGGTTGGTTGGTCATGCCGCCTCCTTCTACTCTCGTGCTTGCCGATGAAAAAGTATGGATGTGGAGATCGGCCCGCTGACACCCTGCGATGTACGGCATCCGGAGGAGATGGACGGCGTCGGCCGGTTCCCGGTCACCGACCGGAGGAGACGACCAAGATTGGGTGGCGCTAGGATTTGAGGGAGAGAGGCAGAGGAGAGAATGCCTACCTATCCACCCGCCATTGATGTCTAGCTACCGCTGCATCTAGAGTTCCTTCTGGCAAGAACCATGGCCGGGGTCGCACCTTCGGCATCAGATTGCCGCCACCTCTCGGATTTTATCCCAGGCGTGCCAGAGGAGAAAGGGCTCGACGGCGTCGGTGGCAAGCGGGGAAAGGGCGTGTACTGCGGATGCAGAGCGAGGCAAATGGGTAGGGCAAGCGAGCTGAGGCGGCGGCGCAGGAACGAATGGGGTTAGGGATGTGGAGCTTGAGGGCGGCCCTGGCGGCATGGAGGATGGGAAGGCAGGCGGAAGCAGCAAGAGCGGGAGGGTTGGGGAGGTCGGCGGCGGCGGCGGCTGCAAGGATGCAGACGGGATTGGGGATAGGTTTTCTCTCGTCCCCAGGCAACATAAAGAAACGAGACAAAAAAAAACCTTCCCTCGCCCGACCAGTTCTCGACACGTGGATAGCGTGGGATGGCGCCCAAGTCCTCCGCGGTTACATGTACTCGATTTCCTGATGTCACGGTATTGACGCAGTCATGATGCCAAGAATGATGTATTTTTTGTATGACCTCTTTTGGAAGCATTTTTTCCCATATAGTTCCCTTAGTCCTAGGTAAAAATAGTAGAATTACATCTCTATTTGATTACTTATGCACTTCGTTCCATATCATATAAGGTGGACTTGCAATTAATAAAGGGTGTTATTTTGCTCCTATTATTTGTAGAGTATTTCCCCCTTGGTTTCATGAATTTTGGATGTGCCGATCAAGGTTTGGAAGCTGTAATGAATACTCGGCCTTCGTTTCAGATGCCAGCAAGTCAATAAGGGCATCTCCAGCCGTTGCGCCCCCCCAGGGCCCAAAACGCCGCCGTTTTGGGGCCGCCGCGGCGCCAAACGGCGCTAATCTGGAACCTGGGGGCAGGCTTCCCAGTCGCCCCCCCCGAGCCCAAGTTTCGGCCCAAAAAAACTCGCGATTTCAAATTCGGCGCATTTTATTGATTTCACGCAAAGTTCATACAATTTCGACGCAAATTTAAACTAAAATAACCTAAACTACTTAAGTCCTAGGTGCGCAACGATGGCCTGGCTGTAGTCGACGTCGTCCGGGCCGTCGCCGTCGCGCCTGCTCGGTCCCTGTCCGGTGTCGCCGCAGCCAGGGTTGCTCGGCCCCGCGCCGGAGTCGCCCCACCTGCTCACCGCGAGGGCTCGCGGGTACTCAGCTTCTTCGTCGGAGTCGGAGACGAGCACGACGTAGGGGACGTCCCTCGTCGGCGGCGGGGGAGGAATGCGGCGGCGGGCCGCGTTGGCGGAAGCCTCCTGGTCGCGAGCCGCCTTGCGCTGCTTGGCCTCAGCGAGCAGGCGGCGCTGGAGCTCCAGCTCCTCGGCGGTGCTTTCGCGCAGGCTCCAGTCCGCGGCGACATCGTCGGCGACGGGCTGGAGCGTGTTGCGCGACAGCTCCTCGGCGACCTTCAGGTCAGGCCACTCCTCGTCGTCCTCGTCCTCATTCGTCTCCGTCTTCGGGCGGACCGTGCACTCGAAGCCCGCGTCCTGCCGCTGGCTTGGCTCGCCGATGCGCAGGGCGACGCCGCTGCACCTGGGGACAGGCACGCCGGAGTTTAGAAGGGGAGGGGTGAGAGACATGGAATGCGCGCCGGAGGAGGACGACGTGGCCGCCGCCCATCCGCCGCGTATTCCACGAGGAGTTCTGGCCGGGCGGCATCTCCAGTCGGGGCGCGTTGCCGGCGTGGATGTAGTCTAGCACCCACTCGAGAGTGCGGTACTGGCCTCCCCACAAGTGCCTGCGCCCGTGGCCATTGGCGCGGCCCTCGACGGGGCCGTTGTTGCCCTCGGAGGCGAGCTCGGCGTCGCGGAGCCGCTGGAGTTCTTGCCACCAAAAGGCGTCCTGGCCGTGCGTCCTCCAATGGAGCCGCGCGGCCTCGTCCGCCGGCAGGCCTTGACGCACCTCGGCGATGGCCTGCCGGAACTCCGCGTCCGTTGACGGGATCGGAGGCACGGGCACCCCGCCCGCGCTGAGGGCCCAACGAGGCTGCCCGCCGCCAGAGCTCGGGAGGCGCATGTCCGGCGGGCACGGGTAGCCCGCGCGGTACAGCGCCCACGCCTCATTCCGGCGAAGGTGGCGGCGAATCCAGCCGTTGGCGGCGGCGGCGCTATCGTAGTTCGCCATCTGCGTGGAGGAAGGAGAGAGCACGGGGGGAGAGAGGAGAGAGCCGAGGAAGGAGAGAGCAGCGAGGTGGAAGAATGGGGCGAGCGGCGAGCGGCGGGGGGCTTTTGTAGCCTGCCGGGCATTTACTGCGCGCGCGTCCCCTCGCTGTCGCCCGCCACGCCATTACGCCGGCAGCCTTTGAACGGGCGCATGCACTGGGCGGCCGCCACGCTATAAACGCCGGCACCCTTTGACCGACGCGGGAGCCGAGAAGATGGTCACGGGGGTTTCTGTTCCCGCGTTCTTTCGGCGCGTCACTGATAGAGCTGGCCCGCGCGTACTGTCGCGCAGTTTCGCCCCCCCCCCCAAGCCGAACCTAGCGGGCTGGGTTTGGCCTGGGTGCCGTGGCGCGAAATAGCGCCGAAACGGCGCTATTTGGGCTTCCGGGGGGGGCGACTGGTGAGGAAACGATGCTATTCGCCGCTTCTGGCGCTAAAAAGGCCGCCTAGGGGGGCTCCGGGGGGGGGGGGTACTGGAGATGCCCTAAGGAAATGACCTTTGTTGGGCTTCATTGCTTAATAGTAAAGTACAGTTAAAAGTGTGTATGAATCACCAATATTCTTCAGAATATAATTTCGTTTTTACATTTCATTGGTTCTTTACTTTTTGATGTCATGCATGCTAAATCTAGGCACAACTTGAATAAATGATATACTACAATGGCTACGTTCGGTTGATAAGGCTTTCCACTGAGTTTTGGAAATCATGTTGTATTGACGAATTTGAGCAATTGAGAACAACCATTAATGCCAATACATTATATAATTGGTGTGAGAGTTGAAAACAATATTTTCTTGTTATAATGTGTCTCAAATTTCATAAGTTATATTTTTCATGCACAAATATCCGGCAGCAACGCGCGGGGTATCATCTAGTTAATATAGCGGGGCGCAAGACTATTTCGGCAAATAGAGTGCATTGCTGGCGTTGAATAAGTTTGAGCCCCTACTTGGCCCTGTTTTTTGGGCGTACGACCGTCTTCGGTACAGTATCCGTATATGTGTACAGTTAGTACACACTCAACTCGAAGGTTCCGAGTTGCAAAAAAAAAAAAAAAGCGAACCAACCTGTGGTTGGATGGTTAGGAGGGTGGTTGTACCCACAGCCCATCAGAGTTCAAACCCCAGGTTTGACATCTGTGTGTCGCATTTAGGCGGAATATTCTTTCAGTGGGAGGCGACGTTCCCGTCGACAGCGAGGCGCCTGTGGTGACTTCGCCAATCTCAAGACCCGCCGGCTCAGTCTTTCGGAGGTGCTCATAGGGGTAGTGTGTGCGTGTGTACGTTCATAGGGGTGGGTGTATGCGCGTGTATATGAGCGCTTGCGTTTGTACTGTGTTTCTCAAAAGAGTAAAATACATGCTGGGTAACTAAACTTGTATTGAATAATCACGTAGGTTACTATACTCCCCGTAGTTGCAATTACGATCATCAAAGACGCGCGCGTGTGACACGTACGGTCACTGTGGACGCTATGGCTACGTATTCGTAGACCTGGAGATGTGGGGCCCACTAGTCAGAGGTGGAGAACAGCGGCGGGTCAATCTTACACGAAAGCGCACCTGAATTAATTGCAAATCATAAATATGCCCTCGCTCCACTCGTTCACTTTAGGCACTGTCCTGTCGTCCACGCCGATCATATCGCCAGCAGGGAGAGGGAAGGACGCGGCCCAGGCGGAGGCGATAGCGAAATCTCCGCGCCTTCCATCTACGGCGGCGGGACATCTCCGGCGGTAGGCCATCTCCGGCGGCATGAGGCGGCTGAGATGCCTCCTTCGCGTCACGTCGAAGGAGCTCCACCCCCTGACTACGGTGAGTTCTCTTATCTGCTCTGAATCCATGGATTTCGTCGAATTTCTTCATGATTCGTCGATAAAGGCTGGTCTTTTATGTTTATTTAGGGTTTTTAGATGCTGACTCATCTATTTATGTTAGGTTTGTGCGCTGCTTTGTCTACTGGTTTGGGTAGGGGTTTGGGCAGGGGTTTGGGTAGCGGTTTGGGTAGGGTTTTCTGTAGGATTTTGCGCGTTACAACTGTGGTTTGGCTAGGGGTTTGGTTACTTCTGCAGTACTGGATTGTTGACTGATTGGTGGGGGTTTGGGTATTTTTCTGTCAAAGTCTGAAATTCCGAATTGTACTCTGCTTGGACAGGGTTTTAAGCATGATATTTCAGTTAAATGTGGCATTGCATGTTTTAAACAGAGCAGGTTGTGAATTTGTTTCATGTGTTTGTGTATTACAGGCTCAGATAGTGGCCAATTCTCAGTGGAATTTCACCATGGTGGGTACTTTCTTGGTACTGGACGCAACAGGTCGTATGTTAATGGTTCATCAATTATCTATGATCATATCGACAGTGGCAATTGGTCACCTTCAGAAGCTGAGAACTTTGTAGAGGAAATTGGATATGAGATGGGAGGTAGAATAAAGTTGTATTACTGCATTCCTCTTCTGACACTTGCCAACAATGGTTTGAGGAACTTAACTACTTCTGAAGACACTGACATAATGCTTGAGTTTGTCTCCATTGGCTATGATCTTGTGCATGTCTATTTAGATCATGATGAAAGCTTATGGAAGGAGGACTTGGATGATGTTGTTGATCACCCTGCAGCTCATCTTCCTAAAGTGATCAGTCCTGTGAAGGCTAGAGGCAATGTGCAAGTGCAAGTTGAAGAAGCAGAACCTGTACCTATTCAGGTTATTGCAGCTGATCCCACTGATGTTGACATGGCAAATGCAAGCAGGTTAAGGAGAAATCCAAAGAGAGCTCAAGTGATATGTGAAGATTCTTCAGAGAATGATTCTGAGAATGATTCAGAGGATGATTCAGAATATAATGGAGGTGAGATAGAAGACAGTGAGAATGAAATATTTGATGGTGATGCTGATCTTGTTGAAGAAGAGGTGGTACATGATAAGGGCAAAGGAAACAAACCAGTTGGTGATGAAATATCAGAAGATGAAGATCTATGGGCTGCTGACTCATATGAAGATAAAGTAGAGTTGAGGTTTAAATCTTTCAGAAAAGAAGATTTGCATGACCCAGACTTCCATGTAGGGCAGATATTTGAGTCTGTGGAGTTGTTGAGGAAGGCTTTAAGTGAGTACATTTGCAAAAACAGGAATGACATCAGATATGGGGTTAATGATCAAGCCAGGCTATCAGCCAAGTGTGTTGATGGATGCCCTTGGTACTTATGGGCATCCAAAGATAGCAGAACCAAGTGTTTCATGGTCAAGAGATTTACAGGAGAGCACAAGTGCACCAAGACTTGGAAACCAAAGGCATTTAGTGCTAAATTTGTAGCTGAGAAGTATGTTGAGAATTTCAGGGCTGATGAGAACATGAGCATTAGGAACTTCAAAAGAGTAGTTGTGAAGGACTGGAATATGGAACCTAGCACAAGTAAATTGCAGAGGGCCAAAAGAACAACAATGAAAGTGATCTATGGTGATGAAGTAGGTCAGTACAAGATCCTCTGGGACTATGCTGCTGAGATTAGAAGGAGTAACCCTGGAAGCACATTCTATCTAGCATTAGATGAGATGTCAAGGTTTAAGCACTGCTATGTCAGTTTGGATGCTTGCAAGAGGGGATTTCTTGAGGGTTGCAGACCTGTGTTGTTCCTTGATGGCTGTCACATTAAAACTAGGTACAGAGGTCAGCTCCTGACTACAGTAGGAATGGACCCAAATGACTGCATATTTCCAATAGCATTTGAAGTGGTTGAGGTAGAAGACACCAAAAACTGGAAATGGTTTCTGGAGACACTGAAACAGGACCTACACATTGAAAACACTTGTCATTGGACAATCATGTCAGACAAGCAAAAGGTTAGTAATTTAACAGTTTTACCTCACAAGTAATTTAACTGCACATGTTTTTAAACTTGTCATTCATGTGTTGCACATGTATTTAACCGTTTCACATCACATTTATTTAAATTCAGGGACTGATCAATGTTGTACAAGAACACTTTAGAGATTCTGAGCACAGATTCTGTGTGAGACACCTTTGGCAAAATTTCCAGCAGACATTCAGAGGTGATGTGTTGAAAAATCAGCTTTGGAAGATTGCTAGGAGCAGCACTGTGGCCAAGTATGAAGCCAACATGGAGGCTATGAAAGCTATCAGTCCAGAGGCTCATGCATGGCTATTTGAACTGCCACCCAACACCTGGATCAGGGCTTTCCAAAGTGAACTACCAAAGTGTGATGTCCTTCTGAATAACAACTCAGAGGTGTTCAACAAGTAAGCTACTGAATGATTTGTAGTACCGCAGTGGTTTCTGCTTCAATAGGCTAATAATTTCTGTTTGTATACTTGCAGGTATGTGTTGGATGCAAGAGAGTTACCAGTGCTAGCAATGATAGACAGAGTGAAGGGCCAGCTTATGAGCAGACATTACACCAAGCAGAAGGAGTCCAACAGTTGGCAAGGTCCTATATGCCCCAAATTCAAGAAGAAGGTTGACAAGAATATATAATGGGCAGCTAACATATTTGTGAATGCAGCTGGTCAAGGGATCTTTGCAGTTGATGACAATGGCACTGATGTCATAATAGACATTGGTAAGAAGTCTTGTTCATGCAGAAGATGGGATATCAGTGGCATTCCTTGCCCTCATGCTTGTGCTGTAGCTAGGGCTGAAAGAATGGATGCATACTCCATGGTGAATGACTGCTATAGTGTGGAAATGTTCAAGAGAGCCTATGCACATATAATATATCCCTGCAAGGATAAAACAGAGTGGGAGAAGGTCCATGGCCCTGATGTGAAGCCACCTTTCTATGTCAAGAAGGTAGGAAGGCCAACAAAGAACAGAAGGAAAGCTCCACATGAAATGGAACATAGAGGAGGAGGCAAAACTATGTCTAGACATGGAGTTATCATGCATTGTGGCTACTGTGGTGAGCCAGATCACAACAGAAAAGGGTGCAGGTACCTTAAGGCTGGCTTGCCACCACCAAATTCAGCTCAACCAAATGAGGCACCAGTTCAAGATGAGGAAACTGAAGCACCAAATCAAACTCAGGTACTTGACCTGTACCCATTTATTACTGCATTTTTATCTGTCACATATTATGCTCAATGTAGTCCTAAGTCTGGTATTTTAATTGTAGGCCAACACCACTCCAGGACAGGGAGGACAACCAATTGTTCATCCTCTTGTTGATACACTAGTTCAACAGGTAAAATTTAGTTGTGTACTGCTTTGCTCATGTGCTTGAATCAATGCTTTTCATCTTATACTTACTGTATTATATGTGACAGATGCCAACTACAAGGGTTAGGAGGCCAATGCCCTTGCCTGAGTCTTCTTTCATCACTGCAGCACAGAGGCTTGCAGCTGAAGCTCCCCCTAGCAGTTCCACTATAAGGCAAGGTGAGCTAGCAAGGAAACTACAACAATTGAAGCAAGCCAAAGCACTGGAATATGAGGACAGAAAGACTGCAATACTTGAGGCAAGATATGAAGCAGAGTTGAAGAAAGCAGAGGAAGCTGGAGCAAGAAGGAAAGAGATGGAGGATAGAAAGGCTTTGGAAGCAATAACAAAAAGAGCAGAAGCAGCACAAAAAAGGGAATTGAAGAGAGCAGAGCAGGAAGTAGCCAAGCAAGCCAAAGCAGAAGCTAGGAGGTTCTGTGCTGGGCTAGAGAAAGCTGCAGCTGCCAAGAAGAAGGAGGAGGCAGACAAGAAGAAGAAGGAAGAGGCAGAAAATAAGAAGAAACAGCTACAAGAGAAGAGAAATGAAGAAAAAGCAAGAAAGCAAGAACTTGAAGAGCAGAAGAAAAAGGAGGCTGCAGAGAAGAAAAAGGAGGCTGCAGAGAAGAAAAAGGAGCAGAAGAGGAAGTATCCAGTTGATGTTGAACCATCAGCAGGTGTGCTGTCAAACAAGTGCAAGAAAGTAAACATGTTTGATGAATTAAGATAGAATATTAGGTTGCTTATCATGTTTTGGGCATGTAATTGACCTGGGAAGTTCCCAGTTTTGGGCATGTAATTGACCTGAGAAGTATCATGTTTTGGGCATGTAATTGACCTGGAAGCTATGCCTTTTGAATGCCAACTATGGATTACTGTCAATTTGTTTTATCCTTGCTAAATCATGCAACATGCCACTGTTTATCTTGCAATAACAACACAGATATCAACTCTGATATCACATATATGCAAATTGAGAAGATAATTCACAAATATCAACACAGAACAACATTACATAGCTAATCACAAATCACATTGCCACAACATAGGTTCACATGGTAGATCAACACATCAGCATTACATAAAAATAGCAGGCAGTTCACACACACAAGTTCTTGCACACACACTCATCATACACACCTACACATTCATCTACTAGTTCATACTACATACCACTTCTTGCACTACAGTGCTACACACACTAGTTCTTCAGGTGCTATCTTCTTCTGCTTCATTTCTTGACGATGAACACAACAACCATTGCAACACAGCAGCACAGAATACCCACAACAATCTTCACCATCAGCATCATGTCCCTCCCCATGAGTACCAATTCATTCAGAGTCCTAAGCACCTGCTCATCTGTGACATCACCCTGTGCTGTGGCTGGTGGAGCACTATTGCTGCTGACACCTCCAAATCCTCTTCCCCACTCTTCTGCAAACTTCCTCCTGCCCATCAGAAGCTGCAGGTCCTGCCTACGATCATCTGCCCATCCAATGGCTTCAACAGCATCATTACCTTCAAGCACATTGGTCTCAACGAGGAAACCAACGTACTCACGCTCCCAATGCCAGAAGTTGCAGCTTATCTGACGAAAACAGGCGGTTCAGAAAATGGTGGATTTCGGAGTCAAATACAGTACTAAGATAGATCAAATCAAGCAATGCAGAGTAGGGGAGAGCAGGGTAAGCACAGATCTAACCCCATGATCGACGCATCTGTAGAAGACCCAGCCGGTGTGCTCCACCGTGTTCGAAGTCCAGCACTTCACCTTGCGGCCACAATCAGGGCAACACACCAGCGGAATCACGACATTGGGGGGGGGGGGCACGACGACGAGTAGACCTGGAGGAGCTGCTGAACGACATTCCGACGAGCCGCACGGCAGTGCTTCCGAGGATCGTCGGCGACGAGCTCGCAGAAGGGGAACCCGAGCGATTTGGGGAAAGTTAGAAGATTAGGGATTCGGGGGGACAAGAAATTTCTATTTTTATAACTCCCCACGTCTGGAGCGAGGGCATATTTATGATTTGCAATTAATTCAGGTGCGCTTTCGTGTAAGATTGACCCGCCGCTGGTTCTCCACCTCTGACTAGTGGGCCCCACATCTTCAGGTCTATGAATACGTAGCCACAGCGTCCACAGTGACCGTACGTGTCACACGCGCGCGTCTTCGATGACCGTAGTTGCAACAATGGGGAGTATAGTGACCTACGTGATTTTTCGTTACAAGTTTAGTGACCCAGCATGTATTTTACTCTTCTCAAAAAAAGAAAAAAAAAACTCGAAGGTTCCTTTTCCCTGGGCGGGCGGCGGAGGTTCTCTACCTCCGGAGTCCGGACACACCCGAGCCTGAAACGAACCCACGCGAGCACACCAGAGAGCCACCCCGACCCGTACACGTACTGCTGCTCCGGCCAGCCATGAGGGTCCTCGCGCTCCTCATCCTATGGATCTCCATCGCCGCCGCCGCCGCATCCACTCTGCCGCTCGAGACCCTCGGCATCCCTCCGCAAGGTTCCCCCGGATCTGTCCGCGCTTTGCTCTGTTCTTCGCCTGTCTCTGCCTTTGCTAGGTAGATGCGGTTCTTGATTTAGCTTTGCTGGGCGCAGATGAGGCGTACTACAGGGGCGGCGTGATCAAGTGCAGGGACGGATCGGGCAAGTTTACCAGGGATCAGCTCAACGACGACTTCTGCGACTGCCCCGACGGCACCGACGAGCCAGGTACCACCCACCTCCTTCTTCTTCTTCTTTTTTTGCTGGGAATCCATATGTGGTGCCTGAGACATGTGAAAGTTGCGATATTTTCTCCGTTACGATGATGTATTTGTGCCATTGTTGGAATGTATTATAGGAGATCAGTTGATTAAATCATGCTTCCTTTCACCTGTGCAGGGACATCAGCGTGCCCAGAGGGGAAATTCTACTGC
Organism: Alopecurus myosuroides; assembly: GCA_028641055.1. Lineage (NCBI taxonomy): Eukaryota > Viridiplantae > Streptophyta > Magnoliopsida > Poales > Poaceae > Alopecurus > Alopecurus myosuroides. Next base: position 357,015,923 of record CM054058.1, read on the forward strand.
CAGAACGCCGGCCATTCTCCAATCACGATCTTCTCGTCGCGAGTGAATGATGGTATATGCGGTAAGAGACTAATAACCGGTGGATTTTTAATCTTTGTCATGTTTCTTACTTGTTTTGGCTATTATTAAGACATATATATAGTACAAAAAGACTATGGAATCAAATACGCAGTATTTACAGAAAAAAGTCTTCGTTTATTGGGAAAGAATCAATATACTTTTAATGTCGAATCGGGATGCACTAAGACAGAAATAAAGCATTGGGTCGAACTCTTCTTTGGTGTTAAGACCGAGGAACTTGGTGGAGCTTCTATTCCCACTGTGACTGTTAGAAATCCTGCAATATTGTTCCAACTTCCTCTACCTGTTCGTCATTTTCTGCTAGATTGTTGTGATGGGAGTGATGAATACGGTAGCAACGGCACTTGTAAGAATACATGCTGGGAAGCTGGCAAGGCGGCAAGGGAGAAACTAAAGAAGAAAGTAGCTACATATAAAAGTGGTGTCGTTATTCGGAATCAGGAAATTGAAAAGGCAAAAGTGGCAATTGCTAAAGACGAAGCAGAGTTAACAAAACTGAAGGGTGAAGAGAAGATAATCCAAGGACTTGTTGACAAGCTCAAAGGTGAGAGCCTCGTAGCTCTCGTCCTTCTCTGAAGAGGGATATGTTGAGAAAATGTTGTCGAAGATGTTAATTTCAGTGGATAGTTTTTATGTTAACGCAAGACTGTCTATATATGCAGAGCAAAAGAGATTAATAGAGAAGGCAGAGGAAGAGGAGCGTCTAATAAAAGAGCAGGAAGAAAAGAGAATTAAAGATGAAGCTGAAAAGCAAGCTGCCGAGGAAAAGAAAGCAGCTGATGCCTCTCAGGAAGCAGATTCTCAGGACACTGACGGGAATGCGCAAGAAGGTGAAAGCAAGGTTGGAATTTTATTCCGTATATTGGTTGACCTCGTAAACATCTATAATCTATTCCATGTTGGTTAGTGTCAACCTCAGTTTCAAGAACTCCATAATATCGGAAATTGATTTGACTTGATATGACTATAGTTTTGAACTTATTAAGTTACTATTGTACCTGGGAGAGAACTGCCATCAATCATATGACTTAATTATTCTTATTAAAATAGTCATTCACACAACTAATCAAGAAATCGTGCAATCAATGTTTTCCTGTAGTTTTATATTTCCTCAATCCTTCAGTGTGTCCCTGTACCAGTTATAGCCTTAAAGGGTTGTTTTATTTTAAGGGTTTTGGTTTGGATGAGTTGAACTGTTAACATCTAAAGAAAACTGTGTGTTAACTTCCATATAGTCGCAATTTTCACAAGCAAGTACACATCGAGAAACAGATACTCCCATGTATCTTGGAGGCTGAAGGTTCCAGTAAAGCTGTTAATCAAGCAATCATGAAATCATTATTTCCTGTAGTTCTGTATTTCCTCAATCCTTCAGCGTGTCCTCTTACCACTTAAAGCCTTAAATGGTTGTTTTAGTTTTAGGGTTTTGGGCTAGATGAACTGAATTGTTAACATCTAAAGAAAACTATCTGTTAATAACTTCCATATAGTCTCAATTTTCACAAGCAAGTACACATGAAGAAATAGATACTCCCATGTACCCTGGAGGCTGAAGGTTTCAGTAAAGAAACATTTTTGAATCGTAGTCAAGGATATTACAGCGATAAGCCGATAAGGGAAGGCGAGGTATCACCACCACGACACCGTCCAAGTATCCAATGCTGCGGCAAGGCGATGTGATACTAGATACTAGCATCATCATTTGTATGGCAGCACATTTAAGTAATCACTGATAACCTTCCTAACAGATCCATCGGACTGAACTCCTTCCTATAAAGCTATCAAGAACTATTTTTTTGTATCGTGGTCAAGGTTATCATGGAAATAGGGTGAGGCTAGGTACCTGACAACCACCACACTACCTAAGTGCCCGATGTGTGTTGCAAGGGGTGTGATACTATATACTAGCATCACCCTTTGTATGGCAGCAAATTTAGGTAAATGCAACCTTCCTGACCTCCCCCTTTATCGAATAATTAATTGCTATCAACGTACACATAGTTATCGATTTCTCTTCAACTGCTCTTCTTTCTCACTTACTCAAGATCGAATTCTCAAGGCTCGATTTAGTTAGGAAAACCGAGAAAAAACTTATAGGTGTGTGTGTGTGTGTGTGCTAAGTGTACAGAAATGACAACCATTGCCGAATACGTAGTGAAGTCCGCACCCCTACCATAGGAGATATAGGCACATAGTGTACACCTTGTTATTTCTCTGCTGTAATAGGATATTTATAACATTTTATTACTTCTGCTTAACATAGGTATCTGAACATCATGATGGACATGTCACGGACCATGACAATCAGTCGCCAGTAAGCGATACATCTTCTGAAGAGGTATAGTTTACCTTTGGTATTACAAATTAAAAATTATACTTGCTTTCATCATCAAAATTGATAGTTACCGTATTCTGGGTTTCTGTGTCAGCATGATATTTCAGCTGGAACTGGAGATGATGCACCACCGGATACATCTGCAGTACCTACAAAAGAGCAGGTAGTTTAGTAACTGCTTGGTAGCTGACTCGTGTCACTGAACTTGTTTAATATTTTTCTTTGATATTTGGTGCTAGCATTAGAGATATTTATATGGTTATATTCTCCCTTCCAAAGATTAAACATGTATAAATAGGCAAACTGCTTATTCTCAGTCCTATGACTCAAAAGACCAATATGCTCACATTTTCTCTTCGGACATCATGTTTAACTCTTTGCGCCTTTTGTGCTTCCATCATGTCGATCCAATTGGCCAAAAAACTAGTTAGCTATTGTGAGCTCAACCCAGTTATGCGTATATTGTTACACATGGCTAGCCATATGTACTGCGCGTGAACAAGTCATGCGCGAATGTGCGCCTGGGGCTGAGCACAGAGCTTCATTTCAGTTGGCCCTAGCCTCCAACCAAATAAGTACATGGATCATATTTTTAGGGAGTTGCAGATTATTTACGAATATTTTATAGGGATATGATTTAGTTTCTGCTTTGCTACATAAAGGGGCTTCCACAGCTCTCTTAATCCAGTATGAATTAATCATAGCTAACCTATCTCATCAATGGTCTATCCTCTTCCCTAACAAGCCACTTGGCCATCCTGTCAGTGGTATTAATCACAATGATCTTATGATCATTAGAGAAGCCATATGACAGTCCCTGGAAAAACAAATATATATGACAGGAGGTGGGTCAAATGCATCAACTCAGTGGTAATTCTTGTAATCTATGTTTTGGAATGTCACTAGTTCATGACAAACTACATACCATCCTCTTTTTATCCAAGTACAGTCGATAAGCTCTGCATGTGCTGTCTAGATTCCTGATGTCCCATAACTGATAAGCTATATCTCCACTAGCACTTGCTTGTCTTTCCTAATTGCTGCTGTCCTTATATCCAATTATACTCGGTTAAGAAAAGGCAACTTTTTTGGGGAGATTATTGCTTTGACTTGTACTATTAGGATACCCAAAACAATATTCGTATGAGCAATCAATTTTTGTTGGTCTCTAGGGAATGCATTCGCATTTTAAGTTATGAAGCATTCTGGTCCATTCTGCAGGACCCTACTTCCGTCAACTCTGAAGGTTTATCAAAGGCGGAATTGGGTCGTCTGGTAGCTTCTCGCTGGACTGGAGAAAATGTAGATGACGTTAGCAAAAGTGATAAGAAGGGCCATGATGACGAGCTTGATTTACCAGAACCTACAGAAGCACTTGAAGATGAGCATGATATACCAGAACCCACAGAAGATAGTTTTGCTGGCTATCATTCAGAAATTGAGGATGATAGGCACAAATATGATGATGAAGAGTTATCTAATGTATCAGATGATGAGTATGTTAATAATCATGAAGAACCTGACGAGTCTTATAAATCTGATGACAACTATAAAAGTGATGACCATTCAGGTATAATATTTGTGTGATTTGACAAGTATTCATGTCCTATCGTGTATGATTTTTTATTTTTTTATTTCCTTTATTCCTTCAGATTTAACTGCTTCAGGACAAGCATCATGGCTGGACAAGATTCAGCAAACTGTACAAAATGTTTTGCAAAAATTCAACTTTTTCAAGACCCCTGTTGATTTATCAGGTCAGTCGTTCATACTACTTTTGCTGATCCTTTAGGAGTTATGTGAGGATCTTGTAACACTTACACATCAATGATTTTAGAGGCTTCTCATGTTCGGAAGGAGTATGATGATGCTAGCTCAAAGCTGTCCAAAATTCAGTCTAGGATAACCTCTCTGACAGATAAGCTAAAGCAAGACTTCGGTAAGTTCAAACTTTGTTCCCTCGGTGGTTGAGTGCACCCCTCAGTTCTATATATTTTTAGCTACTAATTTTTGTAGGGATGTTTTTATCTATTCTTGTGCTTGCCATTGATGGTAATATTGCTCAAGTCATCCGATTAATTTTCTCCTTATTATTGTTATTAAGATCGATGAAAATTATGCTAGCACTGTTCCTGAGCAAAAGCACCCTGTCAGCATGATTTTTGCCTAGACTGGAGTAGGTCTTTAAAATGGCCAAAAAATAACTCGAGTCATTTACACGACAGTGTAATCCAACCATACAAGGTCACAATAACCCGCTTTCTATCTTTCTTTCAGATATATTTTCCGGCTTTTTGTTTAGCCGAGTCCGTTGTTTACTAAAGTTTACATTTTGATTCTTGGTGCCATCGATACATTTTTCACCATTTGCGGTTTCATTTCTGTAGAACATAATATTGCTCAATATTACAATTTAAATGCTACTCTAGATGATGATTTCATCTGTAGTCTTGTTAATATGTTACCGAGGTAAATTTCTGGAAAGTTGTAATTAATTGAAAGAACGCATTCTTGTTAGGCAAGGAGAAGGAGTTCTATTACTTTTATGACCAGTGCTTTGAGGGCAAGGAGGGCAAGTATGTATATTTTGGATATCCAATCACACATGTTTTTTTCAAACATTTCCACTTATTTCATATTATATTTAGTTTAATTTCACTAATTTGTGAACCGTGATCCTTGTTGACAGGTACGTTTACAAGGTCTGCCCTTACAAGAAAGCTTCACAGGTTGAAGGGCACAGTTCCACCAACCTAGGGTATGTTTCTCTCACTCCTGTCAGATTTAATATTTTATTATTCATTCCCAAATATAATCTATGGATTAAACTTCATACCTAAGTACCGTAACTTCAGATTAGTTTGGTCCACATCATAGTGATATGTTGTGGACATTCTCACATCCATGCTCAGTATGGGCAAACACTCGAGTAATAGTGCTATTTAAGAAAATTCATTGCTTAGCTTAATAGTTGTGTTTTAGAGAGCGTGAGCTGAGATCTGTTCATTCCTTATTGTTACCAAACTTACATTTTTCCGTACAAGAGCTTGACGAATATAGGATCTTGAAAAGTTGTGCTGAGCGGGCCTTATCTTAGTATGGTCGAAGTTGCAATGTTATATTACGTCACTGTGTTTTCAAATGATTAATTCCACCCATATTCTTTAGGGAATACCATTCCACGAATAGATTAGCAGAGCGCAACGTTTTTTTTCTTTTCTCATTGTGTTGACCATCAGAAGTGCTCCTGCTTTACTGCCATTTTAGCTTTGAACGTCAGTCCTTTCCTTGCTCAGTTCTGGCTGGGGAAATACTCCCTCCGTATCAAAATATAAGATGTTTTACCACTTCCTAGACAAAACGTAGCTAGTTACACTAAAACATGTCTAGATATGTTTTGTCTAAGAAATGCTAAAACATCTTACATTTCGATACGGAGGGAGTACTATGTAAGCTTGTGTATATTAGCAACTTTGCAATGTTATTTTACGGCACCGTGTTTTCAAATGATCAATTCCACCCATATTCTTTAGGGAATACCATGTCCCACGAATAACTTAGCAGAGTGCAACGTTTTTTTCTTTTCTCGTTGTGTTGTCCATCAGAAGTGCTCCTGCTTTACTGCCATTTTAGCTTTGAACGTCAGTCCTTTCCTTGCTCAGTTCTGGCTGGGGGAGATACCAACTAACTTTACAAGTCTCACCCTGAGGGTTGTATCCGAGATACTCAAAAGAAAATTATAGTTTCTACTATTTGTGTGTGTAAACTTCGCCGACCTAAAATATCTGTGCATGTAAGCACGTGAACATGCATTGCACTACGTCATGACTCCTAGAATAGCGTTTTGCAATCATCTTCTGTACCATAAAATGAAATTTTGTGCGGTCAGGCGCTGGGACAAATTTGAAGAATCCTACAGAATAATGCACTTCTCAAGCGGAGACAAATGCTGGAATGGCCCTGACCGAAGCCTGAAGGTACTCTCTATCATTCAGGGTTGCATTGTCCTTTGCATAGTTTTTTCGGTTTGAAGGTCTTAAGATATAACTGCGTGGCTTAACTTTTATGCAGGTTAGGCTCAGATGTGGGCTGAGCAATGAGCTTAATGAAGTCGATGAGCCCAGCAGATGCGAGTATGTAGAATTTTCATGATACACCTTTGATCTTTACCAAAAGGCCACACTATACCATCTTATATGTATGCGTCCATTTCTTATGGCAGGTATGTCGCTGTATTGTCAACACCTGCACTGTGTGATGAAAAGAAGCTGAAGGTTCTCTCTCACCCTATGACAATCGTCTTTTCTTTCTTTGCATGAAGATTCTGAGCTAATGGAGTTTTGCGGTTATATAACAGGAGCTACAAAAGAAACTGGACGCCACGGCCTCAGACCTGCCTGGCCACGACGAGCTCTAAGACTGTCAGAAGGATACAGTGGCTCCACTATTACAACCATAAACATAAGAAAGATTAACGAGGCGTACATGGATAGAAAAGCCTGGAACTGGAGACCGGTCTTGTGAGTGTAGCGTCGAGGTTACCGGCAGAGCACCATTAGTTTGGCTAGGGAGGGTTTTTGAACAAACTGGTTGGATGGTTGAAATTGATCTGCTAGTAGAGGCAAGCTGCAACTAGACATGTTTCTTTTTCTTCCTTTTACGTCTTCTCTGCTCCGAATTATTTATTTAGGTTCATCTGAAAGAGACCAGCGCTCTGTTTGTACCTTACGAGTTATTTATAGTGTCTCTTGACTTATCCTGGACAGTTCCTCTGGATGCAACCTTGGTTGTGGGTGACTGTGACTGTGTGACGGGAGCTGCATTGTTACCTCTGGTGGTGGCCGGATCGATCTTCTCCCAAACCATTCTTCTTGTTGTCCCTTTCTTCTCCAGCCGTTGCTATCGGAGCAGATGCACCCGTGAGATCCTCCACAAACTACGAATCATGGTGAGCTATCGGAGTAGAAGAATGTCACACCACGTGCCGACCGCGATGACCACACAATAACTCGGACCACCTGCGGTATATTCGCATAACTGCATTTAAACGAACCGTATCGTGTCGTGCGTGCTTTGTGACTGTGTTGTGCCTTCCACAGAAGTTGACGGGGAATGGTGCGAGTGTAAATTACACATTGCCATTGTTTTTGTGGCAAATAATGGAAACCATGACTTAGCTAATTCCAAATCTTGTTAGGGCCAAGTTTATGAATGTTTCAACTGTGTCACGCTAAACTAATTGGGTTAACCAATCGCCGAAGTAAGTAAAAGTTGGACTATCAGGGTTACGAACTTACGATAGTCCATGTAATGTCAAATACTAACCCATTGAAGAAGACACAACATGTTTTGTGTCGCAAACTTTACCAATCTTGTTATCGGCAGACACCGTGAAAAGGCGTAAGGGCATCTCCAGTCGCCCCCCCCCCCAGAACCCCCAGACGGCCTTTTTAGCGCTGGAAGGCGAATAACGTCGTTTTCGCACCAGTCGGCCCCCCAGAAGCCCAAATAGCGCCGAAACAGCGCTATTTCGCGCCGCGGCATCCAGGCGAAACCCAGCCCGCTAGGTTCGGCTTGGGGGGGGCGAAACTGCGGTGCAGCCCACGCGGGTCAGCTCTGTCAGTGATGCGTCGAAAAAACGCGGGAGCAGAAACACCCGTGATCATCTTCTCGGCTCCCGCGTCGGTCAAAAGCTGCCGGCGTTATGGCGTGGCGGTCGCCCAGTGCATGCGCCCGTTCAAAGGCTGCCGGCGTAATAGCGTGGCGGGCGGCAGCGAGGGGACGCGGCGCAGTAAATGCCCGGCATGCTACAAAACCCCCCCGCCGCTCGCCGCCCTCCCCATTCTTCCACCTCGTTGCTCCCTCGTCCTTCCTCCTCGGCGCTCTCCTCTCTCCCCGTGCTCTCTCCTTCCTCCTCGCAGTAGATGGCCGGCTACGACGACGCCGCCGCAGCCAACGGCTGGCGCCGTCGCCACCTTCGCCGGAACGAGGCGTGGGCGCTGTACCAAGCGGGCTACCCGTGCCCGCCGGACATGCGCCTCCCGAGCTCCGGCGGCGGGCAGCCTCGCTGGACCCTCAGTGTCGGCGGAGTGCCCGTGCCCCCGATCCCTTCCACGGACGCCGAGTTCCGGCAGGCCATCGCGGAGGTGCGCCAAGGCCTGCCGGCGGACGAGGCCGCGCGGCTCCGCTGGAGGCCGCACGGCCAGGACCACTTCTGGTGGCAGGAGCTCCAGCGCCGCCGCGACGCGGACCTCGCCGCCGAGGGCAACAATGGCCCCGTCGAGGGCCGCGCCAACAGCTTGGGGCGCAAGCGTTGTTGGGGAAGCCAGCACCGCACTCTCGAGTGGGTGCTGGATTACATCCACGCCGGCAACGATCCCCGGCTGGAGATGCCGCCCCGCCCGCACCCCTCGCGGGCACCGCGGCGGATGGGCGGCGGCTCGTCGTCGGCTACCTCGTCCTCCTTCGGCGCGCAATCTCTCTCTCTCACCCCTCCCCTTTTGAACTCCGACGCTCCTGTTCCCAGGCGCAGCGGCGGCGCCCTGCGCATCGGCGAGCCACGCCAGCGCCAGGACGCCGACTTCGAGCGTATCGTCCGCCCGAAGAAGGAGGCAGACGAGGACGAGGACGAGGAGTGGCCGGACCTGAAGGCCGCCGAGGAGCTGTCGCACAACACGCTCCAGCCAGTCGCCGACGACGTCGCCGAGGACTGGAGCCTGCGCGACAGCACCGCCGAGGAGCTGGAGCTCCAACGCCGCCTGCTCGCCGAGGCGGAGCAGCGCAAGGCGCAGCGCGAGCAGGAGGCTGCCGCCAATGCGGCCCGCCGCCGCATTCCTCTCCCGTCGCAGACGAGGGAGGTCCCCTACGTCGTGCTCGACCCCGACTCCGACGAAGAAGCCGAGCTCCAGCGAGCCCTTGCGGTGACAGGTGGGGCGATTCCGGCGCGGGGACGAGCGACACGCGCTGCGGCGATCCCGACCAAGGAACGAGCAGGCGTGACGGCGGCGGTCCGGACGACGACGACGACAACGACAGCCAGGCGATCGCGGCGAGCCTAGGGCTGAAGTAGAGTAGTTTTTTAGTTTAAATTTACTGTTTTTAGTTTAAATTTGCGTCGAACTGTATGAAATTTGCGTGGAATCAATAAAATGCGTCGAATTTCATTCCTCGAGTTTTTTTGGGCCGAATGTTGGGCTCGGGGGCGACTGGGAACTCTGCCCCCCAGGTTCCAGATTAGCGCCGTTTGGCGCCGTGGCGGCCCCAAAACGGCGGCGTTTTGGGCCCTGGGGGTGGGGGGGCGCAACGACTGGAGATGCCCTTACATCAGATGTGGCCGCAATACGGAGTTCAAGCGCGAGCACCACCGTTACCGAGATTGGAGGTGCCACCAAAAGGGTGGGTGGAAACAAATGCTCTGGGGCATAATCGTTATAGTTGGTGAGTCTAGTATTAGGATTGCCAGGATTGCTCTGTTGAATAATTAGGCATAATTTTCGCGATTAATTTCAGAATATAAATCATGACAAAAACAACTATTAATATATGGAACTCGAACATACTAGATGCGATAGACAACATGAAAAACAACAACACGGTCTCCCTAAACATCCCTAAACATGTAGACAATAAACATGTTAAACAGACAGATCGAGACACAGATTCCGTACCGATCGTTTGTAGATGCGTTGTTGATGACAACGTTGGCATGACGGGACGAAGTAGACGACGCTTGAGGCGGCGGTATGCAGCACCGCCTGACTTGCTAGGCAGACGAGCGGTCGTGGAAGCAGCGAGAAGTCGCGCGAAGCGCTTCCCAAAAACCTAATTGGCCCTCTCCTGTACAGTAACACAAATGCGATTGGTTTTGGAGACCTGCTCTCCCGTTCATCGGTGGACGTCGGCGCTCGGGATGGAGTAGACTACGGTGACGGCGCAAAGAACGAGGTGTGGCAAACCTAGATTGGTTTCGGTGTGTTTATGGCGCGCGTCTTTTATAGTGCGGTTTGGAAAACCCTAACGTGTGCGACGTGGGTGGCCGCACGTTCGAGTCGGTTGCAACACATGATACAGAGCGACCTGAACCGTCTCAGTTGTGACGCGTCCGTCACGACTACGAACTCAGTTTTCCAAAACAACAAAATAAAGATAAATATTGTCTCGGCGCGAGGCGCGAAACGCGATCGTGACGTGTCGAGACGAGACGAGACGAGCGAGCGGTGGCGGAGGAGGAGGAGGAGTGCGCGAGAGGCTTTTTTCTTCTCACTCACATACAATACCTACAACACCACCTTAAGGTGGTGTGAAACTCCTCCAACTTCCAATGTGGGACTAAACTTGCCACTCCCACCACTTGCTTGTACACATGAGCCATTTTGAGATTTCAGCATTTGCTATTGGGCTTACTAGTGTTGGGCCCAAATATTTCAGCAATCCCGCACCAGATCTCAAATGCCCATTTGAAGATTTGCCAATCCTTGCTACTTATTTATATACTAGTTTTTTAGTAGAGACTATTAAGTTGGACTTCCGTCTAGAGCCTTAAACTACATCTATTAGCAACTTGAACAATGGACTATGCCTTGAATTGCAAGTTTTGTATCAATAGACTTTACTCAAAGTCATAACTAGTACTTGGCTGCCATTAGCCTACCCCGTGTGTGGAGCATATGCGTCGTACTCCATGGTCTCTTCATGAGTTTGCTAGAGATCACCCAAATCTCATAGACTGCGACGTTTACAGTCGGACTCACATAGGTGTGTTCTTTTAAGAATGCTTTGTAGGACAACATATTTGTTATGAATAGCCAACATAAACACATTAAGGCATGTTGTCAACCTGCCTTACAGCTCTTTGAGAGTTATGCATCATCACTTAGAGAGGGTTTATCAAATACTCTCCTCAGCCAAACCACTAGCTTGTTCTTCCCAAGTCCTAATTCACGGGATCTCCGATCAAATAGGTTGGGTTACCACTATGGTGTAACATTCACGGGTCTCATACCCATCTCCCTCGATGCACTATCTATCACATTACGTGATAGTCCCTTCGTAAAGGGATCTGTCAGGTTTTTGTCTATTTGGATATGCGTAACAGTAATTACTCCGGAGTTTCTCAATTTCCTGACAGACTTCAAGCGTCTTTTAACGTGTCTTGATGACTTCGCATTATCCTTAGAACTTGTCACCTTGGCAATTACAGTTTAATTGTCACACTTCATGAGGATGGCCTGTAATGGTTTCTCAACCACCGGCAAATCCATCAAGAGCTCACGCATCCATTCTTCCTCAATAGTGGTTGTATCTAAAGCAGTAAGTTCCGCTTCCATGGTTGACCTCGTCAATATGGTCTGTTTACAAGACCTCCATGACACTGCTTCACCTCCAAGAAGAAATGCATATTCACTTGTGGCGTAGAGCTCATCTACATCTGAAATCCAGTTCGAGTCACTATATCCCTCAAGCACAGCAGGGTGACCTGAATAATGAATCCCATAGCTCATATTACCATTCAGATAGCGCATGACCCTTTCAAGTGCATGCCAATGATCATTACCCGGGTTTGAGATGCTCAATTTGCTCACAGCAAAAGAGATGTCAGGCCTCGTCGCACTCGCAAGGTACATGAGTGAACCGATTATTTGAGAGTATCTCAATTGATCTCTTGCAATCCTCTTGTTCTTTAGAAGCGTCACACTGGGATCATAAGGTGTTGGAGAGGGCTTGCTATCAATAAAGCCGAAATGGATCAAGACCTTCTCAACATATTGTGATTGCGTCAACATAATCCCACTCTCATCCTTAATAAGCTTAATGTTCATAATTACACCAGCTTCTCTCAGGTCTTTCATATCAAAGCACTTTGATAGAAAAGACTTGACCTCATTTATCACAACTATGGTTGTACCGAAAATCAGTATGTCGTCAACATACAAGCATAATATAGCACTATCGCCCCCACCATGGCGGCAGTATACACACCTATCAGCCTCATTAATGACAAAGCCCACAGAAGTTAAAAATCTGTCGAACTTCTCATGCCATTGCTTAGCTGCTTGTTTCAGTCCATACAAAGATTTTAACAATTTGCACACCTTTCTTTCTTCACCTTTTACCACAAGCCCATCAGGCTGATCCATATAGATTTTCTCTTCCAACTCTCCATTAAGGAAAGCCGTCTTTACGTCCATTAGATGAACGATAAGACCATAAGAGGCAGCCAGAGAAAGTAGTACACGAATTGTGGTCAGTCTAGCAACATGTGAATAGGTGTCAAAATAATCTTCGCCTTCTCGTTGAGTGTAGCCCTTGGCTACAAGCTGTGCCTTGTACTTCTCAATAGTACCATCAGGCCTTAGCTTCTTCTTAAACACCCACTTACAACCCACTGGCTTACAACCATAAGGTCTTCCAAATAACTCCCATGTCCCATTAGAAAGAATGGGGTCCATCTCGTTATGGACAACTTCTTTCTAGTAATCTGCATCTGGAGATACAAATACCTCTGCAATGGACGTAGGAGTATTGTCCACAGGGTACACAATGAAGTCATCACCAAAGGTTTTTTCAATCCTTTGTCTCTTACTCCGTTTAGGAGCTTCATTGTCATCCTTCTCAAGGAATTGCTCATCATGTGGTTGTTCAGGATAATCATAATCACTAGATGTACTAGATTCAGGAATTAATTCAGAAGAAAATTCAGCAAAGCTATGCATATCTTTCATAGGAAACATATTCTCAAAAAATGTTGCATCACGAGATTCCATAATAGTATCAACATGCATATCAGATACCTCGGATTTAACCACTAGAAATCCACTGTTTTTTGTCCGAGTTTGCGTTTTTTTGGAATTGGAACGTTGTCTTTCACCAAACATCCCCAAGTACGCAAATAGGAAAGTGATGGTTTTCTCCCAACCCACTCCTCCTAAGGGGTTTTCTCTTTATCCTTGTTAGGAACTTTATTCAGGACATACACGAAGTCAACAAAGCCTCCCCCCACCATGCCTTAAATAACCAGCAGTGTCCAACATGGCATTCACCAAGTCGGCCAGCGTGCGTTTTTCCTCTCAGCAATTCCGTTTGATTGGGGCGAGTAGGGAGATATCCTCTCGTGAATAATACCGTGTTCCTCACAGAATTCATCAAATATTTTCGAGAAATACTCTCCACCACAATCCGACCTAAAACGTTTGATCTGTCTCTCTAATTGATTTTCAACTTCAGCCTTATAAATTTTAAAGTAATCTAAAGCCTCATCTTTAGTTTGCAACAAATAAACATAGCAGAATCTAGTAGCATCATCAATGAGCGTCATGAAATATATTTTTCCATCTTTTGTCAATACACCATTCATCTCGCATAGATCAGAATGTATGAGTTCTAGAGGTGCCAAGTGTCTCTCCTCGGCTGCCGTGTGAGGCTTCCGAGGTTGCTTAGATTTCACACAACTATGGCACTTAGAACCTTTGGCAATGGTGAAATTCGGAATTAAACTTAAACTGGATAGCCGAGACAGTAAACCAAAATTAACATGACATAAACGAGAGTGCCAAACACTAGCATCTGAATCAACATTGCCACTAATGTGGTTCACTGACTTATTGCAAAATTCGGAAAGCGAAAAGCGGAACAAGCCTCCGTACTCATAGCCTTTACCAATAAATTGTTCAAATATCGACACTACTACTTTATTGGACTCAAATACTATTTTAAACTCATCTCTGCATAGAAGGGAACCGCTAACGAGATTCTTGTTGGGATATTCTGCATGTTCCTCAGCTGCACGATCTTCCCCGAAGTAAACTTCAGATCTACCGTGCCAACACCACATACAGTAGCATGCGACCCATTCTACATTAGAACGGAGGAATCCTGAGCGATCCGATAAGAAAAGAACATAGAGATGTCAGCACACACATGAACATTAGCATCCTTATCAATCCACCAACATGGATACTGGAAAAACTGAAAGTACCGTCGAAAAATTACCGTACCCATCAGTGTTGCTAGCGGTCACAACGTTGACATTCTTGAAGCTTTCCTTTCTTGTCTGCACGGTCTGGGCAGTCAACAGAAAAGTGCCGAGCGCTTCACATGTATAGCACTCGAGCCCAGATTTGTTCAACACCTTCTTTTTATTATTCTTAAAGGAAGTAGTATTGACAGGATCATTGAACTGGGGATTATGATTCCGTTTGTTCTTGTTGTTGTTCTTGACGTGATGATTTTTTACACCATATTGGCGCTAGACTGCAAATCACCACCTCTCCCAGTTGTGTCCTTTGCCCGAACTTTCTCCTCAACAACAACAGACGCTATCAGATTTTCAACTGATATCTCCTGTCTCTTATGTTTGAGAGATGTGGTGAAACTCCTCCATGAAGAAGGCAGTTTTGCAATAATGCATCCAGCCACAAATTTATCAGGAATAATACACTTGAGCAGATCAAGCTATTTCGCAATGCACTGTATCTCATGAGTCTGTTCGACTACAGAACGGTTATTTACCATCTTGTAATCGTTAAAGATCTCCATGATATACAGCTCACTGCCTGTATCGGACGCACCAAATGTAGTATGCAGTGCATCCCAGAGCTCCTTAGCGTTTTCGATGTGCATATACACATCGCACAGACGTACCTCCAAGACACTCAGAATACAGCCTCTGAAATTATTGTTGGCTTCCTTGAACTTATTCTGAACATCGTCAGTAGCTCCTTCAGAAAGGCCATTCATAATCATGTCCTATACTTTCATGGACTGGAACCACAGTTGGCATCTCAGTTGCCATCTCTTAAAGGTGATACCATTGAACCTATCCGGTCTCATTGAATCTCTTAAATTGGCCATACTCAGTTCAGCAAATTGCCTACAGTTAGGTTTTTGGATTGTTGAATAATTAGGCATAATTTCCACGTTTAATTCCAGAATATAAATCATGATAAAAACAGCTATTAACATGTGGAACTCGAACATACTAGATGCGATAGACAACATGAAAAACAACAACATGGTCTTCCTAAACATGTAGACAGTAAACATGTTAAACACACAATTGAGACACAGATTCCGTACCGATCGTTTGTAGATGCGTTGTTGATGACAACGTTGGCGATGATGGGACGAAGTAGACGGCGCTTGAGGCGGCGGTACGCAGCACCGCCTGACTTGCTAGGCAGACGAGCCGTCGTGGAAGCAGCGAGCAGTCGCGCGAAGCGCTTCCCAGAAACCTAATTGGCCCTCTCCCGTACAGGATCACAAAGGCGACTGGTTCCGGAGACCTGCTCTCCCGTTCACCGGTGGATGCCGGGGCTCGGGATGGAGTAGACTACGGTGGCGACGCAAGGAATAAGGTGTGGCAAACCTAGATTGGTTTCAGTGTGTTTACAGCGCCCACAGCGCGCTCGTCTTTTATAGTGCGGTTCGGAAAGCTCTAACATCAAAATAAAGATAAATGTTGTCGAGTCTTGAGGCTCGATTCATGAAACGCGATCGCGACGTATCGAGACGAGCGAGCGGAGAAGGAGGAGGAGGAGTGCGCGAGAGGTTCTCTTCTTCTCACTCACATACAATCCCTACAACACTCCGCCTTATAAGGTGGTGTGTAACTCATCGAACTTCCAATGTGAGACTAAACTTCCCGCTCCCACCACTTGCTTGTACACATGGGCCATTTTAATATTTCAGCATTTGCTATTGGGCTTGCTAATGTTGGGCTCAAATATTTCAGCATGCTCTGGTGCATTTCGTAATTGTGCATTTGTGCTAGAGCAGTTGAGGTTTAAGCTCTTGCTTGCCTCGAGGGTGTTAAGCTCACGACTGAATGGTTTCAGATGCCAGTTTTAGTCGAGTCTCCTTGTCTTAATGTAGTTTATAAAATCATTTGAGTGGAGCTAGAAGAGATTCCTTGGGGGGGAGAGGGGTGGCACTACTAGGGAAATGGTTATAGCAACATATTATACCACAGGCGAACAGAGAAGGCCGTGCGCCTGTGCTAAGTAGCACCGGCGAATAAGCCACCAGTGCGCCTAAGCTAAAAAATCTACCATAGGAGAAGAAAGATTTGGTACGGCGGCGATAAAGGTGGCAGGGCACCCCTAGGCACGATTCCTGTACCGCAGGCGGATGCGCAGAAAATTCGCCAGCGCTAAGGTACAATAGCGCAGACGAACATAGTAAGAATGTGCCTGGGGTACTGCCTGCCTGCTGGCCCCCCATAGCGCACGCGCATTTTGAGTGCTCGCCTGTGGTTCTTTGCACTACCCCTGACGCATATGTCCACTGTTCGCCTGTGGTCACTTTTTGGCCTCAATAAGTGCGGCCAGTCACCCACCACCACCCCCTATCCACACCACTCACTCATCCCTCCTCTAAACTCGACCCATTAGTGCTCCAAGCTCATTCCCCCACATCCCTCCACCCTTTTTAGCTAATTTAACCAATCATGTTTGATATATTTTAGCTAGTTACCCTACCCCCACTTGCCATCTTCTAAATCTCCACTAGATCTACTAACCGGACACTAGATCTCATCACAAATGCACCACTGGCTACTTCTAGATCTATCACTCTCTCATTGGTCGTCTCTCCGGTGAACTTTGACGTCGTTATCGCATCTATATATTTTGCATTGTGTGTCATCTTAATAGGTGTGTGAGATTGGTTGGTGGAGGAGAACTCGACTATTTTGCATTTTATTGTGTTGTCATGAGGATGAGTTGCCAATGCTTTGCCGAATTGTTGATTCATTTCCGTTTCGGCAAATTTCTGGCGCTCCGCGTTACCTTTTTTAGAAAAGGTCATGCTAAAATTTTCCGTGAAAATCGGATCTAATTAATGAAACCTCTCTTGCCGTGCAGGCGACAATGGTCATTGCGATGAGGACAAGCGTGGTGCATAGATACGTGCAATGCGCGACGAACGACATGCATCGAAACAACCGCACCGAGATAGAGTATCCGTGTCGAAAATGCAAGTTAGGGTCCTTGTTCAAACCCGCTTCTGGTAATGTGGAGCAGCACTGCTCAGGTATAGTTTCATGGAGGGTCACACTCAGTGGATGGATGATGATGAAGACGATAATCACAACAAGACCAATGGGGCGGCGACATATGAAGATGAGGAAGAGTCTGAACATGACAATGGAGAGGACGAAGAGGCTGCCGACGGAGACGACTATGAAGAAGAAGTGAGTCATGGTGATCAACAACATGTAGAAGACGAGGACATGAACACTCCGCTAACTTCAGCTATGCGGGACCCTCATGTTCAAGAGCTTCTTCTCAAGAACACATCGATCGGCGCCAGACGGAAATCTAAGATCACGCAACTAGAGATAGACTCTGCAACTCCGTTGTATGACGCAAGTCGCGGGGCGGAGGAATCACGCTTGAGAGTAGCTCTCGATCTTCTAGAGATGAAGGAAAAAACACGGATGGACCGACACAAGCATGGACGATCTTCTGCGATACCTAAAGACGCACTTACCTGGAGGGAACACATGTGCTAGTAGTCTACAGGAGGCCAAGAAAATCGTGTGCCCCCTCGATTTACCGCACACAAAATACCACGCTTGCATCCGTCACTGCATAATTTATCGTAACGAGCACGCGGACCAGATCAAATGTTCAGTGTGCGGTGTTGAACGTTACAAGAGGGGGACGAAGAAAGCTCCTAGGAAAGTTGTGTGATACTTTCCACTCATTCCCCGTCTGCAGCGGTACTTCATGGACCCCAAGGAAGCAAAGCTCATGCACTGGCACGCGGAAAGAAAGAAGGAGGTGCTGAGTGATCCAGAACGTGTTGAAAAACCAGTGCTAACACACCCTTCAGATGCACGACAGCGGAAAGCATTAGACACATTTGATGAAGAATCCGAGAACGGTCCAAGGAACATCAGGCTTGGTGCGAGCACCGACGGTCTCAATCCGTTTGGCAACCAGAGCAGCAAACATAGCACCTGGCCCGTGTTTGTATGGATGTACAACCTCCCCACCCTCCCGTGGTTGTGTCTGAAGAGTAAGTACATACACATGAGTATGCTAATTCAAGGGCCAAGCCAGCCAGGGAGCAATATCAACCTGTATCTCGAGCTATTGAAGGAGGATCTAGACACGTTGTGGGAGAAAGGGGTGGAAACATGGGACGCCTTCAAAGAAGAACTTTTTTGTATGAGATCCGCCCTGATCACGACGGTGCAGGACTATCTCGGATACAGATATATTGCGTGTCAGGTGTGCTGGACACAAGGCTTGTGTCGGGTGCATGGAATTGAAGCCGTTTCTACAGCTAGACAAGGATCCCGGTTTTTCTAAAACCGTCTACATGAGGCATCGAATGTGGCTACAACAGAACGACCCGTGGAGAAAGCGTGGAGACCTGGTCATCGGTAAAGATGAGCTCGATCTACCTCCACGCAAGAGAAGAGGAGAAGAGATCGATACTCTATTGAAGAATTGGAAAACGTCTCCTCCGCCGGGAAAGGTACAGAAGCGGAAGCGAGGAGAGAAGCGAAAGCGAGGAGACAAAAAGTTTCCTCCGCCAGAAAGACCGCTTTTGGGGGGGTATGGAAAAGGAGGTACGTGTTTTTGGACTTGCGGTACTGGCCAATCCTCGGAGTTCCTCACTGCCTTGATGTCATGCATATCATGAAGAATGTGTGTGAGAGATTTCTTGGCACTCTGTTCAACATGCCAGATAGGACCAAAGACGGGCCGAAATCAAGATACAACCTGATGGTCCTGAATATCAGGAGCGAGCTTCACTTACCGCCTTCTATGGGTAAACAGACGGAGGAGGATGAGGATGAGGTGGAGGAGACGGACGACCGCAAGCGGAAAAGGGATAAGCAACACCAAACTCACCGCCTGAAACCCTCTTACTTCACTCTAAGTCACGACGAGCTCGAGTAAATATTCAAATGCCTCCTCGAAGTGAAATTTTCCTTAGGTTACGTGGGGCTGATAAGCAGATACCTAGACGCGGAGAAAAATCTTCAGCGGGATGAAGTCTCATGACTGTCACGCGATGATGATGCAGATACTTCCAGTTGCAATAAGAGGGATAATGGAACCGCACGTCCGTCAAACGCTGACTGGCCTCTGTAACTTTTTCGACGTCATCACTTGGAAGTCGATAAGCGTGAAAAAACTCGGAAGGCTGCAGGAAGAGATCGTCACCATCCTATGCGAGCTTGAGATATACTTTCCACCTGCCTTCTTTGAAATTATGGTACATCTCTTGGTCCATATCGTCGACAATATCACCAACCTTGGGCCGCCATTCTTGCACAACATGATGGCGTTAGAAAGAATGAACGGGATCATCAAATCATTTGTTCGTAACAGGGCACACCCGGATGGAAGCATCATCCAGGGATTTCTCAACGAAGAATGCATATCTTTCTGCAAGAATTTTCTAGACGAGGAGAAGCCAACTGTTGGTTTGCCCGCAAACAAGCACCTTGACAGGTTCATGGGGGTAGGCCACAACACTGGCAAAAGGGTAAGGGACGCGGACTCCTATGGTAGGAGAGCCGACTTTGATAGGGCCCACTTAGTAGTGTTACAACAACTTGACGATGTCGATCCTTGGATAGAAGAGCACAAAACCACAATAAAAACAGTTCTCGCGGGATGATGACGGAAGAAGAGATATTTAGAGCACACAACTCCTCTTTCACGCCCTGGTTCAAAAGGAGGATTGATGCCGATCCCCCGGCAATGACATGTGAGAAAGATAAATTTTTATTGGCCTTTTCATATGGCCCCGCGCCCAATATGATGACTTATCAAGCATACAACATCAAGGGGTACACATTCTACATGGGTTGATATGGTGTTATCGGGATTCCAGGACTTTTATCCTCCTAATCAACTCGCCTATGCCGACAGAGAGCTGAATCTAGGCCAACTCGACAATCAAGTCTTGCTATGGCCGAAAGCCCTTATTTGGCTAAACACCACGTCAGGGTCAGCGCCAAGCAAACACATGGTCGTCACTACACATGATGCGCCCGCGGCAAGCCAACAAGACAAGGTTGTCCCTCCACCGGCAAGCCAACATGACAGGGTCCTCCCTCCACCGGTGGATCCTCCTCCTCCCGAGCACAAGACACATGGAGAGCACGAGACACATGACGACTACATGGACATTGAACTTGCTCCCATTGATGATTTCATAAATCAGTTGGATGGCGAAGAGGTTCCTCCGGAGTTACCAACCAGAAAGCTTGATATCTAGAAGAAGCTAGATGGCGAAGAGGGTCCTTCTGAGTTACCCACCAGAAAACCGGATATCCAGAAGAAGCTAACATATTCCCAAGAAACTCCCGAGGAGGAGACCTTTACGGCTCCACAACCTATGGTTACCCCGAATACACTCCGTGCTACGATCGAGGAGGAGGTAAAACAAAGCGGCACTCCCGTGGGCTTGAGGGCAAAGAAGCATCGGAAGAGGCCAGCCAACAAGAAGAAAGGTGGTGCCTCCTCTAGTAGCCAGCCATCAGCCGCTCGAGTCATGGTCCATTTGCCGCCCGCCGTCCCATGGAGGAAGATTCATGAGATAGGTAAGACGATGCTGCCGCCAGAGGTTGTCAATGTCATGGGT
Organism: Alopecurus myosuroides; assembly: GCA_028641055.1. NCBI lineage: Eukaryota > Viridiplantae > Streptophyta > Magnoliopsida > Poales > Poaceae > Alopecurus > Alopecurus myosuroides. Next base: position 357,036,945 of record CM054058.1, read on the forward strand.
GGTGACATGAGGAGCATCCACGACGGAATTTTGCAAAAATAGACGGAACTTCTATCAATGAAACATCCCTCGTACCCGGTATACGTGATCAAGGTGCCCCGATCCGCGGGCTTTGTGGATAGAAATCCCACAGAGGTGTTCTTCATTAGATATGAATACGTATTCAGTGTCTTCCACTTGGGAAATCTCGACCGAAGCATTGTCCACCTGGCATCGCTCAGCATGGCGCACGATATCGCCATGGAGAATACCCCGAACATCGCGATTATGGACCCTTACTACATGGTTGAGGACTACTTGCGGTCAGCTGCGGACTGGGTTGTTATCACGAACTATATCACGGGTTTTTTGATAGATAACAAGGATAAGAACACCAATCTCATGCCATACTTTCCTCTGTAAGTAGTCCTCCGCTTCCCGTCATTACATTCTTTCTAGAATCTCCTTAGTATCCGATGATGATGGCTTGTTCGAAATGTTCTGCGCAGAAAAGGAGGATGCACACTCATCATCATGGAACCGCATTGGTCGCAAGTGACTTATCTCGACACGGGTAGGACGGTGCAGAAGGACTACAGCAACATCCAAGCTATTCTTAATAGTGCCCTCAACGGCTTCGCCTCCGATTTAGGCAAGCCCCTAAAAAAGGAGAAAATATTCCGAGGCGCCTACGTGTGCAACCACGTAAGCAACTTCCGCTGCCGCAAGCAATCGGCGGATGAATCTGGATTGGAAGCTTGGTATGCCATCTCTCAGATGAGGGAGTACTTAAAGGATGCACAAGAGGTATTTCTACCAAGTGATCTCCGAGACAAGACCACAAAGATGGCCAACACCCTCAATGAATATGTGAGAGATGAGTTCCATCGCATCCAGGGGAGGATCTGCACGATACTCAAGTCGGATGTCATCACTCGGGGTGCCTTGTTCTTCCACGACAACGCACCACCGAGAAATCGTGACATAGAAGTACACCTACGACAACAACGTGACATCTGGACATTCAACACGCTAGAAGGCGTTCGTCCGTTCCCGCCAAGACCATAAGATTGACAAAATGTTAGTATACACTTGATTATTAACTTTCCAATGCATAGAATCTCAATATACTTGCATCATATAACTTTTAGTCCTTTACTTGTCGTGTTTTATTCATAAACCTTGATGCTTCCATTCTTTTGATAGTTATTTGCAGTCTATTATCAGTTTCCATGCTAAACACATATGTTTGTCATGTGCACAAATGGCATGGTATGTTGTGTATAAGGGTAGGGTCCCCGGAGTCTACGACGATTGGGAACACTGCCAGAGACAGGTGCATGGTTTCAGCGGCAACAACTACAAGGGGTACAAGACCATGGTGGAGGCAGAATCTCGATACGCCACTTATCTAGCGAGAGATAAGACAGAGACGACGAGGGCCCGGGTGACCACCTTCGCCATCGCCGTGCTGATACTCCTTGTGTTGATGCTACTTACTCTAGTTCTTGTCTAGCTATAGCTACATTGAGGGCATTGAACTATCTTGAGAGACTATGTTGATCTAAACTTGTATATTTTGTGTTGATGATCGATGTTATGTAATGACTACCAGTTGTTGATGATCGATGATGGAATCCTATCTTTCTAAACTTAGTGCCAATTGAGTGTATATTATTTTGTGCATCTCTGTCATTTTTCTCTAATTTCCTGTAATTTGTGCCAATTGAATGTATTTTGCTTTCTGTTTTTCTTGACACGTGTAAAACTTAGCACATGTGCATATTTTTGTTACCCCAGGCGAACAGGTACCCCAGGCGCACTGGCCTTGTTCGCCAGCGCAGTGTGGAGATACCGCAGGCGAATAACTAGGAAAGAGCCTGTGCTACGTGGATACCGCTGGCGGATGGCACGATGCACCTGCGGTAAACACAGTACCGCCGGCGTAATGGTCGCAGGCGAACACAGAAGCGTCTGTGGTAAGACCATTTAGTTCGCCTGCGGTATGGTTTTCCCTAGTAGTGGGGGGGTGGCTCCTTTTGCAGTAAGAACACACGTTCGTTGGGAGACCCCAAGAGGAAGGTATGAAGAGTGCGGCAGCAAGTTTTTCCTCACTAAAAAACCAAGGTCTAATCGGATCAGTAGGAGAAATAAATCACTTCTGAAGGTTGTTGACATCTGATGTTGGCAGAACGCGCTACCAGGCTCAGCAACAACGTGGAATATGCACACAACACAACCAAGATACTTTGCCCCAACGAAACAGTGAGGTTGTCAATCTCATTGGTTTTGCTGAAAATAAAGGATTAAACGTATAGTGTGAAAAATGATACTTGTTTGCAGTGAAAGAAATGAGAATAATGATTGCGGTAAAAAGAACAGTGCTTGCAATACGTTGTATTATCAGTGTAAAAGAATCGACCGGGGTCCACAGTTCACTAGTGGTGTCTCTCCATAAAAGATAGATAACATGATGGGTAATTAAATAACTGCTCGGCAATTGCTAGAAATAAAGGCTACACCGTAGTGCATATGCAAGACATGATGATTATTATGAGATTTACTTGGGCATTACAACATGATACATAGATGACTAATAATCCACCCTCAGAACGTAATCCATGCCGACTTTGGGTATTAAGTTGCAAGCAACAGATTATTGCATTAAATAAAGTGTGTAATGTAAACAATAGAATTTATCTTTAGACAAAGCATTGTTGTTTTTTCCCTAGTATCAATATCACATCCCCCATCCGTCACGTTTCTGTCACTCGAGCATAGATATAAGGGAGGCATGAACCCACTATCGAGTATAAATACTCCCTCTTGGAGTTACTAACATCAATTTGGCCAAAATATCTACTAGTAACGGAGAGCATACGTGATCACAAATAACATAAACATGATAGATTCATAATCAAGTTGACATAGCATTTAATATTCATCGGATCCCAACAAACACAACTTGTAGCATTACGGATCGATGATCTTGATCATGTTAGGCAGCTCACAAGATCTAAACATGGTGGCATAAAAAGGAGAAGACAAGTATCTAGCTACTGCTATGGACCCCGTAGTCCAAGGATGAACTACTCACGCATCACTCCGGAGGCAGACATGGTGATGTAGAGCCCTTCGGTGATGATTTTCCCTCCCGGCAGGGTGCCTGGGAGAGCTTCAGAATCCTCTCAAACTAGGGTTGACGACGACAAAGGCTGCGGAACTTTTCGTGGATGGAGGCTCGGGTGTTTAGGGTTTCCCCGAGGATAAGTATAAATAGGCGAAAGGGCGATGTCGTTGGGCACCCGAGGGGCCCACACCACGTGGTGGCGCGGCCAAGGGGAGCGCGCTGCCCTATGGTGTGGCCACCTGGTGGCCTCCCTCCGGGTCTCCTCCGGACTCCGTGAACGTGACAGAAAAATAGGACCCTAGGATTTCGTTTCATCAAATTTCGAGAATATTTCCAGAACAACTTTTCTAGAAACCAAAAACAACAGAAAATAGGAACTGGCACCATGGCATCTTGTTAATAGGTTAGTCCCATGAAATCCATAAAAATGCTATAAAGTGTATAGAAAAAATGTAGCAATTGGCATGAAAACAGCATGAACATTAGAAATTATAGATATGTTTGATACGTATCAGGACCCCGTTCGCGGAGGCAGTCGACCGCCGCCTATCTCACAGCGGGATCAGCACGGGCGGGGGAGCGAAACACTGTCGCGGAGGAAGCTGGTCGCTGCCATGCAGGACTCGAAGCTGCACGCGCGTCACGGGCGCGAGTGCGGAACGCTATTATGGAGGCGGCGGTGCTACTGCCGCGAGGATGGTGGCGGGATCGAAGAGAGGCGGGACAACCATGGAGCGTGGGCATGCTCCTGGTCGTGCGCTGCGCGTGCAGGCATATCCCGAGCACGTAGACCTCGCGACGGCGAGGCTTCCCACCGTCGAGCCCTCCCAGTGCAGACATCCGCCAGGCGCAACCGAGCGTGGGCACCGGGAGAGCTCCGGCCAGGCTCGGGCGACCATGGCCATGGCGAGTGCGGGCACGGGGAAATTCCGTCCATGAGGGGAGAGAGCTCGGGCATGGGAGATATCTAGCATAGGGCGGCCATGGCCTAGGCATGGCGAGCTCCTTCCAGGCGTGGATCAGGCGAGCTCTATCATAGGGGCCAGCCGCGGCGACCAACACTCCGATATGTGATGACCCACAAGTATAGGGGATCGCAACAGTCTTCGAGGGAAGTAAAACCCAAGTTTATTGGTTCGACATAAGGGGAGCCAAAGAATATTTATAAGCCTTGACAACTGAGTTGTCAATTCAGCTGCACCTGAAAGTAGACTTGATCGCAACAATTTATCAGTGGTAATAGTTTTATAGCAGCAGCAGTAGTAAAATAACAACACGAGTAAAATAGTAACAACAGTAGCAATCGCGGAAAACAACAGGATGAAACTACCGTAGGCATAGAGGGAATGGATGAACGGGCGTTGCATGGATAACATAGGTCATGTAATAATCTAAACATGGTCATTGCAAATAATAATAATAATAAAGCATCCAACTTCTAGGCAAACCATAGTCATGTGTTCCAATATAGTCATACGTGCTCGCAATGAGAAACTTGCACAACATCTTTTGTTCTACCAGCCCGTGGCAGCGGGGGCTCTAGGGAAACTATTGTTAATTAAGATACTCCTTTTAATAAAGCATCGGAGTAAAGCATTAACACTCTGTGAACACACGTGATGCTCACATCACAGTCATCCACTCCGGTTGTCCCAATTTATGTCACTTTGGGGCCTCGGGTTCCGAACAATGACATGTGTAAACAACTTGCAGGTATGATAAAGAAACATAATTATACTCATGAAACAATAACATGTTCGGATCTGAGATCATGGCACTCGGGCCCTAGTGACAAGCATTAAGCATAAAAAGTTGCAACAACGTTAGAAAACACTAACAATGGATACTAGGAACTATGCCCTAACAATCTGGCATTATTACACGATCGATCTCATCCAATCCCTTCCATCCCTCTCAGCCTACATCGGTGTTTACTCACACATGGACGGGGGAATCATGGATGGTTGATGGAGAAGAGGTGGCGGTTGAAAGATCATCGTCCGTTTTGGTAATTATATGAAAACATACCTATTTGATCTAATGTTTGTTCGATTAATGAAAATGCCCAGGATTAATCAGGTTCACTAACTATATGGGGCGAACGATTGTTTTATACGAAAGGAGCAAGGAGAAAGAAATCCAGGGAGGGATTTTTGCACAGGAGCGGAGGCTCCGGTGAATCCACCGGAGGCTCTGCCTAGGGTCCGGTGGGGGTCCGGTGTGGGCTCCGCCCAAATTGCCTTCTGGAGCGCAACTGCGGAGGCTCGGACGAAAGCTCCGGTGGAGCTCCGGTGGGGCGGAACCTCCGCCATTCCCACCGGAGGCTCCGCCTCCTACAAAACCTGGCGTACGCACAAGAGAGGGTCCGGTGCGCCTCCGGTGGATGCTCCGCCCAAACGGTGTTCTGTTGGACAAGAGCGGAGGCTCCACCGGAGCCTCCGGTGGGCCTCCGGTGGCCTAGCCTGGCCACTGTGTAAATGGGGTCCGGTGGACCTTCAGTGGGGGTTCCGCCAAAACCACCTTCTGTTGCGCGAGTGCGGAGGTTCCACCGGAACCTCCGGTGGGGCGGAACCTCCGCCAAACCCACCGGTACCTCCGCCACGTGGTCCAGCAAGTGAGTGCAAATGTGTTGCGCCACTGCGCAAGCAAACGAAGCCCACCGGAGCCTCCGGTGCTCCTGGACTGCAACTGCCCTTAAATGCAAGGGGTATAAATACCCCTTCCCCTACCTCTTAAATGCCAAGCTTTCCCCCATTCTCTCTCCTAGCCATTAATGAAAGCTTCATCCGCCTAGATCTCCCACTCCGTCCACCCAATCACTCCCATACTTGGTGGAGAGCTAGAGGAGGCCTAGATCCACACTTCCACCAAAGGAATCTCAAATCCATCCACCACAACCTAGTAGATCTAGAATCCTACTTGAGGCCTAGAAACCTTAGTAGATCTTGTGCTTGTAGCTTCCACCTTGTTGCAAGAAGCTACAGATTGCTTGAGAGCCTCCATCCATCTTGTGGAGTGACCTCGAGCCCTTGTAAAGGTTTGGTCAACGCCTTCAAGTCGACCTCATAGTGGAAACGAGAATCTCCCTCACCGGAGAAGCTCAAGGAGAACAAGGTGTGCACAGCCGTGCTATTGAGGAGCGCCTAGGTGGCTCCCCACCTCTCCAACGTAGACGTACTTCTCTTTGAGAAGTAACTACGGGAATCATATCCTTGTCTCCTTGTTTACACTTGTTGTTTGCTTTACTACCTTACGCTTTACTTCCGTTGCACATATTGTCTTGTTCACATAGGTTGCTCACCTAGATGCACATCTAGAGAACATTATCTTATCTCGCTTAGCCTCACTAAAAAGAAAAGAAAAATTGGTAGTCAACCTATTCACCCCCCCCTCTAGTTGACCATAGTGGACTTTCAATTGGTATCAGAGCCTCGGCTCTTACTAAGGGCTTAACCGCCCAAGAGTACAATGGTCGATGAAAATGCCCCCGGAAGTTCTAGTGCGGAAATCTCCAAAATGGCCGACACTATATCTAACCTACAAGACACGGTTGGAGTTCTCCAAACCGAACTATCTAAGGTTAGATCTAGTGTTAGTTCGGAGGTTTCTAGCATAAAGAAAATGATGGAGGCACTGATGGGGAAAACCAAGGAGTCCACGGAACCACCCCTCACCACCAACGATGTTAGCTCGGACGAAGAATCCATTCCGGATATCGACGAGATGGAAGCTAACATCGCTTTAGCTAAGGCGAAAGCCAAAGCGAAAGCCGATAAAAAGGCTAAGAGTGGTGGGAGCTCCGAGGGCTCCAAGTCTCAATTGGCTAACGGTTCGGGGTCTCACTCTAAAGTTCCACCACCTCCCAATTATGATTCTATCCACCCTATTGCCACTATGCCACACATGGTTAATGTTGGAGTTCCTCCCATGATTAACACTAACGAGTTCTCTTCTTGGAAGTTCGATATGGAGTCTCACATTTCAGGATCTTGCACCGCATTGTGGAGAAGCATTCTCCATGGATTCCACCCTCACGATCCGAACAACTTGACTCCAAGAGAGGATGTGGAATTCCAACTCAACAAGACCGCTCTTGTGACTATCCAAAAGGCTCTCCCAAGAGAACATCTTGAACACATTCGAGGTATCAAGACCGCCAAGGAAGCTTGGGATAAGCTTGACTCCTTGTTCCAAGGCAATGCAAGCATCCAATCATCCAAATATGATGTAGCTCTTGACAAGTCCGAGAACTTTGTCATGCTTGAAGATGAAAGTCCCGAGGAGCTATATAGAAGAGTGGTCACCCTTGGCAATCAATTAAGGGACTTTGGAAAAGAGGAAATCTCCGATGAGTGGATCAAGAGGAAATTTGTCAAGGCCATAACTCCTTTTGAGAAGAATCTCTCCACTAGCATTCGAACAAGATCCGACTACAAATCGCTCAACTCCATTGGCGTTCTTAGTGAGTTCATAGCCATATCCTTATCTCACAAGAGCGCGGATGATGCTCTTGCTCGTTCAAGAGGCCATGGGAAGTCTCCTAACCTTGCCTTGAAGTCTAAGGCCATGTCCAAGATAGAAGAAGTGGATGATGATGATGATGATGATGAGGACTATGAAGATACATACAAGGGTGCCCACAAATGTATTGCTCTTGCCATGCAAGGGTATTGGAAGAGATGGGAGGCTCACAAGGCCGGTGCCCCTAGACCTTCAAGGAACAAGATCTTTAGGAAGAAAGGGGAGCGGCCAAGGACATGTTACAATTGTGGAAGTGCAAACCACTTCGTCAAAGAGTGTCCCTTTGAGCCACGAGAAGAGAATGAAGGGAAGCTTGTTCGCAAGGACAAGAACAAAGCTCCACAAAACAAGAACCTCGCTAGAAGAGTCCCAAGGGCTCTGTATGTTCAAGAGGGCCCCACATTGGAAACATACTACTCCAGAGATGAAGGAGAAGATGAAGTCGTAGGTGTTGCCCACGTCGCCATAGCTACGACTTCCTCTTCCTCGGTCTCTCTATTTGAATCTCCCTATGAGAAGGCATCGATCCGACCTACATGTCTCATGGCAAAAGCCACCGTGGTAATATCCTCCACCTCCAAGTCTATTATCACTAGCTCTCCCTCATTATTGGATTGTGTTGAAAACATTGTTGATGATGAGGAGGCCAAGAACCTAGGATCTTGGTTGTGTAGTCTTGAAGGTGAAACTAAAGAAAAGGTAAAAGCTCTCCTAAGGCAACTTGATGAGGCTAACTCCCTCATCGATGAGAAGGAGGAGATCATCATGACCTTGGAGAACCATGGCGGTAGCAATAATAATCATGATAACGAACTCGTCAAGGCTCTTGAAAAAGAGAGATCCATGAGGGCCTCTCTTGAAGAGAAACTATCTAGTCTACAAGAGACTTATGCTATTAGTGTTTCAAAGCTTAGAAAAGATAACGAAAAATCTCTTGCCAAGCTTAAGAAAGAACATGCCAAATCTCTTGTTTTACTTAAAGAGTTTGAAGAGGAAGAGTTGAAGCTAGGAATAGCTCACGAAAAACTTGACGAGGAGCATGACAAACTAAAAAAGGAGTTTGCATCTCTCAAAGAAATTCTTGACAAACTTGCCAAGTCTGGAATCAAGCTTCTAGCTCAACAATCTAATAAGCATGTTGCATCTTCATCAAATAGCATTATTATTGTGCCTACCTCTTCTACTACAACTAACATTGTAGGGAAGGAAAGAATTCTCAATGATGCAATAAGCTCTCAAGGTGCCAAGAAAGGAAAAGAGGGACTTGGCTTTGTTTCCAAGTTAAAGAAGAAATCCAAGAATGTCACCTCTCCCTCCCGAAATGTTGTCTTTGTGAAAGGGGGTGAGGTGACCAAAGAGAAGGAGACCAACGCCATTATGGGTGGTGATACCTCTAGGGGGAGCATCACTCATAATGATTTCGCCGGAAAATATAACCCATCTTATGTTCTTATGAAATCTAGAGATGGACATGTTTATGCTAAATACGTTGGTACTTCTTATGGTGATGATTATCATTGGACTATTTGGGTTCCTAAGACCCTTGTGACTAACAAAAGAGGACCCATTCAAGGATGGGTACCTAAATCAAGAAATTGATCTCTTGTAGGGAAACGCTTCCGGATCAAATAGATGGACAGTGGATAGTGGTGCATCCCAACATATGAACGGAAGCCATGACGCAATAAGTAATATTGAACCTACTTTACCACATCTCAATTGCGTTACAATTGGTGACAAGTCCGAACTAAAGGTATTGGGACGAGGCAAGGTAGCTATCTCAAATGATTTATCAATTGAGAATGTTCTCCTTGTTGAGTCCCTTGGCTATAACTTGATGTCCGTTCTTCAACTTGCAAATTGTGGTTTTACCTCGTTCTTTAATAAAGAGAGTGTGATTGTCACTTGGGAGACTTCTCTTAAAGTAGCCTTTGTTGGGTTTGTCGAGAACGGCATGTATGTAGTGGACTTCTTTAAAGAAGACACGTGTGCCGCGACATGCCTAATGGCTAAAGTTGATGTGGGGTGGCTTTGGCATCACCGACTAGACCACACCAATATGAGAATGTTACATGATCTCCAAAGTGGCAATCAAGTTCTAGGACTAACCAAACCTAAGTTTGCTAAAGATCATGTGTGTAGCTCTTGTACCTTTGGGAAGCAACATGGAGAGCAATACCCAACCAAGACAACTATCTCCACCACAAGAATTCTCGAGCTCATTCACTTAGATCTCTTTGGCCCACTATCCTATGATAGCCTCGGAGGAAAGAAGTATTGCTTGGTGAGTGTGGATGATAATTCAAGATATTGTTGGGTGTATTTCTTCAAGAGGAAAGTGAAACTCAAAATAGAGTCATAGAGTTCATCACTCTAGTGGAGCGCCAACACAATGCTACCATATTGGCCATTCGGAGTGATAATGGCTCGGAGTTCAAGAACTACACCGTTGAGGGTTTTCTTAGTGAAGAAGGCATTGCTCATCAATATTCCACTCCCTATACCCCTCAACAAAATGGTGTTACGGAGAGAAACAACCGGACTTTGATGGATGCGGCTAGAACTATGATTGCGGAGTTCTCTTCTCCCTATAACTTTTGGGCCGAAGCCGTCTCCAACGCTTGTCATGCTACCAACCGGCTCTATCTTCGCAAGATCTTGAACAAGACTCCCTATGAGATTCTCACGGGCAAGAAACCGGATGTATCTTATTTCAAGGTCTTCGGTTGCAAGTGCTTCATTCGCAAGAAAGGAAAAAGGTTGTCAAAATTTGAGACTAGATCTTATGAGGGTATCTTTGTTGGCTATGCCACGAATGCTCACGCCTATAGAGTCTACAACAAGTCCACCGGGCAAGTTGAAGAAGCTATAGACGTAGTGTTTGATGAGGACAACGGCTCCCAAGGGGGGCGTATAGATCATGGTGTTGTAGGAGATGCAATTCCTCCCATCGTCATAAGAAGAATGGGGATTGGTGAAATAATTCCCATTGAGGGTTACCGGATGACGGAGGGAGAAGGACTATGCCCCACTCAAGTGGAGCCATTGACTACACCCATTGATGATCAAGCTATCCAACAAGATGCACCGAGCCCTCAAGCTAACAATCAAGGCCAAGCTAATGAACAAGGCCAAGCAACTCATCTAAATCATGATCAAGATTCTATCATTGTTGAGAATGCTCAACCTAGTGGTGATTCATCGCCCATCATTGATAAAGGACAAAATGAAGATGGACATGTCTCTGATGAAGAAGGTGATTCTCAATCCATATCCAAGGAATCTTTGGAGGAAATACTAGCACGAAGAGCAAAGAGAAGGCTAGATAATCTTGAACGAGCGGGTCATACGGAGGACAAGATTCTTGGACAAGTTCGTGGAAGAGTGGTCACTAGAAGGCAATTGGCGGATTTTAGCAAGGCTCATGCTTTTGTCTCTTTCATTGAACCCAAGAAGGTATATGAAGCTCTCGAAGATCAAGATTGGCTTGAAGCCATGCATGATGAACTCAATAACTTCGAGCGCAACAAAGGGTGGAAATTAGTGCCAAGACCCAAGGATTGCAAAAAATGTCATTGGCACCAAATGGGTGTTCAAGAACAAGCAAGACAAAGATGGCATTGTCATTCGCAACAAGGCAAGATTGGTGGCCCAAGGTTTTTCTCAAGTCGAAGGTATCGATTTCGGTGAAACCTTTGCTCCCGTAGCTCGCCTTGAATCCATTCGCATCTTACTTGCCTATGCATCTCATCATAACTTCAAGTTACAACAAATGGATGTCAAAAGTGCTTTCCTTAATGGTCCCATTAATGAGTTAGTATATGTCAAGCAACCTCCGGGTTTCGAGGATCCCAACCACCCCGATAATGTATGTAAACTTGATAAGGCGCTCTATGGACTTAAACAAGCTCCACGTGCGTGGTATGAGCACCTTAAAGAGTTTCTAGTAGATCGCGGGTTTAATGTTGGTTTAATCGATCCCACCCTCTTTACCAAGACGGTTGGAGGTGACTTGTTCGTATGCCAACTCTATGTGGATGACATAATTTTTGGGTCTACTAACACTTTGTTCAATGAGGAGTTTTTCAAGATTATGACCGATAGGTTTGAGATGTCTATGATGGGAGAGTTGGAGTTCTTCCTTGGCTTTGAAGTAAATCAATATTATGAAGGGACTTTCATCAAACAAGCCAAATACACTCAAGACATGCTCAAGAGGTTTAATATGAATGATGCCAAACCTATGAAGACTCCTATGTCCACGACCACCGACTTGAAACCCGACCCCAACGGTAAAGAGGTAGATCAAAAGGTATACCGCTCCATGATTGGCTCTTTGCTCTACCTTTGTGCATCTAGACCCGATATCATGTATAGCGTAGGTAAATGTGCAAGGTTTCAAGCCTCCCCAAGGCAAAGTCATTTGGAAGCTGTGAATGGAATCTTTCGATATCTAGTTCATACCCCAAACTTCGGACTTTGGTACCCCAAGGGTTCAAGCTTTCAGCTCATTGGATACTCGGATGCGGATTATGCGGGAGAGAAGACGGATAGGAAGTCCACATCCGGGGGTTGTCAATTCCTTGGCCGCTCCTTGGTATGTTGGTCTTCTAAGAAGCAAAATTGCATTGCTCTCTCCACCACCGAGGCCGAGTATATCTCCGCGGCAAGTTGTTGTGCCCAATTGCTATGGATGAGGCAAACCTTGAAGGATCATGGCATTAATTTTGACAAGGTGCCTCTTCTTTGTGACAATGAGAGTGCTATCAAGATCGCCTACAACCCGGTTCTTCACTCCAAGACGAAGCACATTGAGATCCGTCATCATTTCATTCGGGATCATGTTGAGAAAGGTGATATTGATCTCTCATATGTCTCCACGACGGATCAACTTGCCGATATCTTCACGAAGGCCCTTGATGAACCAAGATTTCGAGCTTTGAGGAATGAACTAAATGTCATAGATTCCTCCAACTTCACTTGAAACCTTGCATATCTACCCTCATTATGCATGCTATTAGGCTTAGATGTAGGCATGGACATAGGGGGGACGCTACTCAACTCATGAATATGCACTCCTCCTATTATGCGAAAAACAATTCATCATTGCATATATAGTCAATTGTGACTTATTGTGCTTAATTGTGAGTAGTAATTTTGGACCCAAGATATATCTTCGCGGTGCCAATTTACACACTCAAACATGGTGGCTTCGGCCACCGACCTTTGGTATGTTTTGGATCTTTCACGCCTATCATATCTCCGTCTTGACAACTCGTACGGGTTCGGTCTTCTACCTTTTTATTGCTTCTTGCGAACCCCTCCGAGTAATGTCTCTCGTATATCAGTGACGATTTTCCAACCCAAGCCTACCTTGCCCAAACCAATCTTTCTATCGAAATGCTCGTGTTTTTACAATATTGGCGCGCGGAAATTTGGTTGGGCGGAGGCTCCGGTGAATCCACCGGAGGCTCCGCTGCCATGGGCGGAGGCTCCGGTGAACCCACCGGAGGCTCCGCTGCCCCTGTCCATCGGAACACCACCGGAGGCTCCGCCGGGGGCAGTTTTTCGTGGATAAGGGCTGGGGCGTGCGGGGGTAAGTGAGATCCAATCTCATTTTCCCCCACCCGCCCCCTTTCTTCTTCCTCACGAACTGCCGCCACCCCCAAGCTTTTCGCCGCCGGATTGGGGAGCTCCACCGCGGGGAGACCTTCTCCTTGCCTTGGGACGCCCCGGGAACCTTCCCTCCTTCCTCTTTCACCATGGACGACGCGGGTATGTGCTCTCTCTCTCTCATCTAGTTGATGGATGGGATGCATAGGAGTTCATGTTCTTGCTCTCTAGATTCGTGGATTTGGAGTTTTAGGAGTGGAAGTTCTCAAGTACAAACCCTAGCAACCTAGATAATGCGTGTTAGGCTTGAATCGTTGCGGTTGTAGGGAAGATTGGTTTGCCCTAACCCTAGTTATTCAACCCTAACACCATGTGTATCTTGGTTTCTTGGATTTGTGCGTGCTTTACCAACTCGAGCATTATTCTTCCTTCATGATCTCTTTGCTTTTCTCTTAGATGCTTCCGGTTCCAAGGGGGTCCGTTACAAGACCACCGGTCGTCGCAAGACTCCTCAAGTGGATGAGATTGAGGAAGAACTTGACAACACTCAAACCAAGTGCAAGCGGTTCCTGTAACATCCCAAGTATGAAAAATAGCCATTAGAATGTTTGCTCTCTGTTATTTTATGTTTTGCATCATGACATCATGTTCATTGCATTTGTTTTGCTTGTTTTCCATTTGTTTTCCTCTGTTTTGCGTTGTTTTCCAACTGTTTTCATTTGTTTTCCTTTGTTTTCTATTTGAATTTCAAACCAAATTTCAAACCAAATTTCAAACCTTTTGTTTCATACTTGTGATGTTACAATTTCCAAAATGATATTTCAAAGCAAAACAATCATTTGTTTCCATAAAAGTTGTGATTCCAAACTGTTGTTTTGTTTCTAACAAAAATTCATTTAATACCAAACCCTTTGCAAATTCCATTAATTTCCAAAACATCAACCCCTTTTGAAAATTATGAAAATGACAAAACACTCCATCATTTGTTTCCATTAAACCTTAAGGTTCAAACTATTAAAATTGGCTTTTAATAATTCACTTAATCCAAACTTAATTCAAATGCCTTTCAAATACAATTATAATCATTTGTTTCTAATTAAACAATAAGGTTCACCCTATTCGAAAGTTGTTTTCAATAAATCACTTAATAATCAAATCCATCCAAATTTGAATTAAATTACAAACAACATTTTTGTTTTGAACTTTTTGTAAAACAAAAACTTGCAATTTGTTTCTGTTACATAAATAAGTAATATAAAATTTTCCCCTAATTATTTTCTACCCCAAAACTATCTCCTTTTCTTCCTATTACAATTCAGCAAAAAAAAAACTAAATAGAACAAAAAGAATAAAAAGAAGAGAGGAGAGAGGAGCACAGGAAGCCCAGCCCACCACTTATTTTCCCCAGCCCGATACCCCTTCAGGTCTTCCCCTACCTCCGTACGATTCGATGACGACAGCCATGGACAGCACGTGCTGCTCCACCCCACCCCTCCCTCCTATAACTACTCCTTTCCCCCTCAGAAACCCTAACCCTAGCCCTAGCCGCCCCTCCTCTCCCTTCTCTCCCCATCTTCGCCGCCATCTAGGAGGGCGCCGCCCCTTCTCTGCTGCCTCCGGCCGCCGGCCGCCGGAGCTCGCCGCCGACGACTCCGCCACCCCCCGGCCGTGCCACGACCACCCCTGCGAAGAGGGTACTCTCCTCTTTCCATTCCCCTACTCTCCCCTCCCGTTTCTGTGCTGGTTATGCCGTGATCTTCCATGCCAAATCGCCTTGCTGCTCCCTGTTCGTATTTGTTTGTCCGTCAGAAAAGAACGACTGAAGGTGTTCGTTTGTGTTCAGTTAACGCCGTTTTGCTTAGCATCAAAACCAACCCGATACCCTGTGCAATCAAACGACCGCAGCAGACCAACTGGTACTGCCTCTCCTCGCGCATCCAGCAGATCGCGGGATCAAATCCCCAGCCCCCCACCTTTTCTGTCCTTATTTTCGAATTATTTCAGGACAGTTGCTGAACCTCAAACCCCCCACTGTCCCCTTCCTATCACCAACCACGAGCTCACCCCACTGGTCAGCACCCCTTGCGCACAAGCCCAGGTCCTGGGTTCGATCCCCCTAACCCCCACCTTCTTATTTCTGCGTTTTTCTTTTCTGCCCGAATTTCAGCAACTCAGATCTGAGCAATTAATTCTAAAATCCATAACAAATCCAATTTTGCTCCAAATTGAATGATTCAAATTCCTGTGGATTCAAAATCTTGTGCCCTTTCCATTAGTAACAAAATTGCAACATGTTTCTGTGATACTTTTGCACTAAATAATTAATTACTGAAAATGCAATAAAAATTGGAAACTTTGGAATTTCATAACTTGAGTTTGGTTCATCCAATTTAAGAAAACTTGAGCTCTAAAAATTTGTCTTAACAAACTCTACACATTGGTATTTTATTTGGTCAAAATTGAATTAATTTTGAACATGTTTTCCTCTGTTTACTAAAAAGGGCAGAATAAGAATGATTATGGAAAATTGCATAATAAATTCAATAATACCCCAAAAATTATGTTTAATAACTCAAAATGTTCAGTGAAACATTTTCTACATGTTTTCAACCTTTTTAATGCAATTTGTTTACTGTTTTGAATATTTTGAATTGGTGAAATATTTGAAAACTTGTTTAATTCACTTAATTTTGCAAAAATCATAACTTGGGCATAAAAATTCCAAATTCCACAAACTAAATATGTTTTCCAATCAACTTTTCATGTACTTTCCAACTATCAATTTTGTTTGCTGTTTTGAGTAATTTAAATTGCTGAAAACAACTGTTTCTTATTCATTGCATTTAAAATTGCCAAAATAATAACTTACTCATTTTAAATCCAATTTCAACAAATGAAATATGTTTTCCATGCAAAATTAAACCACCTTTCCAAATATAATTTTTTTTTCATGTTTTGAATAATTACAATTGGTTAAATAATTTAAACCTTGTTTAAATCATTTAAAATTGTTAAATTCATAACTTGGTCAAAGTAATTTCTTTTGGGACATATAAAATATGTTTTCCAACCCTAAAAGTATAAACTTTTCAAATATGAACTTCATCTAATGTTGTGCACAAATAAAAATTCAAATAAGTTCATGTTTGAATTAAATTCATTTAATCCTTGCTTAAACTTGTTTAATTCATAAATAATTTATTTGAAATCCTTTTTCAACAAGTGAAACATGTATTCCACCTAAAATTGTGTGTTCTTATCAAATATGAACTTTGTTATCTATTTTGAACAATTTAAAGTGGTGAAAACAACAAATGCTTGTGTGACACCTTTAAGTAACCAAAATTCCAAAACTTAATAAATGAATTCCAAAACTTGGTAAACCTTACTTCATATTGTTTCTATTGTTGTTATTTTTCTGTTTTCCTCATCCATGCATCATGCTAATTCACTCACACATGATGATTAGTTGTAAAACAATTATTTCAACCATAATTCATGGGCTTTCCATATGCAATCCAATTGCATATGGGTCCATTTAATCATGTTGCTATCTTGTCAACTAGTTTATTCCTATGCATCAATTAAATGGTCATGCATCATCCCATGTTTGTGCACTATGCCATGTTATTGATTGTTTGTCTCCTTGCGTTGTTTGTTTGCTTCTTCTCGGATACACGACGACGTTGAGACAGACGAGCCTTACGACACCCCTTCTGAGGATCTAGCTCAGTACCAGGCTGCTGAGTTTGCAGGCAAGTTATCACTCACATGAACCATTGTGTTCCTTTCAACATTGGTTACCGATACTTTCCGTTGTCTATTTCTGCTAGCCATATGTATCGTTGCTTCTATTCGATCCTATCACATGTTATCCTTTAACCCTGATATTGCCTCACCTCCACTCCCATAACCCCGTTGTTTGAGCCCGTGTCTTACTAGCATGCTTAGGGTTGTTTTGCTCGAGTCTGTTACCCGTTACTTTCTGTTACTATATCATTATGTTCTGGGGCTCGATGTTAAATAACAACCTATTAATTTTGAGGTAATAATAATTTGCTGATAAGGCACCGGCAGGAGGCCCGGCGTGGTTTTGAGGCCTGCTAGTGTCGACCCTAATTAGGAAAAGGGTCTTGTCTACTGATCCATGATGAGCGCACTAACCGCATGTGGGAAGCGAGTATGGGCGCCCCCCTCAATTTGATTCGATTCGCATCTCGTCCAAATCGCCTCATTTAGTTCGGGTTTTCCATTTGCCGCATGCATATTGCAGGTGCGAACCCTTGGCGCCAGGGTGGAACTTTTGTAGTCGGCATTTAGGGAGACACGTTCTTAGAGTGCTATGAGGGTCCCCTTTTCTTCGTGGGGCTTGATTAGCCATGCGCTCACTGCACGGGGTTCTTTGGGCTTGATGCGAAGAAGAGTCGAGTTGTGTTGAGTGCCTCTCTTGGTGGAAGTGCATTTCCTACCTGGCGGGTCATTCTTACGTGTACGGCCAAATTGGTGCATCCCTGCAGGGTTAAATCTTCTCGAGAAGCCGTGTTTTCCGCGGTTATGGATTACTTGGTGAAAGTACTGGCTAACAAGTACTCAGAACAACTTACACCTAACTAATGATAACTTGACTAGTAATAGTCTTATTGACACAATAACTTGAACCATCATTAATCCAACTGTGTGAGTTATCCTCGGATTGCTTCTTTGGATAAGGGGCAAGATCCAGGATGGGTTTGTTTGGAGTTAGTTGTTAGTTGGTTACGATACGCTATCTTATCCCTCTTCTGGTAGCAGGAAGTTATAGCAACTCTATAGTTGGTTAGAGCAGCCAGCTGCCGCATCTTTTGTATCACCCCTTTCTTCCGTTGAACCCAAAGCATCTGTGCTTGGTGTTGACGGGTTACACTTTGGTGAACTGTGAGTCTTGCTTGCCAGTACGTTTATGTACTGACCCCTTTGGGGTTGTGGTTTCCGCAGACTACGTTTCCGAGGATCTCCATGGTGGCTACTACGTGGAGTATGACGAGACTGCTGACGAGTAGATAGCGGACCCGGGCAGGATCCGAGACTTCGTGGATGGGCTCCGTCTTTTCGTTTCTGGCCTCTTAGGCCTATTTGGTTCTTGTCTGTACTCAGACATTTTGGATGCTTCCGCTGTGTTGTAATGATGTTATGTTGGGACATGTGTCCTCTGGATGATTGTATTTGCTATCTCTGCTCTAATGAGAGCTATTTGCACCTTATTTCCATCTTTTGTGTCGTAGAGATCTGTTGTGATATCACTTGTTCAAACGCCGTTGACGTACCATGTGTGTATGTTTTGAAGTACGTCAACGGAAGTATCTGGATTTCTACGGGATGGTTTGCGCAGACGATGAATAGTAAGAGAATGGTTGTCACACGTTTACGTGTTGGCCTGCTCATATTGAGATGCGGGTGCCGGTATGCCCCGTAAGCCATTTATCTACTGTTTAACGGACTGTGAGTATCCCCTAGAAGTCCGGGTGCGGCAAATGGTATCAGAGCCTGTCTGCCTGTAGGATCACTTTTTACTGGTCGCAGTTGAGTCTAGAAACTATTTTGTAGCTATATAGGAAAAATGAAACGTGAGAGTAGGAATTCTGTTCTTTTTCTTCTTTCCCCACCCACCCTCCCTTTTCTGGTAAGGAAGTGCAACGTTGTTTTCCCTTCTCATCTAAAAATTTCAAGTTAGGATTTCACGTATCCTGGTTTCTCTAGGATGGTTATATCTACTAGACCATAGGAATGGAGGTGGTTGTGACATGATTTATCATGTTGCCTACTCACGATTGAGAACGGAGGCGTGTAAGCCCCGGAAGCAAATCCTCTATTCCTTAAGCAGTAGATATTGATCCTTTAGAAGACCGGATGGGTTTTCCGTAGTACCTCAGGAGTGTTTTGATCTCGTGTTTTCCCGATGTTGATATCGTGTTCTTCTCAACATCCTTTTCGTCCGTTGAAACCTTGTTGTTTCTTTCCACTTAAATTTTTCTACCGGCGTCTAAACAATAACTCTGTTCCACCCTTCTGGCCAGATAGTCTATTCTACAAATGAATCAAGTTCTATCCAGCTATACACCCTCGATACAAAACCTCTCCCTTTACTCGAAAATGTTCCGGTGGTTTGCAAATTCCCTGACGTCTTTCCAGAAGAGTTGTCAGGAATGCCTATCGTTTTGAACTTCTAGAAAAACTATCCAAGGTGCACGATGTGTTTCACGTGTCACAGCTCAAGAGGATCTTCGCAAGAAGTATCCGGATCTTTTCTTTTCTCAGTAGGAATCTCGGGGCGCGATTCCTTCAAGGGGGGGCGTTTTGTAACATCCCAAGTATGAAAAATAGCCATTAGAATGTTTGCTCTCTGTTATTTTATGTTTTGCATCATGACATCATGTTCATTGCATTTGTTTTGCTTGTTTTCCATTTGTTTTCCTCTGTTTTGCTTTGTTTTCCAACTGTTTTCATTTGTTTTCCTTTGTTTTCTATTTGAATTTCAAACCAAATTTCAAACCTTTTGTTTCATACTTGTGATGTTACAATTTCCAAAATGATATTTCAAAGCAAAACAATCATTTGTTTCCATAAAAGTTGTGATTCCAAACTGTTGTTTTGTTTCTAACAAAAATTCATTTAATACCAAACCCTTTGCAAATTCCATTAATTTCCAAAACATCAACCCCTTTTGAAAATTATGAAAATGACAAAACACTCCATCATTTGTTTCCATTAAACCTTAAGGTTCAAACTATTAAAATTGGCTTTTAATAATTCACTTAATCCAAACTTAATTCAAATGCCTTTCAAATACAATTATAATCATTTGTTTCTAATTAAACAATAAGGTTCACCCTATTCGAAAGTTGTTTTCAATAAATCACTTAATAATCAAATCCATCCAAATTTGAATTAAATTACAAACAACATTTTTGTTTTGAACTTTTTGTAAAACAAAAACTTGCAATTTGTTTCTGTTACATAAATAAGTAATATAAAATTTTCCCCTAATTATTTTCTACCCCAAAACTATCTCCTTTTCTTCCTATTACAATTCAGCAAAAAAAAAACTAAATAGAACAAAAAGAATAAAAAGAAGAGAGGAGAGAGGAGCACAGGAAGCCCAGCCCACCACTTATTTTCCCCAGCCCGATACCCCTTCAGGTCTTCCCCTACCTCTGTACGATTCGATGACGACAGCCATGGACAGCACGTGCTGCTCCACCCCACCCCTCCCTCCTACAACTACTCCTTTCCCCCTCAGAAACCCTAACCCTAGCCCTAGCCGCCCCTCCTCTCCCTTCTCTCCCCATCTCCCCGCCATCTAGGAGGGCGCCGCCCCTTCTCTGCTGCCTCCGGCCGCCGGCCGCCGGAGCTCGCCGCCGACGACTCCGCCACCCCCCGGCCGTGCCGCGACCACCCCTGCGAAGAGGGTACTCTCCTCTTTCCATTCCCCTACTCTCCCCTCCCGTTTCTGTGCTGGTTATGCCGTGATCTTCCATGCCAAATCGCCTTGCTGCTCCCTGTTCGTATTTGTTTGTCCGTCAGAAAAGAACGACTGAAGGTGTTCGTTTGTGTTCAGTTAACGCCGTTTTGCTTAGCATCAAAACCAACCCGATACCCTGTGCAATCAAACGACCGCAGCAGACCAACTGGTACTGCCTCTCCTCGCGCATCCAGCAGATCGCGGGATCAAATCCCCAGCCCCCCACCTTTTCTGTCCTTATTTTCGAATTATTTCAGGACAGTTGCTGAACCTCAAACCCCCCACTGTCCCCTTCCTATCACCAACCACGAGCTCACCCCACTGGTCAGCACCCCTTGCGCACAAGCCCAGGTCCTGGGTTCGATCCCCCTAACCCCCACCTTCTTATTTCTGCGTTATTCTTTTCTGCCCGAATTTCAGCAACTCAGATCTGAGCAATTAATTCTAAAATCCATAACAAATCCAATTTTGCTCCAAATTGAATGATTCAAATTCTTGTGGATTCAAAATCTTGTGCCCTTTCCATTAGTAACAAAATTGCAACATGTTTCTGTGATACTTTTGCACTAAATAATTAATTACTGAAAATGCAATAAAAATTGGAAACTTTGGAATTTCGTAACTTGAGTTTGGTTCATCCAATTTAAGAAAACTTGGGCTCTAAAAATTTGTCTTAACAAACTCTACACATTGGTATTTTATTTGGTCACAATTGAATTAATTTTGAACATGTTTTCCTCTGTTTACTAAAAAGGGCAGAATAAGAATGATTATGGAAAATTGCATAATAAATTCAATAATACCCCAAAAATTATGTTTAATAACTCAAAATGTTCAGTGAAACATTTGCTACATGTTTTCAACCTTTTCAATGCAATTTGTTTACTGTTTTGAATATTTTGAATTGGTGAAATATTTGAAAACTTGTTTAATTCACTTAATTTTGCAAAAATCATAACTTGGGCATAAAAATTCAAAATTCCACAAACTAAATATGTTTTCCAATCAACTTTTCATGTACTTTCCAACTATCAATTTTGTTTGCTGTTTTGAGTAATTTAAATTGCTGAAAACAACTGTTTCTAATTCATTGCATTTAAAATTGCCAAAATAATAACTTACTCATTTTAAATCCAATTTCAACAAATGAAATATGTTTTCCATGCAAAATTAAACCACCTTTCCAAATATAAATTTTGTTTCATGTTTTGAATAATTAAAATTGGTTAAATAATTTAAACCTTGTTTAAATCATTTAAAATTGTTAAATTCATAACTTGGTCAAAGTAATTTCTTTTGGGACATATAAAATATGTTTTCCAACCCTAAAAGTATAAACTTTTCAAATATGAACTTCATCTAATGTTGTGCACAAATAAAAATTCAAATAAGTTCATGTTTGAATTAAATTCATTTAATCCTTGCTTAAACTTGTTTAATTCATAAATAATTTATTTGAAATCCTTTTTCAACAAGTGAAACATGTATTCCACCTAAAATTGTGTGTTCTTATCAAATATGAACTTTGTTATCTATTTTGAACAATTTAAAGTGGTGAAAACAACAAATGCTTGTGTGACACCCTTAAGTAACCAAAATTCCAAAACTTAATAAATGAATTCCAAAACTTGGTAAACCTTACTTCATATTGTTTCTATTGTTGTTATTTTTCTGTTTTCCTCATCCATGCATCATGCTAATTCACTCACACATGATTATTAGTTGTAAAACAATTATTTCAACCATAATTCATGGGCTTTCCATATGCAATCCAATTGCATATGGGTCCATTTAATCATGTTGCTATCTTGTCAACTAGTTTATTCCTATGCATCAATTAAATGGTCATGCATCATCCCATGTTTGTGCACTATGCCATGTTATTGATTGTTTGTCTCCTTGCGTTGTTTGTTTGCTTCTTCTCGGATACACGACGACGTTGAGACAGACGAGCCTTACGACACCCCTTCTGAGGATCTAGCTCAGTACCAGGCTGCTGAGTTTGCAGGCAAGTTATCACTCACATGAACCATTGTGTTCCTTTCAACATTGGTTACCGATACTTTCCGTTGTCTATTTCTGCTAGCCATATGTATCGTTGCTTCTGTTCGATCCTATCACATGTTATCCTTTAACCCTGATATTGCCTCACCTCCACTCCCATAACCCCGTTGTTTGAGCCCGTGTCTTACTAGCATGCTTAGGGTTGTTTTGCTCGAGTCTGTTACCCGTTACTTTCTGTTACTATATCATTATGTTCTGGGGCTCGATGTTAAACAACAACCTGTTAATTTTGAGGTAATAATAATTTGCTTATAAGGCACCGGCAGGAGGCCCGGCGTGGTTTTGAGGCCTGCTAGTGTCGACCCTAATTAGGAAAAGGGTCTTGTCTACTGATCCATGATGAGCGCACTAACCGCATGTGGGAAGCGAGTATGGGCGCCCCCCTCAATTTGATTCGATTCGCATCTCGTCCTAATCGCCTCATTTAGTTCGGGTTTTCCATTTGCCGCATGCATATTGCAGGTGCGAACCCTTGGCGCCAGGGTGGAACTTTTGTAGTCGGCATTTAGGGAGACACGTTCTTAGAGTGCTATGAGGGTCCCCTTTTCTTCGTGGGGCTTGATTAGCCGTGCGCTCACTGCACGGGGTTCTTTGGGCTTGATGCGAAGAAGGGTCGAGTTGTGTTGAGTGCCTCGCTTGGTGGAAGTGCATTTCCTACCTGTCGGGTCATTCTTACGTGTACGGCCAAATTGGTGCATCCCTGCAGGGTTAAATCTTCTCGAGAAGCCGTGTTTTCCGCGGTTATGGATTACTTGGTGAAAGTACTGGCTAACAAGTACTCAGAACAACTTACACCTAACTAATGATACCTTTACTAGTAATAGTCCTTTATGACACAATAACTTGAACCATAATTAATCCAACTGTGTGAGTTATCCTCGGATTGCGTTCATTGGATAAGGGGCGAGATCCTGAGGGGGGTGTGTTTGGAGTAGTTGCTAGTTGGTTTACGATACGCTATTCTTATCCCTCTTCTGGTAGCCGGAAAGTTATAGCAACTCGGTAGTTGGTGGAGAGCAAGCCAGCTGCCGCATCGGGTGGATCACCCCGGTCGCCGATTGAACCCAAAGCAGCGTGTGCTTGGGGTTGACGGGATACACTTTGGTGATCAGTGAGTCGTGCTTGCCAGTACGTTTAATGTACTGACCCCTTTGGGGCTGAGGATTTCCGCAGGACTACGTTTCACGAGGATACTCCCATGGTGGCTACTACGTGGGAGTATGAGTACCGAGACTGCTGACGAGGCGATAGCGGACCCGGGCAGGATCCGAGACTTCGTGGATGGGCTCCGTCTTTTCGTTTCTGGCCTCTTAGGGCCTATTTGGTTCTTGTCTGTACTCAGACATTTTGGATGCTTCCGCTGTGTTGTAATGATGTTATGTTGGGGACATGTGTCCTCTGGATGATTGTATTTGCTATCTCTGCTCTAATGAGAGCTATTTGCCACCTTATTTCCATCTTTTGTGTCGTAGAGAATCTGTTGTGATATCACTTGTTCAAACGCCGTTGACGTACCATGTGTGTATGTTTTGAAGTACGTCAACGGAAGTATCTGGATTTCTACGGGATGGTTTGCGCAGACGATGAATAGTAAGAGAATGGTTGTCACACGTTTACGTGTTGGCCTGCTCATATTGAGATGCGGGTGCCGGTATGTCCCGTAAGCCATTTATCTACTGTTTAACGGACTGTGAGTATCCCCTAGAAGTCCGGGTGCGACAGTTCCCGGCCACCGAGAAACAGTTGTCCAAGAAGAACACCGCCAAAACAGCCTCCAAGATGTCCGAGGCGGTTTTTGTGAAGGAAAGGCGTGAGAACCCCTATGTGGTTTCCCGTGATCGCTTGATGCCACAATTCTGGAGCAAGGATCCACGTTTCCACACTGTTTTCCAAGGGCAAATTTATAATGAGATCTTGATAAGGAAACCGAAGGATAATGTCGTCCCTCAACACGCCATCAACCTTGGGCACATGTAAAGGAACCACAACTACTTTGGGGAGGCTCTTGAGCTCATTGAGAGGTTTGGACTTGGTCCCATAATCAGTTTCAACAAGATTTTGATGAAGATCTTGTCTGTCAGTTTCTAGCCACCGTTCATCTCTCCAATGAGACCGAACGCCACCTCATTTGGATGACTAAGGGAAGACAACTTGACATCAAGTGGAAAGATGTTGGCACTCTTCTTGGTTACCTGGATTTTGGTCCGTTTGCTGAGGGTGAAGAGTTTGCTAATGGATGGTTCCGAGTTCATGTCATCAACACTGTGTCACTTTCCAAGGATCAACTCACTCCCCTCTATCACTTGAAGAAGTACGCTGTTGGGTTCGTCAAGGGTCTCTACCCCACATATGATATCATGTTGCGCATCTATAGAGAGACCATCAACCCAAAGGCGGGGAATGTGGATGAGATCCAGGGTTTCTTGAAGAACCTCATGCTCCTAACTCATCAACAGCGGATGGTTGACACTCCTCGCAAGCTTGACGTGCTTGACTATATTTGGAATGAGCTGTGGCACACCGTGATCAACTACAAGAATGCTTGCTTTGGACCGTTCATCATGAAGATCATCTTGGACGTGTGGGATGACAAGTTTCCGGATGAACCACTTGACGATGAGGGTTGGATCCCTCACACGGAAAAGAGACTCCTCATCAAGGACCACACGGAACCAATTGAGCATCCCACTCCCGCCGTTCGCAACCACAAGGCCAAGCCCCGCATCATTGTTGATGAGGAAGAAGAAGAGGCCGGTCCATCTCAACCACCTCCCTCTAGCAATGCTTTCAAATGGATGGCAAGGGCCCTCAAGAAGGTGTTTCGTTTGAACAAAAAGATTGAGCAACATCAATGGGAATCTCATTATGATCAGGAACTCAAGAACCGCAACAAAGCTCAAGCCTCTCGTCAACGTCTCCGTGAGGAAGGTCTCTCCATTGACTCCCCGGTTCTTCCTAGCATCACGGATTGGCACAAATGGCAAGCAAAGGACTCCAAGGGCAAGCTAATTGAGTGGTCCGAGGAAGAAGGAGACAAAGCTACTAGCTCTCACCGCCGTGCCCCCTCTCCAGACCCGGAAGCCTCCTCCGAGTGATCTTCGGGACGTTAGCGTCTTGATCTCCCTCTTTTGGTATCTTGATGCCAAAGGGGGGAGAGAGATATATATTAGGAACGGGCATTTGCATGGGTCTCCCTCAAGCTTGCTTCTTCGATTTGCATCTTTTATTTGCTTGAGGGAGTTTGGTTTCTTATTTGGTCATTTGGAACTTCGGTGTGTTTACATTATTCCTATCTATCGTGAACCTCGTTATATTATGCATGTATGAACCTCGTATCATATTATCTATGTGTTATGTGTGTTATGTGATATCGTTGTCATATTATTCTTATATATCATGCCTAGATACTCTCAATATGTAAGGAGCATACCTTTAGGGGGAGCTCCGTTCATATTGTGTTTTTAATCATGCAAATAGGGATGTTGTCATCAATTACCAAAAAGGGGGAGAATGAAAGATCATCGTCCGTTTTGGTAATTATATGACAACATACCTATTTGATCTAATGTTTGTTCGATTAATGAAAATGCCCAGGATTAATCAGGTTCACTAACTATATGGGGTGAACGATTGTTTTATACGAAAAGAGCAAGGAGAAAGAAATCCAGGGAGGGATTTTTGCACAGGAGCGGAGGCTCCGCCCAGGGTCCGGTGGGGGTCCGGCGTGGGCTCCGCCCAAATCGCCTTCTGGAGCGCAACTGCGGAGGCTCGGACGGAAGCTCTGGTGGAGCTCCGGTGGGGCGGAACCTCCGCCATTCCCACCGGAGGCTCGGCCTCCTACAAAACCTGGCGTACACACAAGAGAGGGTCCGGTGCGCCTCCGGTGGAGGCTCCGCCCAAACGGTGTTCTGTTGGACAAGAGCGGAGGCTCCACTAGAGCCTCCGGTGGCCTAGCCTGGCCACTGTGTAAATGGGGTCCGGTGGACCTACGGTGGGGGTTCCGCCAAACACCTTCTGTTGCGCGAGTGTGGAGGTTCCACCGGAACCTCCGGTGCACCTCCGGTGGGGCGGAACCTCCGCCAAACCCACCGGTACCTCCGCCACGTGGTCCAGCAAGTGAGTGCAAATGTGCTGCGCCACTGCGCAAGCAAACGAAGCCCACAGGAGCCTCCGGTGAAACCACCGGAGCCTCCGGTGCTCCTGGACTGCAACAGCCCTTAAATGCAAGGGGTATAAATACCCCTTCCCCTACCTCTTAAATGCCAAGCTTTCCCCCATTCTCTCTCCTAGCCATTAATGAAAGCTTCATCCGCCTAGATCTCCCACTCCGTCCACCCAATCACTCCCATACTTGGTGGAGAGCTAGAGGAGGCCTAGATCCACACTTCCACCAAAGGAATCTCAAATCCATCCATCACAACCTAGTAGATCTAGAATCCTACTTGAGGCCTAGAAACCTTAGTAGATCTTGTGCTTGTAGCTTCCACCTTGTTGCAAGAAGCTACGGATTGCTTGAGAGCCTCCATCCATCTTGTGGAGTGACCTCGAGCCCTTGTAAAGGTTTGGTCAACGCCTTCAAGTCGACCTCATAGTGGAAATGAGAATCTCCCTCACCGGAGAAGCTCAAGGAGAACAAGGTGTGCACAACCGTGCTATTGAGGAGCGCCTAGGTGGCTCCCCACCTCTCCAACGTAGACGTACTTCTCTTTGAGAAGGAACTACGGTAATCATATCCTTGTCTCCTTGTTTACACTTGTTGTTTGCTTTACTACCTTACGCTTTACTTCCGTTGCACATATTATCTTGTTCACATAGGTTGCTCACCTAGATGCACATCTAGAGAACATTATCTTATCTCGCTTAGCCTCACTGAAAAGAAAAGAAAAGAAAAATTGGTCGTCAACCTATTCACCCCCCCTCTAGTTGACCATAGTGCACTTTCAGCGGTGTCGATGGCGATGATCTCCTTCGAATCCTCGTCCCGGCAGGGCGTCAGAACAGGAACTTCTGATCCCCGAATCGAGTTTCAAGGTGGCGGCGGCGCTCTGTTGTGTTTTTGTGAAATATGACGAACCCCCTCGTGTGTTAGGTTTACGGGGCATATGTAGTCGAAAGGGGAGCCCGAGGGGGTGCCCACACCACCAGGCGACGCGGCCAAGGGGGCGCCCAGGGGAGGTGTGGCCCCCTCCTGGCCCCTCTCCCGGACTCCTTCCGACTCCGGGGGTCTTCGGGCGTTTTAAGGTCTTCGGGATCTTTTCTGGGCATTTTACCGCAAGTTGATTTTTCTGCACGAAACGAGACACCAAGGTAATTTTGCAGAAAACAGCGTTAGTCTGTGTTAGTGGTATCAAAAAGTCACAGGTTTAGAGGGAAACAATAAGAAAAGTGTTCGGAAAAGGAGATACGTTTTGAACGTATCAACTCCCCCAAGCTTAGCTTATTGCTTGTCCTCAAGCAATTCAGTGACAATTGAGTGCGAAAAAAGACTTTTACGAAAATATTTGTTTCATATTATGTAAATATACTCACTATATGATCAAGTGCTAAGGCAATTCATAATAAGATGTATGCAAGATGAAAGTCACCTAGCAGTTATGCAAACCATGAAGAGATGCCAACAAAATAATAATAAACAACATGAAGTATATCAATCTGCAGGATTGCAATGCTCATAATAGGGTATGATAAAGTGTACTTGCTTGCCTTTAATAATGGATCAAAACATAAATGCTAGGGCACCTCTGAAGTTCAAATGAAGACTAGAAATTAAGATATCAAAGACACAAGCATCAAAGTTATACCACAATCAACCGTGTTTTAGGACAAGCACTTTACACTAAGTATGACAGTCATGCTCTCAAGAAGGTGCATAAAGTGAGAAGGTGAAGAATCAACATAAAAATAAAAGAAAGGCCCTTCGCAGAGGGAAGCAGGGATTAACTCATGTGCTAGAGCTTTTAATTTTATTAAACATAGGTATTGAAAACATTTTTAAGAGAGGTGTATGCTTATGTCAACCAATGGTAAACAGACAATACAGTATGTCACAAGCCAACTAGACTTCACAAGAGAGGCTCCCATAGAAGGACACATCTGGGTAGAAGGTCATCCCTCTTTCTCTTTTGTTTACACAATTATGCTTTAACTGATAAATCAGGGGCAAAAATAGTGAAGAGAATTTGTTGTATTAATTTGGGGCTGAGCTCCCCGCTGCCGGCTCTTCTATTATTTGGATAAGCGGATGAATCCACTAGTCTATGGTGTTAAATCCAATCAACATGTGAGATAAAGATTCTCTATACGTCCTCATGAGCTAAAACAGGGGCACAAAACAGGAATAATTTTTTGAAGGTTTTAAAGGTAGCACATGAGAAATTTACTTGGAGTGGCGGTTAAACACCACATATATAGGTAGGTATGGTGGACACATTTGGCAAACTTTGGTTTTTGGAAGTTGGATACACGAGTAGAGATCATACTATGTACAGGTGAAGGGTAGCAATAGACGGAGAGCGACAATCAAGAGAGTAACAACTGTCATAATCATGCTTGCGACAAAACAAAATTAACAGGGGCATAAAAGTGATACAAATACTCCGAGGCAAAATAAATCATCGAGGCTTAATTGACTTTTTGTTTTCAGTCATAGCATGCGTGAGCATGTGCCAAGTCGATTCAAGCGAAACAATCAGAGGGATATACCACAATGTCATACCCTTCTATGAATAAAACAATGCAAGCAAACATTCATACGACATGCTATCTTATATTAATAAGTTGGAACTAAACATGTGAGAGCACGAACTACTAAGCATCAATTAAATAACATACACCTTACACAAGCGAACTAAGCATGTTCACATGGACGAGTATATGTACAAAAATAAAACAAATAGAGTTCATACCAGCCTCTCACCACAAATTGAATTGTCGTAAATTGTCATTGCTGCTCTTCACTTGTGTGGATCGAATAATATAGAATGATAATCAAGCTCCAATGGAGACACTAAAGTCCGGTGAACTCTGCAACAAACTTTACAACACCAAAGAAAAACAACAAATATTTTTGGGTTTTCGAATTTAAGACAAGAAAAAAAAGAAACCAGCAACAAAGTAAAATATTTTTGTATTTTTGAATACTAAACCGAAACGAGAAGGTAAAGCAAACTAACAAAAGAAACTAAAGAAGCAAATAAAGAGAAACAACGGAAATATTTTTGATCCTTTTGTGTTTTGGAAAGCAAGAACAAAACAACAAAATAAAAAGACACGAAAGAAGCGAAAGAAAAAGAAAACAAACGAAAGAAACGAAAACATGGATACACAAAGAACCGACTGAACATGATATAAAGATGAGTGTGATGTCCGTATACCTCCCCTGAAGCTTAGGCTTTTGTCCTAAGTGGAGATCATCCCCAAGGGGACCATGAGGTGGCGCCCCCGTAGTATACCGTTGAGGATCCCTCCTCCTGATATGTGCTCGAGGACGCGCCGGTGTACTGCATGGTGTAGTCCTCGGAAGGCGTGTCTCGCCTTGCCTGCTGCCTGTGGAACTCTATCAAGCTCAGATGCTCCTCTATCTCCCCCTTGGAGCGCGACCATGTTGCCCTATCAACTTTGAACAAATCAGGCTGCGGCAAAACAACTTCCCGCTCATCTTAAATAAAACTCTATATACTAAATGATCAGCAGTAGAGTGATGAGCCTTCATGGCAACAAGGTTAAGTCTATAAGGAGCAATTAATTCATCATCAGGAGCAACAAAAAAATCTAGAGCAGTTGCTATACGTGTAGCAATAATGCCCCCATAAATGGGTCCCTTAGCAGCAAGGCGGCGAGCAATGAGAGAATCAAGGTTATACTTCTTGCTACGGTTAAGTGCAGCATCAATAAAAGCAAGGTGATAGCTAGAAATGTTGCTAGTGTTCTCCCTACCAAGGATACTAGTAGCAAGATAATAAGTGAAATATCTAATGGCAGGAAGTTGGATGTTTCTTATCTTCCCACGCTGGGGTGAGCGGCCATCATCATTGGTGATTTCTCGATAGAGCGCCATGTGATCAGCGGGCCTCTCCTGAATCTTGCACGTTGTCCCCGGAAGCGTTGATGCCTATAATGTTACAAAAAAAGTCTCCAAGGGAAAAGAAAAAGGACTACCATATAACTTAAAAGCAACAGTGGGACCAAATTGTGAGTTTTGAAATTTAAAGCTCTCAACAATTTTTTTTGTGAGAGTAGCATGCTGAAGACTTTTATCCTCCATGTAGCTGGTTAAACCAACTCTTTCAACAAGCATCAAGAAGTCATCCAATAGACCTGCACTTCTTAAAAATGTAAAACATGGGAAGCTAGAAGGATTAACAATTCCATCATCTCCCGCATCATCGATGTTCGGTGCAATAAGATCTTCGTTATAAGATGGCCTCACTAAGGTGATGAACGTGAGGGCCTTGTTATTCTAGGAGCATCACTCCTAAATATTTCTCCAAAGTTATGGTTGTCCATCTCTGAAATTTTTCAACAATCATCACAAAAATGGATTTCAAGCAACTAAAAGGTCGAAACTACCATAGAGACTTATATGAGAGCTAAACATGCATCAAAACTATATTATTTCTACTCAAATCAAGCATGCAAACTCACATAAGTTTTCACCTTCAGTACCAAAATACTCAAGAAATACTCCACCAAACAAAATTCTACTTGGATAATCGGAGGAGTCACATACCAGAGAGCAAATGCGCCAAATTTCAGCATAAATGGTGGGTTGAGCAAAGAGATCGAAAAATATCAAGGAAGAAGAGCAAGAATTCGGGTTCCAGGAAATGTTTTGAGTTTGTGGATTGAGAGAGGAATCTTTGGCAGGGAGAGAGTTAGTGGAGGGCCAGGGGGCCCACACCATGTGCTGGCGCCACTAGGGGCTGGTCGCGCCCCCTATGGTGTGCCTTACTGGTGGGCCCCCCGGGGTCTCCCATGTGGCTCTTTGCCTTATTTTTGACGTAAAAAAATATTACAATTTTTCTGGAATTTTCGAGAAACTTTATTTTTGAGGTATTTCCAGAATTTAATAATTAATAAAAACCCAGAAAAACAAATGTGCAAAGGTGGAAAACAAAACCAAAACCAGAACTATAGAGGTTCTATGACACTCCAATAGGCAAATAACAAAAGAAAACAAAGGTGGAAGCGGTGAAAACAAAAGTATGGATGGTGAGAACATGTATAACCACAGTAATTAGGGTGAAAACATGAACATGGACGATGGAAAACATGATTATACTAAATTAGCAAGGTGATAAGATAAGTAAACGTGGTGAAAACAAAATGGGGAAGGTGAAAACATAGTCAAAACATTGTCCTCTTCATTCAAAATCATTTTGTTCACAAGGGTGAGCAAGTCTTGTTACCAGAACAATTTTCATATGTAGCAAAACTTTGCTAATCACTAAATAATTATGTTACATCAACCTTGATAGACATAGTCTCAATCATAATAATTTCATATTCCTTTGGTGGTACTGGAATGGGACAATAAAATTCTCCAATCTTGATAGTCTCAATATTTTCAATTGAATTTAAACCATATCTTCTATCAATCTTCTTGGTAAAATAAACAGTATGCTCTTTATCATTAACATTAAAAGTTACTTTTCCTTGATTGCAATCAACAACAGCCCCTACAGTGTTAAAAAAAGGTCTCCCAAGAATAATAGACATATTATCATCTTCAGGCATTTCCAGCACAACAAAGTCAGTTAGTATCAAACAATTAGTAGCAACTTGAACAGGAACATTCTCACATATACCAACAGGAGTAGCAGTAGATTTATCAGCCATTTGCAAAGATATATCAGTGTGTATAAATTTTTCAAGAGAGAGTCTCTTATAAAGAGAAAAAAGTATAATAGTAACTCCATCTCCCAAGTAACATAAAGCAGTTCTAACATTATTATTTGTAATAGAACAAGGGATAGTAGGAATACTAGGATCTCCAAGATTCTTTGGAACCTTTCCATTGAAAGAGTAATTAGCAAGCATAGTGGAAATTTCCTCATTAGGAATTTTCATTTTGTTAGAGACAATATCTTTCATATATTTAGAATAAGGAGGTAGTTTAATAGCACCAGTCAAAGGGATTTTCAAATAGAGAGGTTTCATCCACTCACAAAACTTGTTATAATGTTCTTCTTCCTTTGATTTGTGTTTCTTATTAGGAAAAGGAATTGATTTTGTACCCAAGGCTCTCTTTCATTACCATGTTTATTAGCAATAAAATCCTCC
This sequence comes from Alopecurus myosuroides, assembly GCA_028641055.1. Taxonomy (NCBI): domain Eukaryota; kingdom Viridiplantae; phylum Streptophyta; class Magnoliopsida; order Poales; family Poaceae; genus Alopecurus; species Alopecurus myosuroides. The sequence goes on from CM054058.1 coordinate 357,070,031, forward strand.
TTAGTATAGTTCACAGTTTTATGTTGCTTTTCAGGTTTAGCTACAGTTTCTTCTTTATCAGAAGCTTCACTTTTATCATTATCACTTTCAGTTTCAGCATCAGAAATAGATATACTATTAGGGTCTTTAGCATGTTCAGAAGATTCTACAACATTTTTATGTCTCTTCTTCTTTTTCTTAGAAGGAGAACTATTACTTTTAGGTTGTTGAGAATCTTGTTCAATTCCTTTAGGATGTCCTTCAGGATAAAAGGGGTATTGAGTAGAAACACCACTTCTAGTAATTATTTCACAAACATGTTTATCTCTAGAAGCATTAGCTAGCATATCTTTTTGCACTTTAGTAAGTTGACCAATTTGAGTTTGAACCATATGAAAATGTTTAACAAGCATTTTAACATCATTAGAGGTTCCCTCAATAATACCATGCAAATTATCAATAGCTCTAGAGTTTTCCATAAGATGGTTTTGCACTCTCATATTAAAGTTGTCTTGCTTAACAACATAATTATAAAATTTATCTAAGCATTGATCAGGTGGTTTAGAATAGGGAATATCTCTATTATCAAAGTATTGGAGAGATTGTACCTCAACTGTTGATGGACGAGGAATAGGCTTACACAATTCTTCTATAGGAGGTAAATTCTTCACATCTTTAGATTTAATACCCCTCTTCTTAAGAGATTTCTTGGCTTCCTTCATCACTTCGTCATTTTATTCAAGCATCCCTCTCTTCTTGGGTGTTGGTATTGGTGTTGGCTCTGGTGTAGGTGTAGGCTCAGGTATATTCCAAGCATCATTATTTTTGGCTATTTTAGCCATTAATTCCTCAGCTTCTTCTGGAGTTCTTTTCCTTGAAACACAACCATCACAACTATCCAGGTATGTCCTAGATTCAACAGTTATTCCATTATAAAATATATCTAGGAGCTCATTTTTAGGTAACGGATATCCAGAGCTAGCTCTTATTAAAGAACGAAACCTTGCCCAAGATTCAGCCAATTTCTCTCCTTCAATTTGCTCAAAGTTAAAGATGTCATGCACAACAGCATGTTGGGCTCTACAAGGAAAATATTTTTGAAAAAAGCATTAACTAAATCCATAGAATTAGTAATAGATCCAGGTGACAGATTGTTAAACCAAGTTTTAGCTTCATCTTTCAATCAGAAAGGGCAGATCTTGGTAACAAAATAAGTACGCAACTTAGTATCATCAGAAAATAAACTACTCAAAGATGAAAGCTCATTCATGTGTTCCATAACACTTTTACTTTCAGCTCCACAAAAAGGTTCCTTCTCAACAATAGATATGTAAGATAAATCTAGAGAGAAATCATAATCCTTGTCTCTCATGTGTATGGGAGATGTGGCAAACTTAGCATCAAGAGAAGATTTATATTTCACAGCATGTCTTGAAATAAGACTCTTAAGAGCACTTGCACCAGTAGTAGCCTGAGCTTCTTCAATAAAGTCGTCATTAAGTTCAATATAGGTTTCATCAAGATCATCAACAAACTCAGGTGAATTAACAGATATACTATCATTTTCAACCAAAATTTTAGCTTTTTTAATTTGTTTGCATTTAGCAATTGTAGCATCTATGAAAGGACCTAGAGAACCAGTATCATCAAGCACAGTAGAAACATCATCAAAAGTATCAAAAACATTTTCAGACTCAACAGAAGTAACAGTACGTGTAGCATGTGGGGGAGTAAGAAGCTTACTCATAACAGATGGTGAATCAAGAGCAACAAAGGTGTTCAGAGTTGTACCTCTCCTTGTAGTGGATGGTAATATAGGAAATTTTCCATCACGAGTCTTGCCCATGATGAAAGACTTGCAGCGAACAATATCACGGTCAAGTGCGCAAATAAATAAAGCTATGCTTCCCAGCACCGACGCCAGAAAACGGTCTTGATGACCCACAAGTATAGGGGATCGCAACAGTCTTCGAGGGAAGTAAAACCCAAATTTATTGATTCGACACAAGGGGAGCCAAACAATATTTATAGGACTTAACAACTGAGTTGTCAATTCAGCTGCACCTGAAAGTAGACTTGCTCGCAACAATTTATCAGTGGTAACAGTTTTATTGCAACAGCGGTAGTAAAATAACAGCAGGAGTAAAATAGTAACAGTAGTAGCAATCGCGGAAAACAGCAGGATGAAAGTACCGTATGCATAGAGGGAATGGATGAACGGGAGTTGCATGGATAACATAGGTTATGTAATAATCTAAACTTGGGCATTGCAGATAATAATAATAAAGCATCCAACTTCTAGGCAAACAATAGGCATGTGTTCCAATATAGTCATACATGATCGCAATGAGAAACTTGCACAACATCTTTTGTCCTATCAGCCCATGGCAGCGGGGCCTCTAGGGAATCTACTGGTAATTAAGGTGCTCCTTTTAAGAAAGCACCGGAGAAAAGCATTAACACCCCGTGAATACACGTGATCCTCACATCACAGCCATCCCCTCCGGTTGTCCCAATTTCTGTCACTTTAGGGCCTCTCGGGTTCCGGACAATGACATGTGTAAACAACTTGCAGGTATGATCAAGAAACATAACTATACTCATGAAACAATAACATGTTCAGATCTGAGATCATGACACTCGGGCCTAAGTGACAAGATTAAGCATAACAAGTTGCAACAACTGTAGAAAACACTAACAATGGGTACTAGGCACTATGCCCTAACAATCTGGAATTATTACATGGTCGATCTCATCCAATCCCTTCCATCCATCTCATCATACAACGGTGTTTACTCACACATGGACGGGGGAATCATGGATGGTTGATGGAGAAGAAGTGGCGGTGTCGACGGTGATGATCTCCTTCAAATCCTCGTCCCGGCAGGGCGCCAGAACAGGAACTTCTGATCCCCGAATCGAGTTTTGAGGTGGCGGCAGCGCTCTATTGTGTTTTATGGAATATGACGAACCCCCTCGTGTTTTAGGTTTACGGGGCATATGTAGTCGAAAGGGGGCCCCACACCACTAGGCGGCGCGACCAAAGGGGGGCGCACCCAGGGGTGGTGTGGCCCCCTCCTGGGCCCTCTCCGGAACTTCTTCTGGCTCCAGGGGTCTTCGGGTGTTTTAAGGTCTTCGTGATCTTTTTTGGGCATTTTCCCGAAAGTTGATTTTTCTGGAAAAAAACGAGACACCAAGGTAATTCTGCTGAAAACAGCTTTACTCCGTGTTAGTGGCATCCAAAACTCACAAGTTTAGAGGGAAACAATAAGAAAAGTGTTCGGAAAAAGAGATACGTTTTGAACGTATCAGTGTGATACAGGACAAGAAAAAGATGTTAAACAAGAGAGAGAAAAAGGAGAGGACCTCGTTGACTTTCTGCCAGCGTAGACTTAACAGGTGGGACCAGATCGTTAGAAAACTGTTTAAACATGCTAATCACTCGAATCGGTGCTATGTGTCACCAATGTGCCCCAATAGGCGGTGGTCCGTGAAATTTTGGTCACTGCTGGTAGTTCTATGTCAACGACGCCCCAAATGTGGTGGTTTCATGTCAATTTCTCGATGTTAAGTGTATCTTTTCACAAGCATATATATCTCTTTACAAGCATAGGCATGAGCAAAATTCTTGAGATGGTAAGTATATCTTTGATTTCTTGGATTATGGCTCCGTATTTGGTTTGTTGAACCGCATTGTGTTATGCTTATTCTATATTCTGAAAATGGGTCATGAATGTAGGAAGAATGGAGTCAAATAAACACCAGTATAGTAAAAAAAAAGCATGATACGCAAACGAGATCACGATAATTCCAAACGTAACCCCAAACTCACATGAACATGAAATTATATGATTGCAACACCACACCTTCCTGTATTTTGTAGTATTTTTTTTTAATGAATGGGTATTCATTTATGGATTTTTTGTCAAAATAGACCACTACGCCAAGTGCAATTGCAGAAAGGACCACCTGCCGGATGATTTGCCAAAATTATTTCCTGCCGCCACGGTCCCAGGCGGCATATGCTGGGGAGAATGGGTTGCCAAAACGGAAAATGGGGTCGTGTGGGACCTGCCAACTTGGCAGACGATGGAACGTGGACGAGTGGACCTGGCTGCATGCCGCCACGTCCCTCTGCCGGACAGCCACACGCGACATACTGAAAGAGCTGCATGCATGTTTGATTCCTTAGACCGCTCAAAATGGGAGTAACATAGGTGGTAACATAAGTGTCATGTACGCAAAAAAAGATGATGTGGAACTCATTTAATGAGGAGAGAAGTGTTATTGGTATCATAGGTAGAGGAGTACCATAACATAACGCATTCCAAGACCAAATGTGTCTATAGCCTAATAAATATACTAGTATATGATACTACAAATATGTTACTACTCATTGTGGGAGTACTCCCCATTGTGACTAGTCTTAGACTAGCCATAATGGGGGTATCATAGGTAGTATCATGCATGCATGTTGGCAAAAATCTGAGGTGAAAGTGCAATTAATGAGGAGAGAGGTGATGGTGGTATCATAGGTAGATACCGTAACATAACGCATTACGAGACAAGATGAGTCTATATCATAATAAATACAACACTATATGATACCATAAACATGTTACTACTCACTGTGAGAGTAGTAAAATAGAGTACTATTATATAAATGATACTAGTGTATGATACTCTCCATTGTGACTAGTCTTATACGGGATCGTGTACTGATGGTGCGTCCGTCTCCTAATCCGTGCAGTTAGAGCATCCTGGTGGTTCGGTTCAAGGAATTCATCAAATGACCGTGTCTTTGCACTTAAATGGGCTCAAAGCTTAACGTGGACTCCAACTCCCCTAAAAAGAATAATTATTCATTTGTCCCTTTCTACCAGGCTTGCATGGTACCTAGTAGCGCATGGCAGAGGGTACCGCCTCAGCTCAAGGCGGCAGGCCGCCTGCATGGTCTGTCGCCACGGTATTTTTACCAAATTATCTGGTAGGTGGTTCTTTCTGCAATTGTACAAGACGAATTTGTCTGTTTTCTACTACCTCCGATCCGCAAAAACTGTCGCAGGTTATACTAGGGAGTTGTACGTAGCTAGTTGTATCCTCCCGACACTTTAATCGGATCGGAGGGAGTAAATTTTTTTCATTTACGTCATATAAAAAAATATCTTCTACCAGAATTTTAGAGTAAGTGCACTTTTTCATATTAGCTATAGTGCCAAAAATATATTGGTCGCGGTTTTCAAAACCAAACCGTCTGCTTACTTTTGCAACAGTCTATTTGATTCAAAGGGTTTTCATAGAGGTTTGGAAGGATGTGAATGCTTAAAAAAAATCTATTTGGATTTGTTTTAATTCATCCAATTGAACTTTATATTTTTTAATGATTTATTCGTACTACATTTTGTATAAACTTTTTATTCCCTGAAAACTCGTGGAAAAATTCAGTTAGTTAATTGTGGAGTAATCAAATCGAACTTTGGTAGAGTACAAACACGGTCCCATAAGATTCAGTTGGGAATAACATGCAAAATGGCAAATATATTTGGAGCATCTAATTAATTAATGTTTAAATAAACAAGTCCTTTGGACAAAAACAAAGGCGTTGTCCTCGGTTGAAGTCAGAACTTCTGGTTTTGAGAATCTAATATAAGAGCATCTCCACCGGCACCCTCCAAATGGCCCCCCAAAGACCCAATGGGGTCCGGAGCAAAAAAAAAACGCCACAACGGGACCCCCAAAGGTGTTTGTCGAGACATCGTGGTAGAATTCATAGACGGGGGTGCCATGAGGCTACCGATAGAGACGTGGGGGGACGTGGTTATGCGAAGGACAATGACACAGGGTTTTTACCCAGGTTCGGTACGACGCAGTAATGCGACGTTCCTACTCCTGCAATCTCATTATTCAGGACTAAAGTCTGGAAATACAAGATACAATGTGAGGTTCTATTAGCTGCTCGTCAAGGATCAACCTCTCGGCGAGTTAGCCTTTAGCTTCTTGTCTATCTATCATATCTCCCGTCCGGCTTTATATAATAGCCGGATTAGGGCATATAGAGAAGGAAACCTAGAAGATTACGGTAACTATTAACCTGGAAATTACGGAATCCGCCTTCTACTCCAAGCCAGATCACGTGGGCCGCGATCCGGGTTCTTCTAGAATCCGGCTTCTGTGCATCAGCTTACTGTGCCGCCTAATGGACCATAGCTCATCACCATTTAGGCCACCCTGGTAATCCGGCACTTTAGACTACCATCTGATATACCCCTAGTTGGTATATATCCGACAGTAGCCCCCAAGAAGGATTAAGACTCGGATTCGCCGTCTTTCGCCAAATGTACATTTTCAAGAAGCACTGGCCTGCAGTTTTGATTCTTCTTTTTCTTCTTAAAGGATGTTTTAACGCAAAACTCGGAATCCAGAAAATCCGGCTTTTCTTCCACGAATCTTCGCGGAGAAGTAACTTCCTACGTCAGCGCTTTAATCTTGCTGACGTAAGGGACGTTTGGGTTACAGGTGGGAAACCCATAAACATATCTCTGACAGATTCTCGCGGGAAACGAGGCGATAGCAATAATCACCCGTCGTTTCATTTCCCGGAATTTCCGGCGAGTGACACGCGCTGATCATCCAATGGTCAAAAGAGCCGTTAGCACGCATCGTGACGAGATTTCGGCTATAAATAGCCGTCTCCGTCCTCCGTGGAAACCTTCCGCTCTCACTTCACAGCACCATTCCAGCGCCCAAGTTCTTGCAGAGCACCTCCCGAGCGCACGAACGCACCCGAGACCTCACCGGAGCAACCGAGCGCCGCCTGTCGTGGGATAATCACGGCAGATGTTACCGGGGGTAACTGATCTTGGGGCAAGACGACACAGGTATTTGGGAGAGGGTTTAGCTCAGAGGAAAACATGGTGCAATTCGATCTGGTAGCCGGCAATCAAAGTCGCCGAGTCTCCGATCTTGATATAACAACTCAACTCAGGGATTACGCTGGATGCTCGATATCAAGCGCTACTGCTAGGGTTCTAAGATCTCTGTCTAAATTATACCTGGGGGTCGGTTTATAAAGCACCCGCACCCCCTGGCTTATTCCCCAAGGCGCACCCTGGATCCTACCCGGACACGGCGCACAAACCCTAGCTTTCCTTTACAATAATCCACAATCCGGGTTGCTGGGCCTACAAACTTGGGCCTCCACAAGCTTCCCTATCCTTAGCCGGATCCTGCGCACCGTTCTTTGGGCCGGGTTACTCCTTGGAGTTTGGCCTACCGGGTTATCATCCCTCCATCAGTAGTCCTCAGAATAGCCTGGGCTTCATGGATCCTCCTTGAAGCGCTCGCTATTCCCTGCAAAGATATCAAACACATAGGCACATGGAGGCCGGGTTAAGATGCTTTGATAAGTGGTTAGGCCTAACTCCATGGTGGCCATATAGTAACCCGGCCTTTCCCCAAACTCTTTGGTTTAATTTTCCAGGTCCAAACCTTGATAAAAATGTCAAGATCTCATACTTGATAATCGATCCCGATATCACGGGGTTGACCCCCTTCTTTCCTTCATCCCAATGCCTTGCTCAATATTTGACGCATATCTCGCAAAATCCACGGGGTTAACCGTCACCCCACGATTTCCGGCCTCGGGCCGTTGAGGTAGACTCACCCTTGCTTTATAAATAGCACATAGTGGGTAACCCTAATTTCATCACTGCGCCTCAGCTTCCCCTTTCCCCCTTTGCTCCTTACACCCTCGCGGCACCACCGCAAGAAGTTCGTGCTTGTCGTCGAAGCAAGATCACCGCCGGCCGCGCCCTCGAGCCATCTCGCACCGCCGCCAAGTGCCACCGTCGCGCCTTTGCTCCTCTCGCCAGGAATCGCGAAGGGGCATTCGATCCACACCGCTCGCCGCTGTCGCGCCGGACTCCAATCTTTCCAGTAAGCCTCTCACATTCGTTTGATTTAGCACCATAATTTTTCAACTCATCCAAGATCGGATCTAGGTCAACCCACGAATCACTTTCCCGATTTCATCAAATTAGACCGATTTGATGCTCGCCAACTCCTCTAATCCACCTGCAGAATAGTTACAATTCATCCTCCTACCATTGCTAATCACCAAATCTCCCGCAAAACCGCTCGCAAACCTTTCCACCTAGATCCATTCCCCCTTGATTTTCCGCTCATTGCGTTAACACCCGGAAAATCTTCCTTTTCCAGCTATTTTGCTTGCAGTAGACGCATGGGCAACCATCCGTCCTTCCCAAATGCCTTTCCATACGTAAGTGACCAATAATTTCCATCATTGTACTCAAAACCCGGATACCTTGTAACCCCCACCTCATAACGTGATACCCGGATAATTTTTAGCTTCATACTTTCTTGATACCTTATACTCGGATAATCCAACACTCCCGGATCTTATTTCATATGCCTCCTTTTCTTGTGCTTTGCAGGTTGACCCCATGGCTCCCAAACGACAAGGAAAACAGCCGGCTCAGGCGAAAGCTACCCAAACCATATCCGCTAACTGGGGGCGTTCCACAGATACGAAGGCCAAATTGGACGAGCTAGCCGAATTAGGAATTCTCCCTTCTCAAAAGGACATTCACTGGAGGGCTCCGGGCAACGAGACCCGGCCCACACCTGCTGATAACGAGGTAATCTGCTTCATAGAGCATGTGACCCGGGGATTCCGTCCTCCGGGTCACCCTTTCTTCCGGGAGGTCTTAAGCCATTATGGCCTCCGGGTATTCGACATAGGGCCTAACTCTATGTTGAATATTACCCACTTCATCGTTCTATCTGAGTCGTACTTGTGCATGCCGCCAAGTTTGACTCTCTTCATCGAACTATTCCAGTGTAAGTCGTGCCGCGAAAGCGGCGACGGAGCACTTCTTACTTGTGGCGGGGTATCCATCCAACGCCGCAAGAGCTCACCGATGCCAACCCTCAATTTGAACTCCCACGTCAAACACTGGCAGCTGTCTTTCTTTTATTGCCACGATACCTCCCCCGACGGCGAAAAGAAACTGCCGGGTTACTCGGAAAATCTCCTGGAGCCTTCCGAGTCTTTCAACGCCTTTGCACCAGACTCGGATAGAGAGGCAATCCTTCCCTCGTTAGCCAAGATAGCCATCCTTTCAGCCCAAGGCCTCCTCGGGCTAAATTTAGTAAAAACATGGGTTGATTTCCGGATCCAACCCAACTCCATCCGCACCAAACTGATGTGCGAGTATTCGGGGCACACCACAGATGCACTCCGCTACTCCACCAAGAACTTTGCGACCGGCGATACTAACAAGACCATCAAGGGCTTCTTAACAGAGAAACTGGAGGTGATAAAGGGCATCACCGGGTTACCCCCGTTTACTCGGGAAAACCCGGCTCCAGCGGTAATACCCGACATTCATAACTTATTTCCACATTTTGACTTGATACAACTTCTAACCCTTGATCTCATTCTTTTGTCTTAGGCTGATGACCCTTTCTGGAGAGTTGAACCCTTCCCCCCTTCCAGAGACCCGGAAGAAGAGGACGAGCCGGCTGATGAGAGTGAAGGTATTTGCATAGAATTTGTATATCTTTACTTGTATTATTTTCCTCCCGTTTACCCTTTTTCCAACAAACACACACCCGGTCCACAGGATTGGAGGACGAAGGTGAGACCAACGAGGATGATCCGGAGGCAACCGAGTCTGACCAAGAGGCAACAGTCGGAGCCAAGAGGAAGGCCAGGGGAGCAGTGTCCAAGGTTCCTTTTTCCTCATTATCCTCTGAACCCTACTCCTTTGACGCCATGCGACGACTTAACCATCAATTATCAAATTCATCGTGCTTGAAGGATTCTTTCCCAGTCAAGCGTAGAGTAACTCGGAGCTCCCCGGGTGAAGATCCCCTTAACCCGGGTATCTCTACCCCCTCAGTCCCTCGTGGCGGCGCTCCTCCGCCTCGTCCTTCCGACTCTCCTCAACGCCACTCTTCTCCTAACCATCCACGTGCCGGACAATTACGGGTCCCGTTGGTGGTTCCCGTGGCGACCTCATCTGCTTCCAGCGGCGAGCTCCCGCCTGATTACACCGTGAATGCCGGGTAAGTTTGTGCTACATGATTTCCTTTTACACCTAACAAATTTCCACTCAAGCCACCGTCATCACTAATAACCGCCTTTTCTCATCTTTCTTTTAGCGCTCAAGCCGTCGTCAGTGACCCGGAAAACATAGAAGCAGATAACCATCAGGCGGAGAAACCGACTGACAATGCAGACGCCGCAACTGGCGGTGACACGGCGAATAACCAGGGACAAGGCCCTCTGAACAATCCACTTCCCCGAGCTGCCGGATCTCCTTCCTCATCGGAACCAGTAGACGAGGAGATCGAAGTTCTAGATACAAGGATGAGTTCTCCCAACCCGGCCACCCAAACTGTCCGGGTCTAAACTCCAAGGGCGGGGAGAGCCCCCCCACCAAGCGACCAAGCTGCCGGCTCTTCCGGTACTCGATCCGAGGAACTGACATTTGACCAGATGCTGGAAACCCTTCGCACTTTAAGGGCTAATGAAGAAAACATCTTGGGAGCTTTGATAGCCAAACACGAGGTAAATCCGACTAATGTTGCTTATGCCTTTGTCCAGTCCCCAAGTTCCGAGTGAATTGATTCATAATTTACTTGGGAATTTATTATACAAGCGACTGATAACTTGCTTCCCTGCCCAACTGATCCTTGTTTGCATGCACGCAGGCTTTCGTAACTCAATCTGAGGAGAAACTGGCGGACGCCACCAAGCTCATCGAAAAGGAGGTAGCTTTACGCGAAGCAGCCGAAGCCGAAGCCAGGAGAAATAGGTTGATAATGAGGAAATATAGAAAAAGGGCTCACCGAGCAGAAGATGACCTGACAAGCCTTTCTGTCCAAATATCGGACACATATCGTGCTTTACTTGGTACGTTCCCTCCTCCGGGTTTATCTTTTTGATAGATAGCGGCAGTTTCCCGACTTACGTTTCCATTTCTTCAGGCCCGGACGAAACCATGCCGGAAGAGGATGACATGGCCAAGCTGAAAACCATGAAGAACGTTATCCGGCAGCTATGTGCCGGAACCAAATGGATCCTTGAGGAATTGCAGTGGCCGGGTAGAGGACAAGTTGATCTGAAGAGGATGCCGGATGCCTTCTCCACTATTCCCGAGTGGATTTGGCACTGGAAGCGCTCGTCTTGCCGGTTGGAGTGACCCGGGGGCTTGCACTTGCCAAGGCTTATCTCCCCAAGCTCGAGCTAGTGAAGCTTATGGGCGGCTTTCCAGAGTTCAAGCTTGACGGATCCAAGTTCTCGGTGAAGGATTTTCAGGCCATCCAGAAGGAGGTCCGTTACCCGGCCAGCGTAATTGCTGATGAACTGGATGTTAACATACTTGTTCCAGCATACGATGCTGCCGGTGAAGCAATTAAGTCAGATCTTCCTGAGCCGTATGATATGCTGGCTCGGTGGAAGGAGGAAGCTGCTGCGATAAGGGCGGAGGCTGCCAAGAAGCAAGCTGAAGCCGGCTCTGCCCCTGCTACCTCAACACCAGTTGTTCCACCTCCTGCAGGGGCTGGTACCGCTGATCCGGGTGCTGCTGCTACCGCCAATGATGGCAAGGGCAAGGCCAAGATGAACGCCGAGTGATATATGATTTCTCATGCCTCTTCTTATGCACCGGTCGGTCAACATACTTTTTAAAACAGTTATATTTTGGGTGGTGCGCCTGTGCACCTTTGATATCTTTTCACCAGGATTTTGTAATGCACGCTAAGGTCTTGATATACTCGATGCCTGTTCCGGCCTTTTTAAGTTTATCCATTATTCATCTGTTCTCGATATCTGGCTTTCTTTATTGCTCCTTTTGTGAAAACTCAATTTCCGGGTCTCATGGGTATTGACAAGCGGATTTTGCTTCTAAGTCCCCAAGTCCCCAAGACTCGGATATTTGGGTTTTTGGAATTATACAAGTAAGCCATTTTTTCTCTTTTCAAGGTGTCAAGACACCCGGACCCAGATCGCCGAGTCTAGGACACTTGATCTTGAAAGGGGAACGAACTGCCTACTGCTAATTTCACAAAGATCTCTGAGTTGTTTCACATAGGTTTTGAAGTTACGCTTAATAGTCGTTGAGTTTCCAGCTGTTCAGCCTTGTACTCTGCATAACTTGTGGTTTAGATGACCCTTTTGACTATCTTGTACTGTAAGCCGGCTTTCGCGTGGATACCATGTTGTTACATCCATACGAAAACGTAGCCAGCCAAGCCCCGTCGGGTTTCATGACTGACTGCGATCGTAAGCGAACAAATCATGCCACTTTAATGCGAGTCACATCGAGCTTAAGTAAGAATAGCCAAGGAATTTGGACTTCTTTGTCCGGTTATAAGATTGTAGCCGTACTCGTTTGCAAGTAATCGGCCCTTATAACTCATAGGCATCATGGCCGGGTCTTTGAGTTTGCAACTGTGCTATTTAAGCGACCAGCCCCCAAGACCTAGATATACGCATCATACTGAGAGTACATAACCTGATAATAACCATCTCTTTTCTTGATAACTATCTCTTTACTTGATATGAAAAATCTAGGTCAGCAAGCCGCCTCATTAAAAACCCGTCCAGTCCCCAAAGGTACCCTGGATAGGAAAAGAGTACGTCTGAAAACCTGCTGCCTATTACATCGTGCAATTCCACTTGCCAATATAATCTTTTTTAAGTATAATATGGACGTAGCTGAGCCACGTTCCATGGTCTATCTCTTTCTTGCATAGATGAAGTGGTATGTGCGGTGTCGTTAACTGTAGCCGACTCTTCCCTTGCATCTATCAAGTAATATGATCCATTATGCAGATTTCGGCTTATGATAAATGGTCCTTCCCATGGTGGTGATAATTTGTGCTTTCCTTCATTTGACTGTACCAGGCGCAAAACCAAGTCTCCTTCCTGGAATACCCGGGTTTTCACGCGCCGGCTATGATATCTCCGTAGATCTTGCTGATATATGGCTGACCTTTCCAGGGCTTGTTCTCTTTGCTCTTGTAACATGTCTACGGCGTCCTGCCGGTTTTTTTCGTTCTCCACTTCGACGTAAGCTGATACTCGCGGCGAGTCGTGAATAATGTCACTTGGTAACACTGCCTCCGCACCATAGACCATGAAGAAGGGCGTCATCTGAGTGGATCTGTTAGGTGTAGTGTTGATACCCCAAACCACAGAAGGAAGTTCTTCGACCCATGCACCAGCAGCCCTGATACAGGGAACTCGCAATCGTGGTTTTAACCCGCGAAGCAATTCTTGGTTTGCTCTCTCCACTTGTCCATTGGCCTGTGGGTGAGCCACCGATGCAACATCAAGCCGGATTCCATTATTGCCGCAGAACTTCTCCATCTCACCAAGAGACATGTTGGTTCCATTGTCGGTAATTATGCTGTGGGGATACCCGAACCGGTAGATAATCCTTTTCAGGAACTTGACTGCTGTAGCTGCTTCGCAATTAGTAACTGGCATAACCTCAACCCACTTGGTAAACTTATCAATAGCCACCAAAAGATGTGTCTTCTTGCATGGTGACATATGAAAGGGGCCAACCATGTCCATACCCCAGACAGCGAATGGCCAAGTTAACGGGATGGTCCGTAACTCCATAGCCGGCACATGGGTTTGGCGAGCGTACCTTTGACATCCGTCACACCTTGCTACCAATCGTTCCGCATCCGCTAGAGCAGTGAGCCAGAAAAATCCGTGCCGATAAGCTTTAGCCACAAGGGACCTTGTGGATGCATGATGTCCACAGTCGCCTTCATGGATTTCCTTGAGAATCTGTCGGCCTTCTTCTGGCGCTACGCAGCGCAAAAAGACTCCTGCTACGCTTCTCTTGTATAACTCTCCATTGATGATAGAATATCCCTTGGCTCGCCTCAAAATTTGCCTTGCTAACACCTCCTGCTGTGGTAACTCGCCCCGCGACAGGTAGGCCAAAAACGGTTCTGTCCATTCGGGAACAGTACGTACTGTAGCCACAAGTCCTGAATCCGGGTCTTGGTTTGCCAATTCCTCCTCTGACTCGGTTTTAACCGATGGTTGCCATAATTCATCCAGGAAGACGTTAGGTGGAACCGGCTCTCTGCGCGAGCCGAGTCTAGCGAGCGCGTCGGCTGCCTCGTTCTTTCTTCTGTCTATATGCTCCACCTCATACCCGGAAAAACATCCTGCAACCCTATCAACTTCCCTGCGGTATGCTGCCATAGTTGCGTCCTTTCTATCCCAAGTTCCTGACACCTGCTGTACCACAAGATCCGAATCTCCGAAACACCGTATCCTTTTGATGTTCATCTCCTTAGCTGCCCTTAGGCCGTGCAATAGGGCCTCATACTCGGCCACGTTGTTAGAACAGTCAAAGTGGATTTGTAGTATGTAACTTAGTTTATCTCCTTTGGGTGACGTCAACACCACCCCAGCTCCTGATCCCTCGTATTGCTTAGATCCATCGAAGTGCATGATCCATGACTCGGAATTTGGAACCGCTGTAGTCATGCCTGTATGTGTCCAGTCGTTAACGAAATCAATTAAAGCTTGAGATTTGATTGCTGACCTGGGTTCGTAGTTGATGTGATAATCCCCCATCTCTATCGCCCATTTGGCTATTCTTCCCGTCGCGTCCGAGTTCCTGATGATATCCGACATTGGTATTGAACTAACCACTGTTATGGGGTGTTCTTGGAAGTACGGCTTCAATTTCCGGCTAGCCATAAAGACCCCAAACACCAGCTTTTGCCAATGTGGATAGCGCTGCTTTGCTTCTGATAATACCTCGCTGACATAATAAACCGGCCTCTGAACCGGGTAACTTTTCCCATCCTCTTTACGCTCCACAACGACTACTGCGCTGACGGCTCGGGGGCCAGCTGCCACGTACAGCAACATAGGCTCTTTAGGACCCGGCGCCGCTAGTACTGGTGCTTCAGATAACTGCTTCTTTAGTGCCTCGAATGCCTCATCCGCCTCTTGATCCCACACGAATTTGTCTGATTTCCGCAAGAGCCGGTACAAGGGTATTGCCTTTTCTCCGAGTCTGGATATGAATCGGCTCAAGGCTGCTACGCAGCCCGTGAGCTTTTGAACATGCTTCAAATTTTCTGGTTTTTTCAGATCTTGGATGGCCTTGATTTTATCCGGGTTTGCCTCGATTCCTCTCTCGGAAACTATAAAGCCGAGTAATTTCCCGGCTGGAACTCCGAACACGCACTTTGTCGGGTTAAGCTTCATCTGGTACCTCCTCAAGTTTTTGAACGTCTCCTTTAGATCATCGATAAACGTCTCCGCCTTCCTGGTCTTGATGACCACATCATCCACATAGGCATGGACGTTGCGTCCGATTTGGTCTTCGAAGCACTTTTGAATACACCGTTGGTAAGTTGCACCGGCGTTCTTCAATCCAAACGTCATGGTTTTATAACAGAAGGCCCCAAAAGGGGTTATGAATGATGTTTTCTCCCAATCCTCCCTCTTGAGCTTAATCTGATGATACCCGGAATATGCGTCCAGGAAGCATAATAAATCGCTTCCAGCTACTGCATCTATAATCTGATCTATCCTGGGTAGTGCGAACGGATCCTTTGGGCAGTGTTTGTTGAGACTCGTAAAATCAATGCACATCCTCCACTCATTGGTCTTTTTCATCACTAGAACCGGGTTTGCCAGCCAATCCGGGTGAAATACTTCCATGATAAAGCCGGCTGCCAATAGCCGAGCGATCTCTTCGCCTATAGCCTTCCTTCTTTCCTCATTCATTTTCCTCAAGCCCTGCTTCACGGGCCTGGACTTGGGATCCACATGCAAACTGTGCTCGGCCAACTCCGTAGGGATACCCGGCATATCGCTGGGTGTCCAGGCGAACACATCTGCATTTGAACGAATAAATTCCACAAGTGCTTCCTCCTGCTCTTTTCCCAAGTTAGACCCTATGGTAAACTGCTTAGAGGAATCGCCTTCAACGAAATCTATCTTCTTGGTGTCTTGTGCTGCTTTGAATTTTGCTCTCTCGTCCTCGGTATTCGGCTTGTTCAATGCTGTTCTATCATCCGGGTTCACTTGAGACCGGTAATATTCGAGTTCTTCCTTTCTGCATGCTTGCTCAGCCATAACCGAATCTCCTTCGTCACACTCGGCCGCTATATCCCGGTTCCCATGTATGGTGATGGTCCGTTTAGGACCCGGAATCTTTAGCTGCAAATACACGTAGCACGGCCTAGCCATGAATTTGGCGTAAGCCGGTCTTCCAAACAGCGCGTGATAAGGACTGCGCAATTTGACCACCTCGAACGTGAGCCACTCAACTCGATAATTATCCGTCGATTCTCCAAAAGCAACCTCCAAGGTGATCTTTCCCTCGGGGCTCGCCGAGTGACCCGGCACGATCCCATGAAAGATTGTCGAACTTTTCTGCAACTGGGACTCTTTGAGACTCATCCGTAAGAAAGTTTCCCAATAAAGGATGTTGATGCTACTTCCACCGTCCATCAGGACCCTCTTCAGTTCGTAACCATTAACATGTGGAGCAACCACCAATGCCAAGACTCCTGGACGCTCTACTTTTTCCGGATGATCTCTTCTACTCCACGTTATCTCTTGTTCTGCCCATCTAAGGTATCCCGGCGCGGCCGATGAAACCGAGTTTGCCGCTTGCTTTGACGTCTCTTTGTTCTTGCTAGAAGTTCCTGTAGTATGCACATGATATTGTCCTTTTAAATTAGTCGTTCGTACCATACCGACGAAGATGTTGATCCGGCCGATCGTCACGATGGATCCGGATTCGAGGTGATCCGACTCTGGCCCCCAGCCGGAATCGTCCACCATCTTTTTTCCTCTGCGGTCGATGTAGATTTTGCCGACGACGAGATTCTCCATATTCTTCCGAGCTTCTCCCGTGATGTAAACACCTTTGGACGCAGGCCCCACGGTGGGCGCCAACTGTCGTGGGATAATCACGGCAGATGTTACCGGGGGTAACTGATCTTGGGGCAAGACGACACAGGTATTTGGGAGAGGGTTTAGCTCAGAGGAAAACATGGTGCAATTCGATCTGGTAGCCGGCAATCAAAGTCGCCGAGTCTCCGATCTTGATATAACAACTCAACTCTGGGATTACGCTGGATGCTCGATATCAAGCGCTACTGCTAGGGTTCTAAGATCTCTGTCTAAATTAGACCTGGGGGTCGGTTTATAAAGCACCCGCACCCCCTGGCTTATTCCCCAAGGCGCACCCTGGATCCTACCCGGACACGGCGCACAAACCCTAGCTTTCCTTTACAATAATCCACAATCCGGGTTGCTGGGCCTACAAACTTGGGCCTCCACAAGCTTCCCTATCCTTAGCCGGATCCTGCGCACCGTTCTTTGGGCCGGGTTACTCCTTGGAGTTTGGCCTACCGGGTTATCATCCCTCCATCACCGCCCCTCGATGGCATCTCCCAGCTCTTCCCCAGCCCGCACTGTCGCAAAAGACATCGACGAGATCATCGACACGATGGATCCTCAGCTGGATTCACCGGTGCACGCCTCCCGGCGACGAGCCGGCGAAGGCCTCATGCGGCGCGACGGGCGAGGAAATCCCTCTCGCCTCCGCGGATCTTGCGGGATCTTCTTCCGCGCCTCCCCTGCCGTTCGCGCCCGAGACGGTGGAGGAGAAAATCGCCCTCGTCGGAGACGAGCTCGCGGCCGCGGAGGCCGCAGCGTCCGCTGCCGCCGGAGCCGAAGACGAGGCGGAAACTGCCGGCAACTGGAGTGCCAGCAGTATTCCGCCATCCCTCCTTCCGACAATGGAGAAGGAGGGGCTCGTACTGAAGGGAAAGTGGCGGATCCCGGAAGACGAGACTGAGCCCATGCCGAAGGATGGAGAACATGTCCTCCTCTCCTCCCACATTCAGAGAGGTATAGGTCTTCCACCATCCGCCTTTTTCCTCCAGATCTTAGCCCACTACAATATCCAACCCGACAATCTGCCACCCAAATCCATCCTCTATTTAGCTGGATTTCAGGCCCTTTTCGAGGGATATCTAGGTATAGCTCCTAGGTTAGATTTCTGGCTTTATTGCTTTGGGGTTAAGCGGAACTCTTCGGAGGGCGCACTCCCAACTTGTGGGACCATTTCCTTTACCCAAGATCAAAACATCGGAATCCGTCGAATTCTAGACGGGTTCCTTCTTTTATCATCCCGACGTTCCCTTTCCTGGGAAAACCACCGGGGTTCCACCTTTCTCGAACACCGCCGCTGTTCCCGAAGAAAATTGGGGAACTGAAGCAGTTCAAACCCTGCCGCCGGATCTTCTCAGGATCAAGCGGCGCATCGCAAAGCTCGTCGCTTCTGATCCGCCTCTAACCGGCATGGACACAGTCCTTTGCTGGCTAGAAAGGCGGATTCAGCCTTTGGAGAATCACGGCGCTCGCCTTCTCTACGAATACTCGGGAGACGGCGACGCTATGCGGACAACCGACAAGGTTTGGTCGGCAAAGGATTTGCGGAAACGCGCAAATCAATTGGTCGCATCCGCGACCAATATGAAGAAAGCCGGCCAATGTATACGGTCGCGAATCCGGCTCCCAAGGTACAGTTCTTCGCCTTTTGGGTTTAAATCCTTTTCTTTTACTCGGTTTTCATGCTTTTAACTTTGCTTTTGCCTTCTTAACAGATTGTCGAACTGCCTGAGTCGGACCTTGCTTCCGATGCCGATCTGGAGGCATTGCGCGCCGCCTTTGCTGGTGGACGTAAGCGCAAGAAGATTTCCGCTTCCCAGGAAGTCATTGATCTTGACGGGGTCCCCGTCGTCACCTCCAGGTTCGAACATCTGGGTTGTTTTACCTTGTCGGGATTTTCTTCCTTTATCTCGGAGTTTTAACTTTCCGTCTTTTATTATTTTTAGCCTTCCTCCCTCTACTCTGAAGCTGAAAAAGCTGAAGAGGCACAAGGCTGTGGCCAGCAGAGGCCCACATCCTTCTCCTGCTACCGCTCCAAATACACCAATCGCAACAACAGAAGAGCATGCTGCAGCACCCAACACCGAATCCCTGCAGACCAGCCAACCCATTGTGCCGGAAACGGACACGAGGGAAAGGGCGGTCCCTAAGGTGGGAGGTCCTTCTCGGATAATTGAAGAGGAAATTCCCACCTTCGATAAAGAATTCAAAAATATCAACGAGGGCCTTAGCACGGTTGGGACTCTTTTTGCCGACTACGCAAAGGAGTTCACTGAAAACTTGGCAGGTTTACAGCGGATGAGCCAGGTATTATCTCTAGCCCCCAAGCAATAAGTCGAATGCATGCTTTCCTCTTAGTGCTTTCATCTTTATCATGCTTGTTTCTAACTTAAGCTTTCTGGTTCATCTCCTTGTTTCAGCAAACCGCTGAAACCATAAACATGGAAGTTTTCAACAAGCTAACTGTCAAGAATAAGGAGGTTAGAAGCCTTCTCTCTATTCTTGAAGTTAAGGAAACAGAGCTGGCATCATCTCAGCTACAGCTGGAGGAAACAACAGGTATAATTTTAGTTCTCTGAAGTTCCTTGTCCATAATTTTTGCTAAGTACTTTTCCGAGTTTTCTTATCCCGGAATTTTCTTCCTTGCTTTTCAGCTGCTTTGGCGAAAGCCAAGCAAATAGCTGAAGATGCCGGCAATGCCGAGAATCTCCGCCGGGAGAACTTGGACCTTCATAAGGAACTTATGAAGTTCCTTATGAAGGTTCGAAAAGATCTGGAGACCAGCAATCTGGCTCTTGGAATTGCTCAATCCAAGGCCTCCCAACAAGAGGACAAGGACAAGGCTACTATCCAAGATTTGAAGAACGCCTTAACCCTGCGCCTGGAGGAAGGCTCCGAGATGGACAAGATCCTCAGTAAGTTACCAACTTTTACCGGATTTTCCATGTCTTAACTTCTTTCTCTGCTTTCCCGCTAACCCTTGGGTTGTTCTGTCTTGAAAAAACAGGAGATAACCCAGATCTTACTCGTATTGAGAAAATCCGAGCTTTCGGGAAGGTATTCACGGCGATCCGAGCTGCAGGCATGCAGCTGGTCAACAAGTACCTTCCCGCAAGAACTGGGGAATTCTCGGAAGTTGAGAAACTTCCGGAAGCTATCCTGGAGGTGGCGGACTCGAAGGAATCCACCTTGCGCTCCGTAGCACGGGGTGGTGCACGCATGGCTTTAGGCCTTATGCGTATGCATTACCCCAGTGCCAAATCTTGGCGCGTGGCGTCCGGTATCCCTCTTGGATATTCGGAGACCCAGCGGACCACCATCTTTGATGAAATCAAGGGTCACGCCACCAAGATCGCATCTATGGTGAATATCTCCATGACCTATCCGGAAGAGGAGATTCCGGAAGCCCCCGAGGATGACAGCAATGAAGAAGACTCGGATGGTTGAAGTATTCTCCCTACACTGGATAGGAGAAATAGGAAATAGGAGCATTACTGCACTTTACAATGTAATTTATATTGTAATGCTTCTATTCTTTTGTATAAACAAGTACTCCACATTTTGCAGTTTAACTTTTATGAAATCCTTTGCAAGTTTTCTGGGTTTTATATTCCTTTATCTTCCAAGTTCTCTGGTTTGTGTGCTTTAACTGTCCTTAGCGTTTGAAATGGCTCAGTAGTACTTTAATCTTCACGCCAAGTTACTGGGTAAACCGATCAGTTTAAACTTGGAGACATGGATCATATGTAACGCCCGGGGTTCCCCCCCCCCCCCAAATAGATTGATCGTTGTTTTTCTTTTCGCATCGCATGGCATCCTCATAAATCATCGCGCATTTGAAACTTGCAAAATGCTTAATTTCATCAACTCTTGACTTTCTAAAATTTGTTTGATGCAAAACAGAAATATATTCTTCTAATAATGCCAAAACAGTTTCTGGAAAATAATACAACCAACCCACAAAAAAAAAATAGAGTCGTGAGGGAGAGAGAGGGGCAACCTGCTTTTTTTTTCCGGCCCAACTAGCCCAAACAGCAGGCCCAACCAGCACCTCCCCACCGAATCCCTCCCCCAAACCCTAAAAATAATTCCCTCCCTCTCAATCCCCCCCGCCGTTTCTGTTATTTGCAAAGGGGTCCTCCCACCGGTGCAAAAGAAAAAAAAAACGAAGCGAACCGCACGCACGCACGCAGGGGATCGATCGATCCCCTCGATCCCTGCCCGCGACCTCCTCTCGCACGCTGCCTCCTCTGCCTTCGCTCGCCTCCTCCTAGATGCTCTCCGACCAGCAACCCTCCCCGGAGCTCCGTCGCCCCCTCCCTCTGGCTGCTTGCGCCGCCGCCAAGGAGAAAGCCGCGGCCGCCCTCTGCTCCTCACCGGCCGGTGCCGCCGCTCCCCAGGCCCCTCCTGACGTCCGGGCCGTCGCTTCCCAGCCATGGAGGTCGCTCCTGGTCATCCCCGCCATGGAGGCCTTCTACCGCTCGCCAGAGCTGCTGTACGCCGGCCAGCCACAGAGGGGAGAGCAGCGGATCGACCGGCCCCGCCCTACCTTCGCCGACAACAGAGGCGGTGCGGCTGGCTTGCTCAATGGAGCGCGCTTGTATCGATTGGACAGTGCACAGCTCTGTCGAGCTCGCCAGTCCGCGTCGCGCCCTAGGTCGACGGAGGGAGGTGCGCCTGTGTGCTCGCCGGCGATGGGGCGCCTGCCGTCCGGATGCGACAGCGGCGACTCGAGCAAGTGAGGCCGGGTTGGGCGCATCCACGTCGTGCAGGAGCGCTACTCGTCCCCGAGCCACCTCGACGCCGCCATACGGGAGCTGGACCCCATCCAAAGGTTCAGTTCTGCACCTTCTGCACCTACATGCCCAGCCCGGAGCCCCCTGCTGATGATGCTACCTCCACGTCCAATGCGGGTTGTGCACTCTCTACCAGCAACGCATGAGCTCAATAGCCTGTCATCGATTGGAGCACCATAGGCGTTGAGCTCTAGAATATCAGTTGCGCGGCGAGGATGTGTGGTGGCGCTGCTGCAACTTCGTCGACGTGGGCGGGACGGCAGTGCACGACTACAACCCCGGCGTCGACACTCATCTCTACTTCCTCCACTCCGCGAAGATCCTCTCTTTTTCAACGAACCGCATCGACAAGAACACCCCGACTCCAACGACCGGAACCTTGACATGATCTTCGCCGGGTCCGCCTTGTGTTGGCCGCCATCGTGCGCGCCATGAAGACATGAACCACCATGATCTCCTACAAGGATGCTAAGAGTACCTCGACGACGACAAGAACTACTACCTCGACTACGACCGTGCCAAGATCGACCCCGAGCCGTACCTCGACGACAAGATCTTCGTCGACAAGTTCTGCTACCTTGCGGGATCTCAGGCAAGTATACTCACTTGCTGCCAAATGGCTGCCTTTCATCACTTGTTACCGATTCTTTCCGTTGTTCTTATTCTAGCCTGTTGTTTCGATGCTTGTGTCTCGATCCTATCGTATGTTTACCTTGCAGCCATGATATAGCCTTTCCTGCCACTTCCTATTAACTGTTGATTGTTTACCTCGTTGGCCCTCGTGTCGTAGTCGCATGCTTAGGTTTGTTTGCGCTCTGGTCCTGTTGTCCTTTGTTCTATCACCTGTTTAGTTGATAGTTGGGTTTCAATTTAATCAACAACATGTTAATGTTTGGGGGTAACAATAATAATTTGATGCTAAGGCACCGGCAGGAGGCCCGGGTTAGGGTTTTGGAGCCGGCTGGTGTCGAAACTAGGAAAAGAGTCTTGTCTACTGATCCATGATGAGCGTGCTCACCGCATCCGGGTGGTAGTATGGGACCCCCCTCGACTTAGACCTGATCTGCAGCTTGTCCGAAGAGCCACACTTAGTTCGGGTGTTCCATTTGCTCCTTGCATAATGGGTTGATCACCCATGGTTACTGATGATGGTGATGCATATAGGGCGAGGCCTGTAGTGTCGGGGTGTTGTGTCCTGCGGGAGTTTTGCACACCTGCGCTGAGTATTCGGCTGCGTGGCTGGGACCTTATAGCTCCGTGGCTCCTAGGATGGGTTGTAGAGATGGTTTGGGTCGTGTCAAGCCAACCTGAGTTTTAGTTGGTGGCTTGAGTGTGTACGGGTACTGGAGCACACCCTGCAGGGATAAATCTTCTCGAGAAGCCGTGTTTTCCGCGGTTATGGATTACTTGGTGAAAGTACTGGCTAACAAGTACTCAGACAACTTACACCTAATGATAATAACTTGACTAGTAATAGTCTTAATGACACAATAAGTTGAACATCATTAATCCAACAGTGTGAGTTATCCTTGGGTTGCTTCCTTAGTAGGGGGCGACATTGGATGGGTTTGTTTGGTGGTTAGTTGTAGTTGGTTCCGATACGCTATCTTATCCCCCTCTTTTAGCCGGATGTTGTAGTGAGTCTCTGTAGTTGGTTAGTGCAGCCCGCTGCCGCTTATTTGCAATAATCCTTTCCTTCCCGTTGAACCTAAAGTATTTGTATCTTGTGATGACTGGCTACGCCGGTATCTTGTGAGTATGGTTTATCCACTTGCCAGTACTTAACCGTACTGACCCACGAATCTCTTTCGTGGCTGCATATTCAACATTGCAGTCAACAGGTTTGAAGTCTGACGACGTTAGCTTGGGAATCCCTCCGGCTTGGCCTGGGCAGGGATTGGACGCTCTCGGTTATCTTCAGGACTCTTAGTCCAATTTGTATCTTGTCCGTAGCCGGACGCTATGTTGTTTCTTCCGCTGTTATTTGGATCTTTGTATTGTATCAGTTGTATCCTTGACTCGTTGAGTCCTCTTGTATATATCTTTTTTATTGTTGTGGATTATTCGTGAACTGTTGTAACGTTATCACAAGTGGCAACCTGGAATCGGTTATTATGTGGATTTTGGCGGGAATGCTGAAATCTGCATAGTGCCCGATCTCGGGGCGTCACAAATGGTATCAGAGCCTTGGTTCCGATTCCCGAGATTGTTTCGATACGAATGGTTATCGAAGCAACGGGTCCGCAAAGCCTGTAGGATAACCTAGCTAACGGTCGTTGTTTCTAGAGTGTCAAAAACTATATCTGCTAAACTATTTTGGAAAAAAAAACATCTCAATAGGATTCTTGTTTTCTCCTTATCTCTATTCTATTTCCCTTCCCATCTTATTTGTTTTGGAGTCTTCCCCCCTTGTCTATCTTTCAAAAGTGTTAGGATCCTACGTGGGTGGACGTTTTCTGAGCCTTTAACCTAATAGGTTCGATCATCGGAAGATTCCTGGTGGAAGAACATCGTCATCAGCCCGAGCAAGAATCTCTTAGTGGTGTCGAGGAGATCAACTAGAAGCATGAAGGATCGATAGTCGAACTTCTTTCCCCTCCCGGGTTAGTAGGTGGATTGCGAGGGCGCAATCCCTTGTTAGTGGTGTCGTCTGTAACGCCCGGGGTTTTCCCCCCCAAATAGATTGATCGTTGTTTTTCTTTTCGCATCGCATGGCATCCTCATAAATCATCGCGCATTTGAAACTTGCAAAATGCTTAATTTCATCAACTCTTCACTTTCTAAAATTTGTTTGATGCAAAACAGAAATATATTCTTCTAATAATGCCAAAACAGTTTCTGGAAAATAATACAACCAACCCACACAAAAAAAATAGAGTCGTGAGGGAGAGAGAGGGGCAACCTGCTTTTTTTTCCGGCCCAACTAGCCCAAACAGCAGGCCCAACCAGCACCTCCCCACCGAATCCCTCCCCCAAACCCTAAAAATAATTCCCTCCCTCTCAATCCCCCCCCCCCCCCGCCGTTTCTGTTATTTGCAAAGGGGTCCTCCCACCGGTGCAAAAGAAAAAAAACGAAGCGAACCGCACGCACGCACGCAGGGGATCGATCGATCCCCTCGATCCCTGCCCGCGACCTCCTCTCGCACGCTGCCTCCTCTGCCTTCGCTCGCCTCCTCCTAGATGCTCTCCGACCAGCAACCCTCCCCGGAGCTCCATCGCCCCCTCCCTCTGGCTGCTTGCGCCGCCGCCAAGGAGAAAGCCGCGGCCGCCCTCTGCTCCTCACCGGCCGGTGCCGCCGCTCCCCAGGCCCCTCCTGACGTCCGGGCCGTCGCTTCCCAGCCATGGAGGTCGCTCCTGGTCATCCCCGCCATGGAGGCCTTCTACCGCTCGCCAGAGCTGCTGTACACCGGCCAGCCACAGAGGGGAGAGCAGCGGATCGACCGGCCCCGCCCTACCTTCGCCGACAACAGAGGCGGTGCGGCTGGCTTGCTCAATGGAGCGCGCTTGTATCGATTGGACAGTGCACAGCTCTGTCGAGCTCGCCAGTCCGCGTCGCGCCCTAGGTCGACGGAGGGAGGTGCGCCTGTGTGCTCGCCGGCGATGGGGCGCCTGCCGTCCGGATGCGACAGCGGCGACTCGAGCAAGTGAGGCCGGGTTGGGCGCATCCACGTCGTGCAGGAGCGCTACTCGTCCCCGAGCCACCTCGACGCTGCCATACGGGAGATGGACCCCATCCAAAGGTTCAGTTCTGCACCTTCTGCACCTACATGCCCAGCCCGGAGCCCCCTGCTGATGATGCTACCTCCACGTCCAATGCGGGCTGTGCACTCTCTACCAGCAACGCAGGAGCTCAATAGCCTGTCATCGATTGGAGCACCATAGGCGTTGAGCTCTAGAATATCAGTTGCGCGGCGAGGATGTGTGGTGGCGCTGCTGCAACTTCGTCGACGTGGGCGGGACGGCAGTGCACGACTACAACCCCGGCGTCGACACTCATCTCTACTTCCTCCACTCCGCGAAGATCCTCTCTTTTTCAACGAACCGCATCGACAAGAACACCCCGACTCCAACGACCGGAACCTTGACATGATCTTCGCCGGGTCCGCCTTGTGTTGGCCGCCATCGTGCGCGCCATGAAGACATGAACCACCATGATCTCCTACAAGGATGCTAAGAGTACCTCGACGACGACAAGAACTACTACCTCGACTACGACCGTGCCAAGATCGACCCCGAGCCGTACCTCGACGACAAGATCTTCGTCGACAAGTTCTGCTACCTTGCGGGATCTCAGGCAAGTATACTCACTTGCTGCCAAATGGCTGCCTTTCATCACTTGTTACCGATTCTTTCCGTTGTTCTTATTCTAGCCTGTTGTTTCGATGCTTGTGTCTCGATCCTATCGTATGTTTACCTTGCAGCCATGATATAGCCTTTCCTTCCACTTCCTATTAACTGTTGATTGTTTACCTCGTTGGCCCTCGTGTCGTAGTCGCATGCTTAGGTTTATTTGCGCTCTGGTCCTGTTGTCCTTTGTTCTATCACCTGTTTAGTTGATAGTTGGGTTTCAATTTAATCAACAACATGTTAATGTTTGGGGGTAACAATAATAATTTGATGCTAAGGCACCGGCAGGAGGCCCGGGTTAGGGTTTTGGAGCTGGCTGGTGTCGAAACTAGGAAAAGAGTCTTGTCTACTGATCCATGATGAGCGTGCTCACCGCATCCGGGTGGTAGTATGGGACCCCCTCGACTTAGACCTGATCTGCAGCTTGTCCGAAGAGCCACACTTAGTTCGGGTGTTCCATTTGCTCCTTGCATAATGGGTTGATCACCCATGGTTACTGATGATGGTGATGCATATAGGGCGAGGCCTGTAGTGCCGGGGTGTTGTGTCCTGCGGGAGTTTTGCACACCTGCGCTGAGTATTCGGCTGCGTGGCTGGGACCTTATAGCTCCGTGGCTCCTAGGATGGGTTGTAGAGATGGTTTGGGTCGTGTCAAGCCAACCTGAGTTTTAGTTGGTGGCTTGAGTGTGTACGGGTACTGGAGCACACCCTGCAGGGATAAATCTTCTCGAGAAGCCGTGTTTTCCGCGGTTATGGATTACTTGGTGAAAGTACTGGCTAACAAGTACTCAGACAACTTACACCTAATGATAATAACTTGACTAGTAATAGTCTTAATGACACAATAAGTTGAACATCATTAATCCAACAGTGTGAGTTATCCTTGGGTTGCTTCCTTAGTAGGGGGTGACATTGGATGGGTTTGTTTGGTGGTTAGTTGTAGTTGGTTCCGATACGCTATCTTATCCCCCTCTTTTAGCCGGATGTTGTAGTGAGTCTCTGTAGTTGGTTAGTGCAGCCCGCTGCCGCTTATTTGCAATAATCCTTTCCTTCCCGTTGAACCCAAAGTATTTGTATCTTGTGATGACTGGCTACGCCGGTATCTTGTGAGTATGGTTTATCCACTTGCCAGTACTTAACCGTACTGACCCACGAATCTCTTTCGTGGCTGCATATTCAACATTGCAGTCAACAGGTTTGAAGTCTGACGACGTTAGCTTGGGAATCCCTCCGGCTTGGCCTGGGCAGGGATTGGACGCTCTCGGTTATCTTCAGGACTCTTAGTCCAATTTGTATCTTGTCCGTAGCCGGACGCTATGTTGTTTCTTCCGCTGTTATTTGGATCTTTGTATTGTATCAGTTGTATCCTTGACTCGTTGAGTCCTCTTGTATATATCTTTTTTGTTGTTGTGGATTATTCGTGAACTGTTGTAACGTTATCACAAGTGGCAACCTGGAATCGGTTATTATGTGGATTTTGGCGGGAATGCTGAAATCTGCATAGTGCCCGATCTCGGGGCGTCACATCATACTAAAGGCATTTTTACTTACTAGCTCCAGTGACCCATCACATAAACAATCAGATGATGCTTAGAGAAAAGTAAGGAACTTTTTGAATGAAGCTCGGGCACGCAGGCACAATCCGAGTTTCCTTCAACCTTTAGTAGGCTGAAAATCATTCAGTTTTTAAACGCCGAGCACGCAGGCACAATTCGAGTTAACATTGAGTATTTTGTAAGATCATTGGGAAATAGATAAGACGGAATCATGCTTTGTACTATAATAAACTTGTAAAAACATGGATGTAACAATTCCGACAACTTTATTTCATGATCTCAAATATGTTTACATAGAAATTGAACTAAGTATAGAAGGGACGTAACTGTTGGATACTCCAGGGCCTCTTTGTCTCTCCTAGTTCATCATCTATCTTTCTCTTTCTTTTGTGATTTGGCTTCTCAGGATCATCTTCCGTATCGTGAATGTCTACAAGATAATATGATCCATTCTTCATGGCTTTACTGATGACAAATGGTCCTTCCCATACTGGGGCCAGTTTGTGCTTTCTTTGCTGCACCAATCTTAGCACTAGGTCACCTTCTTTAAAAGAACGATGCCTGATTTTCCGACTATGATAACGTCGCAAACCTTCCTGGTAGATGGCGGATCTTTGAAGCACAAGTTCTCGTTCCTCTTCTAAGAGATTCGACGGCATCCTGTCGTGCATTTTCGGCATCTGATTCATCGAAATCTTGCACTCTTGCGCTATCATGGATCATGTCCGTTGGGAGAATTGCTTCCGCACCATAAACTAGGAAAAACGGGGTTTGCCCAGTTGACCTGTTTGGTGTTGTTCGAATGCTCCAAAGCACGGAAGGTAGCTCTTCTACCCATGCCCCACCTGCTCTATGAAGAGGAGATTCGAGTCTTGGGCGTATTCCTTGTAAGATTGAGCTATTCATTCTTTCAACCTGACCATTGGATTGCGGGTGTGCCACAGATGCGAGATCTAGGCGAATTCCCGTTTGTCGGCAATATTTTGCCAACTCTCCAATAGATAAATTTGTCCCGTTGTCGGTTATTATGTTGTGTGGAACGCCGTATTTCATGACTATGTCAATGATGAAATTTCTGGCAGTTACACCGTCAAGTTTTTTGATGGGTTTGGCCTCCACCCACTTGGTATATTTATCCACTGCGACGAGTCGATGCGTAAGTCCGCCTCTGGCAGTTTTGAATGGTCCCATCATATCTAGCCCCCAGACCACAAACAGCCATGTAATGGGGACAGTTTTGAGTGCTTGGGCTGGCATATTTGTCTGCTTGGCGTAATATTGACACCCTGCACATGTGTTTACTATGTGCTCAGCGTCTGTCTTGGCTGTTAGCCAGAAAACCCTGCACAGAATGCTTTTTTGACTATGCTTTTTGATTGAGCATGATGTCCGCAATCTCCGGCATGGATTACTTGCAGGATTTCTCGTCCTTCTTCTGGTGAAATACATCGCAGAAAAATTCCGGTAGTGCCGCGTTTATACAGGCAATTATTAATTACCGTGTATCCTTTGCATCGACGCTGAATCTGTCTTTGCAAGACTTCGTCTGCTCCATCCGGGTACTTCTGATCAACTAAGAAGTTTAAATATTGGATTGTCCAATCCGGGTTTACGAACATGGCTTCAATTGACTCGGAAGCCAGAGGATAATCAATATCTCCACCTTTTATCGATGTTTCTTACAAATGTTGGACGAATACACCTGGTGGTAGGATTTTTACCCTTTCTGACCCCATGCGAGTTAAGGCATCCGCGTTCCAATTTTCCTCCCTTTTAACATGGAGCACTTCGAATCCAAATAAACAAATGGCAAACTCGTCCACCGTTCTCCGGTATTCGGTCATTATAGGGCTTTTGGCGTCCCAAGTTTGGTTGAGCTGGTGCTGTACCAAATCTGAGTCGCTATAGCATAAGATGCGCTTGACACCTATTTCCTTTGCGATATGCAAGCCGTGAAGCAAAGCTTCATATTCTGCCACATTATTACTGGCGTTGAAGTGTATTTGTAATACATACTCCATTGTATCTCCTTTAGGGGATTTTAGAACTACACCAGATCCAGCGCCCTCCTTCATCTTGGATCCGTCAAAGTGCATGATCCAGTACTCGGACTCCGGCATCGGTGTTTTTTCCATTGCTTCCGTTCAGTCGGCGACAAAATCTGTCAGAACCTGGGATTTTATTGCCGTCCTGGGTTGATACTTAATGTCGAATGCTGCTAGCTCGATGCCCCATTTGGCTACTCGACTAGTTGCTTCCGCATTGTTTATTATATCCCCTAGCGGTGCTTTACATACCACTGTTATGGAACGTCCTTGGAAGTAATGACGAAGTTTCCGAGATGCGAAAAATACGCCATATGCCAGTTTTTGGTAGTGTGGATACCTTTGTTTGGACTCGGAGAAGACTTCACTTATGTAATATACCGGATGTTGGTCGGGTATGCTTTGTTCGTCTTTCTTCCTTTCCACAACAATTACTGCACTAATAACCCGATTTGTAGCCGTAAGGTAAAATAACATAGGTTCTTCGTCTTTTGGGGATGCGAAAATCGGAGCTTTCATCAAAGTTTCCTTCAACTGGGTTAGCGATGCATCTGCCTCCTCTGTCCACTCAAATTTGTCGGATTTCTTCAACAATTTGTATAGTGGCAAAGCTTTGTCCCCCAGCCGGCTGATAAACCTGCTGACGGCTGCAGCGGAACCCGTCAATCTTTGCACATCTTTTACGCACGTAGGCTTGGAGATGTTTAAGATTGCTTTGATCTTTTCTGGTTTTACTTCTATTCCTCTATGAGAAACGATGAAACCCAGAAGTTTTCCTGAGGGAACCCCGAATACACACTTTAACGGATTTAACTTCATTTTATAAGCGCGCAAATTTTCGAAGGTTTCTCGCAAATCCTCAAGGATTGTTTCTTTTTCCTTGGTAACGACCGCAATGTCGTCCACGTAAACGTGGACATTGTTGCCAATCTGACTATGCAAACACCGTTGCATGCAACGCTGGTAGGTTGCACCTGCGTTCTTCAGGCCAAATGGCATGGTTATGTAATAGTACGTCCCATAAGGGGTTATGGACGAAGTTTCGATTTGATCTTCCTTTTTCATGCGTATTTGATGATACCCGGAATATGCATCCAAAAAGCATAAAAGCTCAGAGCCTGCAGTGGCATCTATTATTTGATCGATTCGCGGTAACGCAAACCTATCTTTTGGACACAGTTTGTTCAGCCCGGTGTAATCTATACACATTCTAAGGGTAGTAGTATCTTTCTTCGGGACTAATAATGGATTTGTAGACCATTCAGTATGTATAACTTCCCGGATAAAATCTGCTGCCAAAAGCCGGATAATCTCCTTGCCAATAGCCTTCCGTCTTCTTCCGTCAAATCGACGGAGACCTTGTTTGACGGGTTTCGATCCTGGAATCACCTTGAGTTGATGCTCAGCAAGTTCCCTGGGTACACCTGGCATGTCCGGTGGACACCAAGCGAAAATATCCCAGTTCTCACGGAGGAACTTGATGAGCTCGCTTTCCTATTGTCGGTCATCCCAGTTCCCAGTACGACAAATTTTGTCGGATCTTTGGGATCTAGGATTACCTGTCTTGTGTTCTCGGAAGCCTTGAAGCTATCTGCTGGCTTCCGGCTTTCTTTGCCTGCCGGCATTTCTGTCGGCGATACCTCTTTGGCCAGCTCTTTCAACTCTTCCTTTTCTATGAATTTCTTAGCGCAAAGGGCGTTTTCTTTTTCCAGCTCGTTTGCCAATTTGAAGTCTCCAGATATGGTGATTACTCCTCCTTTGGGTCCTGGCATCTTCAGCTTGTTATAGATATAACATGATCTTGCCATGAATTTGGCAAAAGTTGGACGTCCGAGTATCGCGTGATACACGCTTTCGAACGGCGCAACCTCGAAGGATACTTTTTCCTGCCGGAAGTGATCTTTGTCTCCAAAGGTTACATCTAGGGAAATTTCTCCTAGGATCGTGCTTGTCTGCCAGGGATGATGCCATGAAAACGTATGTTGATGTGGTTGAGCTGGGTCTCAGAAATTTTCAGATGCTTCAGTGTATCCAGGTACATTATGTTAATGCTGGATCCTCCATCCATCAACACTCTTTTTAGCCTAATGTTTTGAACAATAGGACTTACGATTAGAGCTTGTGTGCCGGGTTCAGGGATATTCCCGGGATGATCGGACTGATCCCAGGTAATTGGTGTATTTGAGTACTTCAAGAATTTCGGGGTTGCAGGGACAACCGCGTTTATTTCTCGAAGCGTTCTCTTCGCCACCTTTGCTGAGGGAGTTGCCAGGAAAGTTAGGTTGCATTCTCCATCAACTCTCGGAAACTTAGGCTCGCCTTTTTGCTGCTGTTCCTGGATTTTTTCGTCAGTGTCCGATTCACTGTCTTCTTTCTCAGCTTCTGGCTTTTGCTTGGAAAACTTCCTCTTGGAATTCTTCCCATTGTTTCTGGATCCTACACTGCCTTTGATATGCTTGTTCAAGCGGCATTGTGCGTTAGTATGAGTAGGCTTCCCAAATTGCGAGTGGTGGACACAGTTTTCCGACTTGATTTTCTCCCACTCTTCTTTGGTGTAGTTTATCGGCTCGGTACTGCGTCCTTTCCATATATTGCCATTTTCCCTTCCAAAGGCTATGTTGACCTCTTTGGGCTTTTGTGCTGCATCTGGAGTTCCTTTTTTCTTAGGGCGAGGGTTCTTTTTGGCCTGTATCAGTGTATCGATATTGCCTTCTCTTGCCCTGATGTCGTCCTCGGCTGCAGCGTGTTCGTTGGCGGTTGTAAGTATAGATCCGAGATCTTTGTGCTTTTTGGAACCAATCATGAACGGTACAAGTCCGGGTTTTAGGCCATTGACGAAGCATGCATTGCTTGAACGTCAGTTACTCCAGAGCAACTATTCTTAATTGTCGTCCATCTTGAGATGAAATCCACGTATGGTTCGTCCTCAAATTGGGTGCAACGGTTTAGCTGGTTGATGCTATTCGGGCGTTCGTAGGTTCCCCGGAAATGCTGAGTAAATACTCGAGCCATATCATCCCAGATGTCGACAGTTCTGGAGGGTACTCCATTGATCCAATCTCTGGCTCCATCCAGTAACATTAGGGGAAGAAACTTTACAGCTTCCAAGTCTGTCTCATTGTTGATCTGGACGGCTGTATGATAGTCTGAGAGCCAGATATCCGGGTTTGTACTACCGGTATATTTTTGGTATGTTGGACCAACTTTGGCAAAGCCAGCATGTAGGGTTATCCTTCGGATCCTATCTGTGAAGCACTTAGGTCCAAAGTATAAATCCTCTCTTTCCACTCTATCCATGTGTGCGGAGTACCTGCCGGCTGAATGGACAGAAGGGGATCTACTCCTTTCTTTTCCATTGTGGCGCGAACGCGCTTTTCCGGGATTCTCTCTGTTTCTTCCGAGATCTCGCCCCTTTGGATAAGGTGGAGTTGTACTCCTGTTTCTTTCCTTATTTCTGGAGGGTGTCCGGGATCTCTCACGCCTGTGAGGTATATCCTGCCTTCCGGCTTTTTCAGCTGGGAGTCTCGGAGGCGGCATCTTTTCCGTCATTCCGGTGTTTTTCTTCCCGATCGCGAGGATTAAGTCCGTCTTTCGGGAGATGGGATCCGGTTCTAGACGCTTCATCCTTGTTGTCGGGATTTTTTTGTCTTTTCTCGGATCTGCTTTCTTCTCTTTTGAATTGCTTGAATCTCCAGGTTCTTCCGGTCCAGGTGCTCCAGCGGCGCATGTAGCTGTTTTACATAGGGCTGAGTCGTCATGCAACTTCCCTGATCGCTGCTGCCCTCGCTGTTGTTGTTGCAATGCTTTTCCTAAGAAAGCATACACCCCTTGAAGTTTTTCACCATTGGAGTACATATCATTGTTGAGGATGGCGAACGCTGCTTCCGCATTTTCTGCTGCGGTTTTGTATATTGGTTCGCCTCTGGCATCTTTGCCGTTTACCTGCTTTTGCCAAGATGGGTTGTGAAACCTTTGTTTTGGCGGCAGTACTTCTGGTCTTACAATTCCGGGTAACCTTGTAGGTTTAATTCCAGATCTATTCTTTCTCTCGTATTCCTCGATTTCTTCCTTCATGAGCTTGATGGCGTCCTGGGTTTTTTCGAGGTGTTCTCGAGTTCTGAATAGATGTTGTTGCTGCCTCTAGAGAGCTTGTCTCCTGGCTTCTAGCACTTCAGGGGGTTCATGCAATCCCACTGGTGTTTGCAGTAACTCTTGTTCTTCTTGTTCTGTCATTGGCGGAACAAGCATTTCTTTTGTTTTCTTCTCCGAAGGTTTCACACCTCTTGCGTGTCCTACTTCCGGGCTTTCATTGGCTGGATCAGCCAATTTCTTCTTCCGGAGTTTATATTGGAGCTTTTTAGCAGTTTTGTGTTTCTTCTTGGAAGAGGGAGGTTTCCAGCAGGGTTCTTCCTCTGTCAATTCTTTGACATCGGGCAATTTTGGAGAGGTTTCTCCTTCTTCTCTCTCTTCCTCTGGCGGAGGCGTTCTAGGGCTTTCCTGACTGTCGGCATCCGTGTTTTCAGCTGGTTTTGCCATCAATACTTCATGGAATCCCTCTTGGAAGGATTTGACCTTTCTTTCGAAAGCGTCTTCGTCTTTGTCTTCGGTATCGAAGTGATCCGATCCGGTTTCCGACTCTAATCTAGCCTCAATGGCGGCTAGTACAAAGTCAGCTTCCGAGTGCGTCGTGATGTTGACGGATGTCGGATCTTCCACATCTGTCGTGGGAGTGTTGTTTTCTGCCTCTTGCACGGGATTACTTTCATCCGTGTTTTCGGCGATCTCGGATTGCACCATGCCGATAAAGTGTGATTCACTTGTATGTCGGCGATCTGAGCAGAACCCGGTATCGTAGTCATCTTCGACTGGGTATAGGGCGGGTGGGATAAATTTACTTCCACCGCAAAACCCCATGGCCTCTGCAGTTAATCCGATAAAGATATTTGCAGATCCAATCGGTAACACGCAGGCACTTACCAGATGATTTTGCGCCAGTATGTAAGATCCGTTGTCGAGGAAGCGTCCAACGTCGTTGTCAAACTCCAAGCTTCCGACAGTTATGGAACTGCCGATCCCGCCGAGTATCCCAGATCGAAACTTAACGCCTGACGTCGCTGGCCCCACGGTGGGCGCCAACTGTCGAGATATCGTGGTAGAATTCATAGACGGGGGTGCCATTAGACTACCGATAGAGACATGGGGGGACGTGGTTGTGCGAAGGACAATGACACAGGGTTTTTACCCAGGTTCGGTACGGCGCAGTAGTGCGACGTTCCTACTCCTGCAATCTCACTATTCAGGACTAAAGCCTGGAAATACAGAGTACAATGTGAGGTTCTATTAGCTGCTCATCAAGGATCAACCTCTCGGCGAGTTAGCCTTTAGCTTCTTGTCTATCTATCATATCTCCCGTCCGGCTTTATATAATAGCCGGATTAGGGCATACAGAGAAGAAAACCTAGAAGACTACGATAACTATTAACTTGGAAAGTACGGAATCCACCTTCTACTCCAAGCCAGATCACGTGGGCCGCGATCCGGGTTCTTCTAGAATCCGGCTTCTGTGCATCAACTTACTGGGCCGCCTAATGGACCATAGCCCATAACCATTTAGGCCACCCTGGTAATCCGGCACTTTATACTACCATCTGATACACCCCTAGTTGGTATATATCCGACAGTGTTCACCCGCCAATTTTGTGTCCGGGCCTCCCAGCCTACCCACCAAACCTGGGGGCCTGGCTGAGGGCGCCGGACATCGTCCGTCCATCCCTCCCGACAGGGGGGCCCCGCCCGTCATAGAGACAAACCAGCACCGGCTGATATTCATTTGCCACCTCCCATCGTCCTACTGTTTCCTCTCGCCGCCGATTAGCGCCGCCGCCGGCACCCTTGTCGTCGCCAACAGTAGTCAGTAGTCGAGCACGCTCGTCGTCGGCCGATTCGTCGCCTCTTGTCGCCGATCCCAGTCGTTTTCGCGCGCCGCCGCCGGCGATTCAACCGCATCCGCCTCTTCCTCATATCCACCCTGCAGGTAAGGTGTTCGTCCGTTTGCCATAGGTTGCAGAAACGCCGTTAAACTTGTTTACCTCACGGCTAATGGTTGGCTTTTGTCCAATACATCATGGATAGTGACGACGAGGTCATGTTTTGCCAACTGATGGCAGAGGAGGTCGCCCTTGCAGACGACGAGGAGAATGAGATGGTCATGGCGGCTCTGTTTGAGGCGATGGCCGTGGAGGCAGCCGAGCCAAAGCATGGAGGATCAAGGAAAGGGCGCAAGGCGAACTAGAATTGGCAAAGGGCAACTGACCACAAGCTTTTGTGGGATGACTATTTCTCGGAGACGCCGGCAAACACACCTCAGGAATTTCGCCGGCGTTTTCGGATGAACAGACAAGTTTTTAGGAACATTGTGCACGGTGTTCGGGATTACGACGACTACTTCAGGCTGAAAAAAGACTGCGTCAGGCTTCTAGGATTTTCATCTCTTCAGAAGTGCACAACTGCAATAAGATGTCTTGCATATGGAGCTTCTGCAGATTCATTGGATGACTATCTTCGTATGTCTGAGAGCACCGCCGTTGAAGCCACCTATCGATTTTGCAAGGTAGTAGTTGAAGCCACCTATCGATTATTATTTACCTAATTTATCGAGTGCATTCATCAAATAGTCAATATTTTGATCAAAACCAAAACATGGCCGGTTGAGGGGCCGCCGATGGGGGGCGCCGCTGTGGAGCACACTCATCGAATCGGTGGACACAAGTCCGGTCACCCGCCAAAGGGGGACAATTGGAGGGTGCCGGACACGTTTTTGATGGGTGCCGGTGGAGATGCTCTAAGTTGCTATAGTTTGTACTTTTGAAAATCCGTGAGTTGAAATGGAGCTTTGACCGTACTCCAGCAAGCGACTCCGTACTTCCGTTCCGTGTGTCTAGAACCTTTTGTCCCCAGTCCTAGCAATTAGGACATCTCCTACGGGGCTCCCTATTTGGCCCGGACAGCCCCGATTTAAGCAGTCATGCCGAAAAGAAGGCTCCTACGGGGCTGCTCATCTCCCGTCTGAGCCCGTTTTTCGTCCGGGCCTGCTCAAATCCGGCCAAAATTTGGTCGGGATTTGAGCGGTCACAGACACCGCGCAGACGCGTTCTCGCCCGGGTTGGCCCACCCGTCAGCGGCACGGCGCCGGTTCGGCTGCCCCTCCCGGCCTACTTAAGCGTCACGCGTCCCTCCCGTCCCCACACGCCGCCCCCACTTCACCCACTCGCCACTCTCCCGTCCTTCTCTCTCCCGCCCGCAAAACCAAGCGCCGCCGCCACTCTCCCCACCGCCGCTACCATGCCCCGCCGCTAGTGGCTTGGGGCAGGAAGAACGACAAGGAGGCCGGGTCCTTCTCCCGCCGCCGCACGCCCTCCAACCCCCGCCTCCTCCCCCATCCCCTCCTTCTTTCCGAATCGCGTCGTCGACCGTCGCGGACGACGAGGACGAGGGCGACCAGCGCGTGCACCGTTGTCCGTACCTCAACGCGCCCAAATGTCAGTGGTACTGCGACAATGCGTTCTTACTGCCACACCCGGACGTCCACTTCGCGGCGGCTGGCATTTGAATCCCGAGAGGATTTCGGTGCCGCCGATTCCCAAGGACGGGCTCAAGCGGGAGAATGAAATCCTCCGCCGCCGCGGGGAGCTCCCGGACGACCTGCGGATGCAACCGGCGTTCGCGCTGGACTCGCCCTACTGGGAGACCTGGTTCTAGGACGAGCACGACATCCGCCGTCGCTGGTACTTCGGTGCCCGCGTCGCCCGCGGCCCCCGCAATACCCGCATGCGGACCTCCCCTGCCGCCGCGCCCGCCGAGCTGCTCCAGGGACACTACGCATCGGCAACCCCGAGCTGCTCCAGGGACACTGCACATCGGCAGCCCCGTGCACGCTCCGGTAAAGGAGGAGGAGGAGGACGAGCACGTCCCCAACGAGGTCATGGAGTGGGAGGGCCTGGGTACGGCCCTCCACGACTCGGCCATGGAGGCCAACGCACGCCAGGAGGAGAAGGAGCGCGAGATGGCCGCGGCCCTGGCGACCGTGGTAGCGACGAAGGCTACGAAGGCGGCCGAGCAAGCCCTAGCATGGGCCGCGACGGGGCGGGCGGCAAGAGCAGCCATGCAGGCGGCGGCTCTGGCAGCAGAGGAGGCCAGGCTGGCGGCCCAGGAGGAGGAGGAGCGCGCTGAGACGTTGCACCACTGCCCGTGGTGGTTCCGGCCACTGGTCAGCATGCGATGGCAGTGGGACGGGGCGCTGCCAGAGCTGCCGCAGGCGCCACCGGCCCCTGCCCAGCCGGACACGCCGTTGCGCCCCTCGGGCCTGCCGAGCCACCTGTTCCAGGAGCCGGACAACATCATCCTCGATGACGACGAGGACGAGTAGCTCCGGCGAGTGACCGGTCGTAGCTAGGGTTAGCTTTTTCTTGCATGTAAAAATCGGTCGTTTGTGGCCCCAACCCCTAAGTAAGCAGCCCCATAGAGCGCATTCCAAATTTCCCGTTCCCCCCCTACCGGACCACTGCTCAAACGGACGGATTTGTCCGTGTTTTTTCCGTCGTCTGAGCAGCCCCGTAGGAGATGCCCTTAGCAACATCTCTGAGGGCAAACCCAACGCAACCCCTAAATATGACCAAATTTGATCCGTTTTTTATCTGTTTAGGGTGGTCCGCGGACCGAAACTAGACCGGACCACTCATCTCAACCCCCCCCCCCCCCCCCCCCCCAAATTCAATCGAAAAAACAAAATATAAAAAATTAGCTATATTTTAATAGAATTTTGTATTTATCGTAGGGCCCAAAAGGCAATGCATACATATATGGCCAGAAGGCAAAAACAAAGTGGATAAAAGGAATATAAACAAAAAAAACCTAGCTACTAGCGAGGGTTCGCCATTGTGCCGTGTCACCCGCCGCCGACTACGTCTACTCGTCGTCATCGACGTCGATTTAGGCGTCTGCTCCGGAGGCAAAGTCTGTGGCGCCGATGGTGTCTATGTGCCTACCCCGCCTCGCGGGCATGCCATGGCGAGCCTCGTTGACCGAGAGCTGGACTATGGCAGCCAGATCCGTCCACGTCTCTGCCTTGATGGCGCGGCGGAGGGCCACGACCTCCTGCTTCCTTGACGTCCAGCTTGTCGAGGTACTCGCCAAGCCCGCTCTCTCTGTCGCCTTTTGAGTCGGCGAGGTCGACGATGTCCGGCACTCCGGACGGCAGGGGCACCCGGCTCCTACTGAGGTGTCAGCCGACGGGGAGGTGCACCTGCCACGGGAGCGACGCGCAGTCACACTAGAAAGTCATTGTGACGTCGGCGGAGACCCTGAACGGCGTGCCACGGGGAAGGGGGCCATGGTCGTCGACGAGGGAGTAGCGACGATTTGGCTATATTTGGGAAGCGAGTGTGGACAGATGCAGATGTGATGGAGGGCCTGGTCCCATTAAAAAGGACGCGATAGGGCAGTGACAAAGCCACTGCCACGTGGGTCAGGAGGACGGTAGCGCGTCCACGGACCACCAAGGACCAAAATTGGGTCATGTCGTTGTGATGGTTTTTGACCCAAATTGTTTCATGACTACCAAAATGGACCAAATGGATGGGCCTCTGGGTTTGCCTCGGGAACACGCTGCTGGTCAAAATCCAACGGTCAGCGGAGACGACGAGACGAGTCCCAACGCCCATGCATGGAGACCGGAGACAGAAAGCCGTTTGACAAAACGTTTTCCGTGACCTAGCGAAAACGTTTTCCGTGACCTAGCCGCCAGGAGCGGCGACTAGGGGCACGGCCGCCTACCACCGATCTTCACTGGCCGGCGCGCTGGTCCCCTCTCCCTCCGACTGCTGCTCCGGCGGCAGGAGGGAGGGGGGACCCCGTTCCTCCGCTCTGTAGTTAGGTTTTGGTCCTGTAGATCGTGGTGCGCCGTTGGGGTGGTGGGAGCGGCGTCGCGACGAATAAATCTGCTTCAACTCTACTCCCACACCGGCGTCGTTCCTCATGACGACGCCTCGGAGTTGTTGGCATCGTGTGTTTGCCGATCCTTCAGATCGGTCGCTTTAGAGTTCATGGATGGTGTCGGCGAGGCGGTGGCGGCGATCCCATCAGGTGTGTCTCTCCTTCTGCTTTGTCCCCGTTGCTGCGGCGTTGCCTCCGACGTCATGGTGGAGCAGGGAGGATTGTTTATCCGGGAGTACGCGCAGACGGTTGCCTGCGCAGTTGACAGCTGGAAGATGGTGCATCTTGTGCTAGATTTGTGGTTGGAGGTTGACAGTTCTGGTATCCTTCTCCGACGTGTTAGTCGTGCGGGGATGCCAGGTCTGGAGTTCGATGGCGTGTCCGGGGACACGTTGCCCCGGTCTGATTCGTTCAACGATAATGGTTTTGCTTTTGGCAAACTACTTTGGAGGTCCGTAAAGCTGCAGATCAGCGATGGAGCCGCGTCGAGCTCAAGTAAAGAGGTGATTTGGCTACTCTCTCTTGGTGGTCGCTTTGGTGGTGCCAAAGGAGAGGGTCAGACGATGGTTTTTTGCACAGGATTTTCCTATCCTTTCAGTATTGTAATGTCGGTGTTTACGTGTCTTGTAACCGGATTTTTATCTTATGAATGAGATCGTATTACCTTGCAAAAAAACAGAAAGCCGTTTGACCGACATCCAAAACAGGCTGGAGCCAAAGGAATCTGACTAGGTGGAGAATGCTGCGTGCGGGTTCCTTTCTGCTCTCCTATTCCATTCTTTTTTGACGTTGGAAAAGCAAACTTGGCTTCACCTTCACGAGACAAAAACTGCAATTTTCTCTGGCCGTCGCATCCATTGTCTCCGTCGATCGCGGTAGAGAAGACGTACTAGTCCGGTGCAAACAACAAATAACGGCACGAGGCACGATATATGTCAACACTACGTGTGTTCGATGGAACTAGACAAACAAACCAATTGGTGTTATCTGTGTCCAGCGGGCAGTTCAATTGGTGACCCAGTCGTGACAGCTGGCAATAGAACGTCACCTGCCTTCATATTTAGTGTGACGTTGACAGTGGGTAGGCGTGGCACGAGATCAGGGTTCACGAAATGGACGAAAATTGATAACTGAGTGTTTTTTTCCTTGGAAAATTCGATGGTAGTTTGAGACATGTGAACAAGCATACCGAATACACGCGATTGTAGCTACGGATAGCACCCGCCGGTTCAGGGCCGGATCCGACCCCCCTACTCTCCCGTTTAATTTGTCGGGTTTTATTTTTTACTAGATCCGTGATTCGATCCGGTTCGCGCCCCGATAGGTACCTATCTCAGGAGCGACGTCTACGCATGTGGAGAATAAAAGGATGAAATATTGGGACGAGGTTGATGGTGTAGAGAAAGAATATGATGCAATCAGGTGCAGCGCACATATATAGGTACATAGGTGACTTGACATACAATTCATCACAAATATTCTAACTACAACTCTATATACTCAATACCACCACCCCCTCCTCCGTAGTCGAAGCGTCGCCAGAGCCGACGCAAAGACCGGATCGAAACTCCTCAAAGGGCACAGTTTGGTCATGATGTCTGCAAACTCCTGAGAGGTGGGTACGTGGAGAACACGTACATGACCGAGAGCCACCTGTTCCCGAACAAAATGAATATCCAGCTCGATGTGCTTGGTCCGGCGATGATGCACCGGATTAGCGGAGCTGTAGGCTGCAGAGACGTTATCACAGAAGACCACAGTGGCCTTGGTGAGTGGACACGAAAACTCCTGTAGTAGCTGACGAAGCCAGGAGCATACGGCAACCGCATTGGCCACGGTGCGATACTCGGCCTCTACACTGGAACGAGATCTCTTGGACGACCATGAGATAAGCGATGGTCCAAGATACATGCAGTATCTTGAAGTGGAGTGACGTGTGTCAAGACAGCTCGCTCAGTCAGCATCCGAGTAAGCGGTGATCTCCAGAGTACTAGACGCGTGAAGCGTGAGGCCAAGGTCCAAGGTGCCACAGATGTAACGCAGAATCCGCTTGACCGCAGTCCAGTGAAAATCACGAGGAACGTGCATGTCGAGGCAGACCTGCTGAACAACATACTGTAACTCTGGTCTAGTAAGAGTGAGGTACCGGAGAGCACCAACAATAGAGCGATAGAATGCACCGTATGGAGCCGAACAGCCATCTGAGGCAGAGAGCTTGGTCTTCGTATCGACAGGCGTGGCTGCGGGTTTGCAGTTAAGCATCCCGACACGGTCAAGGAGCTCGTGGGCGTACTTCCGCTGGTGAAGAAAGAAGCCGTCCATACGGTGTACTACCTCAATCCCAAGGAAGTAGTGTAGAGGACCCAAGTCCTTGAGAACAAACTCAGCATGGAGACGATCAGTGAGCTGCCCAAGAAGAGCCGAGGTGGACGTCGTCAAGATGATATCATCGACGTAGAGCAGCAGGTAAGCGGTGGTATCGCTGTGATGGTACACGAATAGCGAGGCATCAGAGCGAGTAGAGCTGAAGCCGAGTCGGTGGATAAACGCAACGATGCACTGGTACCAAGCACGGGGCG
This sequence comes from Alopecurus myosuroides, assembly GCA_028641055.1. Classification (NCBI taxonomy): domain Eukaryota; kingdom Viridiplantae; phylum Streptophyta; class Magnoliopsida; order Poales; family Poaceae; genus Alopecurus; species Alopecurus myosuroides. The sequence goes on from CM054058.1 coordinate 357,112,307, forward strand.
CCTGCTTGAGCCCATACAGTGAGCAAGAGAGTAGGCAAACATGATTCGGGTGAGTGGTGTTGACGAAACCCGTGGGCTGCTGGCAAAACACCTGTTATTCGAGATGGCCATGGAGAAAGGCGTTCGACACGTCCATCTAATGCACCGGCGAAGCGCGAGACACCGCAAGCTGGAGAACGGTGTGAATCGTCCTGGGTTTAACAACTGGGGCGAAAGTGTCGGTGAAGTCGATGCCAGCGAGTTGGCGAAAACCACGAACCACCCAGCGGGCCTTATGGCGGTCAAGAGAGCCATATGGATGAAACTTATGCTTGAAGACCCATTTGTCGGTGATGATATTACATGAGGCGGATGAGGAACCAACGTCCACGTCTGGTTGCGCTGAAGGGCGACGAATTCGTCCTGCATAGCTGCAACCCAGAGAGGATCACGAAGGGCCGCCCAGACTGATGTGGGCAGCGGCGACGGCGACGTAGCGGAGGTGGTCGCCGGAGAGGCGTACTCGTCCGCAGCATATCGCATGCTCAGGCAAAAGACGCCAACGCGAGCACGGGTCGTGGGACCCGCCTGTGGCGGTGGGGCAGCAACAGTCGATGAGCCGCCCGTGGCAGGAGGACCGGCCGCCCGTGGCGGTGGGGTAGCAACAGTCGGGCCGCCCGTGGCCGTGGGCGGAGACGAGAAGGAGACGACCGAGTGAATACGTGAGGGCATCGCGGGGGCCGCCGCTGGTGACGGGCCGATGGCTGGGGTGGCCGGCTGGACCGAGGCCGACGCGTCAAGATCCAGCAGCGCGGCATGCCGCGGAGAGAGCGCGGGTGAGAGAGAAGCCACTTCCTGTTTTTGTGCAAACGGAAAACAAAACTCGTCAAAGTAAACATGCCGTGAGGTGATGACACGGTGAGAAACCGGATCATAGCAGCGAAACTCTTTGGTGTTAGGCGGATAACCAAGGAAGACACACGGCAAGGAATGTGGAGCGAGTTTGTGAGGGGTGGTGGCGGCGGTGCTAGGGTAACAGCGACAACCAAAAATCCGGAGACCATCGTAGGAAGAAGGAGAGCCAAATAACAGATGATGAGTGGTGTGTTACAACTAGTGTGACATGGACGAAGATTAAGGAGGAGGGTGGCGGTGGAAAGAGCATCAGGCCAAAACGAAGATGGGACGTGGGCATGAAACAATAGTGAAGGGAATATGCCCGAGAGGGAATAATAGTGGTTATTATCTTATTCCTTTGTTTATGATAAATGTTTATTTCTCATGCTAGAATTGTATTAACCAGAAACGTTGATACATGTGTGTCTAATAAACAAACAATGGTTCCTAGTAACGCGTTTCATTTAACTAGCTCGTTGATTAACTGATGATCAAGGTTTCCTGATCATGAACATTAGATGTTGTTAATAACGGGGTCATGTCTTTGGAAGAATGATGTGATGAACATAGACCCTAAGAGTATATAGAAATATGATAAAGTCATTAAGTTTACATTGTTATATCAAACATACGAAGTAACTCTAATTCTTAGACCATGAGATCATGTGATAAGGGGATGCCCGATCTTCTCGATGAACTCACACGATAACTTGATAGATAACTAGTGCACCACCGAGACCACTCACTGGATGAACCCTGATGCCAATGCAACAGCTCTCGATCCCTTTGGATATTCTCAACGCCACACTCTTGCACAACGTAATCAAAAGACTACGAGTGGTCCTGTACCCTCTTATTCCCAGTGGAACAACGGATAACCCGTAAACTTTGCAATGGTAACACCACCCTATCGATATGAACTTGGTGGTTGATAAATTTCAGATGAACATGGTTCAATCTTAGAAATCTAGGGTTTATCTTAAATTTGGTCTGCCTTCACCACACACAGGTGGGAGGTATATAAGAGAGAGGGGGGTGCGGCCAAAGGCCAACTCGCACCAACCCTGGACCTGACTTGGGTTTGGACCCAAACATGACTTGGACTCGAACTAGAGAGATACAAACCGACCCAACATTAGGGGGTTCGGCCCAATATGGCATACAAGCCATGCCTAAATTAATTAGGACTTTCCTATGGCGCATTTAACCTTATGGAGGCGCCCTCCCCTTGTTTTCATCCTTGCACATTTGTTTTCACCACTTGCAGGATTGTTTTCACCACTTGTATGATTGTTTTCACCACTTGTAAGCTTGTTTTCCATCATCTCCATGTTATTTTCCAGCAAGTCTTGATGTCTCCCTCCATCCATGTTTGTGTTAACAATAACCCTGCTAATACATAATGCAATAGCTTAGGTAGTATAACATTCTTATAAACACAAACAACACAATCCATTAAGAAGGAATTCACCTTATCATGAACAACAGTGAGGCTTAATATCTCCTTCCAACTCAAGCATGACAAATCCTCATGGACCCCTATTATATCCATATCATCCTCCCTTTCTTCAAGACAAGACGTCCTTGGCTTGTGGTAAGCTGAAAGTGGAAGAAACAAAAAGAACAACGTGTATGCACAATATATGTATCTATAATGGGGTGCATTAGTTGTTAACATATCATAAAATTTTGCACATGACATGTGACCACGAAATTATCATGAAAACATCACATAATAGTCATAGAATCTCATAAAATAGCAATCATAATTGCAAATATAAGTGAAGCTCATAAAATCATGATAAAAAGGAGAGACATCTATGTATACATGTTTATTGTTTAGTATCAAATCAAGTGTTCTCATAGAAGATCTATGATCAAAAAAAATTTAATAGTACACTCAAAGGTGTTAACATGTTTATTATTCTCTGATGAAAGGTGTTGACCTCTAAGTTGGCCCAATCTTCACGAATCGACAAGAACGAACGAAGAACGCACGAAGAACGCGATGAACACGATGAACACGAGAGGGGAAATTGAGGGCAAACGCGTGGAAACACACAAAAGGGGAAGATAACTCGTGAAGCCTACGAGGGATCGCAAACCCAAGTCAACAACACGCTAATTGAAACCGATTTCTCTCACCGGTCGGTCCACCGATCCAACAGAATCCCAAAGGGGAAGGTTGGCAAGCACTACTAGAATCAAAGGTGAAAGAGTAGCTCCTTGGAGAGATCTTGATACGGTCCTAGATACACATCATAGGAGTAGTTCCTCAAAGAGGGATACAAGAGAGCTAAGCTCCAAATGTTCTAAATTCAACTCTAACCCTAGATCTGAGAATGGGGAGGACTATATATAGTCTAGTGCCAAGGGGGTAGGTGGGAGGATAAGGTACATGGGTCAAGGCCCGAAAGTGGCTGAAAGGCCGCGCAGGAGCGGAGGCTCCGGTGGTTTCCACCGGAGGTACCGGTGGACCGAGCGGAGGCTCCGCTGGGGGTCCGGTGGTGGCTCCGCTCTCAACCACCCGAAGGGGTTTTGGGCGGAGGCTGCACCGGAGGCTCCGGTGGCGAGCGTGGAGCGGAGGCTCCGGTGGGAACACCGGAGGTTCCACCGGGACTCCGTTGCTGGCTCCGGTGGTGGCTCCGCTCTCATCCACCCGAAGGGGTTTTGGGCGGAGGCTGCACCGGAGGTTCCGGTGGCTGGCGCGGAGCGGAGGCTCCGGTGGATGCACCGGAGGTTCCGCCGCCTGGGGCTTCATGTCTTCGCCTCCTTGCGCTGGTCCTCCTCGTTCGCCTTCCGCGTCTTCTTGGGCACCCGTGGTGGGTTCGAACCTGAGCACACAAAGGGCTGAACCATGAGGTAGCGCACCATCCGCCAAGTCACCGAAAGTGTTGAGCGAGAGGAGCGAGTTCACCTTGTCGTGTATCGATGTTGTGCTTGGTTGAATACGGTGGGCTACATCATCTCCCCCCCCTGAAAAAGAGTCGTCCTCGACTCTCGTTCCATCCATTGGTGAGCCGGAAAAGGAATGTTGACGACGAAGAGGTCGTTGAAGTTGATCCGCTTGTCGAAGTTCATGTGACGGTAGGCTCGTAGTGGGGGCGGTCCAAAGGTGATGAATATCATGAAATGGCCCCCCTTGGATGGGTGAGGAAGATCTCGCGAGGCGGTGTAGTCGTTGAAGTTGAGCCTCTTATCCAAGGTCATGCCAAGGTATGCTCGTGGAGGGTGTGGTCCAAAGGTGATGACGATCTTGACATGATCCTCAATGGGTGGATGAGGATGAGCTTGCGGGAGAGGTAGAGTGTAGATGAACTTGACGCATTGGTTGTTGTTGATGCTCGTGTCGAAGTCCATGTACCTCGTGGCGATTGATGTGTAGTCGCGGTGGTCATTGTCGTTGACGCGCTTGTCGAACTCCAAGTGCATCTTGACCATTGGTATGTAGTCGTGGGAGTCATTGTCGTTGACGCGCTTGTCGAACTCCAAGTACATCTTGACGTAGGGGATGTAGATGAAGAAGTCGTTGTCGGGATGCGCATGTGGAACTCCAAGTACATCTTGACATGAGGGTTGTAGGCGTAGAGTCGTTGTCGTGGATGCGCTTGTCGAACTCCATGCACATCGTGACATGGGGTATGTAGGCGTAGAAGGCGTTGATGTCGAAGTGCTTGATGAGCGGAATGTGCTCCTTCCAACTCTTCAAGTCGGTGTCGATGTTCATGCAATGTGGAGAGCCTTGAATGTGGAGAAGTCGATGATGTCAAGGATGCTTGATAGGGTCACCAAATCTCTGCAAAATAGACAACAAAGATGGAGAGAAAGTTGGTAAGCCGTTAGTGTCAATAAGCACAAATGGGGTTTTGCTGTCAACTCTCATCTCACTATTGGTGGCTATCATGGCAATGCCTCTAAGAACACTCATGCTTTTTTCACTCATGATGGGCTTGTGGCTCTCACTCACGTAATGGTAGATCTCTCTCTCACCACTCATCTCACTAGAAGCTTGAGAGGGGACACTAGAAGTCTCCAAAGTCTTGGCACAATAGGTGTGCGGGTTTGTCGAAGTCGTTGCATTGCTTGGAGCCGGTAGTGTCATAGCATGTGGCGAGGAGGACTCGGGCAGCTCAACTCTTGGATTGATCTCCAAGTGTGGAAAGGGTGGCTTTCTTGGAGGAGGAGGTAGGGTCATGGCTTGTGTCAAAGAAGGCTCCAACATCTCCGTGATGTGGTAGTGTAAGCCATGCCTTGTAGCATCCTCAAATGGTCGATGATGATGCTGATGAAGATATCCTTGGCTAGAATGGTGGCTTGAGCGTGGCCTTGTGGAGGTTGGCATGAGATGCTTTGAAGTCAAGCGGAGAGTGTCACCCAATTCGTCGTTACCTCCATCAATGATATCTCGGCCATTGACGCCGGCTCTAGAGAGGTTGCATCGTTGGTCCCTATCTTGAGGATAGGCTTGAAGAACTCGTGTCAACACTTGCGATGAATTCTCGGCCTCATTGCAATAGACGCTTTCGTCACCATTGGTCGGCATGTCCAAGGAATTGAGAGCTAGTTGGTGCAAGGCATAGTATTGGCCTTCACTCATGTAGGCATGGTCACCATTTTGGTTGGCAACCATGTTCATCCCGTTGATAGCATTGGGAGCTCTCTTGTCGATGGTCGGAGTTGTCACTTGTGTCATTGGAGAAGAAGAGGAATGCCTTAGAGATGATGGCAAGGGACGAGCCTCTTTGACAATGTCACATGCATCGACGTCTTCATCATAGAGTGGTAGAGTGGTATCTTGTGTCATGGAAGGAATAGCTTCACACTCTTGATGTTGATGTTGCGCTTGTGGCGATGAAGGAAACTCATGGCCTTGATCATGAAGGTCATTGTTCATCCTAATAGAATGTCGCTCATGGAGGTTGTGGTTGGGTGTTGGTGTAGAAGTATCTCTCGCCTCATGTCTCGATGAAGTAGTGGTATCATAGTGTCCATGGCGAGGATGTTCTTGGTCCTTGTCGAAGGCGGGGTGCGAATGGAAAGCACAATCTTGGTGAAGATGAGGTGGAGGCTCCCATTCCTCATATGGATGATGACGCACATGGTCCTTGCACCTTGTAACATTGAGGCAAACGGCGCTCAAGTCGTTGTCTTCATGGCCTAGATGATGTGGTGCTCCATCCAATATGGGAGGAGAAGAATCATGGATAGCATCTCCATTTGCTTGATGTTGACGAGGTCGCTCATGTGGGTCCTCATCAAAAATAGGAAGTGAGAGGTCATCTTCACTTGCTTGTTGGTGACGTGGTCGCTCAAGAGGTTCCTCATCAAACATGGGAAATGAGAAATCATGAGTAGTATCCGTGCCTAGTGGTGGTCGAAGTGGGCGCTCATAGGGGTCTTCATCAAAGAGAGGAAGTGAGAGATCATTTGTAGCATGCCCACTTGGTTGTTGATGATGGTGGTGCTCATAGGGGTCCTCATCGAAGATGGAAAGTGAAGTAGCATGTTGAGCAATCCCACTTGGTTGTTGTCGATGGTGGCGCTCAATGGGGTCTTCCTCGAAGATGGGGAAAGACAAGCCATAGGGAGCATTCGCACTCGCTTGGTGTTGAGAAGTTCTCTCATTTGGGTCTTCATCAAAGATAGGCGGTGGAAGCTCATGTGGGTCATCCTCGTTGGTTTGGCGATGGCGATCATGATGGAGGGGATGGCGCCGGTGGTCATTGTGGTGGAGTTGAGGGAGGCATTCACTAGAAGCCATGTCGAGAGCACCTTCTTGATAATGGCCTTGGTCTTGGTGGTCATTGTGGTGGTGACACACATTTTTCCTTGGAAGCCTAGAATGTGGGCGAGCACCATCCATGAAGCCATTTAGACCAATGTCATGAGTCGAGCTTGGAGAAGGTGGGTGATGAAGAATATCCGGTCGTAGAGGGTGATCTTGAAGAGGGTCACCACGGCCTTGTCGGTGTCGAGGTCGAGGTAGTGGTGATGGCGAGCGATGCTCAAACCAATGTCGTCGTGGAACTTGTGGTGTAAGATGCGGTGAGGTGGGTGTACCACTCTCTTCCATATGGCGATGGTGATTATGGCGACGGTCTTGTTGATGAGCGTGGTGATGAGAGCTTGAAGCTTGTCGATGACGAAGCTTGCGGTGTTCCCGCACGTCATGTGTGGGATGACTCCGAAAGTCATTCGGATTCCTTGTCTTCTTGGCCTTCTCTCTTGATGGGGCCTCGATGATGTCCTTCTTGTGGCGCCGTCTTGATGTTGAAGAAGACAATCTTGACGTTGCCAACTTGTCGGATTTCTTGTCGTTGCGCCATCTTGAGGTTGAAGGGATTTGTCTTGTGTTGGCCTTGGCATTCTCCTTGAAGTTCCATGGTGGTGAGCATGAACCATCGGACATGTGATGTCTTGGCCACCGAAGCTTGGAGAGGAAACGCTTGTAGGTGAGCTCGTCCATGTCGGAGTCAATGTCGGTGTAGAACTCCGCCATGCTCAAGGATGCGTTGTCGGTGTAGTAGGGCTCCATCTCTTCATCCAACCTTGCGGTGTCATTGTTGTAGTAGTGGTTCATGTCGATGTAGCTCATGGAGTTGAAGGTGGCGTGGTGGTTGTGGTACTCCTCCATGTCTATGATGCTTGGGGAGGAGTAGTCGGTGTAGAGCTCGACGTCGTGGTCGTAGTGGTGGTGGTGATCCACCATGTCATGCTCGTAGTAGTGGTCATCCACGATTTCGTGCTCGGAGTAGTGGTCGTCCACCACGTCATGCTCGTAGAAGTGGAGGTCCATGTTTAGCTCGTTGTAGTCGTAGTGGTCCACCATGGACTCATCATGATCGTCATGGCCTCCAAATGATTCGCTCTCGCTGTACATGGTTAGTCACAAGCGCAAGTGTATATATAGAGTGTGAGGACCTAAGAGCTCAACCCTCACCTTTTAGCAAATGTTGGAAACTAGTGGACCAAGCCAAGAGAAACCGATAGCAAAAAGAATGAAGTGACTTGAGTTCGAAAGATCCCTAAAACACGCTCCAAAACACACACGGCTTATTGGTGGATGGCAAATGGGTTAGAAAGGTGGCAAGGAAAACGACAAATCCAAAGAAAAGTGTGTTGTCAAACGTGGAGAAGAATCAAAGAAAAGTTAGCACGAAAACCAAACCTAGTGGAGCAAAATCATATGGTGGAAACTAAAAACACACACACACAAATGATAAATGGGGTTAGTGCGGCCAATGGACGAGCGGAGACGAAATGTACCTATCGAAGACTAAGCTCAATGCCACACCAACGCAAGGAGGACGCTAGCTCAAACCGCAATTAACAAGAGGCAACAAGATTCACAATGTGACAACCGGTCACTCTCTTCTCTCTTGCGACACGAAGCTATGCGTTCCTACAAATGATAGCAACTGGCATCGATCTTTGCTTCTTTTGGCTCTTTTTTCTTCTTGCTCTTTCTCCTTTTTTTTCTCTTTTTGATGATGATGATGCGGAGATGATTCCCAAATGCCAATGCCTACTCGAAACTAATCTCTCACAAGCGCCAAACTTGCACTCTCGGTGCCACAAATGCGATGACAAGCGATGTAAAGGAGCTAGTCCGAATGGGCAAGGTACACAATGAGAGGGGTTAGTTCAAGCGGAAGCAAGTTATACCTATGCGGTGGATGATCTCGGACTTGCGGCCGGTGGATGTCGATGTCGTGTGGATCCAATGATGTAGATGCGTAGGCGATGTCGATGGTGACGCGTAGGAACTTGCCTCACTCAAATCGGAGCAACGACGATAAAGAAAAACAAGATACAAAATATGTCCAAGAATCAAAAAGCAGGAATTTTCTGTGATTTTGCTCAATTTCAAAATTCCTCTCAAATCAAGAAATAATTTGGAGAAATTCAAGAAATGTGGCTGATTAGAAAGGTGGGGAATGGTTTTTGGCAACAAATCTATGAAACAAAACCACGAAAAACTCAACAAATCGAGAGATCGGTCGAAATCCCTTTTGGCTATTTTTGGTCAAATTTTCGAATTTATGGTCGATAGAAGAAAAATTGGTGGTAGGGGAGGGGGTGGGGTGTCGGATTCGTGTCAATCTAGCTCTGGATACCATATGATGAAAGGTTTTGACCTCTAAGTTGGCCCGATCTTCACGAATCGACAAGAACGAACGAAGAACGCACGAAGAACGCGATGAACACGATGAACACGAGAGGGGAAATCGAGGGCAAACGCGTGGAAACACACAAAAGGGGAAGATAACTCATGAAGCCTACGAGGGATCGCAAACCCAAGTCAACAACACGCTAATTGAAACCGATTTCTCTCACCGGTTGGTCCACCGATCCAACAGAAGCCCAAAGGGGAAGGTTGGCAAGCACTACTAGAATCACAAGGTGAAAGAGTAGCTCCTTGGAGAGATCTTGATACGGTCCTAGATACACATCATAGGAGTAGTTCCTCAAAGAGGGATACAAGAGAGCTAAGCTCCAAATGTTCTAAATTCAACTCTAACCCTAGATCTGAGAATGGGGAGGACTATATATAGTCTAGTGCCAAGGGGGTAGGTGGGAGGATAAGGTACACGGGTCAAGGCCCGAAAGTGGCTGAAAGGCCGCGCAGGAGCGGAGGCTCCGGTGGTTTCCACCGGAGGTACCGGTGGACCGAGCGGAGGCTCCGCTGGGGGTCCGGTGGTGGCTCCGCTCTCAACCACCCGAAGGGGTTTTGGGCGGAGGCTGCACCGGAGGCTCCGGTGGCGAGAGTGGAGCGGAGGCTCCGGTGGGAACACTGGAGGTTCCGCCGGGACTCCGTTGCTGGCTCCGGTGGTGGCTCCGCTCTCATCCACCCGAAGGGTTTTTGGGCGGAGGCTGCACCGGAGGTTCCGGTGGCTGGCGCGGAGCGGAGGCTCCGGTGGATGCACCGGAGGTTCCGCCGCCTGGGGCTTCATGCCTTCGCCTCCTTGCGCTGGTCCTCCTCGTTCGCCTTCCGCGTCTTCTTGGGCACCCGTGGTGGGTTCGAACCTGAGCACACAAAGGGTTGAACCATGAGGTAGCGCACCATCCGCCAAGTCACCGAAAGTGTTGAGCGAGAGGAGCGAGTTCACCTTGTCGTGTATCGATGTTGTGCTTGGTTGAATACGGTGGGCTACATCATTCTCATTATGAAAGTTGCAACTCGATTTGCAAATATAAGTGAAGTATAATTGATTAGCACGTGTACTTAACAAGTTTTGTGGCAAACCAAACATATGTGTAATATCATGCTCACATGTAGGAAATTGTAAACCATCTACGCAAGGTAGCATAATGTTTAATTCGATCATTTTATCAGAAGTTATACATATTTGATCCACCATAAAAATTTCATTCATGTTATAGTCACCAATCAAATTAAAAATGAAACAAGTAGCATAGGTGCTAGAATTTATATATGAAATTTCAGCAATACTATTCATAGCACATTGCACATTAATTGGTTCATGAAACATGATGGAATACACAATATTCATAGTTGGTATTTTAGAAGCACTTCTTTATGTGAAATCAGAACCACATGCTCAAAATTTGAAATATACAAACTATCACATGGTGGTGAACTATATGTGGTTATCAACTCAGAAGAATTAACTAACACATTAGTAGACTCACAAAAAGTTGTACTTGGAAGTGGCAGCCCGAAATCAGCACCAATAGCAATAACATCCTCCTCGGATATAGTAGGCACTGATTCATCTTTCTCAAGTGGCGATGCAGGTTGTACTAGTGATGGCTCCCTTTCTTCAAGAGTAACCTGCATATCACAAGAAATAATACTAGGCACAATGGTATGCCCCTCCAATGGATGTGGTGGTTGTGGTGCAGGTTGTACTATAGGCTCCCTTTCTTCAAAAGCAACCTGCACATCACAAGAAACAACACTAGGAGTAGACATGGTTTCATTATTAGACACCACCTCACATGTCTTCTCAATTTCGGATCCCATGACTTGATGATAACATAATGGTTGTTTTTTAACCTCCATACAATTGTCAAGTGAAGCATGTTTTCTTCGATGATATTTATGATTCCAAAGTAATTTAATGTCAGGATAATATCTAGCAAAATCAAACCGAAATTTGACAATACATGATTCACCCAACAAAAGATGACAACTAGTAAATGCTCTAGGAATCACATGACAATAAATTTGCTCTGTATGACCATGAATGGTTAATGGAACAAAAGTATGTTGAGTAATTCAAATTTTATCATCATTAGTAATTAACATGTATGGATTTGCTTGAAAAGTTTCCAATTGCAATTGCTCAACCACATCAAGACTAACAAAGTTAGAGTGGGTATCCTTATCAAGAGTAATAGCAGCAGGGCAACCTTTGATGTCTGCAATCAAGTGGAACAAATTTGCTGCAGGCATTCTGAACGGACAACGATGTCGCCTAGAGGGGGGTGAATAGGCGATTAAAACTTTTCCGGTTTAAGGCTTGCTAAATGCGGAAATAAACTAGGTGTTTAAATTAACAAGCACACAACCTGAATATTGTAGGGTCAACTAGGTGCACCAACAACTTATGCTAAGCAAGACAAGTAACAAGGTGATAGCAAGATATATGACTTCAAGATCGAAGGCTATCACAATGTAAATTGCATAAGTAAAAAGCTCGGGTATAGAAATAACCGAGACACATGGAGACGATGATGTATTCCCGAGTTCCTCCCACAAGGGGAGTACGTCTCGTTGGAGGGGTGTGAGCTCGCCACAAAGGCCTACTCAACGCCACAAAGGCCTCACCCTATTCTCCGATGAACCCCGTCACAAAGGCCTAGTTCACCTTCCACTATTGGCAACCTTCAAACCCGAGGCACGCATCCACAACTTAATTGGAGGCTCTCGGTGTCACCACAATCTTGGGGCACACATCCACAACTCAATTGGAGGCTCCCAAGAACACCACAAGTCGTCTAGGGTCCAAGACCCAAGAGTAACAAGCTCACAAACTTTCACTTCCACGAATCCTCGTGGAGAGACCAAACCGAAGAAACCGATGCAAATGGCAAGAGCACAGGTGCTCAAATCCTCCACTCTCAAATTACAACAAAGCAACAAATGATTATGGGGGAATAAGAGAGGAAGAACAATGGAGAAACACCAAGAACTCCAAGATCAAGATCTACTAGGTTTCCCTCACTAAGAAGGAGGACGGATTGGTGGAAATGTAGATCTAGATCTCCTCTAACTTCTCCCTCAAAGATAATCAAGAATAATTGGAGTGATTGAGAGAGGAGCAAGCTTTCCAAAGTCAACAATGGTGGAGAGAGAGAGCAAAAACGGACTGGGAAAGTCTTGGGGACTTTGGGGAAGAAAGCCCCTTAAATAGGTGCTAAAAAACTAGCCGTTTTCCACTTTTTCCGTCCATTCCGGAATGGTCCAGAATGGCCCGGAATGATTCCAGAGCGATTCCGGATTGCAACAGAGGTTTTCGCAGCCAAGTCAGAATGGTCCGGAATAATTCCGGATTGCAACAGAGTGACTGAACACCGATACGAGAAATGCTATAACTTTTGCATACGGACTCCGTTTTTGATGTTCTTGGGCTCGTTGAAATTGCAACGACGAGCACTACAAGAATATGCAGAGAAACATCATTGTCAAGCAATGGAAGATAAAACCAAATGGGTAAAGGTTTATACCTCTCAAATAGGAACACCCGGTAAAACCTCTAACACTAAAACACACATAACATTTTCGAATGAACTCCGAAATAGGTGAATCCAAATGGGTTGGAAAGTTAATAACAAGGACTATACAAACAAAAAGGAATGGAGAAGTTACCACACGTGGAAGGTGTGGAAATATTCTCAAAGATGAACCGGATATTTTCACCACCGAAAACGCAACAAGTTTTTGCTCACCAAAACCGTTTTCGATAAACCTTGGCTTGCCATGAAGATCACGACAAAAACCAAAACTCCAAGGAGATAAAAGCCAAATAAGAACCAAGAAAAATGATATGCAAGTATGCAAAGGTTTGAGCTCTCCACAACAATTCGATCACGTTACTCACTTGAGAGCCCCTCTTGATAGTATGACTGTCTATCCTATAACCCGGTCTCCCAAAGACACGAGACCGGTAAAATAGAAAACCTATCAAGATTATAACTTTGCCTTGAGCATTCCACTTGAGCTAGATGATGACGATCTTGACTCTCTCAAGTTGGATCTTCTTTCTTGATCGTGCTTCCAGCACAAGCTCCGCTTGATAAAGACTTGCAAGTTGCTCCCGCATACACCATTATGGAAGAGACTAGCTCCCACATACACCATTATGGGAGAGACCCTTGTTGGAAAATCTTCACAAGGCCACAATCTCCAAAAGGGTGGCAAGCATCAAGCATAGGATTTCTTCTAGATGTTTCACTTGAGCTTCCACGTCAAGCTAGATGACGAACACCGCTTGACAACAACATAGACCATGGGCTATATGAAATCTTCCTTTTGATTCATGCCCATGTAAAGATACCTAACCACACATAGAGATGCCACACACACATATCATGGGTTAGTTCACAAAGCTATATTGACAACTGCTTACCATACCATGATATACATAATCCCACTTGGTATATCTTGTAGCTTTGTGTGTTGATCACTTGCTTGATCAACCTTGTATATTTTCTTCTCACTTCAAATGATGATGTCTTGAAGATAATAATGAAAGATCACTTATTCCTTTTCTTCAAGACACACTAGCAATAAGCTCAACTCAAACCATGACCATTCTTCATAAAAATCCTTGAATATAACAATGGCCATCAAGGAAGCTAATAGAGTTCAACACATGAACTCCATTATTTCCTATGGACAAGACCTACAAGGATAAATCAATGCAAACATTAGTCCATAATGATTGTCATTAATTACAAAAACCACATATGGGGCACCATGCGCTTTTAATCTCCCCCATTTTGGTAATTGATGACAAACCCTTTTTACGAGGGTTTATATGATGAAATAAGCAACCATGCAAAACAAAGAGCAAGGATGAAATAGCATGGAAGGCCAATGCTAAAGAACGAAACTAAAGCATAGAACCAAATTCCCTTAAACCATCTAAACTTATCCCCCACTGGCATCCATTGCCGAAATGGGAAAAAAGATTAGAAGGCCAATATAATAAGAGCTCCCCCATAGTGTATGCATTCCTCATGATATGAGTGAAATCAAGTACATATATCCAACTATGAATAGATGAAGGGAGATCAAACTATATTGAGGATCCAAAGAGTTACAAAGAAAATAAAATTGAAGGATACTTTCACTAAGAAGCAACCAACCAAAGGATCCGAAAAACCGATTGACCAAAATCAATATTATGATAAGATCAACCAAGTGTTCTAGAAAATCAAGAGGAAACTCCCCAAGGTACATGCACAATGTTAGATTTGAATTACTATATAATGTGCACAACATGGAATCATCAATCCCTTCTAGATAATTTTGAACACAAACAAGAGCAACAGAATAGATTGAAAATTAAGCAAAGCAACTTGCAAACAAACAAAAGTTGCGCAATTAAGATCAAGAAGCGACAAATAAAGACTTACTCAACCGAAATAGATGGGTGTGACAAGGAAAAACATTTTAGGAGACTAATAGGATGATAATCATCAACATAGTCTTTCAATATATGAGGCACATAGTGCATATCATGTTTTTCCCATACACAAGAACCAACAACGGATGAAACACATAGGTCCACAAGCTTATTAAGATGCAAAAGGAATACCAAATGAAAAGCAAAGCTTGTGCCTTTTAGGAACCACCAAGGAATATAAAGCAATAAACCGTGGTCACTGAAGAAATAGAATATCAATTAAAGATATAACTGTTCTCGTGTGTATAAGTTTCTAAGTGGACACCAAACACAAAGATATATATCCACAAAGAAACATGCACACACAAAATAGGTACACAGAGGAACAACATGATATCCAAGAGAGGTTCATAAATATACCAACAAGATTTTTGCTTGAAAGAAAAGCACTAATCTTAGTTTAATCTTAAGGGGATATAGATGAACAAGTCAACAAACTCATCAAAGCATCACAAATATCACAAGGGAAAAGTGATAGTTGAAATGCTTCGAGAAAGGTAACGCGTATCACAAAAAGGCAGATGGTTTTGAGAAAATATCAATATTGCATATGAGAGGACTTCGAGTAGAAGATGCTAGATAAATAGTTGGGATGTGAATCATGAAATGATTATAAATATCCCCTTGATATGTAATCATCCCGGCTAACTCATATTTGCAATAAAGATGATTTTGATAAGACATTTGCAAGAACCAAATGAAATGCAACAAATGGAATTCATGCCAAGATGCAACCTACACAAGGTTGAGAGCTAGAAATGTATGCATGGAATAAATACTTGTTACCGAGACGACATTGGTGATGAAGAGGATGCGAGTTTGATAATCATCGTAGCTTGACTCCTATAATACCATTGTGAGAACACCTTCCTTATGAATGGAGCAAGCAACCAATGTATCTACATTGTACCTAAAAACAAAAATCAAGTACAAAATGGTACCCAAACTCGTTGGGTCCAAAGTAGTTAGAACAACTACAATACATAGGACAAACTCCACATAAATATGTGCATATTAATATGAATTTGAATTTCATGCACATCTTAGCCATTTAGGATTAGATGGAGTTTATCCTATATATTGGATCAACAAAAGTAAGCATGCCAGACGATATACATAGTAAATATACATGCACAAAACTTTCAAGAACCAAAAAAAGATACAAATTGGACAAAGCACCAATTAAACCAAGAAGGCACTCACACGAGTGAAAAGCCAGAGAATTGTCCAAATTATATCAAAAACCAAATCAACATATGATTGAGGAAACCAAATAAAGAAGATACCAAAGGAAAAATAAGATCAAAGAATAAACCAACCCCTCTACATTTTTTCATGATGGAACACAAAGTACCAAGATGAAAAATGTTTGTATTCCAAAGAGACAAGTCATTGGGATAAAAACCAATTTTAACATAACAAGTGTTCAAACGCATATAAGAGAGCTCTTCCAAGAATAGTGCATTATTTATGATATTGAATTTCAATACAAAATGCACACAATGGAATCATTACTCTCCATATATATTGTTCAAACACTAGTAAAGCTCAAGAAAGGCAATAATATGCAATACCAATTTAAAGATTGGTGATCTACTCAATGTAGGATAGCTTCCCCAAGAATAGTGCAACCCAAAGAAGTATGACTTTGAACATAAGTGCACAAGTATGGGATCATTGCTTTTCCTACCACAAGAAAGCACAAAACAAATTTTGAGTAGAGCAAGGAAGACACAAGGGACTTAAACCAAACAAATCATTGGCAAGAAACAAGGCAATTTTAGAGCAAAGTCCAAAGTAAATATGATCAATAAACTTACCACAAATTATTATCACTTGTCAAAGACAAGAGATGTATGGAGATATTTATCGGTGGTAGAATTGTTCACTATCATATTCACAAAACATAAGCATGTGGAAAAAGATATAAGTTGAAAAACATGCTTACATAGATATTCTTGAAGGTTTCAAATAAAACCCGAAAATGAAAATCAACAAGAAACTCTCTTACAAACAAGATACCAATAGAAGAGAGACAAAACACATTTAAGTAAACATGGAACTTTTTTTAGCAACATGCCACATAAGAACAAGATAACTAACAATATCAATTCTAGGTGGCAATACCTCACATGTTCACATTTTATAGGCTTGTAATATGCACATAGCTTATTACTCACCCATAATGTGATAATCCATTTTTTTAACAAGAGGCAAAGAAAATAAATCCAACTAGAGAAAGTTAATGGACATTAGAATTTGAATTTCTCATGAGAAAGACATACCACATAGAGACAAGATAATATTGATATATAAAAACTAAGTGGTTTTCCTCATGTACACACATTTTAGGATAGTAAAGTGCCAAGAGAATATTACTCCCCCAAAATGGGATAGTCCATTAATCTCTCAAAGAGCCAACTAAAATAAGCAATAATTGCAATGAAGGCTCAACACAAAGCAAACAAGTACATGGAGCGCAAACCAACAAACTCATACTAGATTAACCAAGATGGGTAAGTAGTAAGCACACCACATACAAACACATGCTAGAAACAAAACTAACATATGCAAGGGAGCAAGCAACTTTCAATGGATATATGAATTAAGTACAAGTTACTGCATGGAGGAACATTGGATAAGATATATATATAATCCAAGTGACTTGGCTTGATGAAATATAATTGATGAAGATCCCTTAATTCTTCATGAGATAGCCAAGTCTCCAATGCCCTCCAACAACACCTATTGATCAAGTTTGAGCTTGTTGGTCCCCAACCAAGTTGGGTCCTAAGAGGTTAGTCACAATAGGTTTGGCAACCCAAATGGTTCTTTTCTTGACACCACTTTGAGTACCAAGAAACTTGGCAAACCCATTGCCCACATTATCCTTCCGAATGGAATACACATTATAAACAAGGATAGGGTTGGATAATGTACCATTACTGCATGAAGAAGCAAGGTGTCCCTTCTCACGACAAAGGTAGTAACATCGACTCTTATCTTTCTTCTTAATAGGCTCCTCAACTATAGGAGCATTGGCTTGAGTCTTCTTAGGAGGTGGTCTTTGTTCAACTCGTGGTTGAGCATGAGATTGAACAAGATGCCACTTCCCTAGTTGCTTCTCACTAGGAGGCTTCTTCTTCAAAGGGAAAGATCTAACATGGTTCCTGTAACATCCCAGTGCTTGGGAGGTTATAAGGATCTAAAGTTTATATGTGCACTTGCAAAGCATGCATCTAAAAGTACGGGAAATTTTGGCGCGAAAGTTTAAACGAATCAAAGTGACCAAAGTTTCACTTGACATGATGAAATAGGTCTAGTTCATATAGTCAGGAGTACTTTTGGAGTGATCTTTATAACATAGCATCTCTACAAAACCCAAATCATCTGGTTACACAAACCATAATTGGTTGTGACCAACACAAATTCTCAACCACCTAAACCTCAAGTCTATAAGTGACTTGGAATAATTCACTAGGTATCTAGAACTCAAAGAGGGGTGAGTATCCAAATCCCATATCTTATGATCATACTTCCACCATTAAGTAATACCTAATTGAACCATCTCATTAACAGAGATGTTATCTTCTATAAAAACAACAACTCTTAAGTTATCAACCATTCACACCACATCTGTCCAAATTATTAAGTAACTACTAAGTGAACCTTCACAAGTAAATAACAAAGGTTCAACAGAACACAAGTGATATAAACAAGTGTTAACCCAAGTCCCACAAGTGGGAAGTAACTTAATTATCATTAATAATATATTTATCGAATATGTACATATCTCCTCAACCATAAAAGCAGTATCACCAAGAAGAAATAAATCTTCTTCAACTAATAATTAACCTTGATCATTACATATGATCTTTCCAAATCTCTATATCTGCATTATGGATAACAAAGTTAATAAATAGAAGAATATAAAGTAACAACATGACACCTGAGAAAAACAATTAATAACTATGACATAAGTCATTCAATTCAATAATCTTCACATGTTCATTGTCTCATTCATCTTATACAAGTGAACAGATGAAATCTCAATACCTCAATGAACCATTGGATCCACTTCCTATCAAACCATCAGTCCATAAGAATTTTACACCTCTACTCAAATTCAAACCATCACTGAATCACTAAAGTATCTTTGCATACAACTAAGGAATAACAAGATATAACCTCTATTAGAGGAATTGAATTGATAACTAAGTAAATAAATCCTATATGATATAATTACATATAATTTGGGAAATAAAATAAGAAGTATATGGAAGGATAATAAAAGCATGAACTAACTCTTAATCTAGATCTTTTTATGTTGTCAAGACCATCCTATCTTGTTTCCCAATCTTCTCTAAGTCATTCTACAAGAGAAGCACCCACAAGAAAAGAGGAACCACTACCAGAAGATCTACCAGAAGATTAATTAGAGTGTGCTAGAAGAGCTACTCTAAGCTACTATAAGAATACTTGGAAACTCTTATATTCTGATCTGATCTTATTAACACTCATGAAATTGTGTGATACTCCAATGTTAGTGTTATATAGAAGTAGTTTGGTAACAAGTTTCTAGACCTTGTTAACAGATCACTTTTGTATACTCAAACACTTGAGTGTTATACACAAATAAACAGAAGGTTGAATAACCCAGTGCATCTCAGTCTCTTGTATATGAAAAGTAATTTGGGGACAAGCCTTGCAAACTTGTCAACATATTCTTCTTATATGCATAAGGCTAACTGATGACATAAACTACACCCACACTCTTTTTATCATCAACCAATAGAAAGAATAACACCAAGGAAACAAGGAACCACAATATAATCATCTAAGTAAAATCTTTGCTTGGAATAACTGTTTGTTCCCACCACAAGGGTGAGATAGTTGAAGATTGAATCCAAGAGATGATATTACTTGCAATTGATACAAGGTGAAAACAGAAGACTAGTGGCAACTAGAGAGAAGAACATCAAGCAACAGAAGAGCACAGGAAGCAACACTGCATCAGTAAGGGAGCATAAGAAATTATCCAGTGAATGATTAGGTATTATTAGAGAACTTATAATCTCTATTCATTGTTAAGCTCATCAGAAATGAGGAACACATAATAACCACTTTAATGGAAACAATTAAACCAGTATGAAATAATAACAAGCAATTGCATCCACATGTGTGGAGATGTGGAGGTTAATGGTAACAATCTTAATACCTTGTTTTTCCATCACCTTTTGACATATAAGACTAACAGATGATACCAAAAATTCATCTACATATAATCATGTAGATGACTACATGTTCCAAAACAAACATGGGATAATATCCATATTGGAACCTATGTGGAAAACCAGTAAATAAGATTTCAAAGCCACACATGTTTTCCAATTGATCATGTCCCTAAAATAATAAATCTGATTGATACACACTCAAGTAAAATGTCAACTAAAATTGCTAAAGAGTTTTAGCTATAAAAATAACATAGTATTATAAAAGGAAAACAAGTTCCTTTACCCCTTTAAAATCATTTGGTGTGACATGGAATAAAATTCCATATTAAATTGTTTTAATAACAAAGCATAGAACCAGTACCAAGTAATTTTACTAAAATACCTTCTATAAGGGATTATGCCTAAAATTGTCCAATTATGATACCCCACCTTGGTATCCACAAGATGGGAGTGTGTACTTTCATTAAATATGCTTTGGCATAATTTTAGGTCCATTAAATAAATTAAAAGAAGAGAAAACCACAAAACCACTTAATCTAGCACCCTAAGTATAAAATTTAAATATTGCTCAAAATTGAAAAAGGACAACATGGTGAGATTGTAAATTTGATAAAGTTTCCAAATATGATTTTTATTAATTTTTATGTTTGCAAATAGGCCCTGAAAACAGGGGTTTCTTCTCAGTTTACATTAACAGAAGGACCTGTTTGTAAATTCCAGAATTTGTAGGGGGTTATCGAAATGTGGATTTCCTTTTTCTTTCTTCAACCTCTGGCCAGAAGGCCAGAGGCGTGCGACCGCCGTCGACTCGGCCTGGCCACGTCCTGCTTGCCCTTCTCGCGCGAGGATAAGACCAGGAGAGGCCGTGACCCTCCACTCCACTTCTTCTCCTCACTCGCTGCTCTCTCTTCCTCTGTACGAGCTCGAAACCAAACCCTAACCCTAATAGTACGGCCGCCGGTCATTGCCGTCGTCTCCGTCCACGGCAACCCTCCCCGAGACCACCTTTGGATGCGCCATGGTCTACTGCTCGTCCTCAACCACGCACGTGAGCTAGGAAGATCGAGATCGACGGAATCGGGACGATTTCTACCCCACGGCCATCGCCGGAAAATGCTCATCGCCGGCGACCACGACCTCCAAGCACTTCCTAGACCTGACCACGACATTCCTGGTGAGCTCCGGCATCTTGCGGTGCTTTCAATCTTGAATATGGTCGACGAATTTGCACCGCCACCATGCGCTGCCGTGCGCCGCCGCGCCACTGCACGCCGGCGAGCCGCCGGTGACCATTTGGTCACCGTGCCGCTACCTAGTGGTTCGCCACCAGCCCCTCTACCTCTTGGAATTAGTGAATTGAATCAAAACGCAACAAAACCACGGATTGATTCGAGCAGAGAAGGATTTGCTCAAGGATGAGGCAATGCTGACGTCAGCTTGACGTCATGGCTATTTTCCTTTTTCTTTTTCTTTTATTTTAATTCGATTATGACACGTAGACCCCACCTGTCAATTTGAATTCTGGCAGAAAATAAATAAACCTTCATAATTCAATAACTTTTAATTCTTTACTCAGAAAAATATAAATAAAATATGATAATGATCAGAAAAATAAAATCTATTTTATTATGATATTTTCAAATGAATTTGATAAAGTTTAAAATTAAACATTTTCCTTAATTAATTAAATCATTTAAAATAAAGAAAAGTAATAAATAATTCATAAAATCAGAAAAATACAAGTTATATACCAAAATGCTCCAAATCACTAATACAACTCATCTATGGTGTTTAAAAAGTCATTTGAGCAAGTTTTAGGTGTGCAATGGTTTGCTTAGTCATTTAATTCATTTAAAATTGAGAAATTAATAATTTATTCAAATATTTTCAGAAAAATAAAATGTTATATTAAATTAAAGAGAAAAGAATTTCCAATTCAAATATGTTAAACATAAAACATTTTGTTTAACTTATAAACTTGTTTCTGTTGGTATAATGGAATTCTATAATATTCTATTATAACAGAAATAACTGCCACACTATTATTTTCTTTACTAATAAAACTCTCAGGTTTCCACACCTACTAAAACCTATCATCACAAGTCATTAGCAAGTATTGTGATGATAGAGTTAGCTGTACTAGTTCATCATTTTCAACTAAACTCATTGCCATTAGCTCTACACTTTTGGAATATAAAATCAAACATGTTTGTTACCTTTTCAATAATTGTTTACCATGTGCTATTGTCTTGTTGCCTAACCATGTTATAACACTCCTACTTAAACATGATAACAAGTGTTTGTTCAATAAAAGTGAAGCACACTTAAGCCTAAAAGAAATAACAACATCACCACAAGTAATGAAACAACTCTAAGTCACCTAACAATTGTGTGAATACGTTATCGTTTCAAACGTGGCTTACACTTGTAAGCTGGGGTGTTTTCCAGGGTATTTCACGATGCATCTCATTACTATGCATGTGTCATCTTGCCAGTGTTTTCTGTAGTCCTTACCGGGACTACTTTGCTATTTTCCAGATGATTGGATTTCTCTACGCGACTCTCGAACCCCGAAGACCTGGATTATTATTATCACTTCAATCTCAGGCAAGTTCATCACTTGCTCATATCCTTTGCAGTACTTCATAACAAACTATTTGCAAAAACCCTATCGTATTATCACCTACTCTCAAAAGAATGCATGATCCTATTTTTATAATAATATGACTACCTGAATGACTACCCGAGTGGTAGTGTTCTATGTGGTGGGCGGATGGAACCATGGTAAGATGAATAGGTCAAAGGAAGGTTCCATCTGCACGGGAACGTATTACCTAGGAACTAATCACAAATGCCGTCAGAACTCGGTGCGCCGTAAATACCGCGTTAACCATGGGTCTTCTATGGGGGGAGTAAGTCAACCGTGATACTTTTCTCGTTCGCATGTCAACGGACGCGCCAGAGACGTACGCTGTAGGTCTTGCGGGACTACATGCACATGGGTGGGAGCCCTTACGTCCCACGGACTCTGGGGTCTATGAGTGTCTGCCAGGGGCGCGTAGATCTCCATCGTGAGGGGTGGAATCAGGCGTTCAACCTACTGGCAGAAATGGGTGGGCATGCGTTGTGCGGAGAAGCACGGTTTGGCTTGGACCAACTACCGGGCCCCACACCTGAGTGGGCGTGGACAGGAACGATCGCCTGGTTGTGCAACATGGTCTTGGTCGTCCATGGGTAAAGTAACGCACCTCTGCAGAGTATAAAAGGATGTGGCATGTTACCCCATGTTCCGGGAAGGAACTGCGAACGCTACAGGAAAGGCAACTCCATGAAGTTCTAGCTCTGTGATGGTCTGGCGGGCATAGTTTTCAGAATTAAAAACAACCTCTTGAAGAAAGTTTTACAAAACCTTGCATTACTTTATGACTCTTTCGAGTCTAAAGCTGTAGTTAGTGCATCAACCACCCACTATATATCATGAACTTGCTGAGTAACGCTCGTTACTCATTCTATCCCGTTTGACCCCTGCTTAGAGTTGAAGCCTATGGAAGTCGTCATCGTGAAGCCATCTTTACCTCATGAAGCTAGGTGGAGTCTTATACTACTTAGTCGGTAAAGTATCGTCATCAACAACGCTGGTGGAGGAGAAGCTATCAAGGTGTAGGTAGAGACCATTCTTATACTTAGCATTTACTAGCCTTAGATTAGGGCTGACATCAGCCGTAGGGGATTAGTTCTGAGCTAGAGTTCTTCTCCGGCTCGGAGCTTCGAATTGCTTCTTCTGATGTTTCTTTTGCAGGAGATCTTCTTGATTCATTAAGGAGATTCTCAAGATTTTGTAATGAGGTTTGTATCCTATAGTTTTACCTGGACCCGCTGTGTTTCTGTTGTACCACTCTGAGAGATGTAATATTCACGGATAAGTCCTTCTGTGAGTATTATGTCACCGACTTGCGCACTACACATGCAGTGGTGTGTTGGGTCTCCACAGTTCCCTTCAATCTTGAACTTGAAGCAAATAATCTTGGCCGAATCTTTTTCTTGTTCTTGGCCCTTGTTCTTGATAAACTTGGACTTGTTCTTGATATTGGAGTTGAATCCAAGTCCACTCTTGTCATTTGGAAGTCTTCGCACTCTCAACATCTTGTCAAGGGTGGAACTACCTTCATGAAACTTTTCCAAGTCTTTCTTCAAAGAAGTGACTTGGGCCTTGAACTCTTTATTTTCCTCTACATGGTTAGAATCAACACACGAGCTAGAGGAAGTAGATGCTTCATTTTTAGAGCAACAAGGAAAGGAAAGCAATTCAACACAAGATGTAGAAACATTATGGGAGGATGAATTACTAATACTAGCACAAGACAATATAGCAATGCTAGAAGAGATTGTTCTAGTAACCATATGAGGCTCACAAGATGTTACCTTTGTAGTGATAGCCTCAAGAGCTAATTTTAGCTTAGTATGGGATGCTAGAAGGTCCTCATGAGAGCTAGATAGCTTTTCATGGCTTTCTTCCAACTTCCCACACTTGCTAGTCATCAACTCAAGTTGAGCCCTTAGCTCAACATTCTCCTTCAAAATAGATGCATCACAAGATGTGGAGTTAGTAGCACAAGCATCATTAGAAATAGAAGAAGACAACTTGGCAAGCTCATTATTTAACCTAGAATTTTCCTTAATCAGATTAGCATTGCCAACAACAAATTCAACCTTTTCCTTTTTAAGCACTTTATATTTAGTAATAGTATGGTCACGTGCTTTAGTGAGAAAGGCTATTTGTTCATTATGAGACTCTTCAATAGATTCAAGTTTCTCCTCAAGAGAAACTCGACCCTCATGCTCTTCCTCAAGAGACATAGTGAGGGATGCCTTTTCATAGGCATCCATCCTTTCAATCTCACCTTTCTTCTCAATGATTTTAGCGCTATAAATAGCAAAAGCCAAAATTTCACCCAAAGGAGTGATAGCTTTACTACCTTTAGGGAGATGAAGAAGAACCAACTCACCTTTCTCCATTAAAGAGACCTCATCCTCATACTCTCCACAAAATAAATCCTCATCCTCATCATCACAAGATGTAGTGGGTTCCAAAGGTGGAAATACCTTTGAATCCTTAGCCATAAGGCACACATGAGAAGTGGAGAACGATGATGAAGATTGACTTGACGCACCAATAAGGTCCATGTCTTGTTCCACCAAAATATGGGATTCCTCTACATTGTTAGCCACACAAGTACTAGAGGAAATGGAAGCATTGTTTCTATGAAAACAAGACATAGGAAGCATACCATCATGAGATTTAGTTAAACAACTATTACATGATATGCAAGGACTATCAACACTAGCATGTATGGAACTTTGAGTGCTAGAAGATATTAAGTCCAAAGATAGATCATTGCAATGGGATAGAGATGAAGTATAGTCAATAGCAAATTCACTATCCATAATGCAATTTCTATCACCACTCTCCATATCATTACCTTGTGACAAATCACATGTTGGTGGAGTGGAGAAAGATGTGAACTCATCACGGCCGGAAGTGGATGGAGAACAATCATCCTCAATAATGTTGGACACATCATATATATCTTGAAGTTTTGTCCATGGCTCATGAGCGTTCCAAAAAGGCATGATTGATTCAATAACTACATCGCACAAAATACTCAAAAAACCATTAGATACTAGAGTATCGAGATAAGAGCTTTCCTCATCCTCTAAAGATAAATCTTGATAATCCTTTGGAGGAGGAAAATCCATATCTACAATTCTCCTTACATACTTTGGACCCATGTCCTCAAGAAAATTAAGAATGCGAATTTTCCAAACATCATAATTTCTACCATAGAATATAAAAGCGGGATCGTGCTTTATTTCCCTAAACGGCATCGTACTCTCTAGGATGTAAAGACTAATAATGAGAGCCCAGGCTCTGATACTAATTGAACGAACAACGATGTCGCCTAGTGGGGGGGTGAATAGGCGATTAAAACTTTTCCGGTTAAGGCTTGCTAAATGCGGAAATAAACTAGGTGTTTAAATTAACAAGCACACAACCTAAATATTCTAGGGTCAAATAGGTGCACCAACAACTTATGCTAAGCAAGACAAGTCAAGGTGATAGCAAGATATATGACTTCAAGCTCGAAGGCTATCACAATGTAAATTGCATAAGTAAAAAGCTCGGGTATAGAAATAACCGAGGCACACGGAGACGATGATGTATTCCCGAGTTCCTCCCACAAGGGGAGTACGTCTCGTTAGAGGGGTGTGAGCTCGCCACAAAGGCCTACTCAACGCCACAAAGGCCTCACCCTATTCTCCGATGAACCCCGCCACAAAGGCCTAGTTCACCTTCCAATATTGGCAACCTTCAAACCCGAGGCACGCATCCACAACTTAATTGGAGGCTCTCGGTGTCACCACAATCTTGGGTCACACATCCACAACTCAATTGGAGGCTCCCAAGAACACCACAAGTCGTCTAGGATCCAAGACCCAAGAGTAACAAGCTCACAAACTTTCACTTCCACGAATCCTCGTGGAGAGACCAAACTGATGCAACCGATGCAAATGGAAAGAGCACAAGTGCTCAAATCCTCCACTCTCAAATTCCAACAAAGCAACAAATTCTTATGGGGGAATAAGAGAGGAAGAACAATGGAGAAACACCAAGAACTCCAAGATCAAGATCTACTAGGTTTCCCTCACTAAGAAGGAGGATGGATTGGTGGAAATGTAGATCTAGATCTCCTCTAACTTCTCCCTAAAAGATAATAAAGAATAATTGGAGCTATTGAGAGAGGAGCAAGCTTTCCAAAGTCAACAATGGCGGAGAGAGAGAGCAAAAACGGGTTGGGAAAGTCTTGGGGACTTTGGGGAAGAAAGCCCCTTAAATAGGTGCTAAAAAACTAGCCGTTTTCCACTTTTTCCGTCCATTCCGGAATGGTCCGGAATGGCCCGGAATGATTCCAGAGCGATTCCGGATTGCAACAGAGGTTTTCGCGGCCAAGTCAGAATGGTCCGGAATAATTCCGGAATGGTCCGGAATAATTCCGGATTGCAACAGAGTGAGTGAACACCGATACGAGAAATGCTATAACTTTTGCATACGGACTCCGTTTTCGATATTCTTGGGCCCGTTGAAATTGCAACAACGAGCACTACAAGAATATGCAGAGAAACATCATTGTACAGCAATTGAAGATAAAACCAAATGGGTAAAGGTTTAGACCTCTCAAATAGGAACACCCGGTAAAACCTCCAACACGAAAACACACATAACTTTTGCGAATGAACTTCGAAATAGGTGAATCCAAATGGGTTGGAAAGGTAATAATAAGGACTATCCAAACAAAAAGGAATGGAGAAGTTACCACACATGAAAGGTGTGAAAATATTCTCAAAGCTGAACCGGATATTTTCACCACCAAAAACGCAACAAGGTTTTTCTTACCTAAACCGTTTTCGATAAACCTTGGCTTGCCATGAAGATCACGAAAAGGACCAAAACCCCAAGGATATAAAAGCCAAATAAGAACCAAGAAAGATGATATGCAAGTATGCAAATGTTTGAGCTCTCCACAACAATTCGATCACGTTACTCACTTGAGAGCCCCTCTTGATAGTACGACTATCTATCCTATAACTCGGTCTCCCAAAGACACGAGACCGGTAAAATAGAAAATCTATCAAGATTATACCTTTGCCTTGAGCATTCCACTTGATCTAGATGATGACGATCTTGATTCTCTCAAGTTAGATCTTCTTTCTTGATTGTGCTTGCTAGCACAAGCACCGCTTGATGAAGACTTGCAAGTTGCTCCCTCATACACCATTATGGGAGAGACTAGCTCCCCCATACACCATTATGGGAGAGAACATTGTTGGAAAATCTTCACAAGGCCACAATCTCCAAAAGGGTGGCAAGCATCAAGCATATGATTTCTTCTAGATGCTTCACTTGAGCTTCCACGTCAAGCTAGATGACGAACACCGCTTGACAACAATATAGACCATGGGCTATATGAAATCTTCCTTTTGATTCATGCCCATGGAAAGATACCTAACCACACATAGAGATGCCACACACACATATCATGGGTTAGTTCACAAAGCTATATTGACAACTCCTTACCATACCATGATATACATAATCCCACTTGGTATATCTTGTAGCTTTGTGTGTTGATTACTTGCTTGATCAACCTTGTATATTTTCCTCTCACTTAAAATGATGATTTCTTGAAGATAATAATGAAAGATCACTTATTCCTTTTCTTCAAGACACACTAGCAATAATCTCAACTCAAACCATGACCATTCTTCATATAAATCCTTGAATATAACAATGGCCATCAAGGAAGCTAATAGAGTTCAACACATGAACTCCATTATTTCCTATGGACAAGATCTACAAGGATAACTCAATGCAAACATTAGTCCATAAGGATTGCCATTAATTACCAAAACCACACATGGGGGCACCATGCGCTTTCACATTCCACTAGAATCCTCCTCCCAGAAAGCATCACTGCACATAGAAAAACTACAAAGCTCCATTGATTAACTTGTTAGTAACAAAATAACAATGTGTTGTGGTGTTCTCTCATAACTCTCTCAAAACATCAAAGGAATTATGTATCTTACCACTCCAAAGAGAATAGAAAACACTCACCACAAGTAGTATTAACACGTGTACTGATGTGAAGATGAGAATACCCGGGAGTTAAGCTATCACAAGACAAACAAGAGATATGGTGGGGCTTGGTATGGATACCTAACAACACCAATAACAAGTCCTATTTGCTGCTTGTGATGATATGAAAAGCACAGGAAACACACACGTGGAGAAAAATGTGGCAAGCAGCTATATGGTTGGAATTGTTGCAATGCACTCGAAAGACACTAGCTACAACTCTTATAAACAGGCACAAGATTGCTCAAAGAACTAGTGCAAAACAGCATGTAAAACAGCTCCAAACTTGTGGCAATGATCAATTCTTTTTAGGCCTATTTTCCTCTCTTATTTTTCTATTTTCTCTCTCAGATTTTTCCACTCTTTTGGGCCAAAATGTCCAATATGTATGGACACTATTTTTTTTCCTTTTTCTATTTTGGCCACAATATGTCGCACCGCGGAGCAAAATTTTCCAGAAAAAACTGCACGATGAAATAGATGATTGAGCAACCTGTGAGCACAAAATCGAGCTAGTCTTATATGGGTATGATCCTAATTTGATATGTAGATAAGACGTGACTATGGTTCCCAAAGATACAGAGTGGAATCAAAACGAAAAGGGCAATGAAAGCAGCTCGGAAAACAAACTACAGCTACTAAGATCTCACGGCAGGAAACTGTACCGCGGCAGAGAAACGGGACGTTTTGGTGCCCACGGCAGCGTACCGCGGCTGCAAACGCGCAAAAATCCTGCCGAGACGGCAGCGACTGGGCGCGCTAAAGAGCAGAGAGTGGTTGTGGTTTGGCGCGCGGTAGGGACGCGCGCAACAGCGCGGTTCACACGGCAGGGTGCAACCCTCACGACAGCATTTCTGCACGGTTTTGGTACCGCGGCAGAGCGCTCACCAAGCAAGCAATAGCCCACGGAAGCGATCCGTGCCAATTTTTTACCGCGGCAGGAGTTCGACTCCGATTAAAAATAGGTGCGCGGAAGCAAGATGATCAATCTGGTGGCGCGGTAGGATAGGAAACCGAGAGGGATTAGGAGACCACGACAGAGAAATTGGTAGGTTTTGTGCCGCGGTAGAGAATCCTTCCACAACTCGAATTCAACAAGGAAAAACAACACTCATATTGGATCTTTTTGTGGGATTTTTCGGTAGACTCTATGAAGAACATGAAGAACAGCTAGAACCCTAACCCTAAACCGAAATATAAAAGACACAAAAGGAGAAAATAAACAGAATATCAAACACAAACAACAACTAAAACTCGATAAATGGTCATGATCTAAGGTGATGGCACGGACTACAACTTATTTTTTTTGTGGCTTTTTCGTGGATAGGTAAGAAAAAAAAACGAATCTAAGGGGATACATTGCTCACCAAGTCAACCTGGAAATCTGATACCATATGATAAGGGGATGCCCGATCTTCTCTATGAACTCACACGATAACTTGATAGATAACTAGTGCGCCACTGAGACCTCTCACTGGATGAACCCTGATGCCAATGCAACAACTCTCGGTCCCTTTGGATATTCTCAACTCCACACTCTTGCACAACATAATCAAAAGACTGCGAGTGGTCCTGTACCCTCTTATTCCCAGTGGAATAGTGGATAACACGTAAACTTTGCAATGGTAACACCACCCTATCGATACGAACTTAGTGGTTGATAAATTTCAGATGAACATGGTTCAATCTTAGAAATCTAGGGTTTATCTTAAACTTGGTCTGCCTTTACCACACGCAGGTGGGAGGTATATAAGAGAGAGAGGGGGGTGCGGCCAAAGGCCAACTCGCACCAACCCTGGACCTGACTTGGGTTTGGACCCAAACATGACTTGGACTCGAACTAGAGAGATACAAACCGACCCAACATTAGGGGGTTCGGCCCAATATGGCATACAAGCCATGCCTAAATTAATTAGGACTTTCCTATGGCGCATTTAACCTTATGAAGGCGCTCGCCCCTTGTTTTCATCCTTGCATATTTGTTTTCACCACTTGCAGGATTGTTTTCACCACTTGTATGTTTGTTTTCACCATGGCATGCTTGTTTTCACCACTTGTAAGCTTGTTTTCCATCATCTCCATGTTGTTTTCCAGCAAGTCTTGATGTCTCCCTCCATCCATGTTTGTGTTAACAATAACCCTGCTAATACATAATGCAATAGCTTAGGTAGTATAACATTCTTATAAACACAAAAAACATAATCCATTAAGAAGGAATTCACCTTATCATGAACAACAGTGAGGCTTAATATTTCCTTCCAACTCAAGCATGACAAATCCTCATGGACCCCTATTATATCCATATCATCATGTCAATCACTAACACCGACAGAATGCTTTGATGTCATCAAACGTCACACCGTAATAGGGTGACTATAAAGGTGTCGTTGGGTATTCGGAAAGTATTAGTCGAGGCTCATGAATCAAGAGTGGAATTTGTCCATCCAAATGAAGGAGAGATATACACTGGGCCCTCTTGGTGATATTACATCGACACCGCTTGACCGCACGTGACTAGGTCACATGGATGTCATATCATAGAACGAGTAAAAGAGTACTTGTCGGTAACGAGATCGAACAAGGTATGGTTGATACCGATGATCGGATCTCGGACAAGTAAAATATCGCGAGACAAAGGGAATTAGTTACGATGTTGATGGTTCACACGATCACAAGATTCATCATTGAATATATAGGAGTCATCACGGATCGGGAGATGTCTCGATCATGTCTCGATCCGGAGATGTCTCGATCATGTTTGTATTATTCGCGAACCGTAGGATGACACACTTAATGTTCGATGACGCATTTGAAAGGATATGGAATATCGAAGAATAGTTTGGACATCACCAGAATATTTCCAGGTAAATTTAAAATAGTTCAAGGGGGGTTTCCATCGAATGGTTGTTAATAGAATTAACAAATGATTCGAGGGGTTATGTGAAAATGTTTTTTAATAGAATTAACAAATATTAATTTAAAGAAATAAAAGTGTTTTATTTATTTAATAAAAAACCCTTGGAATTTCTAATTGGAAAATTAAGAGAGAATGAGTGGGTGTGAGTAGAGTGTCCACTCACATGAAGAGCGAAGAGGTGGGGACACCACCATGGGTTGCCCGCACCCCCTTGGGCTGCCTCCTCCTCCCCTATAAAAGGAGGGTAGAGCCCTCCCTCTTCTACACACACTTGTCCCACCTCCATTCTCTCCAGCCGCTGCTCCATTCCATGGTCATCCGCTTGGCGAAGCCCTAACCGTGGGTTTCTTCACCACACCACGCTGTCGTGCTGCTGGAGTTCCGGGGGATCCTCTACTTTCGCTACCCCGCTGGATCGAGGGAATGGAGGTCGCCATCGAGCTGAACGTGTGACCGATCACTGAGGCACCGCCGGATTGCGGTGCACATCTTCTCGGTCTCGAGATCGGCGTGAGTACGACTACGCCAACAACGAGATTCGATCTTGTAACGCTTAGAGTCTTCGAGGGTATGTTCTCTATGCCTGTTGCTTTCATCTCCTAGATTAGATCTTGGCCCTTCGGGTGTCTCTCGCGTAGGATTTTTTTTTGTTTTTTGTGCAAGGAACCCTACAAATAGAGTACGGAAACGGTCGTTGAGTGTGCGAAGAATGCGTTTAGCTCGACCATTTTGCTGGGATGTGTAGGGACAGGTGAGACGAAAGACGGTGCCGTGAGCGGAAAGAAGAGAGCGAGTGAGGTGGTTATCAAATTCTTTTCCGTTACCAGCTTGAAGAGCACGAATAGGGCGACCAAATTGTGTAGAAACATAGGAGTAGAAAGCGAAAAGTGTAGCATGCACATCAGATTTCTTATGGAGAGGAAACGTCCACACAAAATGCGAATAATCGTCCATAAAAAATACTAAAGAAAACCGGAATTACTAGGAACGGGGGACGTCCACACATCACTGTGAAGAAGTTCATAAGGAAAAAACGCAACTGTTGACGAAGAACGAAACAGGAGACGAACATGTTTGCCTAGGCGGCATGCATCACATGAGTGAGTAGCCGTTTTATTACAAGAAAAACTGAAAGTTCTCATTATTTGACGAAGTGCGGTGGAGCTAGGATAACCGGGCCGAGCGTGCCAAAGATCGACATCGGCGGAGAGAGCCCGGGGCGCAACACGTGTGGATGACGAGGGCTGAACGAGATAGAGATCTCCGGGATTGTCACATCGGTGGAGCACCAGCCGTGTACGGGCGTCCTTAACAGAAAAACCAAATTCGTCAAATTCAACGGTTACAAAATTGTCACGAGAAAAAGTGCGGACAGAGACTAGATTATGAATAAGATGTGGAGAAACGATGACATTATTAGGAGATAACGGCTTAGAAAGGAAAATAAAATCAGTGGAACCAATGTGAGATATGGGAAGACCATCGCCGTTACCGACGATAATGCGGGAGGAGGTACAAGTGGGAGAGACGCGGGAGAGGTTACCGGGATGAGCGCACATGTGAGCGGATGCGGCAGTGTCCATGAACCAGTCGCCACCGCCGGTGTAGGAGCCGGGAGGGTGAGCGTGATGAAGAGCGGTGCTCAGGGCCGGGTCGTATGTGGGCGCGTAGCCGTGATAGCCACCGTCGTGGTCGCCATAACCGCTAGGACCACCATGACCGCCGTAGCCTGGCGATGTGAGGTAGTAGGTGGAGAGCGTCCCTCCAGGGCCCTGTGGCCCGACGAGGAATGCCTGATGTACGACATGGCGCGGACCAAGGAGGCCGGGAGCAGGAGCACGAGGAACCGACATCGTGTACGCGTGGACGACGCCCGTCCATGGGTGGTGGCCGGCACTCCAAGGCGGCGGG
The DNA here is from genome assembly GCA_028641055.1 of Alopecurus myosuroides. Classification (NCBI taxonomy): domain Eukaryota; kingdom Viridiplantae; phylum Streptophyta; class Magnoliopsida; order Poales; family Poaceae; genus Alopecurus; species Alopecurus myosuroides. Next base: position 357,145,598 of record CM054058.1, read on the forward strand.
TGACGAAGGGATGGATCCTAAGCCTGTCGGGTGAGCCTACCCGGTCTCAGGCCCAAGGACCAAGCTCCAAAGGAGGCGCCATGGACTGTTCTAGAAGGCCTAATCGAAGCCCACCCGCAAAGCCTTGCGGGTTAAGAAAGGAAACATGTAACCAACTTAGGTTTAGAGTTAGTATCCCCCTTGGGCACGGTTTGAGACCTGGCTATCTATATAAAGCCAGGAGAACCGCCAGGGGGGAGGACCAAGCAATACCGCACCACCAAAGCCTTGAGACCGAGATCATACTCTCGACTTGAGCATCCCCCATTGTAACCGATCTACTCGTTAATACAGACCGACAGAGGCAGGAGTAAGGGTTTTACCTCTACGAGGGCCCCGAACCTGGGTAAATCGTGCCCCCTGTCTAGCCGACGATTGTCACCAGCAACTACATGTTCTCCTAATCGAAACCCTATGGGTTCACCCGAGGGACTTGTTGAGATGCATCTCCAACAATTGGCGCCGTCTGTGGGAACGACACGCGTTGGATCTACGATCTCGCCGGCCTCATCTACATCAAGCTTTGGGTCCTCGAACCCAGGAATTCGATCTACTTTTGGGTCCTTCAACTTCATCGATCACCTGCCGCTGTCGTGCACGGCCTTCATCGTCTACATCGACATCGTTCTTCGCGCGCAGCCTGCAGGACAACAACAACGCACATATTGCGGACGCCATCAACGGTGACTCGAAACTTATCTGAGCAATTCCTTCAAAAAGATGCGAAATCAAATTATCTATTAGGTCCAAAAAAGAATCGGTGCATTCCGACGGTTAGATCTCCGTGTATGACCCGAACACTGAAGCTCTGTCAGAATCTGACGGAACTCTGCGCGACTTTGGGAAAACAATTCTCGCGGCCGACTCGGACATCAATTCGAAGATCACACCGTTGAAAAGCTGCGGAATACAATCCCGCACCAGTCCGTCGTTTTTGAGCCAGTTCCAACGGTTAGATCTCCGTCAACGGCTCGAGCACTGCGACACGTTTTGGATCTCCGCGAGTCCGCGAATCCAAATCGTGGATCCGAATCCTATGTCGTCAATTTGCAAATCGACACAATGGCCAAGCAAGGTCAACAAAACATGGCGACTCGCCATACTAGTGCCCGAGGGCTCGACATCAACATTGCCCTCCGTGTACACACCACAAATATCGCGACCCCGCCGCGTCGAGTCCTTCGGGCAAACATCGCAACTCTGCCGCGTCGAGTCCTTCGGGAAGCATCGCGACTCCGCTGCGTCGACTCGGTCCTCCGCGTCGAGTCCTTCGGAGAAACATCGCGACTCCGCCGCGTCGAGTCCTTCGGACAAACATCGCGACTCCGCCGCGTCGAGTCCTTCGGACAAACATCGCGACTCCGCCGCGTCGACTCGGTCCGCCGCGTCGAGTCCTTCGGACAAACATCGCGACTCCGCCGTGTCGACTCGGTCCGCTGCGTCGAGTCCTTCGGGAAGCATCGCGACTCCGCCGCGTCGACTCGGTCCGCCTCGTCGGGTCCTTCCGGGAAACATCGCGACTCCGCCGCACAACTCCGCTATATCGAATCCTCTCGACTAAGCGTCTCGGGGGTTGTCCTTCGCCGCAGCCACACTTATTGCTCGGGGGCTATGCTGGAAAGTAGACACACTCGAGAATTCGCCGCATCCGTACTCGACACTGGGGGGCTGAGGCGTGAAACAGCCGCACTCGAGACACGAGTCCGGTTCATCGATTCCGGCGATATCACTCGGCACCGCCTCGTCGACTACGACAGTGTCATACAAAGATAAGTTTCTCTCATACGAGTCGACATATTTACTTTTTTTATGTGTTTCTAATCTGTTGTGAAGCTACACCTGACACTCGGTGGCTGCGCCCTTTAAACTACATGTATACTCGACACCCGTCATTCCGCGCGTTACACTACCACATTTACAGGCTACAACCCGAGTAGCTGATACTGCCTGACGTCGACACTTGACTCCGACCCGGTTTGCAGCAGCAACTGACAGGTCGGCAAGGAGCATAGACAATGACTGTCAGCCTAACGAAAGGGCACATCGTACAATGCAAAAGTGTCGCGTAGGGTCAAATCATTGTCTACCAACAGACCATACTGGACTCTGCGAGTCGATAAATTGTTGGTTCACAACCAAGATTAACCCGAGCAATAATTTATTCCGTACATTTTGCTAGACAAAGCACTACTGTTACATTATTTAACCATATCCGATTATATGGCTGCAACTGTAACGCAGTAACTACAACGTCGGCTGCAACTTCGACAATCGACACAATCCTCCGTTCGGAGTCGACATAATCCTCCGCTCGGAGTCGACACATATCCTCCGCTCGGAGTCGATAGTCGACACATATCCTCCGCTCGGAGTCGACAGTCGACGCAATCCTCGCTCGGAGTCGAAACATATCCTCCGCTCAGAGACGACAGTCGACACATATCCTCTGCTCGGAGTCGACAGTCGACACAATCCTCGCTCGGAGTCGAAACATGTCCTCCGCTTGGAGTCGACAGTCGACACATATCCTCCGCTCGGAGTCGACAGTTGACACAGATCCTCCGCTTGGAGTCGACACATACCCTCCTCCGGGAGTCGACGCATGTCCTCATCCGCGAGCCAACAGAAGACAAGCACACGGGGTTAGCTTCAGAACAACTTGAGCCTACGCCCGACTCTGCGAGTCGAACATAGCATCGGGGGCTACTCCCATCGGGAGCACTGCCGTGCACCCGACAAATCGAAGAAACAACGTTACAACATCTTTGAGTCTATGCCCGATTACAAATGATCGCACATAGACTCGGGGGCTACTCCCATCGGGAGCGCTGGCCGCGCACCCAATAAGCGTTGGTCGCGCAACCGACGAGCGCTACGGGCGCCCTCGACGTACTACCACGTCGGAAGCATATGACACACTGGCCGCGTACCTGAGGAGCTCTGTCAGATTTCTTCGTCCAGATCCTTATTGCGCTTGTACAGACCGCATATTAATTCGGATGAAGAAAAACAAAACATCAAACTTGTTCGTCTCGACGAGGCGCATATGACACCGTGGGCCAATTCGTGAAATCAGAACATATTGAAGACTTTTAGGGTCCATCTTCTTGTGTGGACTCGGTGGCTGAGCGTCCGCGTCAACTACACGACTTCCACGTCGTCGTGCAACTCCGCCACGTCTGCGTCAACTACACGACCTCCACCATGTCAACACCGTCCGCCTCGTCGACTACACGACTTCCTCGTCGACCCCGTCCACCGTGTCGAGTACACCTCCACCGCGTCGATGCCATCCGCCTCGTCGACTACACGACTTCTTCGTCGACTCCGTCCGCCGTGTCGAGTACACCTCCACCGCGTCGACGCCATCCGCCTCGTCGACTACACGACTTCCTCGTCGACTCCGTCCGCCGTGTCGAGTACACCTCCACCGCGTCGACGCCATCCGCCTCGTCGACTACACGACTTTCTCGTCGACTCCGTCCGCCGTGTCCAGTACACCTCCACCGCGTCGACGCCATCCGCCTCGTCGACTACACGACTTCCTCGTCGACTCCATCCGCCGTGTCGAGTACATCTCCATCGCGTCGACGCCATCCGCCTCGTCGACTACACGACTTCTTCGTCGACTCCGTCCGCCGTGTCGAGTACACCTCCACCGCGTCGACGCCATCCGCCTCGTCGACTACACGACTTCCTCGTCGACTCCGTCCGCCGTGTCGAGTACACCTCCACCGCTTCGACTCCCTCCGCCGTGTAGAGTACATCTCCACCGCGTCGACTCCCTCCGCCGTGTCGAGTACACCTCTTCCGTGCAATTACTGCACGTCCTGCGGAAAAACGGGCGCATGACGGCACGCTTCCGGTCAAAAGCTGACACGATGGGCACTACGTGCCCTGCCCCACAAACATCACATCCCATCGGGAGCAGGCGAGTGCGCGGTGACGTCATTGCGCCCCTCACAACACAAAAACTCTTTCGTACGAGCATCAAGACGCGATTTTTTTTCCGCATAGTCACCCTGACACGAAATCTCTTTCGTATGGGCACATCAAGACGCGAAATTTCGTTCGCATAAGCACCCTGACACGAAATCTCTTTCGTATGGGCACATCAAGACGCGAAATTTCTTTCGCATAGTCACCCTGACAAAAAATCTCTTTCGTATGGGCACATCAAGACAAAATTTCTTTCGTGTAAACTTCATAACGCGAAATCTCTTTCGCACAAGATCAAGAAGGAAGATCTCTTCATCCGAAGAATCGCAAGAACATGACCAAGGTAAAATCGCGAGTATGCGGCTCCCGCAACTCTACCACACGATGTATTTACACATCCTTATCCTGGATCGTTCGGCCGACTAGGCACATCTGGATGCCGTATTCTTTCGAGTACAAAGGTAAGACCCAAAGATCTCTCTTTTGGGCCTGGAATCGCACTCAAGTTTCGTCCTCCGGCAAACTTTCCGTGTCAACAACACGAAGAAAAATCCCAGCGGACGCGCCGGGTACCCCTTTAGGTTAAGTTCGACTCGGTAAGACCTCAACGGCCCAGTCGCAACGATCACCTCGCCGGATTCGAGTCGGAGGTCTCGAATTCGTGTAAGCCAGAACCGTTTTTGCCCTAGATGCAATTAATTGGCCCTGATCTTTCGGGAGAGCCAAGCGACTAAGCCACATCCTTCTGCGAAAACAGCAAACAGAAGGCACATTTATTACTCGATGGTCGAGTACGTGAGCGCTTCGCGCACAGGGTATATGAAAGTAAAGTATGGGCACTTAGAGGGGGGGGGGTGAATAGGTGCTACGACCAATTTTAATTTTTCTTAAGATTTAGGCTTGACAATAAGGTAAATTCTCTAGATAATGCAACTAGGGGTGAATTTACCTATATGACAAGGCAAGCAATTAAGGCAACTAGTACAACACTTAATACAACTAGTACAACAATAAATGTAACAAGTACTCGTAAGTAAAGAGGGAGGAACGAGATAACCGATGGAAGCACACGGAGACACGATGTATTCCCGAGTTCCTCCTTGTTAAGGGAGTACGTCTCGTTGGAGGGGTGTGAGCTCGCCACGAAGGCCTACTCAATGCCACGAAGGCCTCACCCTATTCTCCGATGAACTCCGCCACAAAGGCCTAGTTCACCTTCCACTATTGAACCCCTTTGAGGCGGGGATCGAATCCTTTACAAACAAGTTTGGGGCACACCCCCACAACTTAATTGGGGGCTCCCAACACTCACAAATCACCAAGAGTAGCAAGAGGCCTAGGTTCTCCACAAGAGGAAACCCTAGGCAAGAATCCCTCAAGCAAAAGAGAGGGGAAATGAAATCCGGTTGGTGAAGACATAGATCGGGGCCTTCTCCTTCAATCCTCCAAAGATCTAGGCTTTTGGGTGGTTGGATTGAGAGATCTAGCAAGGTGGTAGAGCTCCAACAATGGTGTCTTTGATTCTGGTCGAGCTGACTGAGGTAGGTGGAGGGGAGGGGGTATTTATACCCCTCATAAATGCAAAGAGCCGTTGGAGCAGATTCTGGCGAAATCACACCGGAGACTCCGGTGTAAAGGCCGGAGACTCCGGTGTGGGCCGGAGACTCCGGACAGTTTCCGGTGTCCCTTTTCTTCAGAGAAAATCCACTCCGGAGACTCCGGTCTGGTGGACCGGAGACTCCGGTCTGGTGGACCGGAGACTCCGGTCTTGGTGCATCGAATAGGCACAGAGGGAGTCTGTGGTCTTGCGACTGAAGGAAAATGGTACTCACACATCCACTCCGGAGACTCCGGTCTGGTGGACCGGAGACTCCGGTCTTGGCGCTTCGAATAGGCACAGAGGGAGTCTGTGGTCTTGCGATTGAAGGAAAAAGGTACTCACACCGGAGACTCCGGTAAGTATCCGGCAAGTATCCGGTGTGGGTACAGTGCGCGACACCACCAAAGTCCTTAGCGAAATTCTTGGAGCAAATCCCACACCGGAGACTCCGGTCTGATGGACCGGAGACTCTGGCCTGGAGAAAAACTCCAGTAAACAGACTTGGACATCTAGCTCCTTTTTGTACCACATTACCACCATCGATAATAAATTGAAGTAAACCCCTGAAATACATCAACACCTATTAGAGTACATTGTTGTTAACAAACACCAAAACAAGATGATTTAAGCGCGTTTGCACTTTCAATCTCCCCCTTTTTGGTGTTTGATGACAACACACATATTTTAGCAAGTAAAACATAGCTAGGCTAAGTTTGTAAAAGATAGAGCACTCACAAAGTGAGCTCCCCCTATATTTCACAAACCAAGCCCTACTAGAGCAAGCATTAGTGAGCAATTACATGTAAGTAGAGACAAGGATAAGGCATACTGAATAATGATAAATAAAAGGTAGCTTCACCACAAGGTCTCTCACAAATAACAACCATAGTTCACTAAACACGCAAAACGCAATCAACTAAGATAGTGGGAACACAAGTCATAAGAGGCAAATCAAGTTCAACGACTTGTGTTCCGAAGCAAATAAAGCAAAGTGGAGAAGACACAAAGCTACTTCTCCCCCTTTGGCATCGAGACACCAAAAAGGGGCGAAGAGAACAACGTGGTCCAAAGGCTCAGTCCTCATCCTCGTAGTCCTCGTCCTCATCCTCCATCTGGTCCGTGGCATCATCATCATCATTATCTCCACTATCATCATCATTATTTCCCTCATCATCATCATCATCCTCGTCACCGGAGGCGAAGTCGCCAAGGTCCTCATCCTCATCATCACCCTCAGGCTGATCATCAACAAAGTCTTCCTCTATCTCCGGAGTCCTAGCATGGTGAGTCGAGGTAGAAGGAGCCGAGGTGACATCCTCAAAGTCACCCCATGGAAACTGATCAATGTTCCACCCCTCATAGGACATAGTCACAGAAGCGGTGGGAGGGGTGGGTGGAGTAGTGGGAGGAGTACCCATAGGAGGTGTAGCACCAAGACCCGCATGGTCATGCAGCTTGGTGACCATCTTCTTCAGCTCGCGTCTCTCCTTATAAGCCGCATGGTTCTCCTTGTGCACAGCCACAGTCATGCAAAGAATGTTGCGCTGGAACCACGTGAGCTTCTTCATCTCATCCTGAGTCTCTTCCCGGCTAGAGCGGCGAGAGGGAGGATCGGCATTCTTCCTCCTGCGAGAAGGTGCCTCAGCATCCCCAACGGGAGTGTCATCATCACGAGAGCGGGAGGTCAAGATCTGGAGAGAGCCAACAGGGTGCACAGTCTCGTGAGCTAAGCCAGGCAGCTGGTCAAGAATGAGCCTCATCACATAGGGAGCATAGACAGGCACCTTCTTGATCTCGATCATAGCACAGTAAATCTCCTCCTTAATGAAGTGCATCACATCAATCTCAAAACCCTCTCCATCAGGGCCAGCAAGGTGACACTGGAAGGCCTGATAGAGGAGGTTCACTAGACCACCACGAATAGCATCTACATTCCCAGCCTTTGGAGCAATGTTGCAGCGAAAGAGGCGAAGACAGATGTTGTATACCCTCTTCAAATTCTTCGCAGTGCCGCAGCTAGAGAGCTTGTCATACATAGGAGCCATGCACTTCTTATCATAAGCCACTCCATGAACGTGCATGCGCTCACCATTCCCTTCTCCCCAAGGGTAATCAAGAAGCTCAGCAAATCGTTCCATGGACGACTCGCACTCCACAGTCCCAGACATCCACTTCATAGTGACCTTCTCATCTTCAGCAAGAGTGACAGTGGCAAAGAACTGCTGAATGATAGGAGGGTTGTAGTTCTGCTGAATGCCTACAAGATGCTCGAGACCCAACTTCCTAGTGATCCAGACTGCCTCCTCAAAGTACGGTGAGTTGCCAAGTGCCTCTAAGTCAAGGACTTTCTGTGAACACACAGGCTGCCTGAACCGAGTATAAATCTCATCCATGATCAACTCGGACTCCCTCCTCCAATAGTAAGCTGAAAGAGCAGTGCGAGGCATCTCGAAGAAAGGACAACCCCTCATAAGCCTGTACTCCTTCTTGCTCAAGGATACCACTGAGGATATAGCATCAAATCTTGCCTTCTTTGCTGCTTCAGCATTCACTCTGTGCTCGTGCTTGTTTTTCTGACGCCTTTCACTCTCAAAGGCACCCCTCTGAGGACGAGAACCACGCTTAACAACGGACTTCTGCTTTGTTCCTGAAAGCGTACACAACAAAAAAAACACAAACAGAGAAAACAAAAAAATGAGCACACAAGTCCAAATAGGTGCAGAAACACTACTGATGCAACAGAAGACGCAACTGGAAGAACCACACCGGAGTCTCCGGTCTGAGACACCGGAGTCTCTGGTCTGATATACAGCAGAGTACATGGTTCTTAACAGGGGGTGCTACTGGTGAATCTAAGCAGGTTCTACACAAGATAGCCTAGCCAAAGGAAGTGCTACCAACAGCAAATGCAACATCTCCAAAGGAACCACCTAGTTTTTTTTGATCTAGATGCAAAAACAGAGAAAAACATGGGGATATGTTGTACCCTTGCTTCCTTGGCCGGCCATTGTGCCTCCCACGGATGGGAGAGGCGAGGGGAGGCAGGGGGACGACTTCAGGCGGAGGAAATCGCCCCGGGAAGGCTCCTGGCGGCGGCGGCGGCGCAGCAATGCTATGGGGGGGCGTGGGGGAAGTGGGGAATGAAACCCTAACTTCCCTCAGCCCCCAGCTTATATAGCGCGCGCAGCACACCGGAGTCTCCAGCCTGGCCGGAGTCTCCGGTATGGTACACCGGAGTCTCCGGTCTTTCGCCAGAAACACTTCCCAAAAGTACATGTAGTGCTCAAAAACCAACAAACATGAGATTTTGGCAAGACAAACAGAAGCAACACAAGGAGGGAAAAATGTACTCAAGAACAACGAGAAAAACGAAGAACATCAAATGGTGAGTGCATCCCTCAACAAAATGCCGAAAATCTCGCAAATAAAAGCCAATTCTTCACGGAAGAGGTTGGTGGCCTAGACCACCATGTAAGAGTTTATGGTATGCAACCACGAAGATATATCTTGGGGGCATTGCCATTACTCAACATTGAAGCTCACAATTCAACATTAGAAAAAGAGAGATCACAATGAATTTTTGATTTGGGCATAATGGGGGGAGGGAGAACCCAATGTGTTAGGATAACACTCCCCCTATGTCCATGCCTACATCTAAACTCGAACACGTTTCATCTATAGGGGTGTGTGCAAGATAGTCAAGTCAAGCTCCTTGAATCAATCACATTTAGCTCATTCCTCAAGAACAAGAATCTTTCATCATCAAGTGGCTTCGTGAAAATATCCGCAAGATTGTCCTTGGTGGGCACATAACTTAGTGCAATGTCTCCTCTCGCCACGTGATCACGGATGAAGTGGTGGCGAATCTCAATGTGCTTCGTCCTTGTGTGTTGCACCAGATTGTATGCAATCTTGATAGCACTTTCATTGTCACATAGAAGAGGCACTTTGTCCAAATGAACTCCATACTCCTTGAGAGTTTGCCTCATCCATAGCAATTGAGTGCATGCACTTGCGGCGGCAACATATTCGGCTTCGGCGGTGGAGAGTGAAATGCAATTTTGTTTCTTCGAGGACCAACTTACAAGGGACCTACCAAGAAATTGGCAAGCCCCGGAAGTTGACTTCCTATCATCTTGATCACCCGCCCAATCGGAATCCGTATAACCATTGAGAGAGAATTGTGCCCCCTTTGGGTACCACAAACCAAATCTTGAGGTATGGACCAAATAACGAAAGATCCTATGAACCGCCACTAAGTGGCAATCCTTAGGAGCCGCTTGATACCTTGCACACACACCTACACTCAAAACGATATCGGGCCTAGATGCACAAAGATAGAGCAAAGAACCAATCATAGAACGATAAAGCTTTTGGTCCACATCCTTACTCCCTTTTGGATTACGAGAGAGATGACACTTGACTTGCATAGGAGATGTCTTGATCTTAGCATCTTGGAAGTTAAACCTCTTGATCATATCTTGGGTATACTTGGCTTGAGAAATGAAAGTCCCACGAGCCAATTGCTTGATCTCAAAGCCAAGGAAGAATTTAAGCTCACCCATCATAGACATCTCGAACCTGTCAGTCATAAGCTTAGAGAACTCATTATTGAAAGCTTGGTTAGTTGAGCCAAAGATGATATCGTCCACATAGAGTTGGCATATGAAAAGCTCTCCCTTTACTCTCTTGGTGAAGAGAGTGGGGTCAATCTTCCCAACTTCGAAACCACGATCATCTAACAACTCCCTAAGGTGCTCATACCAAGCACGAGGTGCTTGTTTGAGACCATAGAGAGCCTTGTCAAGTTTGTAAACGTGGTTAGGAAAGTTGAGATTCTCGAACCCCGGAGGTTGCTTGACATATACCTCCTCTTTTAGTGGACCATTCAAGAAAGCACTTTTCACATCCATTTGTTGCAATTTGAAATTATGTGAGGATGCATAAGCAAGGAGGATACGGATGGACTCAAGGCGAGCCACGGGCGCGTAGGTTTCATCAAAGTCAATGCCTTCAACTTGGGTGTAACCTTGAGCAATCAATCTTGCCTTGTTCCTAATGACAATGCCATTCTCATCTTGCTTGTTCTTGAAAATCCACTTGGTGCCAATAACATTGTGGCAATCCTTGGGTTTCTCAACCAATCTCCAAACTTTGTTGCGCTCAAAGTTATTGAGCTCATCATGCATAGCTTCAACCCAATCGGAGTCCTCAAGAGCTTCATACACTTTCTTAGGCTCCACCATAGAGATATGGGCTTGATGCTCACAAAAATGAGCCAATTGCCTTCTAGTGGATCTTCTAGTTTGAACATCCTCCAAGACCTTGTCATCTTGGGCATCAATTTGCTTCAAAGCTCTTCTTATCCTTTTGATGCGATGGGCTTCGATCTCCTCATTATTGCGAGGAGGGATCACTTGATCATCTTGATCATTTGGGTCCCCATATTGACCAATATGGCCTTGATCATCAACATCGTCATCAACAATATCTTCAATACTAGCTTCAACTTGAGAAGAGGATGAAGAGGAAGATTGATCTTGGCCTTGATCTTGACTCGCATTAGAGAGAGGAGTGGGTACGACTTGCGGAGTCACTTGATCAAAGAGAGGAGGGTCTTGAATATGTTCTTGGTTAGGTGTTGTAGTAGGCTCCTTGGCTTGATCTTCTAATGTAGAGGAGGGCTCCACTTGAGTAGAGCATAGTCCTTCTCGGGTCGCCATAAGGTGTCCCTCGATGGGGCGGAAGAATCCCACACCCATCCTTCCTATGGCTTCTTGAGGCATTTCAACATCTACATTTGAAACATGAAATTGCGCCACTTGGGAGCCGTCATTTTCCTCGAAAACCACACTACAAGATTCTATGACAATCCGTGAGGATTTGTCATAGACTCTATAAGTGTGGGATTCGGCACCGTAACCAACAAAAATACCCTCAATAGTTTTGGATTGAAATTTCGACAACCTAATACCCTTGATCAAATAGAAGCACTTACAACCGAATACACGGAAGTAGGATACGTTGGGCTTGTTGCCGATGAGGATCTCATATGGGGTCTTGCACAAGCCTTTCCGGATGTAGAGGCGGTTGGAGGAGTGGCATGAGGTGGATATGGCCTCGGCCCACAAATATTGGGGAGAAGAGTACTCCGCCAACATGGTCCTTGCCATATCCAAGAGAGTGCGATTCTTCCTTTCGGCAACACCATTTTGTTGAGGAGTGTAGGTGGCGGAGTATTGGTGACGAATGCCTTCTTCACTAAGAAATTCATTCAATGTATAGTTCTTGAACTCCGAGCCATTATCACTCCTAATAGCCATGATTTGCACATTGTGTCGACGTTGAACTTCGTTGGAGAAGTCGATGATGGTTTGTTGAGTCTCACTCTTGCACTTGAAGAAATAAACCCAAGTGTATCTTGAATAATCATCGACAATCACCAAACAATACTTCTTGCCGCCAAGACTTGCCTCGGGCACGGCACCAAAGAGATAAACATGGAGAAGCTCCAAGATCCTCTTTGATGAAATAATAGTCTTGGCCTTGTGCACAATGTCATGCATCTTCCCTTCAACACACGACCTACAAACGCGATCCTTTGCAAAGGAAACATTTTCTTTTAGTCCAACAATAAGGCCACTTTTGTGAAGACTTTGCAAAGTTCTCATGTTGACATGGGATAGGCGGCGATGCCACAACCATCCCAAGTCCGCCTTCCCGAAAAGACACATTGCTTGAGTGTTGGTTGACTTCGAAAAGTCCACCACATACAACTCATTTTCAACATGTCCCACGTGAGCGACGTCAAGAGTCTTGCTCCTCAAAAGGACCACAATATCACCATCAAAGAAGACGGAGAAACCCATCTTACTAAGAGAGCAGACGGAAAGTAAATTGTAACCAAGGGATTCGACAAGCATGACGTTCACGATAGTTATATCGGGAGCCACCACAACCTTGCCGAATCCGGATACCTTAGACTTGGATGAGTCCCCATAAGTGACGGTAGCTTGGATGTCATTTGGTCGCAACTCCGTCACAAGTTCTTTGCTTCCGGTCATATGATTAGTGCATCCACTATCAAGAATCCATTTAGTCCCACCGGAAGCATAGTCCTGCAAGAGATCATTGACTAGAGTTAGGACCCAAGTTGGGTCCCTTCATGTTAGCAACAAGGGTCTTGGGAACCCAAACAGTGTAGTCAATGAAACCCTCAATAGGACCAACATATTTAGCTTGCACAACACCATAATAATCAACATATAAGAAATGGTGTGGATTGTTAGTTCCCGCGGAGGTGCTACGAGTAGTGTTGTCCCTCATGACAATACCACCCGAAGCACTACGTTGGTTCTTCTTCTTGTTCTTCTTCTTCTTGTTCTTTTTCTTGGCTACATAGCCAAGACCTTGCTTACCCACTTGTTGCCTTGGAGCACTCAATTGTGGTCTAGTGATGACCGCGTTTGAGCTAGGGGCAACCACTTGTGGGGTGGCTATCACCGACCTTCGCATCTTGAGGGCTTTGCCCTTGAGCCTTGCACCTCATCCTTCAACCTAGCCAATTTTTCCTCAATAATATTTGCATAATCACAAGAAGAAGTAAGGTGCTAGATGTTAGATTGAGTAAGTTAGTTTGAAGTTGTTCATGCAACTCTTTTGAGGATGAGTGTTGGCTTTCCAAAGCTTGGGTGAGCAATTGTTAGCTTTCAAACTCCTCGGTTTAGGTTACCATGACCAACCCCAAACTCCACTTTTCCTTTTTTAGCCTTTCTATAGTTTAGCAATAGCGAGATCACGTTCCTTAATGAGTTTAGAGACAAGTTCAATTGGGTAGTTTCAATAGTTTCCAAGTTCATCCTCTAGAGAAAACTCTAACCATCAGGCTCTTCTTCAAGATCATTGAGAGGGGATCAATTTCATCCGCATCCCTTCTCTCAACCTCCCCTTTCTTCTCAAGGGCCTATTGGGCCTCTCCCAATGCCTCATAGATACTCAAAGTATTCTTGGGTCTCCCCCTAGCAGTTAGACAGAAAATGGTCCAGAAGAGACCCTTCTTCTTCGTCTCTAAGACTAGCAATATGTTCTAGTTCACTAGGGTCTTAGAGATAAAGGAAGATGATACCTCCGTGCCTTGCCATTAAGAACTTGGCATTGCATTGAGGGAGATCTTCATTGGGGGATTCAAGAGGGATGACGAAGATGGATGGAGGCAATAGCTAGAGCGCCACTTCACTTGTTGTTTCTTCTTCTTCATCACTCCCGGAATCATACTCTTCTTGAGTCAAGAGCACAAACTTGGTGGGGGTTTTCTTGTTCAATGGTTTCTTCTTGAAATGAGGTTTCTTGATTCAACCTTGGACTTGTCCCTTGCGGATGAGCTTGCCACTAGGGTTCTCTCTTTCTCGTAGGGCACTTCCGCAAAATGAAATGATACTTGTCCTTGGGCAATTGAAGCAAGATCTCACTTTTTGAGCCCCATCATTCCATAACGAGACTTGGTCTTCTCCACAACATATTTCTTGCCCCTTGGGGGGAATTGTTCCAAAACTTTTGCACGGTAAGAGCAATGAGATCCTTTAGAACGGGATCATTAGTCTGTTCCTTCATGGGGAAATGCTTCTTCACCATCTTCATTATTCCAACTTCTCTTGATAACACCTTGGCCTTCAAAGGCAACGGAAGCTCCTTGATGCATTCCAATGGCCCTAGCACGGTTGTCAAGAGCATTCTTGGTTTTGCACTTTGTAGGGAGCTCAATTCTTGCATGACTTGGGTAGAGGTCATGGTGGAGAAAATCATGTCTCCCTTGAATGCTCTTCATATCCGTCGCCTCAAAAGGCATCACGGCAATTATGAACTTCCTCTTGATCCAAGCATCATCAATATGTGTTGCACCCGCATTAGAGAAAGCGGGGGTGGCAAGAGATTTGAGTCTTCGATACATGTCAACGTGATCTTCTCCATCACGCATGAAAAATCCTTCGGCCTCATTGGTCAAGGTGTCATAGCGATTTCTTTGCATGCTCTCATTCCCAACAAACATTATGACAAGTGCATCCCATGTTTCTTTGGCGGTGGAGAAGTGTTGAAGATGCAGCATGTGATTGGGGCCCACGGCTTGATGAAGGATGGATAAAGCGGTGTAATTGAGTTGGCAATCTACAACCTCTCTTCTTGTGAGATTCTTTGGATCAAATGGCTTGTATCCGTCACGAGTGATTCTCCAAAGATCTATACAAGAAGAGTTCAATTGAGTTTCCATATAGTATTGCCATTCACGAAAAGAATAAGCATCAATTTTAGGTGGATCTCCTCTAGGGATTATATGGGGAAAAGGGATGGGGGGATCGGGAGAATATAGGCCTTCAACGGCATGATAATCTCCCTTATCACCCGCACCCTTCTTAGCGGATTGTTCGGCGGAAGCAGTTTTAAGTGGTTCACCATCTACCCCTTTCTTGGCACCCTCCGGATTAGTCTCCGGAGGGGATGAGTCGACCACCTCCGGTCCTTTGTCTTTGAGGAGTTGTGCCATGAATTGACGCAACTCATCAAATTTTGCGTCTATGGATGAGGTCAATGAAGTTCTCAATTCATTGAGATGATCCATGGTCACATTGACATCGGATGGAGTGTCAACCACATCATCTCCCATACTTAAACTCTTAGGCGGTTAAGCCCGATAGAAGAGCCGAGGCTCTGATACCAATTGAAAGTAAAGTATGGGCACCTAGAGGGGGGGGGTGAATAGGTGCTACGACCAATTTTAATTTTTCTTAAGATTTAGGATTTTGACAAGAAGGTAAATTCTCTAGATAATGCAACTAGGGGTGAATTTACCTATATGACAAGGCAAGCAATTAAGGCAACTAGTACAACACTTAATACAACTAGTACAACAATAAATGTAACAAGTACTAGTAAGTAAAGAGGGAGGAACGAGATAACCGATGGAAGCACACGGAGACACGATGTATTCCCGAGTTCCTCCTTGTTAAGGGAGTACGTATCGTTGGAGGGGTGTGAGCTCACCACGAAGGCCTACTCAACGCCACGAAGGCCTCACCCTATTCTCCGATGAACTCCGCCACAAAGGCCTAGTTCACCTTCCACTATTGAACCCCTTTGAGGCGGGGATCGAATCCTTTACAAACAAGTTTGGGGCACACACCCACAACTTA
Organism: Alopecurus myosuroides; assembly: GCA_028641055.1. Lineage (NCBI taxonomy): Eukaryota > Viridiplantae > Streptophyta > Magnoliopsida > Poales > Poaceae > Alopecurus > Alopecurus myosuroides. The sequence goes on from CM054058.1 coordinate 357,161,360, forward strand.
ATTGGGGGCTCCCAACACTCACAAATCACCAAGAGTAGCAAGAGGCCTAGGTTCTCCACAAGAGGAAACCCTAGGCAAGAATCCCTCAAGCAAAAGAGAGGGGAAATGAAATCCGGTTGGTGAAGACGTAGATCGGGGCCTTCTCCTTCAATCCTCCAAAGATCTAGGCTTTTGGGTGGTTGGATTGAGAGATCTAGCAAGGTGGTAGAGCTCCAACAATGGTGTCTTTGATTCTGGTCGAGCTGACTGAGGTAGGTGGAGGGGAGGGGGTATTTATACCCCTCATAAATGCAAAGAGCCGTTGGAGCAGATTCTGGCGAAATCACACCGGAGACTCCGGTGTAAAGGCCGGAGACTCCGGTGTGGGCCGGAGACTCCGGACAGTTTCCGGTGTCCCTTTTCTTCAGAGAAAATCCACTCCGGAGACTCCGGTCTGGTGGACCGGAGACTCCGGTCTGGTGGACCGGAGACTCCGGTCTTGGTGCATCGAATAGGCACAGAGGGAGTCTGTGGTCTTGAGACTGAAGGAAAATGGTACTCACACATCCACTCCGGAGACTCCGGTCTGGTGGACCGGAGACTCCGGTCTGGTGGACCGGAGACTCCGGTCTTGGCGCTTCGAATAGGCACAGAGGGAGTCTGTGATCTTGCGATTGAAGGAAAAAGGTACTCACACCGGAGACTCCGGTAAGTATCCGGCAAGTCTCCGGTGTGGGTACAGTGCGCGACACCACCAAAGTCCTTAGCGAAATTCTTGGAGCAAATCCCACACCGGAGACTCCGGTCTGATGGACCGGAGACTCCGGCCTGGAGAAAAACTCCAGTAAACAGACTTGGACATCTAGCTCCTTTTTGTACCACATTACCACCATCGATAATAAATTGAAGTAAACCCCTGAAATACATCAACACCTATTAGAGTACATGTGTTGTTAACAAACACCAAAACAAGATGATTTAAGCGCGTTTGCACTTTCAGTATACACCCTCAAAACCAGGCGATTGAAGGACCAGTCGAAGAAATCCAAGAACGAACTTTGAGTGCTTACCCGACTGTTCCCAGTCGAATAAACACTCGGGGGCTACTGACATGGGGATGACTCCTGGACCTATCGGGTGAGTCTACCCGGTCCAAGGCCCAAGACCTAGGCCCAAAGAGAGGTGTTATCCTGCGCTACTAGAAGGCCCAACAGAAGCCCACCCGCAAGACTTGCGGGTCAAGACAAGAACTCCTATACGTAGTCTACTAGGACTCATGTAACCCCCTCCTGGCTGCATATATAAAGCCAGGAGGGAGGAGAGAAAAAGGACATCCAATCTGGGATCCAATCTAGAGAGAGGAAGATACAAGCCACAACTAGACTAGGCAATACACGGGATACCCCGTACGCCTCACCATGGCATCACCATTGTAACAGCTCGACTATCTCGCCATAATACAGATCAGACAAGCAGGAGTAAGGGTTTTACCTCTACGAGGGCTCCGAACCTGGGTAAATCTTGCCTCCTTGTTAGCCGTTGAGACTACCGGCGCGTACATCGTTCCTCTACTCGAAACCCTACCAGATCACCCAAGGGATTTGTCGACACGACTCTTCGACAACGGGGGGTCGAGTTGGCGGTGACGTAGGCACCACCGTCGTTGCTGCGGTCACGTCCACGTTGGTGATTGCCGCCTCCACCCCTAGGCGCCTGCTGCTGCGACTGCTGGGGAGGGGCAGACGGCGGTGTCGGGGCGACGGGGACCGGCGGGCGGGGGGCCGGCAGACGCGGCATGGTGATCCCGACGGTGTGGACGACGTGGGAGCGCATGTTCTTCAGCCGACGCTCCTCAAGGCGAAGATAGGCCACCGCCCTCTCGAAGGTAGGGTTAGCCATGAGCGTGAGGTTGGAGGCGGAGTTGTGAAGTCCTCGTTGAGACCCGCCGTGAGGGGTAGATAGGAGGAGCTTCTCCCCCACCTTGAACCCAATGTCGCTAAGCTCGTCGGAGAGAGTCTTGAGGCGTAGACAGTAGGCGTCAATGGTGGCGTCGTTCTGCGGGGTGCCGAAGAACTCTGGCTGGAAGAATAAGATCCGCTGGAGCTTGTTGTCGGTGAAGAGGCCATTGATTTTAGTCCACACGATGTGCGAGCCGTCGTCGTCATGAACGATGATCCAGAAGATATCCGGGGAGATGGTGCGAAAGAACCACCGGATGAGGGTGGCGTCGATGGCCATCCAAGCAGAGTCACAACTCATAGCGAGAAGATCAGCGGTGCCGTCGATGTGGTCATGAAGATCGTATTCGCAGAAGAGGAGGGTGAAGTAGGTTTTCCAGGCATAGTAATTGTTGGAGGCGTGGGAGAGGGTAACGGGGACGTGGTCCGTGATCGGAACGTCACGGAGGTAGGCAGCGGAAGGGGTGCCGTCGGAGGAGTCGGAGGCGAATGGATTACTTGCGTTGGAGACGAAAGACATGTTGGTGGCGAAGAGGTGGCGCGGCGCGGGGAGGTGGCGCGACGCGAGGAGATGGCGCGGCTGTGAAGAGGAGATGGCGCGGCGACAAGGAGGTGGCGCGACACGTGGAGAGAAGAGGGAGATGGTGGGGTTGGCGCGGCGCGGTAGGAGGCGCATCACGAGGAGGTGAGGTGTGCGGAGGCGGGCGGCCGGGGAGGCGGCGCGACGACGCAAGGGTGGCGGGCGCGACTAGGGTTAGAACCGAGGGAAGGCTCGTACCATGTAGAGAGAGAATACAATGCAACTCTTGATTGTATTGATCAGGTGCAACGCACATATATAGGTACATAGGTGACTTGACATACAAGTATGCTGAAATTTAAATACTCAACAAAGTAATCACAAGCAGTCTAACTACAACTCTATATACTCAGCAGATGGAAATAGACACGTGTGTGCGTGTGTTGTCCCCGGAACTCCAGATTCCAACGTGTTCATGTGATGTGTGAGTTGTGTGGTTTATAACCCGTGGACGTGTGGTTAGGCATAGTATTATTAGAGATATGATTAGGACTTGGAGCGGGTCTGCAGGTAAGAATTTGCCACCCCAGATCCTTCCCGTTAGACCTAGCGGGTCTAATATTTTATCAAACACTCCCCATTTAAGACGGATACCCATCGGGTTTGCGGGTTTCAGGGCCATTGCCACCGTAGTTGTAGCCTCGCAGCAGAACATCAAAGCGAAGGGATAATTTTCTGCTTGGTATATATGGAACCATTTTTCTTGACGGGTTGCATATATGGAACCTGTTCCTCCTTCCAAAGTTTTGAGTGGAGACCACATTACATTAGTGGGGGGTGATTCGATCTGGTGTTGGCTTTTGGCGAAGGTTGCAAGACAGGTGGCCGTTCCGATGGAGCCACTCACCTGTTCATGCACATGTATTTCTAGCTGCAACGCGAGGCACGTGGTTATTCTGTCGGTGTGGTTTCGCCTTTGCCCCTTCTCGTGTCTCAGCGTCCACTCCATCCATTCCTTTGTTTGTCCTGTGTCACTCATTTGTTTGGGTTGATACGTACCTCCGTGTCAATCATCATGTCAAAGTAGTACGTATGAGTTAAATATTTAAACGTAGAGAACTAAAAAATATATAATGTCATGAGAGGCGTATACATGATTGTATTCTACGCATGAGCTCAAAACCGAATATACTCTACATGATTCATATACTACTAATGACAGCAGTTTTAAACTTTTAATGGCGTCGATTTAGCAGCAGAAAGCTACTCGTGGGCCCTAGCTGGCAGTGGCAGCCTGGCAGGCATAGGTTCTCCCCCCGCCCCCGTGGTTTTGACCTGGAAGACTTGTAAACGAGACCAGCAGCGCCGCAGCCGTTCTTGGAGAGCAAGAAGCACAGCACTTTCTCCTTTCCATTTCCCCCTTTCCATCTTTATTACTTAACCTCGCCGTCCCATTCTTGGAGAGCAAGAAGCACGCCACCACCCCGCCGAAAGAGAGAGAGACAGGCAGACAGCGCGAGAAGAATCCCTACCCCGGCCGATCCCCTCTCCTCCTCCCCCTTCCCCGCGCGCAGATCCAGCGATGGTGTCCAACGGGGAGCTGTCGCAGCCGGAGGCCGGGGAGTACGGCGTCGCGGTGATGCGCCGCCGGCCCAAGACCAAGATCGTCTGCACGCTGGGCCCGGCCTCGCGCTCCGTCGAGATGATCGAGAAGCTGCTGCGCGCGGGGATGTGCGTCGCGCGCTTCAACTTCTCCCACGGCTCCCACGAGTACCACCAGGAGACGCTCGACAACCTGCACGCCGCCATGGACCGCACCGGGATCCTCTGCGCCGTCATGCTCGACACCAAGGTCCTTTGCTCTTCCCGCCCCTCCTCGATCTGATCTGTGCGCACCTGTCGGCTTTGTTTAATTTTGTTTGTCTCGGTCGGACTAGGTCTGGGGCTGCTCTTGGGCTTTTTTTTTTCAGCGCTAAAGCTTTTTCCGATTAAAATTTGTAGATCGAGCTGTAATATCTTCTGCCGATGCGGGGTTTTCCTTTCTTTTGTGGTGGGCTTTGGTTGGGGTTCGCTCAACCGTTCATGTGTACTTTCATGCGAACAATTTCGCTATTCCTGGACGCGATCTCTGATTTCTATGCTCCCTTGAAGGTCAACTTGTGCTTCTGCATGTAGTACTTTCCGTCACGGCTCTGGTAATTTTGCACGCAATTAAACCGACAGATTATAGACGATATTTTTTAATATCTGAAGATCTAGCCATCAATCGTCTGCATTTGTCATCTAGCTTGACAGTTAAACCCTTTGTGCTTGCATCCCTGAATTTCGATTGGCTACTTTGCTGCCGTTGTCGATTTCATTCAGTTGTCAGCTGTAGTGTCCATTTCCTTGCGTTGTCCAGTTGTGGCTTCACTTCTCTTGTGTTGGCCGGGTGCGGTTGGGGTTCGAACATGTGTTATGTTTTGCATTTATGCTATTATTGCCAACTTTTAGGGTTATTACTCGTCTTCTTGGATTGATCTCGGATCTTTGCCCCCTTGAACTTTTTTTTTGTGAACTGCTGCTTCTCTTTTGCTGCATGTGCATGTTAATACCTTAATGTTACCACTATGGTAAATTTGCTAGCAATTAAAGTGACAGATTGTGGAACGATATTTCTGGCATTATGTAAAGATGTGGATATTAAATGTCTGTATTGGCACTACTAGTAGAGTAGGTTGATTTGCCTGTGGATTTTGGAATTGAATTGACCAATGGAGCAAACTAGTATACTCCTAGCCTAACTGAATTTTGATTCGTTAGCTTGTTGTTATCAAGTATTTTCTTCAACGGTTGGCTGTGGTCCTCATGCTACAGGATACAGCGAGAGTTCCTGTCTATTGATGTGTTCTGTTCTGTTCTGTTCTGTTCTGGACTGGTATGTTTGTGCCAATGGAGAATGTGTATTATGCACATTGTGCTACCAACGAAAATATGATTAAACTGCCAAAATGTTAATAAAGAACTTGTTGTATGCTCTATCATTTTAAAACTTTAACCTTATTTTACAAGCTAAAGTGTAATACTACTTGTAATGTCTTAGCAATGGTTCACATTTGTCTGACAGATTTTTTTGGTTATCGCGACCAAGTTTCTTGTGCACCAACAATTATTATGCTGCCCCTGCAACAGATTTTATGAATTGCGTGATTACAGTCTATAGATTCTTTTTTCGCTTCTATATCACCCGCATTAAGATGTCCAAGCAGTGTCTGAGTACCTACTATATCCAAGGAGTAAGTAATATTGCATGATCCCTTGAAAGTTAGTTAGGCATTTTATTTTAAAATATCCCAATTCTTTTTTCGCTTCTATATCACCCGCATTAAGATGCCCAAGCAGTATCGAAGTACCTCCTATATCCAAGGAGCAAGTAATATTGCATGATCCCTTGAAAGTGAGTTAGGAATTTTATTTTAAAATATCCCATTGGATAAGTTGTCTGAGTGGCAGTATAGTAAACTATTAGTTTGGAGCAGATGTGAATGCATATTGGTATCATGAAGTGGTAAACTTAGCTGGCATGACATATTGTGAAACAAACATTAAGATAACACATATTTAACTTCAGTTAACTTGTTCTCCTTATCAGGGATTAGTTGCCATGCGCTTATCTCTTGGTAATGTAGCAAATGATGGCATAACCTTCAATGGTTTGTGCCATGGACATTGGCGCATATCTGGCTATCCTGGAGACCTGGACACAGTGTAATGGCTAACCTACATTGTAGAACTATTGAAAGATGTAATATAGCCTTCCATGGTTTGTGCCATGGGCATTGGCCCATATCTGGCTATCCTGGGCACAGTGTAATGGCTAGCCTACATTGTAGAACTATTGAAAGATGCAGTATAACCTTCCATTGTTTGTGCCATGGGCATTGGCCCATATCTGGCTGTTCTGGGCACAGTGCAATAGGATAACCTACATTTGATAACTATTTAAGATATAGTATCTTCTAGAAAAATTACCAAGCGCTATCATGCAAATCATAACACTAGCGTAGTAGTTTGACTGTTTCTGTTGTAATAGTAGTCTAGTTGATTGCAACGCGGGTAACAAACCATAAAACAATAGTAATGGTTCTTCACTTCAGAATTGTTAAATAAATGCTTCTAAAATCAGTAACTATGATTGATTGATTCATTGGAGTGTTGGGATCATTTTGGAAGCCGCATTTTTTTAGTTGTCTTTGCTTTACCTTTTATGAATGCATCAACTGCCTATATGATTATTGCAGTTTGTCGTAGATTGGAGGAGCTCCAAATTGTTCCTCATCAAAATTTATGCAAGTTTCTTTCCAGCTTAAATTCCCACAAAAATAGGGACATTCATTTATCACATATCTGGCTTGGTACAACTCTCAGTAGATCACTTTCACATGATACCCATGTATAGTGACTGTGTGTGATATCCTATTGTTACCTGTATAACCAGATCATGTCTTGGAAAAAAAGAGATATTGACATCATAGCAACATGTGACATCCTTGTTTGGATGAAGAAAGTTGCAAAGTATGATTTACCAAAAATTGGACGCCAAATTTCTGTCTCTATGTATGTATTATATGGCGTACCTACTAGAGGTTCTTGTCATGGAATAATTGGCCCTCATATTTTTTTTCTATGTGTTGTGAGCAAACTGTGTTGGGTCAAATGTTGATGCAAAATTTATGTCTGCATGATCAGCTTGATGATATAAAAAATTAAATATAGGTGATCTTATTTTTAATGTATGTGCATGGATGTGTGTGAGCGATCAAATGATTTTTTTTTCTTAACTCTAATATGGACAATCATTTTCCTCATTTTGTTTACACTTGTTTGTTTGATGAAAGCTTATTGATCAGATATTCATTTGTTACTACATTGCAGGGTCCAGAGATCCGTACTGGATTTTTGAAAGATGAGAAGCCTATTCAGTTGAAGAAGGGTCAAGAAATCACAATTTCCACAGACTATAGCATTAAGGGTGATGACAAGACGATATCGATGAGCTATAAGAAGCTAGCAGTTGATCTGAAGCCAGGCAGTGTCATATTATGTGCTGATGGTACCATCACTCTTACTGTGCTTCATTGTGACAAAGAGCAAGGTCTTGTTCGCTGCTGTTGCGAGAACACTGCTATGCTTGGTGAGAGGAAGAATGTGAATCTTCCAGGGGTTGTTGTTGATCTCCCAACACTCACTGCAAAGGACAAGGAGGATATCCTTCAATGGGGTGTCCCAAACAAGATTGACATGATTGCTCTATCGTTTGTCCGCAAAGGTTCAGATCTTGTGGAGGTCAGGAAGGTACTTGGGGAGCATGCAAAGTCAATTATGCTGATGTCAAAGGTATGCTGTTCACTTTTTGAGTTATGCACTGCTGTATTGTATTTCACCTAGCAGATTATTACAATTGACTTGAATGTGCAGGTTGAGAACCAAGAGGGCGTTGCTAACTTCGATGATATCCTGGCACAGTCTGATGCTTTTATGGTGGCAAGAGGTGATTTGGGAATGGAAATTCCTGTAGAGAAGATCTTTTATGCACAGAAGGTGATGATTTTCAAGTGCAACATTCAGGGCAAGCCAGTAGTGACTGCAACCCAGATGCTGGAGTCTATGATCAAGTCCCCTCGCCCTACTCGAGCGGAAGCAACCGACGTCGCCAATGCAGTTCTTGATGGCACTGACTGTGTCATGCTCAGTGGTGAGACAGCTGCTGGGGCCTATCCAGAACTGGCAGTGCAAACTATGGCGAAGATCTGCTTGCAGGCAGAGTCGTGCGTTGACTATTCTGCCGTTTTCAAATCAATCATGTCATCAGCCCCAATTCCCATGAGCCCATTGGAGAGCCTTGCATCATCAGCTGTGCGCACAGCAAACTCAGCTAAGGCGACGCTTATCTTGGTACTTACTAGGGGAGGAACAACTGCAAGGCTTGTAGCCAAGTATAGGCCATCAATGCCGATACTGTCTGTGGTGGTTCCTGAGCTCAAGACCGTCGAGTTTGACTGGATCTGCAGCGACGAGGGCCCTGCCAGGCAAAGCCTCATTGTGAGGGGTGTGATCCCTATGCTGAGTGCTGGCACTGCAAAGGCGTTTGACAGTGAAGCCACGGAAGAGGCACTCAGGTTTGCCATGAAGAGCGCCAAGGAGGCGGGGCTTTGCAACGCTGGTGAATCCATCGTGGCCCTTCACCGCATTGGGAATGCATCTGTCATCAAGCTCTTGACCGTTTGAGCTAGTGGAAGCTGCAAAACACACCATTTTGCCTGGGGAGTATTTTGTTTTTGTAAGGGCTACGCAACATTTTGCTGCCAGGATTTCGCATCCTGGTTAAACCTCTGTTATCAGATTGTGGCTGTTTACTCTTATGAAATTAGAGGCTAGCCACGGAAACAGCAAAACTATTATTGGAGCAGCTTGTTTTGCTGCTGCGACGCTTAAACTACCTGATATTTGCGTCCCTTTAACCTCTGCGTGCTTTATTTATTTTTGTTCTATTCACAATCTGGTATTTGTCGAGTTTGTCTCAAAGTGTCGAATTATAATAGAAGCATTTGGTCAGGTTCGTTAATTCCAGCATGGGTCGAGTTGATTACCGTAGAGTTTGAAAACTGATGAAAATCAGTCATATTGGACAATATATATCGAATTTTAACTGTACAACCCTTGGTTTTAATCTTACACCCAAATGACCCAATGCACACGTGAGGCCAGTTTCGTACATCACACAAAGAAGGGACAGAGAAAAGCTCCAAATTTCCATGGCAGAAGCGCTGCAGCCGGCAAGGCAATCTCAGCAGTTAGTCCTCATAGTATCGGGAGGTGCTGTCGGGAGTGGAGGTGGACGACGGTGATGTCGCCTGCTGGGTGAAGAGGCTGTTGAGCCACTGTATGGACGCTGGCAGCCGGCCCGCGTTTCCTTCAGCTTCCGCACCACCATCATCGCGCTCCACGGCGGCCTCTCCTCCGCCATCGCCACTCTCATTGCCATGGCCATCGCCACTGTCATTGACATCAGCACTAACATAGGTGACATAGGTGGTGGTGCCGCTGTTACTCCCGCTGCCGCTGCCGCATGAGCTCTTCGGTTCGTCGTCGGCCGGCAGCTGGAACCTGCAGACAGGGCACGAGCTGTGCATCTCCAGCCACGGTACGATGCACTGGGAGTGGAACCTGTGCCTGCAGGGCAGCTCCCGAGCGCGCTCGCCGGACACGTAGTCCTCCAGGCATACCGCGCAACTGGCCGCGTCGTCCTCGTTCGACCCGCCGCCCACCTCCACGGTCGGCAGCGCCTCCACGGCATCCTTCTTCGCCGGCGGCGTGCCCTGCCGCCCCGCCTCGCTCTCGGACAGCTGTTGCATCAGCGCGTCCAGCCCGGGGCCAAGGAAGTAGTCCCCCAGCGCCATGCCGTGCTCGCCGAGGGGGCCGGCCGCGAAGATGCTCCGGCCCAAAGGGCTGTAGTGTTCTGCCTCGAGGGATTCAAGGCGCTGCAGCTGGCGCTCCCGGATCGCCTGCAGGAGCCGCAGGAACGCGGTGGCGCGCCGCCGGCGCCGCGAGAAGTCGACGTTGTCCAGCTCGTCCTCTGCGGCAGCCACGGCGTCCACGGTACGTCGGTTGCTGCGCCGGCGCCGGACGGGGTCACCGACCATGCTGTCGATGATGGGCGCCCAGATGGAGATCGAGTTGTCGGAGCCGGGGTACGTACCGACGTGGACGTGGCCGTGGCCGTGCCCGCTGCCGTTGGCGACGCTGCTGCGGGCGGTCTCCATCTCCTCGAGGAAGCCGCTGCTGCAATACGGGCACTTCATCTCCACCCCGGCCTCCGCCGCTACAGGGCTCACGGCCGTGGAGCACATGTGGCACCAGTACCTCGCGGCGACCACAAGCTCCCCCATTGCTCCCGATCTCGCTGCGCCTTCCCCCGTCAATGGAGCCGCTGGCTGCCAGGCAATCAATCAAGAAGGGAAGATCAATTAGAGCTCGACAGAGCAATGGTGGAGGAATCTAAAGAATCGGAAGCCAATGCAGCCATGAACTGCACCAATTCTTGATGGGATTCAAAGAACCATCTCCTCCATCTGTACAATACAAGCTAAACCAAATTGCCCTTTTTGTTTGTCATCGGATCGAATGATCGGATGCATTACTTTACAGGCTCCGGAAAACAACATAAAAGCTGCATTGCTGTTGACATATCATCAATCCAACAAGAAGTCCAATCTCACAGAGACAAATTCAATTAGGAAAACAAGAAACTGCAAGATGAACAGGGCCGGGCATAGATTGGGACAGCCAACCAAACCAACAAACAGGAAACGAATCGGAGGAAATGATGAACACATAATTCAGTAATTCACATGCTGAATCTTCTTTTGTTCTATAAGCATAGCAATGGGGGGAAAACATCCATGAATGGTTGAATCAATCACCTTGGGCAGGGCATGTGGGGGAGAGAACAAGGCCAGAGGGGGGGCTGGCCTGTCCACCTCCTCTATATTAGCAGTATCCTTGGGTTAATTACTGTGGGCTCCTAATATATATATAGGACACGTTGACAGGTAGTAGTGATTAAGGCTCTGCTTGTTCAATTATTGCCTGGGGATGCTCTGGCATTCTAATTTTAAACTGCCTTATTTGTCTGAAAAGAAACTTTCCCTCTTGACCCCGCTAATCTATTTCTGCTCTCTTCTTTTCTGCTAAAAGTGCAGCCAACCCTGATATAGAACATCCCTAAGAGGCTAAGACAAAAGGAAAACGATTTAGAAAATGGCTGAGTGATACCCCTCCGTCTACGATCATCGAGCATGTGCTCGTGACACCATGATTCTTAAAGTGTAGTGGGTACCATCTCAGCTAAAGATTTATCTTTATAAAAAAAAGCTAAAGATTTATGGCATGTAAATAATTAGTAGTTAAAATGGTTATTTGGAACACTTTTCAGAAAATACATACTGCACTGACTTCAACTTCAGATGAGCCTGATTGTTGAACTAAGCAGAAGTAATAATCTGATTGTTGTGAAAAATATTCACAGAGAAAAATTGAAACTAGCAACCAAATTTTGCTTGGACACACAAGATTATTGTAATCAATTTTTCTACGTCTCCATCTTTTATAAGTCTCAATCAAATTAGGAAAGTGTTGGCTGAGATATAGAAAGACCCTATCATAATCTACCACAATATTAATTAAGCATGTAATAAGTGTACCATAGTTTCAATTGACGCCCTAACAAGGGGGAGTGTCCAAATAATAAAGCTCATGGAAGGTGTCATTATCATGATTACTCGCGAGTGGGCTAGACCGAATCTTGGGTGGAAGTGTCACTAGGTTGTGGCCTACCCGGACGATTTGGGAGCTACAAAAGAAGTAGTCGAAGACATAAAAGGGTCGTCGCGAAATGAAAGGGAGTTGCCTTCTTCCTCTAATTCTTTTTACTAGGATATTCTCCTCATATGGGCTGTGAGAAGAGTAAATTTAAATCTTTTAGGCAAACCGTACATATGCAGGGCGAATCTCCTAGTAGGGCGGCCGCCTTAGCTTGATTTTTGGCAAAAACTTTTAAATGCGCCTGCTTTTTCGAGAACTTTTTGATTGGTTGTACATTAAAAAGAGACTATGTGTGAGAAAGTTGCGCTTGTTTTACTGAACACTACGAAAAACCGATTCGAAACAAAAAAAGGGAATAGGTCTCATCTATTAGGAAACCAGATCTTTCTCTTCCGAGAGGGGTTGAGAGTCCCTCTCGAAGATGCAGTTTGTGAAAACGATATTACAATCCTAAGTACAGATAAAACTGTATCAAGATGGGTGAAATCAAGAAAAGGGGGAAGACACCAGATCACTGTTCCTTATTTTTATAAAGTTGATACCTTCTATGTTGCTATAGACTATTACTATCGATTTTTTCGTTTCTTTATCTTTCGAACGTCTTGTCTTGACTCAAGAGACTCATTTCATAAATTAAATGTGAACAAACTTGCTCTGGGTTTACAAAGATTTATCATGGGATTGTCTTTAATTAAGAGTATGAGCATCTATTTATCATTCATACACGGAGAATGCTTTTATATTTGAAAGGAACATCATGTTTCCTTCATGGCTTCTTGATTACTTGATTATGTGCTGCATCGAGCAAAAAACTATTCAAAAGCCTTGATCGATAAAATTACAGAAGATTTTCAAAAAAAAATAGTAGAGCTCTCACAGTGCTTAGGATTTCTATATGTCATTAAATTTTGATTGTTGGTATGTTTTTAGTTCCTACACATATTCAAGTATGTTTCTGTTCTATTGTACCAAGTGATTATGTAAGAACCAAGTGATTATGTAAGAATCATATATACAATTGATGTCCTGGGGATATTTTCATATTTGCATCATTTTTTCGAGATCGCCCTACCTCAATTTTTTTTTTGTCCTTCTCCACTATACATATGCAAGAGTCCACCATCGTTTAGGGTTGTGACCTAGCGCAATTTGGACTTTACACATGAGATAAGGAGGATGATTAGCCTCCAATCTAGCAGCCGCCAAGAGAAGTGACAAAAAAGAAAACAGGATAGAAGAGAACGATTGAAGTAAGAAGCTTTCTATCATGCAAAGTGGTTCATCCTGGAGGACCTGAAGTTCAGGCACACCATATTATCTTTTTCAAGACATCATTACACCACCCCAACTAAAGATTCATTACCATTAGTACTATTTATTGGTTAAACAATTAGTTGGAATATATATAATCATGTGGACCAATAGGTTAAACTAAAATCAAACCCTATGTGCAATTGTTCAAATTTACTAGGTTGAGATTATTTTATAATTTGTTGTGAAAAATATATTAAGAAAAAGGTGAAATGGACAATATAAATAAAAAGTTTCTTAAACACATGCGACTATTATAATCTCAACCATGGCACGAGAAGAACACAGTTTCAATTGTAGACTGCCCTAAAAGGAGATCCCTCCCCATTAATCTTATGTGGGATATCATGATTGACGTGGGGTACTCGAGAGACACCCCCACGGTGGGCCTACTCGGTGCAGCCCGCCAGGGGACACCTTGAGAAGGCCTTTGGGCAGCTGGGCCAAGCCCCGCCACAGACTCCAAGCAGAAGCAGGAGCAAGGAAGGACTTTGCCCAAGAAGTTAGAGAAGCTCGAACCGACTCAGAAAGAGTCCTGCTCATGTACGACCCCCCGGACCCGGCTACCTATATAAGGGACAGGAGGGGGTCCTAGGACGAATAAGTAAGCCTAGTCGATAGCAACGCCAAATCTAATCTGAACGACTCCCTGTAACCTGTTTCACTCCATCGAAATAAACAATCAGGCGGGTAGTAACCCGTCTAGCTGAGTAGTCCACCAACATCTTTTCCCTTACAAAACCCCAGGTCCTTCACCATGGGGATTGTTGAGATACCATCATCTTAATTGGCGCCGTCTTTGAGAATCTTGGGTGTCGGGGGGTTACCCCCGAGTAGGGCAAAGACAGGTGATAAAGGCCGCGTACAGAAGAAAGGTTTGGTCGAGTATCCGACTACCGAGTACTCGCTACCCGGTAGTCTGCTACCCGGTCTCACCTCGAGATGGCCAGACGGAGATATCAATCAGTTTCTACCCTGTCGAGTAGAAGGTTTGGCCCGAGTACAATTGGCGGGAACCTTTGGCGGGAAACTACTCGGGCAGGAAGTCAAAAGAGCCTTTCTGACACAGGATCCCGCGTATCCTGGGTCCGTACTTGGCAGCATTCGAACTACTGTTCACGTGGGGACGGCCTGCCTGACAGTGACAGCATGGAAGCAGTCGGTGCAGGATAAGGGGGGCCTACTCTGTGACTAGGTACAGTGATACCAGTCTGTCCCCTAGTTTTTGCCCAACGACTTTACAGAAGCGGCCAAGACCAACGACCAAAGCTGTCAGGACGTACTCGGAGAAAGGACAATGTGAACAGTATGTCGACACTTGTCTAGGATTTGGACGTATCCGGCTGGGCACCATGTATATAAGGTGCCCCGCCGCCTCCTGCGCGAGGCACGCTGGGAGACATTGAGAGGAAACCCTAGAAACCCTAAGTTCTTGACCTAGCTCTACTTCGGGAGCATAGAGAGGCTACTCGGTGAACATCATTCCTTGTACTGTGAGCTACTCGGTGACATATAGCAATACATAGAGAAAGGCAGGAGTAGGGGTTTTTACCCTCCTCACGAGGGCCCTGAACCTGGGTACATCGTGTTGTTTGTGTTGTGTAGATCTTACCTCACGCGGCTACTCGTCGCGTGATCCCTCCCCGGACACCTCCAGCGTCCATCGTCCCCACATCTTTAGCCATCCCATGGCATCTGCCGTGACACCACCACGACAGTTGGCGCCCACCGTGGGGCAACCAGCGGCGCTGGCTGGAGTTACTGTTCGGACGGGATCTTCATCTGCGGAGCGCGTGGTTTGTGGCCTTGTCCACAGATTCGGCTCCTTCGACTTCGTCACTGACAACGCCGGCTGTTTCGGCGGTAAGGCCATGCCGGAGGGCGGCTCGGTGATCTCCTTCGGCTCGCATCTCGTCTACGTCGCCACCGTCGCCAACGACGCCTACCCCGAGCTGGTGCACGACGCGGAGGATCCTCCCGCGGTTGTTGCTGCTCGTGGAAGGCCTGCATGCAGCTCTGCGTGCTGCGCTGAGGTGATGGTGACGGGCGTGGCGGCAAACGTTGGCGCAGCCGCTACTTGGCGCTGCGGCCGTCGTCGAGGAGGGTTGACGACCCGCCTGCTGGTGGCAGAGATCATCGGCCCTACGAGAAGCAATGCAACTTGCCGCCTTCCACCTCTACGGTCATCCCCGCGTCTGCAGCGCGGACCGGCATGCCCACGCCCACCGACGTCGAGCTCCTAGCCACGCGGGAGCAGCTCGAGCGGCAACGCCAGGAGCTGCTCGCCGAGCAGGCGGAGTTGGAGAAGATCAGATTGGAGCTGAGCCTGGACCAGCTCGAGTACAACAAGGCTCACGGCTTCACGCCGGTTGCCAGGAGGCCCAGCAGGGTAGGCGCAACGCGGCGCAACCTAGGCGCCGAGATGGCGACTGTTGCGGAGGAGCCCGCTCAGTCCGCCACCCGCGAACACCTTCACAAGGCCAAGGTACAGCACGCCCGCCAAGACGCTGCGGGCTGCGGAGGCTGTGGCTGCCGAGTTGCCGCGCCTAGAGGGAGAGGCGCGTCGCAGGCAGCAGGAGAGGCTAGGCGAACTGGTGCTGGAGGCCGCCAGGCAGAACGAGGAGTTCCGGAAGGCCAACCCGGAGCTGGAGCTTCGCAAGTGGTTCATTCGCACGCGGCAAGATCTAACGATCAAGCCTCATCTCCGCATCCTAGCCGCGAGAAGAGCCGCAGCGGGCGTACGGGTAGAGACAGGCAAATGCAGGTGTATGACCCGGCTGCTGCCGCGAAACAGGTTGCTGTGCCGCAGCAGCCCGGGCGGGAACACAACGCTGCAAGAGCAGGCTCTCAAGCCCATCAAGCTCAAAGCCGTGTCCGAGAAGCCGCACGTCCGGGTACTTCTCGGCAACCCGCAGCTCCGCCTACTCGGCAGAGGCTACAGCCGCGTCCAGTGGCACCAGTCGTCAACCCGGTGGAGCAGCCCGCAGCTATGCAGCCGGATAGGTATGATGATGGCTACTCGGCTATGGAGATGGCCGGTTATGACATCCATGACCGTGTGGGTGAGCGCGTGTTGGCGCCTGGAGATGCAAGGCACCAGCTGGACCGTATCAGCTTGTCGGCGCGGCTTGAGAGCACGGGTCCTCCCGGCCCCGAGTGCTTTGGCCCGCGCATCATGAACGAGCCGTCCGTGAAGGGCTTCCAGCTCGCAAGAGGCACCAAGAGCTACAATGGTAGCACCAAGCCCGAAGATTGGCTCAATGACTACGTCACCGCAGTCCACATTGCGGGTGGCAACCGGAGATGGGCGGTGCGCTATGTGCCGCAGATGCTAGAGGGTCCAGCTCGTACTTGGCTCAACAACTTGCCCAAGCACAGCATAAACTGCTGGCTGGACTTCTCGGACGCATTCGTCAGCAACTTCACCAGCACCTACAAGAGGCCGAATAGGCCACAGCAGTTGTCGGCCTGCCGGCAGCGAGAAGATGAGACGGACCGCGAGTACCTTACTCGGTGGAGCACCCTGAGGAACACCTGTGAGGGTGTGAATGAGGCACAGGCCATCACTTGGTTTGCGCAAGGTTGCCGGCACGGCAGCATGCTTTGGCAAAGATTGCAGAGGGAGATGCCCAACACCCTGGCCGAGACCATCAAGATCGCGGATCAGTACGCGCTCGGTGATCCTACTCAGCCACTGATGGACTCCTCTGAGCCGAGAAGGAACTTCAACAGCAACAAGCGCAACGAGTTCCGCAACAAACGCCGAGTAGATACTCGGTATGATCCCGAGGAGGTGAATGCAGTGAACATCGGAGGCGGTGGTGGCCAAAGGCAGAAACCTGCTGGAGCCTACGGGCAGAACCAGAACCAGGGCCAAGGCAACAAGAAACCGTTCCGCACTGCGCAGCCGAGTAGCGGGAACTCCGAGCAGCCGAAGAAGTTTGTCTTCGATGACATGAAGGATGGTCCGTGCAGCTTCCACACTCATCACCCCTCAAGGCCTGCGAACCATACTACTCGGCAGTGCGAATGGTGGGACATAATCAAGAGTGATGGCTTGCCTCCTCCTCCTCCCCTGCCAGCCGCAAATGCTGCTGTTCAGCCTACTCGGGCACCCGCAGCTCGGCCCCCAGTGTATCCGAGAAGGGAGAATGTCAACCAGGTGGCTTTAGGAGCCAACCAGAACTTCAACAATGAGAGATACCGCAACAACAACAACAACTATAACCGCAACAACAACAACAGAGGCAACAACAACTATCAGGGCAACAACAACAATGGCAACAATGGCAACAACGGGGGCAATGGCCCTAACCAATACCAAGAGCACCATGAGAGCTATATGATCTTCACTTCTGAGGCAGTCGACAAGCAGTCACAACACAGGCGGGCCATGGAGGTCAATGCAGTGGTTCCGGCTGTCCCTCGCTACATGTATTGGTGCGACCAGGAGATCAGGTGGACTCGGGCAGATCACCCCAAGGTGATGCCCAATCCGGGTACCTATGCTTTGGTGCTGGATCCTACCTTCCTGGGTCCCGAGAAGAATGTGAGGTTCAGCAAAGTGCTGATCGACAACGGCAGCAGCATCAACATTGTGTATAAGGACACACTCGAGAAGCTTGGCCTGGCCGAGAACATGATGCTGCCCAGCAAGACCACTTTCCATGGGATTGTGCCCGGGATCTCGTGCAACCCGATTGGCCGGGTGTGGATTGATGTGCTATTCGGTACTCGGGAGAACTGCCGCACAGAGCGCCTGCAGTTCGAGGTGGTGGATCATCAGAGCCCATATCATGCTCTACTCGGAAGGCCTGCTCTGAGCAAGTTCATGGCCTCTACTCATGTGGCTTACCTGAAGATGAAGATCCCTGGGCCAAATGGTATCATCACCATCTCGGGAGATTACAAGAAGTCCATGGAGTGTGCCTCTGCTAGCTCTCAGCTGGCGGAATCAATGGTGATTGCTGCCGAGAAGAAGAAGATGTACGAGGTGGTAGCCATGGCTCAGTCCGCACAAGCTGGCGCACAAGGTGTGCCGAGTACTCAGCATGGTACTGCTTTCCAAGCTGCCAAGGAGACCAAGACTGTTCAGGTTGACCCCGAGTTCCCGGAGCGCGTGGCCATCATTGGTGCCGGGCTGGCCGAGAAATAGGAAAGCGCGCTCATCCACTTCCTCCGTGAGAATCGGGACGTGTTCGCCTGGACCAATGAAGATCTACCAGGAGTCCCGAGGGAGTTGGTTGAGCACTCTTTGCATGTGCGTCCTGACGCCAAGCCCGTGAAGCAGGCCTTGCGCCGTTTCGGGGATGAGAGAAGGAAGGCCATCGGTGATCAAATCACCAAGCTGCTGATCAGTAACTTCATCATGGAGGTGCTGCACCCGGACTGGTTAGCCAACCCGGTCATGGTCGAGAAGAAAAAGGAAGATCCCAAGGCTACCACTGCATGGCGCATGTGCGTCGACTACACCGACTTGAACAAGGCGTGCCCCAAGGATCCTTTCCCGCTACCTCGCATCGATCAGGTGATCGATTCCACTGCCGGTTGTGAACTGTTGTCTTTCATTGATGCCTACTCTGGTTTCCACCAGATCGCACTCAACCCTGCTGATCAAATAAAGACTGCTTTCATTACCCCGTACGGGGCTTATTGCTATCGTGTCATGTGTTTTGGCTTGAGGAATGCGGGTGCAACCTATCAGAGATGCATGCAGAAATGCTTGCGTGATCAGCTCGGCAAGAATGTGCAGGTGTACGTAGATGACATTGTCATCAAAACGAATAAAACACATACTCTGCTTGCCGATCTTGAGGAAACCTTTGCTAACCTACGCAAGTACAAAATGAAACTGAATCCGAGTAAGTGTACCTTTGGTGTACCAGCTGGAAAGCTACTCGGTTTTCTTGTTTCTAGTCGGGGCATTGAAGCCAATCCGTCTAAGATAAAAGCTATTGAGAGCATGTCTTTGCCGAGATCATTGAAGGATGTGCAGAAATTCACGGGTTGTTTGGCATCTCTGAGCCGTTTCCTGGGCCGAATGGGCGAGAAGGCTCTGCCTCTGTACCAGCTGATGAAGAAAAGCGACAAGTTTGTCTGGACTCCGCAAGCGGATGTGGCATTCAATGAGCTGAAAGCAATGTTGGCTAGTGCTCCTGTCTTGGCTAGTCCGCTACCCAAGGAGCCTATGCTGCTATACATTGCCGCGACTAACCGAGTAGTCAGCGTGGTGATAGTGGTGGAGCGAGAAGAAGAAGGCAAGAGTGTGCAGCGCCCAGTCTACTATCTCAGTGAAGTGCTGTCCAGTTCCAAGCAAAACTACCCGCATTACCAGAAGATGACATATGGTGTGTACCTGGGCGCCAGGAAGCTGAAACATTACTTCCAGGAGCATCCCATCACTGTTGTGAGCTCAGCTCCCATCTCGGACATCATGGGTAACAAGGAGGCGAGTGGCAGAGTAGCAAAGTGGGCAATTGAGCTAGCTGCGTATGCTCCCGCATATACGAGAAGAGAAGCCATCAAGTCTCAGGTGCTGGCAGAATTTCTTGTCGACTGGGCCGAGATGCAATATGAACCTCCTGCTCCAGTCTCAAACTACTGGAAGATGCACTTTGATGGCTCAAAGGTGAAAGAAGGCCTTGGTGCTGGCGTTGTGCTTACATCACCCAAGCGGGATCAGCTCAAGTATGTGTTGCAGATTCATTTCAAGGCATCCAACAATGTAGCCGAGTACGAGGCAGTTGTGCATGGTTTGCGTGTAGCAAAGGAGGTTGGTGTGCAGCGCATTATCTGCTATGGCGACTCGGACCTGGTGGTGCAGCAAGTCTCAGGTACCTGGGATGCCTTGGATGCCAACATGGCGTCGTATCGTTTCCTGGTGCAGTCAATGACTGGGTTTTTCGAAGGCTGTGAGTTCCAGCACATCCACCGAGCAGAAAACGAAGCAGCGGATGAGCTGTCCAAGTTGGGATCTTCTCGGCAGTCTATCCCGGCAGGGATTGCCTTGGAGCATTTGAGGAAGCCGTCCATCAAGCCTTCCCCCAACTCGGAATCCATCTTTGTTCCCTCTCTGCCGAGTGAAGAATCTGACCCAATGGAGATCGACTGGGAGAGTGCTGCAGGGAACCCGGGGACTGCCACTCCTTACCCGGGGACTGCCACTCCCTACTCGGGGACTGCCGCTCCCTACTCGGGGGCTGCCATTCCCTACTCGGGGACTGCCATTCCTTACTCGGGGACTGCCATTCCTTACTCGGGGACTGCCACTCCTTACTCGGGGACTGCCACTCCTTACCCGGGGACTGCCACTCCTTACTCGGGGACTGCCGTCTTCAACCCAGAAGCTGTCGCATTCATTGAAGAAGTTCTCGCCAATCGATCTGGGCTGCAAAGAAGCGCTCCTACTCCTCCTGTGCAACCACCAGAGCCTGTCCCAATGGAAATGGACGAACCAGTGTTTCCCGTGCGGGAGACACCGAGTTGGGCAATGCCCATATTATCCTTTCTAAGGGACGGTACTTTACCTGAAGATGAGGTGACCGCGAGGCAGATTCAGAGAAGATCCAAGGGCTACGCCTTAGTCCGAGATGTGCTGCACAAGAGAAGTGCCACTGGTGTGCTGCAACGTTGTGTGAGCCCAGAGGAAGGAGAAGAAATCCTGGTGGAGATACATCAAGGAGAATGTGGGCATCATGCCTCTTCTCGGGCCTTAGTCAAGAAAGCTTTTCGGCATGGCTTCTACTGGCTCACTGCATTGCAGCAAGCTGAGGACATTGTGAGGAAGTGCGCCGGCTGCCAGATGTTCGCAAGTAAGATTCACGTGCCAGCATCCGAGTTGAAAACAATTCCTATCACATGGCCGTTTGCTGTTTGGTGCTTGGATATGGTTGGTCCTTTCAAGCCGGCTAAGGGCAATATGACACATATCTTGGTCATGGTGGACAAGTTCACCAAGTGGATCGAGGTGAAGCCTATTCGGAAGTGTGATGGAGTCACAGCTGTGAAGTTCGTGAAAGATGTGATCATGAGATATGGCTACCCACACAGTATCATCACCGACAACGGTACCAACTTTGCAGAGGGGGCAATGGTGCGATTCTGCAGAGATAAGCATATCCGACTAGACGTTGCGTCAGTCGCGCACCCTGCCTCCAATGGGCAAGTTGAGAGAGCAAATGGGATGGTACTGGCAGGCATCAAGCCGAGGCTGATTGAGCCATTGCTGAAAACACCTGGGTGTTGGCTAGAAGAGTTGCCAGCGGTGTTGTGGAGTCTAAGGACTACCCCTAACCGGTCAACCGGCTACACGCCATTCTTCTTGGTATACGGGGCTGAGGCCGTGTTGCCAATAGACTTAGAGCATGACTCCCCCCGAGTAGCCCTCTACACTGAGGTGGAGGCGAGAGAAGCTCGAGAAGACGACGTTGACCTGCTTGAAGAAGCAAGAGAGCTGACTCTGTCACGTTCGGCTGTCTACCAGCAAAACCTGCGGCGCTATCATAGCCGAAAGGTGAACCCAAGGGTTTTCCGAGAAGGAGACATGGTCCTTAGGCTTGTGCAGCGCACAGCCGGGATGCACAAGTTGTCTCCTCCATGGGAAGGGCCTTTCATTGTCAGCAAAGCGCTGCACAATGACGCGTACTATCTTGTAGATATGCGCCCATCGCAGGCGAACAGGGCAGATAAAGCTGGAGAGGAAACCAAGCGTCCCTGGAATGTAGCTCTACTTCGTCGTTTTCATTCGTAAGCAAAGATGTGTATGTACTCTTTCATCCGAGTTGAAATTCTACTCTGCAATCTAAAATTGTTCTCGGGGACTGCCCTCGTCCAAAATTGCTCTAAGTGTTTTTACTCGGTTTGTTCCTCTGTCTATTCGGTTGCTTCACTTCAGAACTCAAAAGTGCATTGAGTACTGTGTTTAAACCTACATGCCAACTCTTCGACTTCGCTGCTGTCCGAAACCCGGCTTCATGGCAAGCAAGAGAACAAGCAAAAGGTCAATGAGCACACGAAAATCGCTAAGGAAGAAAAAGTGCAGGAACCGAGTAGATTGTCGGTTACTTTTTGTTCCTCGTTTTCGTCTTCTCGGCTAAATGGTGGGCTGCGTTATCATGATTGTTCTCTAGCGGCTAAGTATTTGCAGCCTTGTTCTTTAATTCTTGTGACTCGAATACCAAACAAGCGACAAGTCGCAGGTAGAGCAGAGATGAAAAGACAGGGTGAATAAGAAAAGCTACTCGGGGACTCGCATGGAAACACAACTCGGCATTGAGCCATTGTCGTTCAAATTGATTAATGTCAACGTAAACTGAGTGGGCATAAAAACTGAGTAGCAAGCGAAAACAAATATTGTCTGATACATATGCTCCCGGCATCCCGGGGATCTGATAAATGTTCAAGTTAAAAAAGTTGCAGGTGGCCTCAGGTTGAGGAGGCAGTGTTCTCGGCGCTGGCATGGGCAGTTGCTTCCTCGACGGCTGTCTTGGTAGCAGTTTCTTCAGCGGTGGCTTTCTCGGCAGCTTCTTCGTTGTTGGTGGCGTCCGTTTCCGTCTGTACGGCGGCGGACTCCTCCATCTCAACAACATTCTGGGTGGCCGTCTGCTCGGATGTAGCTGTGGCCACCGAGATGGGGCCTGGAGCCGAAGAGGAGCCAGCGGTGTGGCTAGGAGGTGGCACCGTGTCGTCGAGAGCAGCACCCGAGGAGGTGCCGAAGTTGAGTGGCTCGCTGTCGATGTGGGCATGCTCTTCCTCATCGCTACTCGCGACGACGGTGGCCTTGCCCTTCCCGGCCTTGCCCTTGGGAGATTCGAAGTAGCCCGCAAGTTCTTCCTCATCGTCGTCCTCGTCGTCCTCCAAGTCGGCTTCCTCCTCATCTTCATAATCAGTGTCCGGCTCGGGGGGGCCGTCGATGTAGACCTCCGTCTCGGCATACTCGGCAACTTCATAAGCGATCTGCTTGCGCAAGGCCACGCTAGCGGCATCGTTTTCCCACTTGGAGTTACTGCGCTTCCCGCGGATGCGCTGCATGTCAAGGTTCTCGTACCAAGACGCCATGCAGAGAAGCATCACATCTGCACCAGCACGGGCTGCAGAGGCTCGCCACTTCTTCAGCTCGGCCTTCGCTGCCTCCAGCTTGTGGGCGAGATCCCGCATCTTTCTTGGCTGGGGGTCATGAGGCCAGAACAACCTGTGAAGCTCAAAGCCCACGTGCACCAAGTCGGTTCCAAGACCGACTAGCTGATCGAAGAAGCTTTTGAGCACCAGCAAGACGTCCTCGATCTCAGAACTAGTATCTGCCTCCTCGCCCTTCGAAAGGCGAAGCGCTCGGTTTGTGGCCAGAGTAGGCGCAGATGTGGAATCGAGAGCAGGCCAGATATCTGAAATAGCAAATGGCAACTTCAAAAACCGAGAAAAGGGAAACCGAGAAGAGAAAGACCGAGAAGAGAGGATGCAGGGAAGAAGAAAACTTACCCCTCAATTGGCGGCACAGCTGCTGCAGCTTGGATTTCCAGGACTCCTCGTTGCCAATACGTTTGTCTTGGATTCCGCGAAGAGTGGTCATCTGAGCGAAGAGATTGGCATTGGTTTTCTTCAGAGTTTCGCATTCAGACTCGAGGGCCCTCTCCTTGGCCTTGAAAGTGGTCTCGGCCTTGGCTTTCTCGGCGATGGCCGCGTCCCTCTCGGCGCCAATCTTCACAGCGTCCTGGAGTGCTTGCTGAAGTCGGAGCTGCAGGGATTCCATCTCGGTGGTGTGGTCCTTCACCAGAGCGATGGTCTGGTCAGACAGCCGTTTCTCCACCTCTGCTGGCTTGATGCAATCTTGGTGCGCCTCAGCAAATGACTTGTGATCTTCTGCGAAGAGATTGATAAGGTTAGCCGAGAAGTAAAACAGGAAACAGACTTAATACAGAACCGAGTAAACAGCAAGCTCACCTTCAAGTCTCTTTATGGTGGCCTCGGCGTCTGCCACAAAAGCACGGCACTTCTCGTGCTCGTCGACTAGGGCTTTCAGGTTAGCTGCAGAGAAGGAAAGGTTAGGGCCAAAGAAAGCAGGAGCGGGCGTAAAAATAAAACGCAGAAACCGCGTAGCTAAAAGGCCTACCCTGCACTTCAGCCAGCTGCTGGCTGCTCTCTTTGGCGTTCTTGCTTGCGGCCTCGGCATCTGCCTTCTCTTTCTCCAGTGCGGTGATGCGCCTCCTGGCGATGGAGTGGTTCCAGAGAAGGATGCGGTACAAGTTGGTCCGCTTGAGAACGGTATCCTGAAAACCGAGAAGAAAATGAGTTAGGCAAAGCAGAGAAGATTTGGCCCGAGTAGGAGGCTACTCGGAGAGTATCCACCTACTCGTCCCAAATCTCGGGGACTGGGAGTGATGGTGAGAAAGAAGAAAGGCGAGTAGAAGAGAAGAAAATTCAACTCGGAAAAGGCCAAAAGACTTACTGCGTAGCTCTGTTCGATATCCTCGGCATTCTTGCGATGCAAGAACATCTTGGCTGCGAGGGTGGCGGTATCGGTGGAGACGGACATGGGCTGGTGTCCCAAGTCGATCTTGTTCCACTCCACGCGGTAGTGGTCGACGGAGCCAAGAGTCAAGCCGTGCCACTTCTCCTCTCCAAGAACAGCGCTGTCCCACTTGGCGCTGATGTAGCCGACAGTGTCCAGTACCTGCTCAAGACCCTTGGAGGTTATTGGCTTGTCTTGGACTCCCCGAGAAGCAATATTGATGGGCTTGTTCTGGGCTGGATCGAAGGGAGGAGTAATCCTGGCTACAGCTTTCCTCCCCTTCTGAATAGCTACAGCTTTATCTTGGGGAGGGAAACCAATGCTATGTTGGTGGCTAACCTCAATCATGTATTCCGGGTAGCAGGGCTGACCAGCAGCGCGAGCGCCCGCAGAGAGCGCAGCAGGAATTGGGCCGGAGTCGCGGATCACGAGTGCTCCGCCTGCAGATGCGCCTTGCTCTCTGGCCCTTTCCTTCCTCTGCTCCTTCTCGATCTTCTGCTTCTCGGGGTCCTCGGGTTTCTTCCCCTCAGTTTTGGCCTTTGCCTTCTCGGCGACTGCTTCCTCGGCAGCTCGCTTCTCGGCTTTCTTCTGTTCAGCCCTGAGCTTCTTCTGCTCGGCCTTGGCTCTCTCAGCAGTTTCTTTCTCGGCTTTGGCCTTCTCGGCGGCCTTCTCCTTGGCCTTGGCCTCCTCAGCAGCCACCTTATCGGCAGCCTCCTTCTCAGAAGGGCCCTTCTCGGAGCAGTAATCCCTCAGAGCATCAAGGGCCCGTTGCCTGGTTACTCGCCCAGGAGGGCTGGGTGTGTTCTTACCCTGTGGCGACAAGGAAGATGTCGGCGGTGTAGGGTCTTGCACAGTTGGTGGCGCTGCAGACCCGTCACCCAGCGCAGTCTCTAGCTGGGCGCTACTCGGAGCGCCGCCTGGCAACGGATAAGCATCCGTGACGGTGGCATCCGCAGCGGCGTTGTCTCCTACTTGCTGCTCGACAGCAAGATTGTCTCGTGCACCAGCCTCTGTGCTGGTTTGCTCTGGTTCTGCTTCAGGCCGCTCGGGGGCGGCAGTGTCTTGCATATCATGGTCTCGGATCTCCTCGGCATTGCTAGCCGGAGGAGAAGGTGATCTTTCGGGGTGGACGGCAGCGTCCTGAGCTGCCGCTTCGGATCCTGCTCCCTGAGCAGAAGTGATCGGTGCGTTGGCGGCAGCAGCGTGGGCAGTGTTGTCCTCCTCGTCGTCATCGACGTTGATCAGAGGAATTGGGGTTTCCTTGGCTTGGCCGGACGCGCAAGCGGCGTTCACGTCCAGGGGAGCTCTGTGGAAAGAGGAGAAGGGAATCAGGAAGCGGAAGAAAATGGGGAAAATGGTACTGCGCGAGAAGTAAGACGACTGGGAAGGAAGCTTACGCGGTAGTGGAAGAGAGCTGTTTCCTCTTTCTCTTCGTGGTGAGCTTGGTGGGTTTCTTCTTCTCGGGGGTCTCTCCCTCCTCGGCGGGCTTCTTCTTCTTCTTGGCAGGGGGCGCTCGTGCTTCGCCGCCTGTCCGTTTGCGAGTTTCGGGGGGGGCAACCGACAGAGGCTTGACGACAAGGGGCGCATCGCCCTTGTTCTCGTCCTCATCCTCGTCGTCCTCCTCCGCAGCGGCCTCGTCTGAGAAATTCAAGGGAGAAGAAGGAAGAATCAGAAACAGCAACGCAAGAGGTTGATGTTCTTCAGAAACAAACGGGATAAAGATAACAGTACCGTGAGAGCCTTCATCCGACCAAGTGTTGAGGACGTCGCGCTTCTCGGGAACGGGGCTGCTCTGCTCCACGTCATCAGAGGGAGGTAGATCATCCTCCTCGCGATCCTTGGACCAGTTCTCCTCGAGGACCTCGCTGCTTTCAGTGAGCTGGCGAGTAAGAGTCTGAAAGGCAGAGAAGGATCACGAGTTAGCCGAGTACCAGAATAGAACTCTACTCGGGTAGGCGTGCACCCACGAAGCACACTAAGCCCAGGCTTTTTTCTAAGTTTCCTACTCGACGAGGCGTGCAAGCACAAAGCACACTAAGCCTAAGGCGATTTAGCTAAGTGTCCTACTCGGTGCACAGGGTGATTGCTAGTCGAGGCGAAAAGATAAGCTATCTACTCGGAAGGCAGAGACGAAAACAGAGTAAGGGAGACGTACCCGTAAGATTGGAGTCCTGCGGCTGAACGGAACGAACCCGTACCGCCACTTCTCGTTGAGGCCGGTCTTCAGAATGTTCCTGGCAAGCCGGGGAACGTCAGCGTCGTCGATCTCGACGGTGGTAGTCCTGGTGCAATCGCGAGGCCCTCCCATGTAACACATGAGGTGGCATCGCTCCTGCAGAGGGAGCACCCGGCGTTTGATCCAGCACGCCACTGGATCGTCATTCCGGAGGCCATGCGTCTTCAGCCAGCCGAGTTGCGTCTCTATCTCGGTGGCGATCTCGTCGTTGACGGGCTTCTCCTTCCAATTCGACCCGAGTGGAGCACGCTTGCTCCAAGGGGGCAGATTGATCCGATCGTCGACGGGGGCTCCATCAGCGGCGGCAACGTTCCTCACGTAGAAGAACGTTTGCTGCCACATTCGGCAGGAATCCAGCCCCTGGATACGGGGGTGGTTCGTGCCGTTCCGCTGCACCATCATGGCACAGCCGACGTCGGTGGCGCGAGGAACGCCCGCGCTGTCCTTCTTCCCGGCAGATTGTTGGCGGAGGTGGAAGTAGCGGAGCCACGTCTCCACGGTGGGCCTGATGCCGAGAAAAGCCTCGCACACCACGGCGTGGTATGCGAGGAAAACAACTGCATTGGGCGGCAGATGGTGCATCTGCAGCCCGAAGTGGTTCAGGAACTTACGCATGAAGTCCGACGCTGGCAGCCCGAACCCGCGCTCGAAGTGGGACATGAACACCACGCGCTCTCCGTCCCTGGGCTTGGGCACGGTCTCGTCGTCGGGCGCCCGGCACTCCACGCCGGGGGGAACCCTTCTCTCATTCACAAGCCAGGCGAGGTTGGCTTGGGTGATGGAGGAACCGGCCCAGCAGGACTTGGCCATGGTTGCGAGTGGAGGAATCGGAAATCAAATGGGTTTGGTGGTGGAGCGAGTCCGCGGCGGCGCAGAGGCTAGCGCGGCGGCGGAGCGCTCGGTGGCGAAGAAGAACGGGAGGAAGAAGAGGAAATGAGCAGGGAAGGGGAAAAGGAAGTTACCGCGGGGGTATTTATACCCCCTCGGCGAGATTACCGTTACCGCTGCGGGAGTGGGATCGATTGTGGCGTGTGGTGGGTCCTGTGGCCGAATAGAAACGCACACAAGCGCAGGCTGCGCGTGTAACGGCCGCATTTGATCCCACCTTCAGATCGTGGCCAGTAATTGCGCTTGATGGGACACGACGGCCGGTGGGCCCACGGCGTGAAAACTGGACACGTGGCGTCGTGTCTTGGGCAACCAAACGACAAGGTCGTGGATGCTTGACACGTAGGCAGTGCCTGCGTGAAGGGCTGGATGTTGCTCTGCGCTGCAGAGGCTCAGTTTGCGAAATTTCGCTAAGTCTTTTTACTCGGATACAGAGTAGGAAGCGAGTGCTACTCGGAAAAGAGGAGACTCAAGATACTTTCCAGATAGCTACTCGGAGGACCTACTCGGCATCTTGAGGTTCGATGGGTAAGATGCAAAGGCTGGTTTTAAGCTGGCAGAGCCTAGTGAACAAGTTCGCAAGGCTCAACCAGCTTCGGGGACTGCTGTCGGGGGGTTACCCCCGAGTAGGGCAAAGACAGGTGATAAAGGCCGCGTACAGAAGAAAGGTTTGGTCGAGTATCCGACTACCGAGTACTCGCTACCCGGTAGTCTGCTACCCGGTCTCACCTCGAGATGGCCAGACGGAGATATCAATCAGTTTCTACCCTGTCGAGTAGAAGGTTTGGCCCGAGTACAATTGGCGGGAACCTTTGGCGGGAAACTACTCGGGCAGGAAGTCAAAAGAGCCTTTCTGACACAGGATCCCGCGTATCCTGGGTCCGTACTTGGCAGCATTCGAACTACTGTTCACGTGGGGACGGCCTGCCTGACAGTGACAGCATGGAAGCAGTCGGTGGCAGGATAAGGGGGGCCTACTCTGTGACTAGGTACAGTGATACCAGTCTGTCCCCTAGTTTTGCCCAACGACTTTACAGAAGCGGCCAAGACCAACGACCAAAGCTGTCAGGACGTACTCGGAGAAAGGACATGTGAACAGTATGTCGACACTTGTCTAGGATTTGGACGTATCCGGCTGGGCACCATGTATATAAGGTGCCCCGCCGCCTCCTGCGCGAGGCACGCTGGGAGACATTGAGAGGAAACCCTAGAAACCCTAAGTTCTTGACCTAGCTCTACTCGGGAGCATAGAGAGGCTACTCGGTGAACATCATTCCTTGTACTGTGAGCTACTCGGTGACATATAGCAATACATAGAGAAAGGCAGGAGTAGGGGTTTTACCTCCTCACGAGGGCCCTGAACCTGGGTACATCGTGTTGTTTGTGTTGTGTAGATCTTACCTCACGCGGCTACTCGTCGCGTGATCCCTCCCCGGACACCTCCAGCGTCCATCGTCCCCACATCTTTAGCCATCCCATGGCATCTGCCGTGACACCACCACGACATTGGGTGCTAGACTCGAGGCTTCTTCGGCCTCACTTTCAGCGAACGACGACTCATCGATCCGGGCGGACTCGGTCTGTTTCGGGTCCATCGACTTCATCAAGCACTCGCTGGCATCACGCCCAGTATTTGGCTGCATCGACAGAAGCATCGACCTCATTGTCAGTGACCTGAACTTCCGCGTGATTCGCACGGGAGTATTACGCATGCAGGACTCTCCTCGCCTTCAAGCGACGGAGTCGACCGCGGCAAGGATCTCGCCCCACCACTCGGGGAGGAGGAAATTTCAAGCACCCCTACATCTCTGACCCCCACCTCCACTTCGTCGCGATGGTTAGACGATCCAAGCCCTCTACCTTAGACAACAAGAGTGAAAACAAGGACTTGACCGATCCAAGCAAAACAGCAGACACGACCAACGACGGAGTGGACGGGGAAGGCGAGCAACTCTAGGAAGATCCGCCAAAATTCCCGCCACCCGAAGATAAGGACACAAATGACAACGACGGCGGACTCGATGGGCCCGTCCGGTCTGTCGACTTTGGGTCCGCGGCAAAAAAATAGGAAAAACAAGGAGGGCCGCCCTTTGGTACACGTATCAACCGACACAATGGAGTTTGTCACAACCCTAGCCGAACAAGGCCGTCCTCTCCCAAAGATGCTACCGCGGAAGAGTGGGAAGCTTATCGCTACATGATGGGAAGGCAGAATAAGAGGCTTAACAAGAGGAAAAAATAACTAGATAGTGCGCGTCCCCCATGAACGGATGCAGCCGAAAACCCGAGTAAAGGGGTGCAGAAACCACCCGCACCCAAACGACGATCCCGCACTAGCAACATGACAGCTGACGCCATGGGAGGAACTTGAAGGGCGTTGGACCTCGAGAACCACCCGAGGAAACCTAACTCACAAGAAAAGATAGTGCCCAAGACCCCTCAAGAGAGGCTTCTACAAGTGCAAACAGTACCTGCTGTCGATCAAGCCAACACCAGGCGTCCCTCGTAGGGAAGTTCATGAAGAGATGTTGCAGGGCCTCAATATTGCGAGCACGGAGTTAGGGGAGAAATCCACCCCGCGGGGTCAGCACCTGACAGAACAAAACCCAGACCGGCCCGCACACAACGTTACGAGGAGGACGCGAAGGATAGACGCAGCAAAATCACGCAAAACAAAGGTGGATAGGCTACACAGAGAAAGAGCTGCATAAGAAACACAACCGCAGGCCAGTAGAACCCGAGTGGAGCACTCGAGACATAGTTCCCTATGATTCAGATAAGAAAGAACTTTGTGGGCCACCATGCTTCACTCGTGAGATTCGCCAGGTCTAGGAAGCCGAAGCGATTCAAGCTGATAGCCGAAACCCCAAAATAGGACGGCGTCGAGGAACCCGTGGCTTGATTGATGATTACTTGACTGGCGTTAGGTATAAAAAAGGTAACTGAGTAATGGCGATGCAGTACATTCAACTACAACTCGGGCGAGCCGCAAGAAACTGGCTAAAGAGTCGGCCCAAAAATAGCTACAACTACTAGGAATATTTCGAGCACGACTTCGTCCAGAACTTCAAATCCATTTGCAAATGACCATTAACAGTCAGGAAACTGAAGGCATGCAGACAACGATCGGATGAGAACATCCGTGGATATATACAGCGACGGACTGCCCTAAAGAACAGTGCAGAAGACATCAGAGAGGAAATGGCAATTTTCAGTTTCAGAGATGGGATCTGCCGATTGGACTTTAAAGAATACATCGGCCGAGTTTGGGTCAAAACAGTAAGTGACTTCATGGAGATAGCCAACAACTGGGCAGAGGGCGAGGAGTCAACGAAAAACGCCCACCCACCTTCACCCGAAGAAGATAGCATGGACGTCTCGTACGCAAATGAGGGAGGCAGAAGATACACCCGCGACTTAGGACGATTTCGGAAGCGCAAAAACAACGTCTTTGACGATATGGAACGCGAGATGGTGGCCACAGAATTTCCGGGAAGTCCCAACAACGACTACCATAGGCAGGGACGCGAAAACCCCCGGTATCACGAATGTGAGCGTGGGCAAGAATAGAAGCAAGAATGGCATCCGTTAAAGATTCGTGCAGATGGACTGCAAACCATGTCAATCGAGCAGCAACTCGAAGGACCCTGCCCAAACCACATGTACGCAGATGACAATGGAGTTTGCAGGTCTAGCCACAAGCTAAAAGACTGTTGTAGATTTCAACTCCTCATGGAAGCATCGTACAGGAAGCAGGGAGAGGTTCAGCAGGCAGGGTTCCCCGCTGTTCCAGGAGCATTAGGAGTGGGTGCGCCACCACCACCTCCGATGGCAATAGGTGCACCCCCCACCACCTCCAGTACAACCAGTACCCAGATCCCGGCAGGTGATGGTGCAGGACTTGCACTCGTTGGGAAACCCCAAGAGGAAGGTTTGATGAGCACAACAACAAGTTTCTCTCAGAAAAGAAACCAAAGTTGAATCGACCAGTAGGAGAAAGAAGCAACTTCCGAAGGTTGATGCAGCTGAGGTGGAAGGGCGCACTACCGGTTCAGCAGCAACGTGGAACCTACACAACACAATCAATTCACTTTGCACCAACAAAGCAGTGAGGTTGTCAATCTCACCGGTTTTGCTGAACACAAAAAGGTTAAACATATGGTGTGTTAAACAGTATGAGAACAATATTTAAATAGCAGTAGCAGTGTGAAAAGAGTAATTGCAGCGGTTGTATTATCAATATGAGAAAATGGACCGGGGTCCACAGTTGACTAGAGGTGTCTCTCCATAAAAGATAGCTCACATGCGTGGTGAACAAATTACAGCTGGGCAATTGATAGATATTGAAACATGCATGACATGATGATAACTATGTGATTCATGAGGGCATTTCAACAAGACTCATAGACCGTTATCCAACTACATCTATGACTAATAATCCACCCTCAGAATATCATCCGAACAATCTTTGGGTATTAAGTTGCAAGCAACAAATAATCACATTAAGCAAAGTGTGTAATGTAAACAATATAAACATCGGTGTTTTCTCCCTAATGGCAACATCACATCCTCCATCCGTCACGTTTCTATCACTCGAGCACAGATGCAAAGGAGGAATCCCCAAGCTCAGATGCTTGTGTCTTCTTAGAATTTGCTGGGATGAACCAGGAGGGCATCCCCAAGATTTTACCTTGCACTCTTCTTGATCACATTATATCACCCTCTTCTCTTGACCCTTGAAAACTTCCTTCACACCACACTGAAAGTAATTCACATTAGAGGGTTAGTGCAACAATAAAAAATCCATGGGTTATGAATGGGCACAAGTTCTATTGATATTTTTAAACATTATCTACAACCACTGATGTTTCGTGAATCAAATAAATCCACTTGACATAGTAAAAGAGCAAATATAAGAAAAATGGCAGAATCTGCCAAAACCAGAACAATCTGTAAAGACGAATTTTCTCGAGGCACTTACGTTGCTCAGATCAAAAAACATGAAGAACAAAAAAGTTTAGGAATTATATGAGGAATAGTCACAAAATATTTCAGGTCATTGTGATCTTTCTGGAATTTATACGATTTTTGACGGTGGACATCAGAAATCTGTTTCCTGCGCAGAAATCCAAAACCAACTCCAACTTTCATTAAAAACTTTACTTGGCACAACTAATACATGAAAATAAAGATACAAAGGAGTTTATACAGAATAATACAACCCCTTTACTCAAAGAAAACATAGAAAAACAAAGCAAAAATAAAACCACGTGTTATCTCCCAAGAAGTGCTTTTCTTTAACGCCTTTTAGCTAGGCCCAGAAAAGTGGAATCAAGTGTTTTCAAGTGAAGAAGCATCCAAATTGTAATTTGTTAGAATAATAGAATCAAAATTCAACTTCATTCTCTTTCTAAGAAAGCGTTCCATACATTTATTGAGTGGGAATTATAATTTAATATTCCCCTCTTTCATATCAATAACAGCACCAACAGTTCTAAGAAAAGGTCTTCCCAAAACAATTGGACAAGAAGCATTGCATTAAATATTCATAATAACAAAATCAACAGGGAAAAGGCTATTATTAAACATGATAAGAACATAATCAAATCTCCCCAAAGGTTTCTTTCTAACATTATCAATAAGACGAATTTCCAAATAACAATGCTCCAAAGGTGGCAAATCAAGAATATCATAAAGTTTTTTAGGCATAACAGAGATACTAGCACCAAGATCACATAGAGCATTGCAATAAAAATCATTCACTGTCTTTTTAATGATGGGTTACCAATCATCATCTAGCTTCCTAGGGATAGAGGCTTCACATCTTAATTCATCCTCTCTAATTTGCATGAGAGCATTTGTATTATGTTTTGTGAAAGCCATATTCATAGTACTAGAATTAGGACAACTAGCAAGATTTTGTAAGAACTTGATTACTTCAGTTATGTTGCAATCATCAAAGTCAAGATCATTTTTATCAAAGGTAATGGAACAATTGTCCCCCATGTTTCTAAAAATTTCAGCACTTTTATCAGGAACATTTTTAGCAGTTTCAGGCAATTTTGCATTTCTAATAGCAGAAGTGGGAGTATTGGCAACACCAATTACTTTACCACTGATAGTCGAAGGTTTACTAGCATGGGAAACTTCAGTTTTACTAGTGGTGGTAATTGTGCAAACATTAGCTATATTATTCTTTCTAGCTATTTCATCTTCTCTTTCCTATCTAGCATGCAATTCAGCTAACATCCTAACATTGTCATGAATTCGAATTTGGATGGCATTCAAAGTTTTGCTTTCTATAACATCATGAGGCATGACCTTTACTTTCAGAAAATCAATCAAGAGCAAGGCTATCAACTTTAGAAGCAAGAACATCAATTTTGCCAAACTTTTCCAACGGATTTATTAAAAGCAGTTTGTGTACTAATAAAACTCTTGAGCATGTTTTCAAGATCAGAGGGTACACATTTATTGTTGTTTTAGGAATTACCATAAGAATTGACATAACCATTATTATTATTAAGAGGATATGGCCTATAATTATTGCTACCAAAATTATTCCTATAAGCATTGGTGTTGAAATTATTATTGTAATGAAGTTCACATCAACATGCTATTCTTGAGAAACCAAAGAGGCTAACGGAACATTGTTTGGATTAATAGGAGCATGGCCATTCACAAGCATAGACATAATAACATCAAGTCTATCACTCAAAGAGGAGGTTTCTTCAACAAAATTTACCTTCTTAACCGTTGTAGCTCTCTCAGTGTGCCATTCAGAATAATTTATCACCATGTCATCAAGAAGCTTTGTTGCTGCCCCCAAAGTAATGAACATAAAGGTTCCTCCAGCAGCTGAATCCAGAAAGTTTCTTGAAGAAAAATCCATACTTGCATAAAAGGTTTTGATGATCATCCAAGTAGTCAGTCCATGAGTGGGACAATTCTTAACTAAAGATTTCATTCCTTTCCAAGCTTTAGCTACATGCTCATTATCAAGTTGCTTAAAATTCATAATGCTACTTCTTAAAGATATAATCTTAGCAGGAGGATAATATTTTCCAGTGAAAGCATATTTACACTTAGTCCAAGAATCAATACTATTTCTAGGCAAAGATAACAACCATTCTTTAGCTCTTCCTCTCAAAGAGAAAGGAAATAATTTCAGTTTAATAATATATCCATCTACATCTTTATACTTTTGCATCTCACATAGTTCAATAAAACTATTAAGATGGGCAACAACATCATCAGTACTAACATCAGAAAATTGCTCTCTCATAACAAGATTTAACAGGGCAGGCTTTATCTCATAAAAATCAGCAGTAGGAGAAGGTGGAGCAATAGGTGTGCTAATGAAATCATTGTTGTTGGTGCTAGTAAAGTCACAAAACTTAGTGTTCTCAGGGGTAGTCATTTTAGCAAGACTAAAAACAGAATAAAAGCAACAACTAGAATAAGAACTACGTTTTGTGTGTTCTTTATAAAGAGAAGCAAACAAGACAAAATAAAATTGAAGGGAATATTCCCGAGAGGCAATAATAAAGTGTTTATTATGTTATTCCTTGTTTATGATATATGTTTATTTTTCATGCTAGAATTGTATTAACCGGAAATGTTAATACATGTGTGATTAATAAACAAACCAACGTTCCTAGTGAAGCCTCTCTTTTAACTAGCTCGTTGATTAACAGATGATCAAGGTTTCCTGATCATAGACATTGGATGTTGTTAATAACGGGGTCATGTCGTTAGGATAATGAAATGATGAACTTAGACCCTAACTAAGTATAACAATACGATCAAGTCATTTAGTTTTGTTGTTATGTCTTACATTCGGAGTAACATTGTTCCTTAGACCATGAGATCATGTTAATCACTAATACTGAAAGAATACTTTGATGACATCAAACGTCACACCATAACATGGTGACTATAAAGGTGGCGTTAGGTATTCGGAAAGTGTCAGTTGAAGCTCATGGATCAAAAATGGGATTTGTCCATCCAATATGACGGAGAGATATACTCAGGGCCCTCCTGGTGATATCACATCGACACCGCTTGCAAGCACGTGATATGATCACAAGGATGTTATATCACGTGAATGAGAAAAGAGTACTTGTCGGGTAACGAGATCGAACAAGGTATGGTTGATACCGATGATCGGATCTCGGACAAGTAAAATATCGCGATACAAAGGGAAATCGTGACAACGTTGAAAGGTTCACACGATCACGAGAGTCATCGTTGAATATATAGGAGTCATCACGGGTCTCCAGATCCCGCTGTTGATTATTGATCGGAGAGGAGTCTCGATCATGTCTATATTATTAGCGAACCGTAGGGTGACAAAGTTAAGGTTCTATGAAGCGTTTGAGAGGATACAGAATACCGAAGAATGTTTTGGGCAACTCCGAAATTGTTTCGGGGAAAATTGAAATAGTTCAACGGGTTTGTCGTCGAATGGTTGTTAATAGAATTAACTAATGATTTGAGGTGCTGCATGCAAATGTTTGTTAATGGAATTAACAAATATAAATAAAGAAAAAAATGTTTTATTTATTTATTAAAGAAAAACCTTTGGATTTTCTAAGTGGAAAATTAAGGGAGCATGAGTGGGTGTGAGTCGGGCTTCCACTCACATGAAGAGGGGAAGGGGTGGGGGAACACATGGCTGGCCGCACCCCCCCTTTGGGATGCCTTCCCCTCCCCTATAAAACGAGGGTGAGAACTCCCCCTCTTCCACACACTTGCCCACCTCCCTTTCCCTCCACCCGCTGCTCCATTCCATGGTCTCCGTCTTGGCGAAGCCCTGACCGTGGGATTCTTCACCACCACCATGCCGTCGTGCTGCTGGAGTTCCGGGGATCCTCTACTTCCGTGACCCCGATGGATCGAGGGAACTGAGGTCTTCATCAAGCTGAACGTATGACCGATCACGGAGGCATCGCCGAATTGCGGTGCACATCTTCTCGCTCGGGATCGGCGTGAGTACAACTACGCTAAAAACGAGATTTGATCTCGTAACACTTTGAGTCTTTGAGGGTATGTTATCTCAAGACTCTCTTTCTACCCGTTGCCTTTCATCTCCTAGATTAGATCTTGGCCATTCGGGTTTATCGCACGTAGGAAATTTTTTTGTTTTCTATGCAACGTACCCTTCAGTGGTATCAGAGCCAGTTTTATGCGTAGATGATTTTTACGGGTAGAACACATAGGAGTATGTGGGCGTTGATGATCATGTTTTTGCCTCTTTGAGTATTTTATGATCTTAGTGGCATAGTAGGATGAAGGTGCCCTAGACTAAGTTTACGTGTACTATGTACGCGAGAATTGTCTCACTTGTGACTGAGGGGGTGTCCTTTTCTCCTACTATAGTAAAGATCTAATCTACAAAGGGTTGTTAAAAATATGTTATATCAACGTCGTGGCTCTTGTACGTAGGTATGAACGGTTCTATCCTCGTAAGCCCAAGCCACGTAAAATATGCAAAAATAAATTAGAGGCATCTAACTTGTTTTTGCAGGGCATGTGATGTGATATGGTCAATATTACAAACGTTATGTATGAGATGATATCTTTTGTAAATTATTGACATACCAGTTGGAGCCATATGGTTGTCTTATTTTTATGGCCTGCGTGTTGTATATCATATCCATGTGATATGTTGTAATGGACAATCAAGATGGAGGTGTCACGAACCTTGGTGCCACGCCGGTGGAATGATGGAGATCATACTATGATGCACAAGATGAACATCAAGCGCAAGAAGGATCATATCATATCACATTATCCATGCATATGATGTTAATCCTTTTATGCATCTTATTTTGCTTAGATCGCGGCGGTAGCATTATAAGATGATCCCTCTCACTTAATATCAAGATAATAATGTGTTCTTACTTAAGTATGCACCATTAAGAAAGTTCGTTGATTCCAGACACCACGTGATGATCGGGTGTGATAGACTCAACATTCGCAAACAGCGGGTGTTTTCAAGCCTAGCATGTACAAACATGGCCTTGAAACACACGCAATACTAAGGTTCTACTTGGCGAGCCTAGCATGTACAGACATGGCCTCGGGACACGTAACCGAAAGGTAAAGCATGAGTCATATGGATGATATGATGAACATGTTGATGTTCGCCTTTGCAACTACACCGTCTCACGTGATGATCGGTTTCAGTGTAGTGAATTTGGTTCGTGTAATCACTAAAGAAGGCTAAGAGGGATGTTATTTTTGAGTGGGAGTTCATGGGATAATTTTAGAATTAACTTGAACTTAATTTATCATAAACCTAGTCTAAATAGTCTTTGCAAATATGTTGTAGATCATGGCACCACCCACCTTCAATTTCAATATGTTCATGGAGAGAGAAAACTAGCGAACAATGGAAGCAACTTTACCAACTGGGCACTTAACCTGAGGATTCTCCTCACCGCTTGCAAGAAGCTCTATATGCTTGATGCACCGCTGAGTGACCAACCCGCTGATGATGCTTCTGATGAAGATAAAAATGTTTATCTGACTCAACAAGAAGACCACAATATAGTTCATTGTGTCATCCTTTATGGATTAGAGCCAGAGCTGCGAAAACGTTCCGTGAACAACACTGTTTATGCTACAATGGGAGAATTGAAAATGATTTTCGATACCCATGCCGTAGTTGAGAGTTATGACGCTTCAGAAAAGTTCTTTAGCTGCATGATGCAAGAGAACAGCTCCGTTAGTGAGCACGTACTCAAGATGTCCGCGTACGCTGATAAGCTCATAGCCTTGGGAATATCGATTCCCATTGAGCTAGGGATACATCGTGTTCTCCAATCTCTGCCACCTAGTTACAAGAACTTCGTGATGAACTATAATATGCAAAGCATGAAGAAGTCTCTTCCTGAGCTTCTCTCGATGCTTAAAACTGCTGAAGTGGAGATCAAGAAAGAACATCAAGTGTTGATGATCAATAAGACCACTAGTTTCAAGAAAGGCAAGCCAAGGGTAAACTTCAAGAAGGGTGGCAAATCTGTTGCTGCTCCTGAGAAGAAAACCAAGTATGGCCCTAAGCCCGAGACTGGGTGTTTTTATTGCAAGGGCACTAGCCACTGGAAGCGCAATTGCCCCAAATATCTGGCAGATAAGAAGGCCGGCAAAGTGAACAAAGGTATATATGATATACTTGTTATTGATGTGTACCTTACTAGTACTCGCAGTAGCACCTGGGTATTTGATACCGGTTTGGTTGCTCACATATGTAACTCGAAACAGGAGCTGCAGAATAAGCGACCACTAGCAAAGGATGAGGTGACGATGCGCGTCGGAATGGATCAAGAGTTGATGTGATCGCCGTCGGGACAATACCTCTACGTCTACCATCGGGATTACTTATAAACCTCAATAATTGTTATTTGGTGCCTGCATTAAGCATGAATATCGTTTCTGGATCTTGCTTAATGCAGAATGGTTATTCCTTTAAGTCTGAGAACAATGGTTGTTCAATTTATATGAATAATATCTTTTATGGTCATGCACCTGAGAAGAATGGTTTATTTATTTTGAATCTTGATAGTATTGATACACATATTCATAATGTGAATGCCAAAAGAATTAAGTTAAATGATGATATTGCTACTTACATGTGGCATTGCTGCTTAGGTCATATTGGTGTTAAACGCATGAAGAAGCTCCATTCTGATGGACTCTTAGCATTACTTGATTATGAATCATTTGAAACATGTGAACCATGCCTTATGGGAAAGATGACTAGAACCCCGTTTTCTGGAACCATGGAACGGGCGATAGACTTACTGGAAATCATACATACTGATGTGTGTGGACCAATGAGTGTATCAGCGCGCGGTGGATATCGTTATTTTGTCACTTTCACAGATGATTTGAGTAGATATGGGTATATTTACTTAATGAAACACAAATCTGAGACATTTGAAAAGTTCAAAGAATTTCAGTGTGAAGTTGAAAATCATCATAACAGAAAGATTAAATTTCTACGATCTGATCGTGGAGGTGAATATTTAAGTTACGAGTTTGGCATGCATATAAAACAATGTGGAATAGTTTCACAATTCACACCTGCCGGAACACCACAGCGTAATGGTGTTTCCGAACGTCGTAATCGTACTTTATTGTATATGGTTCGATCCATGATGTCTCTTACAGATTTTCCACTATCGTTTTGGGGTTATGCACTAGAGACCGCTGCATTCACTTTAAATAGGGCACCATCTAAATCCGTTGAAATGACACTCTATGAATTATGGTTTGGAAACAAACCTAAGCTGTCATTTCTAAAAGTTTGGGGATGCGATGTTTATGTGAAGAAGCTTCAACCTGATAAACTCGAACCCAAAGCGGAAAAATGCGTCTTCATAGGATACCCTAAAGAAACTATAGGGTACACCTTCTATCACAGATCCGAAGGCAAGATTTTCGTTTCCAAGAATGGATCCTTTTTGGAGAAGGAGTTTCTCTCAAAAGGTGTGAATAGTAGGAAGGTAGAACTCGACGAGGTTATTGAACCTTTTCTTCTTGGAATGGCGAGTAGCGCAGCACCGAAAGTTGTTCCGGTGCTGACCCCGTCAGTTGAAGAGAGAGTTAATGATCAAGATCATGAAACTCCAGAAGAGGAAACTATGGTACCTCGCAGGTCAACTAGGGAACGTACAACTCCTGAAATGTACGGAGATCCCGTATTAAACTTCATGGTAGATGGAGGTGATGAACATGCGACATATGATGAAGCGATGATGAGCCCACATTCCAACAAATGGCTTGAAGCCATGAAATCCAAAATAGGATCCATGTATGAAAACCAAGTTTGGACTTTGGTGGACTTACTCGATGACCGTAAGGCCGTTGAGAACAAATGGATCTTTAAAAAGAAAACTGACGTTGATGGTAATGTGACCGTCTATAAATCTCGAATTGTCGCATAAGGTTTCCGACAAATTCAAGGAGTTGACTACGATGAGACTTTCTCACCAGTAGCGATGCTTAAGTCAGTTAGGATTATGTTAGCAGTTGCTGCATTTTTCGATTATGAAATCTGGCAGATGGATGTCAAAACGGCGTTCCTTAATGGTGACATTGAGGAAGAGTTGTATATGATGCAACCCAAAGGTTTTGTTGATCCTAAGGATGCTGACAAGGTGTGCAAACTTCAACGTTCCATTTATGGACTGATGCAAGCATCCTGGAGTTGGAACCTCCGTTTTGATAAGGTGATCAAAGGGTTTGGATTTGTCCAAACATACGGAGAATCTTGTATTTACAAGAAAGTTAGTGGGAGCTCTGTAGCATTTCTAGTACTATATGTGGATGACATATTGTTGATTGGAAATGATACAGAACTTTTAAAAAGCGTAAAAGGTTATTTGAGCAGTAGTTTTTCGATGAAAGACCTCGGTGAAGCAGCTTATATATTAGGCATCAAAATATACATGGATAGATCAAGACACTTAATTGGACTTTCGCAAAGTACATACCTTGACAAGATTTTGAAGAAGTTCAGAATGGAAGATAGTAAGAACGGGTTCTTACCTATTTTGCAAGGAAAAACGTTAAGTAAGACTCAATGTCCAGCTACAACAGAAGATAGAGAGAAAATGAATAATATTCCCTATGCTTCAGCCATAGGTTCTATCATGTATGCTATGCTACGTACAAGACCGGATGTGGCACATGCTATTAGTTTGACTAGTAGGTACCAATCCGATCCAGGTTTGGAACACTGGACGGCGGTCAAGAATATCTTTAAGTACTTGAGAAGAACTAAGGATATGTTTCTCATATATGGTGGTGAAGAAGAGCTCGTGGCAAGATGTTACGTCGATGCTAGCTTCGACACTGATCCGGATGACTCTAAGTCTCAGTCCGGGTACGTATTTGTTATGAATGGAGGAGCAGTAAGCTGGAGGAGTTCCAAGCAATCCGTGGTGGCGAGATCATCAACAGAAGCAGAATATATTGATGCCTCAGAGTCAACACACGAAGCAGTTTGGATGAAGGAGTTCATATCCGAACTAGGCGTGGTTCCGAGTGCGTTGGATCCAATGGTTATCTATCGTGACAACAATGGTGCCATAGCCAATGCTAAAGATCCAAGGTCTCACAAGAATTCCAAGCATATCAAGCGCCGTTTTCACTCCATCCGTGAACATGTCGCAGATGGGGATGTGAAGATTTGCAAAGTACATACGGATCTGAATGTGGCAGATCCATTGACTAAACCTCTCTCAAGGGCAAAACATGATCAACACCAGAACTCAATGGGTGTTAGATTCATCACTATTTAATATAGATTATTGACCCTAGTGCAAGTGGGAGACTGAAGGGAATATGCGCGAGAGGCAATAATAAAGTGTTTATTATGTTATTTCTTGTTTATGATAGATGTTTATTTCTCATGATAGAATTGTATTAACTGGAAACGTTAATACATGTGTTATTAATAAACAAACCAACGTTCCTAGTGAAGCCTCTCTTTTAACTAGCTCGTTGATTAACAGATGATCAAGGTTTCCTGATCATAGACATTGGATGTTGTTAATAACGGGGTCATGTCATTAGGAGAATGAAATGATGAACTTAGACCCTAACTAAGTATAACAATACTATCAAGTCATTTAGTTTTGTTGTTATGTCTTACATTCGGAGTAACATTGTTCCTTAGACCATGAGATCATGTTAATCACTAATACCGAAAGAATACTTTGATGACATCAAACGTCACACCGTAACAG
Organism: Alopecurus myosuroides; assembly: GCA_028641055.1. Taxonomy (NCBI): domain Eukaryota; kingdom Viridiplantae; phylum Streptophyta; class Magnoliopsida; order Poales; family Poaceae; genus Alopecurus; species Alopecurus myosuroides. Next base: position 357,203,877 of record CM054058.1, read on the forward strand.
GGTGACTATAAAGGTGGCGTTAGGTATTCGGAAAGTGTTAGTTGAAGCTCATGGATCAAGAATGGGATTTGTCCATCCAATATGACGGAGAGATATACTCAGGGCCCTCTCGGTGATATCACATCGACACCGCTTGCAAGCACGTGATATGATCACAAGGATGTTATATCACGGGAACGAGAAAAGAGTACTTGTCTGGTAACGAGACCGAACAAGGTATGGTTGATACCGATGATCGGATCTCGGACAAGTAAAATATCGCGAGACAAAGGGAAATCTTTACAACGTTTAAAGGTTCACATGATCACGAGAGTCATCGTTGAATATATAGGAGTCATCACGAATCTTCAGATCCCGCTGTTGATTATTGATCGGAGAGGAGTATCTATCATGTCTATATTATTCGTGAACCGTAGGGTGACACACTTAAGGTTTTGATGATGTGTTTGAGAGGATACGGAATACCAAAGAATGTTTTGGGCAGCTCCGAAATTGTTTCGGGGGGAATTTAGTTCAAGGGGTTTTTCTTCGAATGGTTGTTAATAGAATTAACTAATGATTCGAGGTGCTGCATGCAAATGTTTGTTAATGGAATTAATAAATATAAATAAAGAAATAAAAATGTTTTATTTATTTATTAAAGAAAAACCTTTGGATTTTCTAAGTGGAAAATTAAGGGAGCATGAGTGGGTGTGAGTCGGGCTTCCACTCACATAAAGAGGGGAAGAGGTGGGGGCACCCATGGATGGCCGCACCCCCCCTTTGGGCTGCCTTCCCCTCCCCTATAAAAGGAGGGTGAGAGCTCCCCCTCCTCCACACACTTTCCCACCTCCCTTTCCCTCCACCCGCTGCTCCATTCCATGGTCTCCGGCTTGGCGAAGCCCTGACCATGGGATTCTTTACCATCACTATGCCGTCGTGCTGCTGGAGTTACGGGGATCCTCTACTTCCGCTACCACGCTAGATCGAGGGAATGAAGGTCTTCATCAAGCTGAACGTGTGACCGATCACGGAGGCATCACCGGATTGCGGTGCACATCTTCTCGCTCGGGATCGGCGTGAGTACGACTATGCCAACAACGAGATTTGATATCGTAACACTTCGAGTCTTCGAGGGTATGTTATCTCAAGACTCTCTTTCTCCCTGTTGCCTTTCATATCCTAGATTAGATCTTGGCCATTCGGGATTATCGCGCGTAGGAGTTTTTTTGTTTTCTATGCAACATACCCTTCAAAAATAAACTAAGCAAAACAATAACAAAGCAAAGAGATTGGAAGTGAGAGACTCTCCTTGCAGAAATTCTCTTCCTCTCCGGAAACGGCGCCAGAGAACTTGTTGATGGCTGACGTTGACGAGGAGGTGGTTGCTTGTTGATGACTTTGAAATCCCCGGCAACGGTGCCAGAGAACTTGATGGCGCAGGACTTGCACTTGTTGGGAAACCCAAGAGGAAGGTTTGATGAGCACTACAACAAGTTTCCCTCAGAAAATAAACCAAGGTTGAATCGACCAGTAGGGGAAAGAAGCAACTTCCGAAGGTTGACGCGGCTGAGGTGGCAGGGCGCACTACCGGTTCAGCAGCAACGTGGAACCTACACAACACAATCAATTCACTTTTCCCCAACGAAGCAGTGAAGTTGTAAATCTCACCGGTTTTGCTGAACACAAAGAGGTGAAATGTATGGTCTGTGATACGTCGAAAACGTATCTCCTTTTTCGAACACTTTTCTTATTGTTTTCCTCTAAACTTGTGTGTTTTGAATACAACTAACACGGACTAACACTGTTTTCAGCAGAATTACTTTGGTGTCTTATTTTTGTGCAGAAAAATCAACTCTCGGGAAATTTCCCAGAAAAGACCCCATTGGTGTTTTCACACCGGAAGACCCCGGCAGCCAGAAGGGGGCCAAAAGAAGAGCCACAAGGTGGCCACCCCCTGGCGCGCCCCCCCTTGGCGCGCCAGCATAGGGTGTGGGCCAACCAGAACCCCCTCGGACTCCCCTTTCGACTACAAATAGTCTTCAACCCTAAAACACGAGGGGGTTCGATAGTTTTCCAGAAAGAAGTCCGTAGCTCCACTGCCATCCCGAACCTCGATTCGGGGATCAGAAGTTCCTGTTCTGGCACCCTGCCGGGACAGGGAAGTGGAGGAGATCATTGACATTGTCATCACCAACGCCTCTCCATCGACCATCCATGTTTCCTCCATCCATGCGTGAGTAATTCCCCGCTATAGGGTGAAGGGGATGGTAGGGATTGGATGAGATCGTTCATGTAATAGTGCCGTGATTGTTAGGGCATAGTGCCTAGTATCCTCTATTAGTGCTATTGACATTCTTGCAACTTGTTATGCTTAATGCATGCCACTTTGGGCCCGAGTGCCATGATCTCAGATCTGAACATGTTATTGAATCACGATGATAATTATTGTTTCTTGATCATACCTGCAAGTTGTTTACACATATCTTTGTTCGGAACCCGAGGCCCCGAAGTGACAGAAATTGGGACAACCGGAGGGGATGTCTGTGATGTGAGTATCACATGTGTTCACGGAGTGTTAATGCTTTGCTCCGGTGTTCTATCAAAATGAACACCTTAATTACCAGTAGTTCCCTTGAGGCCCCGCTGAAAACGGGCTGGTAGGACAAAAGATGTTGTGCAAGTTCTTATTGCGAGCACGTACGACTATTTACGAAACACATGCCTATGATTACTTAGTGCTTGTATGCTTTATTTTATTTATCTGCAATGACCATGTCTTGATTATTATATGAACTATATTATCCATGCAACGCCCGTTCATCCATCCCTATGCCTATAGTATTTCATCCCGTTGTTTACTTCAAACACTACTGCTGCTGTTTTCATTCCACTGCTGCTATTATTTCACTACTGCTGCTACTATAAAACTGTTACTACTGATAAATCACTGTGAACAAAAGTACTTTCAGGTGCAGGTGAATTGACAACTCACTTGTTAAGGCTCACAAATATCCTTTGGCTCCCCTTGTGTCGAATCAATAAATTTGGGTTTTACTTCCCTCGAAGACTGTTGCGATCCCCTATACTTGTGGGTCATCAAGACTATTTTCTGGCGCCGTTGGCGGGGAGCATAGCTTTATTTACGAGCTCACCAGAGAGTATTATTATCTACTGCCATCATGCATCATGGGTAAGACTCGTGATGGAATGTTTCCTATATTACCATCCACTACAAGAAGAGGTACAACTCTGAACACCACTGTTGCTTTTGATTCACCGTCTGTTATAAGTAAGCTGCTTACACCACCACATGCTACACATGCTACTTCTGCTAAATCTGAAAAATATTTTCGATACTTTTGATGATGCTTATACCGTGCTTGATGAGAGTGGTTCTCTCGGTCCTTTCTTAGATGCTACTATTGCTAAAGCTAAAAATATTGCAAACACTGAAACTCCTGATAAAAATCTTGTTACTCCTGCTGTTTCACCTGAGCTTATAGAGAATCCTAGTGATGATTTTGATGATTCCTATATTGATCTTAATGATGAAATATATGCTATGAAGGATAAAGATGTTGTTATACGTCTTATTGAAAGTCGTGTTGTTAAATATAAATTATCTCCTGATGCTAAGTTTGCCACTTCTCCCATTAATATTAGGGATAAGGATTATGATTTATCTCTTGATTTATCTTATATATCTATTGTTGAGAAAGAACCGTTTTGTGGTACTGAAAATGAAAGTGCTATGAAACATATGAATGATCTCTCCTCTTTTATTAGTCTATTCTCTGATGATCTTAAGAAACGTAGCTACTTTGTTGCTAAAATATTCCCTTTCTCATTAAAACTTGGAGCTAAAACTTGGTTTAATAATTTGTCTCCTGGATCTATTGATAGTCCTATTGGTTTGGTAACTGTTTTCTTTCAGAAATATTTTCCTGCTAGTGCTCAACATGCTGCTTTACAAAATATATTTAATTTCAAGCAATTGGAAGGAGAGAAATTGCCTGTATCTTGGGCAAGGTTCTGTTCTTTAGTTAGGGCTACACCTGGGCATAAGCTAGAAGATAATAAACTTCTTGATATATTCTATGATGGACTAACTGTTGAATCTAGGACATACCTGGATAGTTGTGATGGTTGTGTTTTCAGGCAAAGAACTCCAGAAGAAGCTGAGGAATTAATGTCTAAAATAAGCCAAAATCATGATGATTGGACTATGGTTGAGCCTGAGCCGACTCCTACTCCAGTATCAACACCAACACCAACACCCAAGAAGAGGGGAATGATTGAATTAAATGATGAAGTGATGAGAGAAGCCACGAAATCTCTTAAAGAGAGGGGTATTAAATCTGAAGATGTGAAGAATCTTCCACCTATAGAATAATTATGTAAGCCAATCCCTCACTCATCCACCATTGAGGTACACTCTCTCCAATATTTTGATAGTAGAGATATTCCCTATAACAAACCTCCTGATCAATGTTTAGATGAATTTGATAATTATACTATTAAGCAAGACAATTTTAATATGAGAGTGCAAAATCACCTAATGGAAAACTCTAGATCTATTGATAATTTGCATGGTATTATAGGAAGAATCTCTAATGATGTTAAAATGCTTGTTAAACATTTTAAAATGGTTCAAACTCAAATAGATCAACTTGCTAAAGTGCAAACAGATTTGCTAGTTAATGCTTCTAAAGAAAAACATGCTTATGAAATAAGAACTAGAAGTGGTATTGCCACACAAGATCCTTTATATCCTGAGGGACATCCTAAAAGAATTGAACAATATTCTCAGCAAACTCATAATAATGTTATTCATACTAAGAAGAAAAAGAAGAAGAAACATAAAAGTGTTGTAGAATCCTCTGAACTTGCTAAAGATCCTAATGTATATCTATCTCTGATGCTAAAACTGAAAGTGGTAATGAAAAGAATGATGCTTCTGATAAAGAGGAACTTGTAGCTGAACCTGAAAAGCAAACTAAAACTGCAAAGTATACTAAGGAAGATTTCATTGCTAATAAACATGGTAATGAGAGAGAACCTTGGGTACAAAAACCAATGCCTTTTCCTAATAAGAAACACAAATCTAAGGAAGAAGAACATTATAACAAGTTTTGTGAATGGATGAAACCTTTTTTCTTGCAAATTCCTTTAACCGATGTTATTAAATTGCCTCCTTATGCAAAATATATGAAATATATTTTCTCTAACAAAAGGAAGATTCCTAATGAGGAAATATCCACTATGCTTGCTAATTACTCTTTTAATGGCAAGGTTCCTGAGAAGCTTGGAGATCCTGGTATACCAACTATTACCTGTTCTATTAAAAATAATTACGTTACAACTGCTTTGTGTGATTTGGGAGCTGGAGTTAGTGTCATGCCTTTTACTCTCTATAAAAGACTTCTCCTAGAAAAATTGATACCAACTGATTTATCTTTGCAAATTGCTGATAAATCTACTGCTATTCCTGTGGGTATATGTGAGGATGTTCCTGTTCAAGTTGCTAATAATTGTCTGATATTAACTGACTTTGTTGTGTTGGAAATGCCTGAAGATGATAATATGTCTATTATTCTTGGAAGACCTTTTCTTAATACTGCAGGGGCTGTTATTGATTGCAATCAAGGAAAACTTACTTTTAATGTTAATGATAAATAACACATTGTTTATTTTTCCAAGAAGATTGATAGAAAATATGGTCTAAATTCCATTGAAAATATTGAGACCATCAAGATTGGAGAATTTTATTATCCTATTCCAAAGCCACCCAATGAATATGAAATTATTATGATTGGGACTATGTCTATCAAGGTTGAGGTAACATGAGTATTTAGTGAGAAACAAAGTTTTGTTTCATATAAAATTATTTTGCTAGCAAGATTTGATCACCCTTGTTAACAAAATGATTTTAAATGAAGTAGGCAATGTTTTCAATATGTTTTCACCTTCCCCATTATGTTTTCACCATGTTTACTTCTGTTATTACATTGCTACTTGAGTACAATCATGTTTTCCACCATCCTTATGCATGTTTTCCTGATGTTTTCACCCTGATTACTGAGGTTATGCATGTTTTCACCACCCATACTTTTGTTTTCACCACTACCACCTTTGTTTTATTTGGATATTCTTCCATTAGAGTGTCATAGAACCTCTGTAGTGCTGGTTTTGGTTTTGTTTTCCACCTTTTCACTTTCGTTTTCCCGTTTTTTATTAATTATTAAAAATCTGGAAATACCACAAAAAATAAAGTTTCTCGAAAAATTCCAGAAAAAGTATAATAAATTTTTATGTAAAAAATGAGGCAGAAAGCCACCTCGGAGGCCCCAGGGGGACCCACCAGTCAGGCACACCACAGGGTGGCGTGGCGAGCCCCTGGTGGCGCCAGCACATGGTGTGGGGCCCTGGCCCTCCACTTACTCTCTCCACTGCCCAAGTCTTCTCTCTCACCTCCCAAACTGAAATTTTTTCCTCGATCTCGTGTTCTTGGTGTTCTTCCTCTGGATTTTTGATCTCCTTCTTCAGCCCATCAATTGTGATGATATTTGGTGTGTTTGATCTCCGGTATGTGACTCCTCCGATGATCCAAGTGAATTTTGTTTAGTGAAGTATTTCTTGAGTATTTTGCCAAAGTAGGTGACAGCTTATGTGAGCTTGCATGCTTGATTTGAGTAGAAATAATATAGTTTTGATGTATGTTTAGCTCTCATATAGGTCCCTATTGTAGTTTCCACCTCATAGTTGTTTGAAATTAATTTTTGTGATGATTCTTGAATTTTTTTAGAGATGGAGCACAATGCTTATCAACTAAACCAGCATGAGTTGGAGTTGCATGAGGTCATGCTCGTGCGCCGTTAAGAGAGGGTGTTCCCATCAATCTATCTGTGTCAGGAATTCATGAGGATCACGGAAATTTCGCAGGATTTTAACACCCTTGTGCATAATGCAGTCTTGGACCGTTTCATTGAGGATGAGCCCATCCAATATGTGAACCTAACTATGTCTGTGGTGTAGGATTTTCGTTTTAAATGGTCCCCAACTAACCCAATGGTCCATTATAAAATTTACAATAAAGCTGTGAGCCTGCCTTTTAGTGTTTTTTGTGCAACTATAAGGTACCCGAGTGGGGGTCTTGTGAGAAGATAAGTGGGCAGCCCAAACCACTACTGGATTTATATGGAGAGATTTGCCAAGGCAGAAGCTTCACAAGGGAGAGTGGTAAAATTCGTGAAATTCAACTCCCTAGCATTCGATACTTTGCCTACTTTATTTCTAAATGTGTGTTAGCTAGACAAACTGCTAGCAAGCTACCTGTCTATGATTTGGCGTTTATTGCAGCTGCCTTAAGATGTAATAGGTCTTACAATTTTGGCTCTTTGATTGCTTACCGTCTCTCACATAACCATGAGAAGGGCGGAGTTTGTGGAGGTCTTATTGCCTCGCACTTACTAGCTTTGCATGGTTTGGAGCCACACCCTCTAGACTTGCAGTTTCCTATAGAGAGGCTTAATATTTTTCCATGGTTCAACATAAGTTTCTTTCTACCCATGCTCACTTACATAATTTATCTTTTGAATTAACTTTCTCCAAACGACCCGGATGGAGAATTGTCAAAACTGTTAGGGAAGTACTTTTGCCAGCACCTCTTTTGTTTAATCTTAATAACAGTCAAGGATGGGAGGTTTTTGAGAGTGAGCTGGACACATATCTGGAGCATCACCCCCAGCAAGGGGAGGATGCCGACGAGGGGGGCGATGGTGATTTCATCTAGCCCTACGACGCCACGGGGATCCCATACCAGCACCCCGGTTATAACTATGCGCCAGCTGCTTCATCTTCTTCTTAGGCGCCCAAGTACGACCACACGAGGGACGACCCACCGCAGTGGGGATATTTCCCGCGCTTTGATTGATCTCCACTTAGGCCAAAAGCCTAAGATTGGGGGGAGGTATACCGACATCACACTCATTTATATATCATGTTTCAGTCAGTTCTTTGTATATCCGTGTTTTCTTTTCTCTCGTTTGTTTTAGTTTCTCTTTGTTTCTTTCGTTTGTTTTTGTTTCTTTCATTTCTTTTGTTTTTATTGTTTTCCAAAACACAAAAAGACCAAAAATGTCTCTATTGTTTCTTTTTGTTTTCTTCTTTAGTTTCTTTATTTGGTTTTCTTTCTTTAAGTTGCAGTTTAATATTCAAAAATCCAAAAATATTTTGTTTTGTTTGCTTGTTCTCTTTCTGTTCGTGCTTTAATTGAAAAACCCAAAAATATTTGTTGTTCTTCTTTGGTTTTGTAAAGTTGCTGCAGAGTTCAACAGTCGTCCGTGACTCCATTAGAGCTTGATTTCCATTATATATTATTCGAGCCAAAGTGAAGAGCAATAATGACGATCTACGGCAATTCAAGTTGTGGTGAGAGGCTGGTATAAAATCCATTTGCTTTAATTTTTGTACATATATCCATTTATGTGAGCATGCTTAGTTTGTTCGTATAAGATATATGTGACTGAATGGCCGCTTAATAGTTCATGCTCTCTCATGTTTTGTTCCAATTTATTAATGGTAAATGGCATGTCATATAAATATTTATTTGCATTATTCTCTTCATAGAAGGACATGATATTATGGTAGCCTCCTCTGACTGTTTCATTTGAATCGACTTGGCACATGCTCACGCATGCTAAGACTGAAAACAAAAAGTCAATAAGCCTCGATGATTTATTTTTCCTCAGAGTTCTAGTATCAATTTTATGCCTCAGTTAATTTTACTTTGTCGTAAACATGATTATGATAGTTGTTGCTCTCTTGATTGCCGCTCCCTGTCTATTGCTAGCCTTGACCTGTACTTAGTATGAGCTCTACTCGTGCATATAACTCCCTAAAACCAAAGTTTTCCAAATGTGTCCACCATACCTACCTATATGTGGTATTTAATCGCCACTCCAAGTAAATTGCTCATGTGCTACCTTTAAAACCTGCTAAAAATTATTTCTGTTTTGTGCCCCTGTTTTAGCTCATGAGGACGTAAATAGAGAATATTAATCTCACTTGTTGATTGGATTTCACACCCTGGATCAATGGCTTCATCCGCTTATCTTAATGATAGAAGAGCTCGCAGCGGGGTGCCTAGCCCCAAATTAATACATACAAATTCTCTTCACTCTTTTTGCCCTGATTTATCAGTCAAAGCATAATTGTGTAAACAAAATAGAAAGTGGGATGACCTTCTACCTAGATGCGTCCTTCACATGGGAGCCGCTCTTGTGAATCCAGTTGGCTTGTGACGTACGGTATTGTCTGTTTACCATTCTTTGACATAAGCATACACCTCTCTCAAAATGTTTTCAATACCACTGTTTAATAAAATAAAAAGCTCTAGCACATGAGTGATCCATGCTTCCCTCTGTGAAGGGCCTTTCTTTTACTTTTATGTTGAGTCTCCTCCATATTCTTTGAGCACTTTCTTGAGAGCACAATGGTCATTGTTAGTGTGATGTGTTTGTCCCAAAGTACGGTTGATTGTGGTATAACTTTGATACTTGTATCTTTGATATCTTTACTTCTAGTCTTCCCTTGAACTTCAGAGGTTCCCTGGCATTTATGTTTTGCCCCACACTTGAGGGCAAGCAAGATACCACTTTATTAGATCCTTTTTATGAATATTGCAATCTTGCAAATAGTTATGGTTCATGTTGTTTATTATTAATATGTTGTTATCTCCTCATGGTCTGCATAGCTATTAAGTGACACTATCTTGCATGTATCTTATCATGAGCATAATTAAGTATTTGATCATATAGTGAGTATGTTTATTTCACATGAAACAAATGTGTTCGTAAAAGTCTTTTATCGCACTCAGTTGTCACTGAATTGGTTCAGGACAAGCAATAAGCTAAGCTTGGGGGGAGTTGATACGTCGAAAACGTATCTCCTTTTCTGAACACTTTTCTTATTATTTTCCTATAAACTTGTGTGTTTTGAATACAACTAACACGGACTAACGCTGTTTTCAGCAGAATTACTTCGGTGTCTTGTTTTTGTGCAGAAAAATCAACTTTCGAGAAATTGCCCAGAAAAGACCCCATTGGTGTTTTCACACCAGAAGACCCCGGGAGCCCGAAGGGGGCTAGGAGAAGAGCCACAGGGTGGCCACACCCCCTGGCGCGCCCCCCTTGGCCGCGCCAGCATAGGGTGTGGTCCACCCATAGCCCCCGCGGACTCCCCTTTCGACTACAAATAGTCTTCAACCCTAAAACACGAGGGGGTTCGATAGTTTTCCAGAAAGAAGTCCGTAGCTCCGCCGCCATCCCGAACCTCGATTCGGGGATCAAAAGTTCCTGTTCTGGCACCTTGCCGGGACGGGGAAGTGGAGGAGATCATGGACATCGTCATCACCAACGCCTCTCCATCGACCATCCATGTTTCCCCCATCCATGTGTGAGTAATTCCCCGCTGTAGGCTAAAGGGGATGGTAGGGATTGGATGAGATCGTTCATGTAATAATGCCGTGATTGTTAGGGCATAGTGCCTAGTATCCTCTATTAGTGCTATTGACATTGTTGCAACTTGTTATGCTTAATGCTTGCCACTTTGGGCCCGAGTGCCATGATCTCAGATCTGAACATGTTATTCAATCACGATGATAATTATTGTTTCTTGATCATACCTGCAAGTTGTTTACACATATCGTTATCCGAAACCCGAGGCCCCGAAGTGACAGAAATTGGGACAACCGGAGGGGATGGCTGTGATGTGAGGATCACATGTGTTCATGGAGTTTTAATGCTTTTCTCCGGTGTTCTATTAAAAGGAACACCTTAACTACCAGTAGTTCCCTTGAGGCCCCGCTGAAAACGGGCTGGTAGGACAAAAGATGTTGTGCAAGTTCTCATTGCGAGCACGTACGAGTATTTACGAAACACATGCCTATGGTTACTTAGTGCTTGGATGCTTTATCTTCTTTATCTGCAATGCCCATGTCTTGATTATTATATGAACTATCTTATCCATGCAACACCCGTTCATCCATCCCTATGCCTACAGTATTTCATCCCGCTGTTTCCTTCAAACACTACTGCTGCTGTTTTCATTCCACTTCTGCTATTATTTCACTACTGCTGCTACTATAAAACTGTTACTACTGATAAATCACTGCGAACAAAAGTACTTTCAGGTGCAGGTGAATCGACAACTTACTTGTTAAGGCTCACAAATATTCTTTGGCTCCCCTTGTGTCGAATCAATAAATTTGGGTTTTACTTCCCTTGAAGACTGTTGCGATCCCCTTAATTGTGGGTCATCAGTGTGGAAAACAGTATGAGAACAATATGAAAACATCAGTAGTAGTGTGAAAACAGTAATTGCAGCGGTTGTATTATCAGTATGAGAAAATGGACCGAGGTCCACAGTTCACTAGAGGTGTCTCTCCATAAAAGATAGCTAACATGCGTGGTGAACAAATTGTAGCTGGGTAATTGATAGATAAAGAAACATGCATGACATGATGATTACCATGAGATTCATGCGGGCATTACAACAAGATACATAGACCGTCATCCCAGTGCGTCTATGACTAATAATACACCCTCCGAATACCATCCGAACAAACGATGGGTATTAAGTTGCAAGCAACAGATAATCGCAGTAAGAAAAGTGTGTAATGTAAACAAAGTAAACATCATTGTTTTCTCCCTAATGGCAACAACACATCCTCCATCTGTCATGTTTCTGTCACTCGAGCATAGATGCAAAGGAAGCATGAACCCACTATCGAGCATAAATACTCCCTCTTGGAGTCACTAGCATCTACTTGGCCAGAGCATCTGTTGGGAATATGCCCTAGAGGCAATCATGTATGATGTAATTCCCACTGTATTCATAAAGTTATTAAGTCGTCCTTGTTTTGAACATCTGATATATGTCATTGAATATGTGATTCGATTGTGGAACTATATATTCATGTTGTTCATACTAGATTGTCCTTGGTCATTTAGGTTGTGCTGGACACACACCCTAGACTAATGTGAGTGTTGGCTGATGACATGGTTCCACTTGTCATGGGCATGGTGATGTCATTCCAACGTTCACGGACTTGGCTAAAGAGTTTAGCAAGTCAGACTGACCCACATTGAGATGCAACGAGCAAGTCGTCATTTGCATGTCTCAATCAATGTAATCCTTAGACCTGAGGTTGTCACACAATCCGAGTTGTGGATCACCGACTTAGGTTCTGTCAAACGTTGTTCTGTGACAAGGCAACTATAAAGGCAGAGTTTGGGTCGAATGAGAAGCAAACTGCGTGATGTGGATAATGAAGATGGGATTTTGCCCCTCCGAATGGAGAGATATTCTCTGGGCCCTCTCGAGTGATATGATTCAGGAAGCATGGCCATGTGCGACTCAGTTAAATGTTAACTGTGTCAGTTGACTAAGAGTTAGTCAGATGAATCACATATCGCGGATCGAGAAGAGAGTCGAACTATTTAAGGGATGACGATAAATCGCCTATAGTTCGACAAGGTATATCGTGAGGCAAAAGGGACTAAGATGAATATCACATTGAAAGGTATGTCGTCATGACTCAATGGGACTTGGGAGTCGGCACGTTCTGCTAGGAGCCGCTACCGATTGATCGATTGAGAGTCGGACTCCAATCGTGTCCAAGTCGCCATGAGCCTGCAGGGTCGCACACTTAAGAGCGGGAGCAAGTATTGGTTGGGTTGGACCCGAACCGGAAATGGACTGATTTTGTGAGTCGGACTCACAGAGGGAATGGGCCACAAGTGTTGTGAAGCCCACTACCATTCGCTATATAAAGAGGGGCGCAGGTTGCCCAGCGGGCACGTTAGTCCACTCTCCCATGCGTTGGGAACCCTAGCCCCACTCAGTCCAGCCGTCGCACCGGACCTAGCAGTCCGCCGTCGGAGCTCCTCCTCGTACGTGTGGATACCGGCAGAGGTGCTGTACGTTCAGCACTTCGACGTTCGAGGGATCGGATCGGCTGGATCGGATCGTAGGACTGCACTGCCCCGACGCGCTGCATCGATAATCCGCACCTGCGCGTCTAGTGGTAATACTCGTGGCCTTCTACCTCGGCTAGATCTTGGAAGTACCGCGTAGGAAAAAGTTTTCGTTTATCTCTACGCGTTCCAACAGTGGTATCAGAGCGGTAGCTTCTGGTATTAGGCCCGAGATCCGTACATATGTGATATGTAGTTAGCGTTAGATGTGATCTAATTGCTGTTTTGGTGGTCGTTCTATGAGATAGATCGGTTTTGTACAAGGTTGATTGGATCAATCGTACTCGGGGTTAATGGATGATCAGGTTTCCGTGATCATACTGCTAAGGTCGTGGAACAACTTACCCCTACCGGTCGGTTTCCGCCATCGGGGTATACCGTGACACATAAATCCAGTTGCGGTGATCGAAGATCAAAGAGTTTGGTCGAATCGGAATACGGATCAGATTCGGGTAAAATCGTTTTATCCGATGAAGAAATCCATGATCGGAATGCAGATCGGGACCGCCGGCTTCGCCCTGTCGTAGCGCCTTAGATGTCGTTGCGAGTTTCACAACGCCGGTAGATATCGTATCTATGCATAACTTGTTTTTGCAGGAAGTTGTGAATGGTATGGCTTATGTGCATGTGATGTGTGTAATCCATACATGATCTGCGTATCATGTTTATGTCAGCCGGCTGGAGCCTAGGTGCTGTCATTTTATTGTATACCGGCCTGCGTGTCGGATTCTCTATGTAAATTTTCATTTACTAGCTAGTGTAGCTTGTTGGAGAACCCGGAAGGCATGCAAGTCGATGTACAAGTCGGCTACATGGAGTAAGATGGCACGTGACAAGAGTTGGCACGAGTCGACTTACAAGCTTTGTGGAGATGGAGATCACCATGAAGAGAGCCATACCATTTCACATTATAATTGCTTTATTTGTGTTATTGTTATGTCTCTATTTACCTCTATTTAGATAGTTGGTAGATTATTTAATCCCTCAAAGAAGGTCTAGTCGGTCGCCCCGCCAGTGCTGCACCATCACAAGTCGGACATTCTTGGTAGTGGGCTCATAAAATTGAGGTGCTACCAATTCTTTCCGGTTAGGTGGGTTTGAGTCGGACTCTTACAAGCAGAAGCACTTGGTAATCTAGACGAGTCCATCACAACGGTTGTGGGGCTCGGGGCGAGGTAGGTTGGGAGCCGGGGCATGTGATGTCACCCAACTAACAGGAGTCGTATTGGATACGATTGGCAAGGTGTTGCCTACCTAGATCACTTGACGGCTAGCGGTGATGCTAAAGCTCACTAGTCGGCTTGCTTATTTAGGATCTTGAATCACTTAGCAACCATCGGAGGGGTGTTGGTTCTAGTGGGAGCATAAGTATTAAAGCGTTTAATATGCCTGCTCTTTTATGAATACATGTCTTAAGTGTTTTTGCGTATTTTCTGTTGTAGATCAATGGCACCTAGCAACCTTCCTCAGTTGTCCGCGTTTGCGTTGAGGTCAATCCTAGAGAAAGATAAGCTTAATGGAACTAATTTCACCAACTGGTATCGTAATATGAGGATAGTCCTCAAGCATGACAAGAAAGAACATGTTCTAGAAACTCCACTTCCAGATGAGCCTGATGACGATGCGACTGTCGCTGTCATGAATGCCTACCGTAAGACTAGAGATGAGTCTACGGAAATCAGCTGTCTTATGCTTGCACACATGGAACCGGACTTGCAGCAGCAGTTCGAGAATGTTGAGGCCTACGATATGATCGAAAGCCTCAAAAGTATGTTCCAGGCTCAGGCAAAGACCGAGAGGTATCAAGTCTCTCAAGCTTTGCTGGGCTGTAAGCTGAAAGATGGCGATCCACTGAGTCCGCATGTAATCAAGATGATTGGTTACATTCAGTCTCTGGATCGGCTGGGCGTCCCAATTAACGAAGAGTTCGCTACTGATATAATTCTGAACTCTCTTCCTAGTGCGTATGGTTCGTTCATCTCGAACTACCATATGCATGGTATGGATAAGAGTATCACTGAATTACATGGGATGCTCAAAACGGCAGAGGCTGATATCAAGAAAGGCGCCAGTCAAGTGTTGATGGTGCAGAATAAGGCTAAGTTCAAGAAGAGTTCTTGGACTAAGAAGAAGAAGGATAAGTCAGGAGGTAGCACCCATGGCCCTGTCCAGAGTGCTCCCTCAAAGACTAAACCTTCTCCTACAGCCGGAGCCAACTGCTTCTATTGCAAGCAAGATGGCCACTGGAAGAGGAACTGCACCAAGTATTTGGCTGACAGAGCCAAGAGTGGAGGTGTGACTTCCAACTCAGGTACGCTTGTGTGCAATGTTATAGACATTTATCTTGCTGATGCGCCTAATAGTTCTTGGGTATATGATACCGGATCAGTTATTCACATATGCAACTCGTTGCAGGGACTGGTAAGAACTAGGAGCGTGGCAAGAGGAGAGGTTGACATTCGGGTCGGCAACAAGGCGAGAGTCGCTGCGTTGGAAGTCGGCACGATGCAACTTCATTTACCTTCAGGATTTATTTTGGAACTAAATAATTGTTATTATGTTCCAGCGCTTAGTCGAAACATTATTTCCGCCTCATGTTTGATGAGACAAGGTTATGAGTCGAATATTAAGAATAATGGTTGTTCTTTATATTTGAAAGATATGTTTCATGGCTTTGCACCCGTTCAGAACGGGTTATTTATTTTAAATCTTGATAGTGAATCGGTCTATAACATAAATGTTAAAAGGTTGAAACCAAATGATCTGAATATGACTTACTTTTGGCACTGTCGGCTTGGTCATATAAGTTGGAAGCGCATGAAGAAGCTCCATGATGATGGACTTCTAACTTCGTTTGACTTAGAGTCATTCGAGACATGCGAATCATGCCTACTAGGCAAGATGACCAAGACACCTTTTGCAAGGAGTTGTGAAAGGGCGTCCGACTTGTTGGAACTAATACATAGTGATGTATGTGGACCAATGAGCACGACAGCTAGAGGTGGTTATGAGTACTTCATTACCTTCACTGATGATTTGAGTAGGTATGGATATATCTATTTAATGAAACACAAGTCGGAAGCCTTTGAAAAGTTCAAGGAATTCCAGAGTGAGGTACAAAATCAACTCGGCAAGAAAATAAAGTTTCTACGGTCGGACCGTGGGGGCGAGTACATGAGCCATGAGTTTGATGACCATCTAAAGAGTTGTGGAATAGTTCCTCAACTCACTCCGCCGGGTACACCGCAGAGAAACGGTGTATCGGAACGGAGAAATCGGACCTTGTTGGACATGGTACGATCAATGATGAGTCGGACAGATCTACCTTTATCATTTTGGGGTTATTGTCTAGAAACTGCAGCTTTCACACTAAACAGAGTACCATCAAAGTCAGTAGAGAAGACACCACATGAGATGTGGACGGGCAAAAAGCCAAGTTTGTCTTTTCTTAAGATTTGGGGTTGTGAGGTATTTGTCAAGCGACTTCAGTCGGACAAGCTCACGCCCAAGTCGGATAAGTGTATTTTCGTGGGGTATCCGAGGGAAACCTTGGGGTACTACTTCTACAACCGGGAAGAGGGCAAAGTGTTTGTCGCTCGGAATGGTGTCTTCCTTGAGAAAGAGTTTCTCAGTCGGGAAGTCAGTGGGAGCACGGTGCAACTCGAAGAAATTCGAGAGGAACCAGCTAGGGGCGAGTCGGCAATGGCCTTGGAGGCTGAGCCGGTCGTGGTACCTACACCGGTTACAGCACCTGAACCTCGGAGATCTGCCAGATTACAGAGTGCTCGAGATGTTTTACTGTTAGACAGTAATGAGCCGGCAACTTATTCGGAAGCGATGGTGGGATCTGATTCCGAGTCATGGCTTGGAGCCATGAGATCCGAGTTAAAGTCCATGGATGAAAACCAAGTTTGGAATTTGGTTGATCTGCCTGACGGTGCAAGACCCGTCGAGTGCAAATGGGTCTTTAAGAAGAAAATTGATATGGATGGAAATATTTCCGTCTATAAAGCACGACTTGTCGCGAAGGGGTTCCGACAAGTTCAAGGAGTTGACTACGACGAGACCTTCTCGCCCGTAGCGATGCTTAAATCAATTCGGATCATGTTAGCCATAGCAGCCTATTTCGACTATGAGATATGGCAGATGGATGTCAAGACGGCTTTCCTTAATGGAAATTTAACTGAGGACGTGTATATGATACAGCCCGAAGGTTTTGTCGATCCAGCTAATGCTGACAAGGTATGCAAACTTCAGAAATCCATTTATGGGTTGAAGCAAGCATCTCGGAGTTGGAACATTCGCTTTGATGAGGTAGTCAAATCGTTTGGCTTCATCAAGAGCGATCATGATTCTTGTTTATACAAGAAGTTTAGTGGGAGCAAAGTAAATTTTCTAATCTTATATGTGGATGACATATTGCTGATTGGAAATGATGTCATGATGTTGCAAGAAACCAAAGAGTCATTGGAAAGGAGTTTCTCAATGAAGGATTTGGGTGAGGCGACTTACATATTAGGAATCAGGATCTATAGAGATAGATCCAGGCGGCTCATTGGATTGAGTCAGAGTACATATCTGGACAAGGTTTTGAAGAAATTCAAAATGGAAGAGTCCAAGAAGGGATTCTTACCGATGTCCCATGGCATAAAACTTAGCAAGACTCAGTGTCCTTCGACGACTGAT
Organism: Alopecurus myosuroides; assembly: GCA_028641055.1. Classification (NCBI taxonomy): domain Eukaryota; kingdom Viridiplantae; phylum Streptophyta; class Magnoliopsida; order Poales; family Poaceae; genus Alopecurus; species Alopecurus myosuroides. The sequence goes on from CM054058.1 coordinate 357,221,582, forward strand.
GAGCGAAGTCGGATGAGTGTGATCCCGTATGCTTCGGCAATCGGATCCATCATGTATGCCATGATTTGTACTAGGCCAGATGTTTCCTATGCTCTAAGTGTTACGAGCAGATACCAGGCTGACCCTGGCGAAGCCCACTGGGCAGCGGTTAAAAACATCCTTAAGTACTTGAGAAATACTAAGGAAATGTTCCTAGTTTATGGAGGTGATGAGGAATTCAGTGTAAAGGGTTACACGGATGCGAGTTATCTCACCGACTCAGATGATTCTCGTTCGCAATCTGGATACGTGTTCGTAATGAACGGAGGGGCTGTGAGCTGGAAGAGTTCCAAGCAAGATACGGTGTCTGCATCTACAACAGAGGCTGAGTATATTGCTGCCTCAGAGGCGGCAAAGGAAGCTGTTTGGATCAGGAACCTCCTGATGGATCTTGGTGTGGTTCAGGGCGCGTCCAATCCTTTGGACGTATATTGTGACAACAATGGTGCTATCGCACAAGCCAAGGAACCTAGACAACACCAGAAGAACAAACATATACTCATGCGGTACCACCTCATTCGCCAGTTTGTCGAACAAGGTGATATCAAGTTATGCAAAGTACACACGGATGCAAACATTGCAGATCCGTTGACAAAGGCGCTACCACAGCCTAAGCATGAGGCGCACACGAGAGGTATGGGCATTAGATGCCTAGGCATATGATGCCAGGATGATTGACTCTAGTGCAAGTGGGAGACTGTTGGGAATATGCCCTAGAGGCAATCATGTATGATGTAATTCCCACTGTATTCATAAAGTTATTAAGTTGTCCTTGTTTTGAACATCTGATATATGTCACTGAATATGTGATTCGATTGTGGAACTATATATTCATGTTGTTCATACTAGATTGTCCTTGGTCATTTAGGTTGTGCTGGACACACACCCTAGACTAATGTGAGTGTTGGCTGATGACACGGTTCCACTTGTCATGCGCATGGTGATGCCATTCCAACGTTCACGGACTTGGCTAAAGAGTTTAGCAAGTCGGACTGACCCACATTGAGATGCAACGAGCAAGTCGTCATTTGCATGTCTCAATCAATGTAATCCTTAGACCTGAGGTTGTCGCACAATCCGAGTTGTGGATCACCGACTTAGGTTATGTCAAACGTTGTTCTGTGACAAGGCAACTATAAAGGCAGAGTTCGGGTCGAATGAGAAGCAAACTGCGTGATGTGGATAATTAAGATGGGCTTTTGCCCCTCCGAATGGAGAGATATTCTCTGGGCCCTCTCGAGTGATATGATTCAGGAATCATGGCCATGCGCGACTCAGTTAAATGTTAACTGTGTTGGTTGACTAAGAGTTAGTCAGATGAATCACATATCACGGATCGATAAGAGAGTCGAACTATTTAAGGGATGACGATAAATCGCCTATAGTTCGACAAGGTATATCGTGAGGCAAAAGGGACTAAGATGAATATCACATTGAAAGGTATGTCGTCATGACTCAATGGGACTTGGGAGTCGGCACATTCTGCTAGGAGCCGCTACCGATTGATCGATTGAGAGTCGGACTCCAATCGTGTCCAAGTCGCCATGAGACTGCAGGGTCGCACACTTAAGAGCGGGAGCAAGTATTGGTTGGGTTGGACCCGAACCGGAAATGGACTGATTTTGTGAGTCGGAATCACGGAGGGAATGGGCCACAAGTGTTGTGAAGCCAACTACCATTCGCTATATAAAGAGGGGCGCAGGTTGCCCAGCGGGCACGTTAGTCCACTCTCCCATGCGTTGGGAACCCTAGCCCCACTCAGTCCAGCCATCGCACCGGACCTAGCAGTCCGCCGTCGGAGCTCCTCCTCGTATGTGTGGATACCGGCAGAGGTGATGTACGTTCAGCACTTCGACGTTCGAGGGATCAGATCGACTGAATCGGATCGTAGGACTGCACTGCCCCGACGCGCTGCATCGATAATCCGCACCTGCGCGTCTAGTGGTAATACTCGTGGCCTTCTACCTCGGCTAGATCTTGGAAGTACCGCGTAGGAAAAAGTTTTTCGTTTATCTCTACGCGTTCCAACAGCATCTACTAACAACGGAGAGCATGCAAGATCATAAATAACATACACATGAAGATAACATGATTGATAACCAAGAGGCGTAGCATTCAATAATCATCGGATCCCAGCAAACACAACATGTAGCATTACAATAAAATGATCTCGGTCATGTGATACAGCTCACAAGATCTAAAGATGAGGCATAAATAGGAGAGGACAACCATCTAGCTACTGCTATGGAACCGTAGTCCAAGGATGAACTACTCACGCATCACTTCGGAGGCATGCATGGTGGTGTAGAGCCCTCCGGTGATGATTTTCCCTCCCGGCAGGGTGCCGGGGAGAACTCCAGAACCCTCCCGATCTCGGGTTGATGATGACGGCGGCCTCGGGTGTTTTTCATAGAAAAGTGGTATATCTTTAGGGTTCACGCATCGGGGGGGGGGTATATAGGCGAAAGGGCGATTACGGTGGGCACCCGAGGGGTGCTCCCCAGTGGCCCCTCTCCGGGCCTCGTCGGGACTCCGTGGAACCTTTGGGAATTCTAAGACTTTTGGGCTTCGAATTTTCTAATTCCGAGAATATTTCCACAACAACTTTTCTGAAACTAAAAACAACAAAAAAAATAGGAACGGGCTCTGTGGCATCTTGTCAATAGGTTAGTCCCGAGAACTGGCTCTGTGTAAGGAATACATGTAGCATATGGCATGAAAACACCATGGAACATCAGAAATTAAGGATACTTTTATGACGTATCAGCATGCCGCATCAGTGCAACACCAGTACAGAAGTGGGTTACCCGAATGAGGAAAGGTACCCAGAGCTAAAAGGAAAGGTGTACATTATAAAGGAAGGTGCACCGTCCAAGAGAAGCCAGAAATTAATCAATAGGCGGGTGAATTTGGCTGAGACATCACCCCCCCGCAACACCTGAGTTCTTAAACTGGTCAGATGCTGAGCATCATATTTTCCAGGGATGACCACCCGCCTCGGGTCCCCTACCGAGGGAAGGCTGCGCTAGTACTTGAAGCCCAAATACGGGGTTATGACCTCAGCCGTATTTTCATGGATGGAGGAAGTGGAATCGACATCATCTACGCTGACACATTGAAGCAGATGAACATACCGGTGAATAACCTTTAGCAGACAGAAAACTCATTCGACGAGATCGTACCCGGGAAGGCAGCTCGGCCCTTGGGAACAATAGCACTCAAGGTAATTTTCGGAGAAACTGACCATTTCAGAAGGAGAAGCTCGACTTCGAGGTATTCGATGGCCGTCACAGTACACCGCTATACTCGACAGGTCAAGTTTTGCAAGGTTCAAGGTTTTTTCTCAAGCAGCATCTTAAAGGTCTCAGGGTTAGGAGCAGTTTTATAACTCATATATTCTTTACATAAGTCATCATCAAGTGTATAAGTTTCCTCTAAATAATCACTCCTATCATTATCAAGATTAGGTCGTTCGGGTGATTGTTCAGGACTAGATAACAGTTTATCAAAAATTCAGCATACTCAATTTCTCTAGCTCTAGCAATTTGTGTGTCTAAAAAGGAAACTAGAGAAACAGATGTATCAAGCACAGTAGAAGCATCATCAAATTCATCATATACAGTATCAAACTCAGTAGTACTACCACGCGAAGCATGCGATGGGGTAACACGCTTACTTAAAATAGAAGGTGAATCAAGTGCAGCAGGGGAGTTAAGAGTTGTACCTTTCCTTGTGGTGGAAGGTAATATTGGAACCTTTGGATCAGTAGTCTTTCCCATGATGGATAATAAATTGCAACGAACAATATAATTCTTAAGTGAGCTTACAAATAAAGCAATGCTCTCCGACAATGGCGCCAGAAAATAGTCCAGATGACTCACAAGTGTAGGGGATTGCAACAGTATTCGAGGGTAAATATAGTCCAATTTATTGATTCAACACAAGGGGAGCCAAAGTATATTTGTAAGTCTTAACAAATGAGTTGTCAATTCAATTGCACCTGAAAAGTATCTTGCTTCACACAATTTATTAGTAGTAACAGTGATATAACAACAAAAGTAGTTTAATAGTAACATTAGCGGGAAAATAGTAGCAACAATAGTAACATCGAATGTAAACGTAACAAGCAGCAATGCTAAAAACACCGTAGGCATAGGGATGGATATACGGGTGTTGCATGAATGAGATTAACCATGTAATAGGGGCAACAAAGGGTAACACAAAAATATAAGAGAGTATCAAAGTCACAAACTATCATAGGCATGTTTCCCAAGAATTTTTGTACGTGCTTGCAATAAGAACTTGCACGACATCTTTTGTCCTACCATCTCGTTGCCGCGGGGCCAAAAAGGAACTAATTGTAATTAAGGTACTTTTTCTACCAAGCACCAGAGCAAAGCATTAACAAAAGGTGGAAACATGTAATCCTCGAACTAAAGTCCACCCCCTACGATATCCCAACAATGTCATCTTGAGGTCTCGGGTTCGGGACAATAATAATAATATACAACCAATATATATGATCCAAAACATCAATTATACCCATGCAAATATAACATATTCAGATCTAAAATCATGGCACTCGAGCCTTAAGTGACAAGCATTAAGCACTCCAAGTTGCAACAACGACAATAAACAACAATAATGGATACTAGGCATCAAGCCCCAACAATCTAGTGATTACATGACTAATCTCATCCAATCCCTACCATCCCCTCTGCCTACAGCCGGGAATTACTCACACATCAAAGAGGGAATCATGGAGGGTTGATGGAGAGATAATGGCGATGATCTCCCTCCAATCCCCGTCCTGGCAGGGTTCCAAAACAGGAACTTATGTCTCCTGAACTAGGGTTTCGGGTGTCGGAGGAGCTGTGGATTGTTTTTGGGAAAATCCTTCGGGGGTTCTGCGTTTTGGGGATGATGGAGTCTTATCACCAAAGGGGACCCTTGGGTGGTACTAGGCCCCCAGGGGCCCACTAGGCACGGCCAGAGGGGGGCGTCCACCACCCTCCTCGGGGTCTAGTGCCCCCTCCAGCTGTCCTTCGGGCTCCGGGAGTCTTCGAGGGAAAATAATTTTTGGAATTTTCTGCGAAAATTGAATTTCTGCACAAATCTAGACACCAAGGGTAATTCTACTGAAAAGAGCGTTAGTCTGTGTTAGTTTGATCCAAATCATGAAAATGCGAGGGAAAACAACAAGAAAAGTGGTTGGCAAAGTAGATACGTTTGCAACATATTACACGACAACTTAAATATCAAAACCATTAAATATTACTCAACATAATATTACTAATAGCAACGAGATTTCTCACATGTCCTCAGTAACTAAATGAACTACTCACAAGACATCATATGTATCATGATAAGAGACTATTTATAAATGAATAAAAATCTGGTCATAACAGGAATTCACCGGTAAAACTGAATAACATCAACTACAATGAGGTAATTAACACTAGGAGGGAGAGAGATCTCAATGTTTATAGAAAGTTACAACCCTAGGTATTACAGGGGTGAGATGGGATGGTGGTGATGATGGTGCTGATGGTGGAGAAGATGTTGATGATGATCCTTATTATGCATGGCCTGATGATGATGATGACCGTGATTATTTCCCTCCCCGGGAGGGAATTTCCCTGGCAGATTTCTGCCTGTCAGAGGGCCTTCTCCTCTCAATATCCTTTCCACCCTGTGGCGGCGGATAAAAAAATAGGACATGTCCTCCAATGGAATTAGGTGAGAGGGAAGTAGTACGCCAAAGGGAATCCGGAGGGGGCACAAGTGGCTAGACAAGTTGGGGGCGTGGCCAAAGGTGGGCCCGCGCCCCAGGTCGCTTACCCTATTGGTGAATCTCCTCTCAGAGATCTTTGTTCTACTACGGTGATTTCTCCCGACTCTCCATTTTCTATTTTTCTCGATTTTTCTAACTCCGGAAGTGGAACCCCTTGACATATGCTTTTCCCCCTGATTTCTGACCGTGATAAATAATTCACGGGAACTGCAAAACATAAAAAATTAGGCAAAATAACATAATTATTGCATCCCAATTTTAAATATATCGACGAATAAGAACAAATTAGCATATAAAATAGTGATGCAAAATGGACGTATCACTCACTTGCTGGTCCACCTCGTTTACCCCCTTATAAATCTCCTTCGCCTATATTCATGGAGGGTTAACCCTTCTTCATCAATATTTATGAGGATGTCGCCATTGAAACTATGTTTTTATTTCTTTACATTATATGTGTTGTTCTTGGAGAATCTTTAGGTTTTATTTTTCTTGCTAGTCATGTTGTGAGACACTTTTTTGGGAGAGATACATGCTCTTTTTATTTATAGAATGCTCGTTATGCTTCAATTATATCTTTTGAGTAGTTGCTATGTTAATTCGTGCTTTTAATGCTTCACTTATATCTTGTTGGAGCAGTGATTTGCCTGTTTTTGAGAAAAATCTGAACTCTCTTGCTTCACATATACCCTTTTGAAGAGCTGAATAGTACTTGATTTGGTTGTTTGGTTATGTGTTGGAAAAAATGTTGTGGGAATAGTGATGGTGTAGGGCTTGCACTCGTTGGGACACCCCAAGAGGAAGGTATGAAGAGCACACTAGAAATTTCCCTCAGAAAGAAACCAAGGTTGAATCGACCAGTAGGAGAAAGAAGCAACTTCTGAATGGTGATGCAGCTGAGGTGGCAGGGCGCATACCGGTTGATAAGAAACGTGGAACCTACACAACACAATCAAATTACTTTGCCCCAACGAAGCAGTGAGGTTATCAATCTCACCGGTTTTGCTGAACACAAAGAGGTTAAACGTACCGTGTGAAAAAATAATATTTGTTTACACTAGATGAAAAGAGAACAGTGATGGCAGTAGTAAAACAGTAGCAACAGTATGAAAACAGAGATTGCAGTGGTTGCATTATGAGTATAAGGAAAATGGACCGGGGTCCACAATTCACTAGTGGTGTCTCTCCATAGAAGATAAATAACATGTGTGGTGAACAAATTACAGCTGGGCAATTGACAAATATAAAGGCTGCACCTTAGTGCATATGCATGACATGATGATTACTATGTGATACATGCGGGAATTACAACAAGACTCTGATGCGTGTGAACACACGTTTGTTGGGAGACCCCAAGAGGAAGGTATGAAGAGTGCAGCAGAAAGTTTCCCTCAGAAAGAAACCAAGGTTGAATCGACCAGTAGGAGGAAGGAGTAACTTCAGAAGGTTGAAGCAGCTAAGATGGCATGGCGCACTACCGGTTCAGCAGCAACGTGGAACCTACATAACACAATCAATTCACTTTGCCCCAACGAAGCAGTGAGGTTGTCAATCTCACCGGTTTTGCTGAACACAAAGAGGTTAAACGTATGGTGTGGAAAACAGTAGGAAAACATTAGTAACAGTATGAGAGCAGTATGAAAGCAGTATGTGTTTTATCAATATGAGGAAAAAGGATCGAGGTCCAAAGTTCACTAGTGGTGTCTCTCCGAGAAAGATAAAAAACATGTGTGGTGAACAAATTACAGCTAGGCAATTGACAAAAATGAAGGTTGCACCGTAGTGCATATGCAAGACATAAAGATTACTATGTGATTCATGCGGGCATTACAACAAAATACGTAGACTGTTATCCAACTGCATCTATGACAAAAAAATCCACACTCCGAATATCGTCCGAACAAACGTTGGGTATTATGTTGCAAGCAACAGATAATCGCAGTATGCAAAGTGTATAATGTAAACAATAACATCATCCTTAGACAAGGCATTGTTGTTTTCTCCCTAATGGCAACAACACATCCTCCATCCGTCACGTTTCTGTCACTCGAGCACAGATGAAAAGAAGGCACGAACCCACTATCGCGCATAAATACTCCCTCTTGGAGTTACTAGCATCTACTTGGCCAGAGCATCTACTAATAACGGAGACCATGCAAGATCATAAATAACATAAACATGAAGATAACATGATAGATTGATAATCAGAAGACATAGCATTCAACATTCATCAGATCCCAGCAAACACAACATGTAGCATTACATAAAGATGATCTTGACCATGATAGGAAGCTCACAAGATCTAAACATGAGTTACAAAGTGGAGAGAACAACCATCTAGCTACTGATATGGACCCGTAGTCCAGAGATGAACTACTCACACATCACTTCGGAGGTGGGCATGGTGGTGTAGACCCTCCGGTGATGATTTCCCCCTCCGGTAGGGTGCCGGGGAGAGCTCCAGAACCCTCCCGATCTCGGGATGACTATGACGGCGGCCTCGGGTGTTTCTCGGGAAAACATGGTATATCTTTAGGGTTTACGTCTTGGGTGGATTAAATAGGCGAAAGGGCAAAGGCGGTGGAGGCCTAGGAGCCCCACACCACCCCCCGGTGCGGCCAAGGGGGGGCGCCGCCGTATGGTGTGGGGCCCCTGAGGCCCCCCTCCGGCTCTCTTCGAGACTCCGTGGAACCTTCAAGAATTCTAAGACTTCCGGGCTTCGAATTTTCCGATTTCGAGAATATTTCCAGAACAACTTTTCTGAAACTAAAAACAACAGAAAACATGGAACTGGTTCTGTGGCATCTTGTCAATAGGTTAGTCCGGAAAATCGATAAAAATGACATAAAGTGTATAGCAAACATGTGGGAAAAAATAAGAAAACAACACGGAACATCAGAAATTAAGGATACGTTTATGACGTATCAACATCCCCAAGCTTAGTTCCTACTCTTCCTCGAGTAGGTAAACGATAAAACCACAATAATTCTGAGGTGACATGCTACCAACATAAACTTGATCATCAATAATGTAAAAGCATAAGTAAGTTGAGATCATAGAACTTTAACACAAGCATGATAAATAGAACTTTAATAATAAAGCATAGCAATCACCTTGCATCGTGAGAAGTAACTCAAATAAAAGATCATGAATAACAATGCAACGAAAGATATACGTTTGTTTCAAGTATAGAGAGAACATGTCAAAGTGATATTTCGCTAGTCCTTAAGAGTGGGAAAAAACATAAATGCCAGGACACCTTCAAAGTTCACGAGGAAGACTAGAACAAATAATTAGAGAACAAGCAATAACACATCATGAATCAATTAATAATGTTTCTGGGACAAATGCACATAAAACTCAGAATGGCAAAAATGCTCTCTCAACTGTGCATAAATTTAGAAGATGGAGACTCAACATAAAAGTAAAAGAAAGGCCCTTCACAGAGGGAAGCATGGATCACTCATGTGCTAGAGCTTTTATTTTATTAAACAGAGGTATTGAAAACTTGACACTCCTCCCAACCATCTTTCACAAACCATGGCAAACCGAATCCTCTGGTGCCTGCCAACAATCACATACCGTGGAGGAGTGTCTATATTTTAAGAGAGGTGTATGCTTATGTCAGCGAATGGTAAACTGAAAATACAGTACGTCACAGGCCAACTAGAATTCACAAGAGCGGCTCCATAGAAGGACGCATCTGGGTACGTCACAGGCCAACTAGAATTGGACCTTCTTCTCTTTTGTTTACACAATTATGCTTTGACTGATAAATCAGGGGCAAAAATAGTGAAGAGAATTTGTGTTATTAATTTGGGGCTGGGCACCCCTCTGCCAGATCTTCTATCGTTGGATAACCGGATGAAGCCACTAGTCCAGGGTGTGAAAGTCCAATCAACAAGTGAGATGAAGATTCTCTATTTACGTCCTCATGAGCTAAAATAGGAGCACAAAACAGGAGTAATACCACATGAGAAATTTATTTTGGAGTGGCGGTGAAATACCACATATAGGTAGGTATGGTGGACACAATGGGAAAACTTTGGTGTTTGGGAGTTGGATGCACAAGTAGAGCTCATACTCAGTACAGGTGGAGGCTAGCAAAAGACTGGTAGCGACAAATCAAGAGAGCATAAGAGCCATAATCATGCATAGCGACATAAACATCATTAATCAAAGCATAAGTGGTACCACAAGTTCAAAAACTAAATGATCATGAAGGCTATTTGTGACTGGTTCATATTCATAAACATGGTGTGAGCATGCTCCTAGTCAACCAAATAAAACATTCAAAGGAGAACACCACAAATTTATGCTTCATTATGACAAGAACAACTCATGATTCTTTCAATGGCACATTAAAAATTCTCAGCTATTTGAGGCTAATCATGCTACTCAATAACCAAAAAGCTTTAAAACTAAAATAACATCTAGCATGATATGAAAATGTCTAGCCACAGTCTATCCAAGCTTCTACTTGCACCGTTAAAAATTCTACCTCAAACAGCAATTTCCTTTCCCAACAAGCACCATACAAAACATGCTTTAACAAAAACTCTCTATATGCTACAGAAAGAAAACATGAGAGGAATCACATAACACTACTAAAACTAACAACACTGAATAAGAGATGCAATGAAAACGAGAGCTAAACAGGAATTTTTGCAGCAGCTAAAAGAAAACTAAGAATACTAGCATAACAAGTATTTAAACGAAAAAGCGGAGCGTGTCTCTCTCCCAAAAAAATAATGGTAGGATCCAACTATATTATTGCATCAAGGAAAACAAAATAAAACAAAGTAAAACAAAAGAAAAAACAAACAGACGCTCCAAGTAAACTTCATATGATGTGACCGAATAAAAATATAGTTTCACGATAAGTGACCTGATATATAGTTGATGAAGAAGGGTATGACTTGGGAATCCCCAAGCTTAGATGCTCTAAAAATATGCTTGGATGAACCACTGGGGAATCCCCAAGCTTTGACCTTGCACTCTTCTTGATCACATATATCACCTCTTCTCTTGACCCTTGAAAACTTCCTTCGCACCACACTCAAACAGTGATTCGCATTAGAGGTTAGTGCAACAGTTAAAAATCCATTTATTCTTGTATGGCACAAGTGACATTGATACTTTTAAATATTAGCTACAGCCACTGATGTTTCGTGAAGAAAAGAAATCCACCTGACATCGCAAAAGAGCAAATGCAAGAAAAATGGCAGAATCTGTCAAAACCAGAACAGTCCGTAAAGACGAATTTTTTCAAGGAATTTACGTTGCTCAGATCGAAAAACTTAAACAACGAAAAAGTTGCATAATTATCTGAGGAATAAGCACAAAACATTTCATATCATTCTGATCTTCCAGGATTTTATACGATTTTTTACAGTGGACAACATAAATCTGTTTCCTGCGCAGAATTCCGAAAAACTCAAACTCTCGTCAGAAACCTTACTTGGCACTACTAAAACTTGAAAAGAAAGATACAAAGGAGTTTCTACATAAGTATACAACCCCTTGACTCAAAGAAAATAGACAAAAACAAAGCAAACTAAAACCATGGGTTATCTCCCAAGAAATGCTTTTCTTTAACGCCTTTTAGCTAGGCCTAGAAAAGTGGAATCAAGTATTTTCAAGTGAAGAAGCATTAAAATCAAGATTTGGAACTTATTTAGTAATGCATTGTATTTTATCTAAGTGAGTTTCAGAGACTCCTCTCTTAGAACTTTTAGGCTTACTATCTTCATCAAATAAATTCTCAGGAACAATCCAATCAAAATTCTTTTCTTGGGCTTCATGCAATGCTATCAATTCATCATTGGATTCAGTTTTTTCTAGAGTGCAAACAATATCTACACATGAGCCAAGCATACTAAAACGATCAAAGACTTCTCTAGCTTCTATAGCAACATCTCCAAATGCGATCTTCAATGTTATTTAAGTTGAGGAACATATGTTGTAATATGGGATGGAGGTTAACAAACCTAGCTTCTAACATGTGAACTAAAGAAGTTGCATCAGTCTCATAATTGGGAGAAAGTTCTACTATGGATTTTTCCTCAAAATTATCATGCTTACTAACATGATCAAAGAATTCTTTAATAGTGTCCTTTCCAAGTATAGAACCACTTCCTACCGGCAAATCTTTCAGGGTAAACTTAGGGAACAACATGACGAAAAATAACAACGTGTAGTAGTACAGCCCATCACAAGCTATACTTTTATGTGTAGTACTGGCCCCTGGACTGTTCACCAGCACACACAACACAGATAGTAATCAAAGGAAACAAATGCATTGAAAACTATCGAATGTATCCAGAGTAAAGTAATTTATTACAAACTTTATAGCGAAGTGCTAGCTCAAAAAAAATATTAAATCAAACAGCAAAGCAGCGGTAGACCTCCATCTTCTTGTTTGTAAGCCACAAACGAACAAAGGTTGATGTGAAGCCTCGAAAACCTACGAAAAGCTATTCCGAATCCGAAAAACCTGCACGTTGGAATATGCAGCCCCCAAAAGGAGGTCAGATCATTCTGAGCAATGATGGCAAGTGACACTATGGCGGTATATAGATGGCAAGTGCTATTCTACATGCATATTTGGCTTGTGGAGTTTCTAGGCTATTTTGCATAAAGGCATTTGTCCTATCATTTATTAGAATTTAGTTTTTTCACATAATTGGACACTTTGATTGATAGCAAAGTGCTCCTACCCTTTGGATTAGCACACTGAAAAACCATCAGGCACTTCTCCAAATAATCCATAGCAAAATTATTAGTAATTAGTAAAACAAGGATGAACGAGATATGTCATGTTTCCCATCTAGTTGTTGAATTGTTCCTAACCAATGGAACACGGCTAAGATCTTAGTTTTAACCCTCGCGAGGTTTGTGCCCTTTACCCATGTTGCCTAATCGACCCCAAACACCATGATACACCACTAGTACCACGGAAGGAAAGAAGATCAAGCCATAAACCATAAGAAGTAGATCACCAAACCCACCACGAGCCGGACCAACCTACCACTATTTCTACATCTCTGGACACGTTGGGTTTGAGTCACCACAACCTACAATTTATGTCTAGCCCATACTAATATGAAACATGGTTGCACGGAATAACAACTACATAAAGAAAGTAAACAATATCTCAATATACTGGGCGGCGGTCCCCACCAAACTTTGTACTCTGATGACTCTTTAGCAGTCCGCCCAGTGGTTAATTAATTATCATGTTGTTTTCATAAGCAATTAAAATAACAATTTCCATCATAACATGATAATAAACCCAACCACGATTAGCTAGAGCATGGCTAAGCAATCTACCACTACGATGTTGTCTATCACATGGATGCAACATTCTAGGGTAACATGTGATTACTCCACTTGGGTGTTAGTGAAGCAATCCCTAATAATAACTAGCATAGCGATACACTCAACTCCTACACATGCATAACTACTATAAAAATCTAATGCATATAGTAAAATAGTGGGATCATGTGCGTCACTTGCCTTGGCAACACGTGCAGCTGCTCAAACACTCCTCGCAACCACAATCGTTGTAATCGTTGTAATCTACACGTTGCGATCGACAATTATAAGCAACAGGACAACAATGTGCAACACATGCATGCATGAAACCTTGGTGATGCAAGAATAGATCTATAATTGTTCTCTGATTAGTAACGACATGCATGATGCAAGGAAAGTGTTTTTGTTGCAAGGAATTAACTAAAACAATCATAATGATTTAATAGTGCTAGATTAAGAACATGCAAGATCTAACTTGAATTATGCATCTACACAAGTTAATGATATTTTTCCTGAATAGATCTAATCAAAACAAGATCATACAAAGAAGATTCGATGAATTTCGAGCTACGGTTGATTTTATATGATTTAAATAGCCCAAAAAGCAAAATTGAAAACATAAAATAAATATAGATCAAAATATAGATTTGATTGCGTAGATGGATATATCTCATTTTTCTCTTTCATTTGGTATATTAAACGCGCAAAACGGAGTTACAGAACTAAAGATATTGATTTTACAATATTTAGGCAAAATCTGGAATTTTTAAAACGAAAATAAACACAATTGACCGAAAATTGACCGGCTGACGCAGGCATGACGTCAGCGTGACATCAGCCCGCGTTGACCGGTCGGTCAGATCGGATCGGAGCCGTCGGATCGTGATCCGACGGCCCACGATCAAACGCTTCTGCGCTCATCGGAGATGGGCGGCCGGCGGGGTAGTCGACGACGGCGGCGGCGCACGGCGGGGTTTCCGGCGAGGGCGTGGTCACCGGTGAGCTCCTCTCGCTGGCGCGGACTCGTTGGTGGTGGCGGCGGAGGTCGAGGGGGTGCGGTTCGTCGGCGGCGAGGGCGTCCGAGGCGGCGGCGGAGGGAAAACCGGCGGCGGCGCTCGTTTTTCGAGGGGATGGCGGCGGGCTTGGTGTGGACGTCGCGGGGGGGAGGGCGGCGGTATTTATAGTGGCCTTGGCGTGCGCGAGGAGGCGAGCCGTGGCCGAATCGGCCGCGGTTTCCGCGGCGGCGCAACCGCCGCGCCGAATCCGGGCGGATTCCGGCGAGGGCTGACGTCAGCCCTGACGTCAGCGGTGGGATTTTTTTTTTGTTGTTCAAACGATTCCGCGGCGGACGGCTGGCTGGGCTGGGCTAGGCTGGCTCACTGCGCTGCGCGCTGCGCGCGCGTTGGGCTGGTTCGGTCCGCCTGGCCTGTTTCTATTTTTTTTAACCAAAACAAAAACCTTAATAACTTTTAAAATATAACTCCAAAAATGCTGAAACAAATTTTGAAAAATTTGTAATTTGAAAATCTATCTATCTAGGTTATTTTGAGGGGGATTTTTTAGGATAGATAAAATAAATAAATACTTTGGCCTATATGGCCCTTTTAGAGGGAAATGATTTCTTTTTGAACATGAATTTGTTTAGGGGGGTTCAAATGCAACAAACAAGATGCAATTTTTTTTGAAACATGCCATGCTATGCATATGCTCTAAATGTAAAACATTCCAAATATAAGATTTGGGATGTTACACAACGAAATTACAAAAATAACAACTATAGTAAGAACTAATTTTTTTTATGTTTTTGATAAAGAGAAGCAATCTAGACAAAATAAAATAAACTAAGCAAAACAAAAACAAAGAAAAGATATTGGAAGTGAGAGACTCCCCTGGCAGAAATTCTCTTCCTTGGAAGTGGGAGACTCTCCTGGCAGAAATACTCTTCCTCCTCGGCAACGGCGCCAGAAAATGCTTTGATGCATGTGAACACACGTTCGTTGGGAGACCCCAAGAGGAAGGTATGAAGTGTGCAGCAGCAAGTTTCCCTCAGAAAGAAACCAAGGTTGAATCGACCAGTAAGAGGAAGGAGCAACTTAAGAAGGTTGAAGCAGCTGAGATGGCAGGGTGCACTACCGGTTCAGAAGCAACGTGGAACCTACAAAACACAATCAATTCACTTTGCCCCAACAAACCAGTGAGGTTGTCAATCTCACCGGTTTTGCCGAACACAAAGAGGTTAAACGTATGGTGTGGAAAACTGTAGGAAAACTGTAGTAACAGTATGAGAGCAGTATGAGAGAAGTATGTGTTTTATCAGTATGAGGAAAAAGGACCGGAGTCCACAGTTCACTAGTGGTGTCTCTCCAAGAAAGATAAATAACATGTGTGGTGAACATATTAAAAATGGGCAATTGACAGAAATGAAGGCCGCACCGTAGTGCATATGCAAGATATAAAGACTATTATGTGATTCATGCGGGAATTACAACAAAATACATAGACCGTTATCCAACTGCATCTATGACTAAAAATCCACCCTCGAAATATCATCCGAACAAACATTGGGTATTAAGTTGCAAGCAACAGATAATCGCAGTAAGCAAAGTGTGTAATCTAAACAATAACATCATCCTTAGACAAGGCATTGTTTTTTGTCCCTAATGCCAACAACACATCCTCCATCTGTCACGTTTGTGTCACTCGAGCACAGATGAAAAGGAGGCATGAACCCACTATCGAGCATAAATACTCCATCTTGCAGTTATTAGCATCTACTTGGCCAGAGCATCTACTAATAACAGAGATCATGCACGATCATAAATAACATAAGCATGAAGATAAGATGATAGATTGATAATCAGAAGACATAGCATTCAACATTCATCAGATCCCACCAAACACAAGATGCAGCATTACATAAAGATGATCTTGATCATGATAGGCAGCTCACAAGATCTAAACATGAGGTACAAAGTGGAGAGAACAACCATCTAGCTACTGCTATGGACCCGTAATCCAGGGATGAACTACTCACGCATCACTTCAGAGGAGGGCATGGTGGTGTAGACCCCTCCGGTGATGATTTACCCCTCCGGCAGGGTGCCGGGGAGAGCTCCGGAACCGTCCCTATCTCGGGATGACGATGACAGCGTCCTCGGGTGTTTCTCGGAAAAAAGTGGGATATATTTAGGGTTTACGTATCGAGTCGATTAAATAGGCGAAAGGGAAAAGGCGATGGAGACCGGGGGGGCCACACCACCCCTGGCGCGGCCAGGGGGTGCCGTCCTATGGTGTGGGCCCCTTGAGGCCTCCCTCCGGTTCTCTTCGGGACTCCGTGGAACCTTCGGGATTTATGAGACTTCCGGGCATCGAATTTTCCAATTCCGAGAATATTTCCAGAATAACTTTTTTGAAATGAAAAACAACATAAAACATGGAACTGGCTCTATGGCATATGGTCAATAGGTTAGTCCGGAAAATCGATAAAAATGACATAAAGTGTATAGAAAACATGTGGGAAACAATAACAAAGCAACATGGAACATCAGAAATTAAGGATACGTTTATGACGTATCAGACTCATAGACCGTTATCCAACTGCATCTATGACTAATAATCCACCCTCAGAATGTCATCCGAGCAATCCTTGGGTATTAAGTTGCAAGCAACAGATAATCGCATTAATCAAAGTGTGTAATGTAAACAACGTAAACATCGTTGTTTTCTCCCTAATGGCAACAACACATCCCCCATTCGTCACATTTCTGTCACTCGAGGACAAATGCAAGGGAGGCATGAACCCACTATAGATTATACATACTCCCTCTTGGAGTCACTAGCATCTACTTGGCCAGAGCATCTACTAACAATGGAGAGCATGCAAGATCATAAATAACATACACATGAAAAACACATGATAGATTGATAATCAACAGACATAGCATTCAATATTCATCGGATCCCAGCAAACACAACATGTAGCATTACAATAAGATGATCTTGATCATGTAGGGAAGCTCACAAGATCTAAACATGAGGAATGAAGAGGATAGAACAACCATCTAGCTACTGCTATGGACCCGTAGTCCAAGGATGAACTACTCACGCATCATTCCGGAGGCGGACATGGTGGTGTAGAGCCCTCCGGTAATGATTTCCCCTCCCGGCAGGGTGCCGGGGAGAGCTCCAGAACCCTCCCAAACTAGGGTTAACGATGATAGTGGCCTCGGGTGTTTTTCGTGGAAAAGGCTTCTGTTTTTAGGGTTAACCTCCTGAGAGGTATAAATAGGCGAAAGGGCAATGTCGCTGGGTGGCCAGGGGGCCTACACCACCCCATGGCGCGGCCAGGGGCGCGCCGCCCTATGGTGTGGGCCCCTGTGGCCCCCCTCTGGGTCTCCTCCGGACTCTGTGTATGCGACAGATTTCTAAGACCCCCGGTTTCTGAATCGTCCAATTCCGAGAATATTTCCAGAACAAATTTTCTGAAACCAAAAACATCAGAAAATAGGAAATGGCTCTATGGCATCTTGTCAATAGGTTAGTCCCAGAAAATCAATAAAAATGACATAAAGTGTATAACAAACATGTAGCAAATGCCATGAAAACAATATGGAACATCAGAAATTATGGATACATTTATGACGTATCAAGTAATAATGGGACAATTAAAAAACTTGCATAATATTACAGATCATTAAACTTTGATAACTTTATACTTTGCAGTTGTTTTGAGATAACTAATGGCTAAACATGCTGGTTATTCAAGTTAGGTCTTATTAGTGTAGAAGGGTGATCAAATTATGGGCAGGAATCAACCATGACCCACGACCCACGACTTCCACTCACGTGGATAACAAAACATAGTGTGTTACACTTGTCTGAAATGAAATTTTCCTCTGTGAGCACGGCCGGATGATCGTCTGGTTGACAACAGAGCATAGTAAAGGCATGACGTCAGTAGAAATAATTGTGTTGTCAAAAAATATTTTAATAATATCCCCTTCATCAAAAAAATATAAGGTGCTCGAGTAAAATGTGATTACGTGGAACAATACCCTCCTTCACATCACCACTTGCAGCATTTAGAGCATTTGCACCCAATATTTATTATCACCAACTTCAGCTCCATTAGCTCTACTACTATGGGTTGGCTTTCATCACCAGATATATCTAGCAGCGGCATGTCAACAAAGTAACACGAGGATGCAAAGAGGGATCAAGATACTCGTACCTAAGGAAGTAGGTATGGAGCAACACAGGTTTGAGATATTGCATGTGGTCGCAAGCATTTGGACGAAAGGATTATATCTGGGATAGACCAGGGCAGGGCGTCGTGGGAGAGGAGCGTATTCAAAAATACGGACGGATCCACACTTGATAATGAGGATCTATAATGAGTTCTAGTTAATCCTGCATGACTCGAGTAGGTGGCATTGGTATGGTTGATTTCAAGTGTCTCTTCGACTTGTGATGTCTACTACACGCTTTTGTTCTTGTAGACTATATTGGGCCTCCAAGTGTAGAGGTTTATAAATATCAGCAAGTTTCTCTTAATTGAATGAACAAAGGTTTATCTAACACAAGGAGGTGTAGGACGAACGTATCCCTCTCAAAAAATTCTGCAATTAAGATACAAGAAGTATCTTGTGTCCCCAACACACCGAATACAATTTTTAGGTGTATATGTGCACTAATTTAGTGAAGATGGTAAAATGCTAGAAATAAAGGTGCCAAAAAAGAGCTTCGTTGAGGGGTGTAAGTATCGCTTACACCTTCCCAACATTGATGGTAAAAGGGGGTTTTATAATCTGAAATAAATATGGAAGTAAGGTAACAAGTAGCAAAATTGAAAGTAAACAGTGTAACAATGGTTGGAAACAAGGCCTATGAATCATAATTTCACTAGTGGGAACTCTCAGCAACATTAACATAATTAAACACATGATAAATCCTCCAAAATCATGCATAATAAACGTTACTCAGAGATCACTCTTCTATGGATAAAAAACGGATGATACATGCTTAGGGCTACAAAATCATACCTTAAAGTTCATATTCCACATCTAGGGACACCCCTAACTGTCACTGACTCACTGTGAGCATCAAAATATCGTACTAACAAATATCACAAAACATGTCTCAAATAGTGTCTTTCTAATCAAACACGGTATCCACACTGTCACCTAAATACCATGAAAACCATACTAAACACAAGCATCAAGAAACCTCATAACTCACATGATTCAGTCCACCAAATAAGAACAAACTCATGATCAATATCCCTATAATATACTATCCATAGAGTCTCCAATGCCACCGCGAGACTCCAGAAATTATACTAGACATCAACCACTTGAGCAACATCATATCCAATACATAAATAAAATAAAGGAGAAAACATCATATGATTCAACTACATTAACATAACTCATAATCATAATCAAGATCACATCATGGGAGAGTGAGATAACCACATAGCTACATGTACAACCACTCACTCCTCAATCCCGAGGAGGGACTACTCTCGCATCATCATGGGAGCAGCAAGGTTGATGAAGATGGATCTAGAGGTGAATCCCAATACTGATAGGAACTTCTAACCCTCTCGGGCTAGGATTTGGATGGCGACAGAGCTCTGGATCGTATTTGGAATAATCCTCATGGGGTTAAGATTTTCTTATAAAGAAAATATATAGTCTGAAGGGTATTACGAGGGGAGCCACAAGGTGCCCACGTGGATGGAGGGCGCGCGCCCCCTCTGGTCGCGCCTAGAGACCGTGGCCTACGTGGGCCTCCCCTTGAGGTGTCCTTCTAGCTCTAGCAATTTTCAGCATGTTTGATTTTTTGTAAAAAATAATATATTTTTCTGAGAACTTTCATGTTTGGGCCTTTTCAAATAAACGGAAACTGGCACTGGGCACTGGATTAATAGTATAGTCCAATGAATACTATAAAACCATAGTAAAACATGTAGCAATGATATAAAATAAGAATAAAACAATAAAACATTATAGATATGTTTGACATGTATCAACTTGGAGTAGGATAGATTCACACATTGCTCACCTCCATAAATACCCACACACTAACCCCATTTCGTTGGTTCAATATTCTTCCACACGGCCGACCTCCCTGTTGATTGATCTTTCTTCCCACAATGTCTAGTTCTTCCTCTCACACCAATCGAGAAGAACTAACCCCTGTCTCTCTCTCTAGATGGCTATGGAGGTGTATTCGTGTGGAGCCCTCACCTTTCTGTACCCCTACCAATGTACCAATGTTTTGGCTGTGTGCCATTGTCGGTGGCAACGATGCCAATCATGGATGATGATGAGGAGGACCTAGCTGAGTTTATCTGCGAGCTGGAGGCTGCCTTTGAAGCCAACATGGACGTGGAGGAGGCTACCATTGAAGTTGTCTACTTTAGATTTGTCGTGATAGCCCTCGCGCTCGAAGCCGCCATCGGAAAGGAGAGTGATGGGTACCAGGTTCAAGATCATCACGACGTTCAAGACGATGGACAAGAGCTAGACCAGCGCAAAGTTCAATATCAAGAACCCGAGGACGTCCAAGGCATGCACGAGGAGTATATAGATACTGCAATGCAACCTCTGCACCCTTAAGCGAAGCAAAATACACATCTACGACATCAAGATCTTGGTTCTGTATTATTTTGGATATGTTATTTCGTTGCCAAAGGTTCTATGGTGCTCCTCTTATGATACCTAACTATTTTCTGTATGTAAAATGAAAATTTAAGTTCTCAGGTTGTCCTGATATGCTATTTAGTATGAACGTCTACCCTACTACTGCGTTGCGATTGGTATGCTAGGGCATCATGATATTTCTTGCAAGAATCCTCTATCAAGAACAGCAGATGGCCTTTGGAATTGCATGAGATTCCCACAGGTGAAGAAACAAAAACAATGGTGAATCCTAGTATGGAACAAAGAAATTTGTCTCCACTTGTTGACCCTTCGGCTGAGAAGGAAACAAGAGATGGATGGCCAAAGAAAAGTGGGAGGGGTGACCATATGATTAGAGCATCTCCACTCTTTCGTCCCCAAGGGCGTTTTTGGGCCAAAATTTCGCCCCGCTAGGGCGATGCCGGCGGTTTCTTCGGCCTGGAGTTGGGGGGTGGGGCGGTGTTTCCACTTGTGGCACCCTAGCCGGCTGAAGGTATTTGAAAGATTCGGCATGTATTCGACATTTTGGACACAAATTCGGCATATTTGGGCTTGATTCAGCGCAATTCTGACACAAAATGGCACATTTCGGCACAGAATTCAATATCACATACATTCTCAAACATAGTTCATCACATAAATCAATACGAATCAAATAGTTTAACAAAGCAGTTCATAATTTAACAAGTTTTGCATACAAACTGAAACTCATGAAACTATGTGTTTCCCTTGCGCCTCCATAGGTGCTCCACTAGATCATCCTGCAGTCGCTGAAGCATCGTCGGATCGCGTATCTGTGAACGCATAGTGAGGAAGGCAACCCATGTTGCAGGCACCTGGTGATCAACAACTGCAAGAGGAATCTGTCTGAAATATGGTTCAGTGTCAATCACTGGATCCTTCTTCTCGCTCTCAATGATCATGTTGTGCAAGATCACGTAAGCTTTCATCACCGACCAAATTTGATCTTTCGACCAAGTCAGAGCTGGGTACCGTACTGCAAGATCCTTTAGAACCTTTGTACATTCCCTGCCAGGCAAAAGAATAGTTCTTCTAGGTCCAATGCATACAGTCTATGCTTCCAAGCATACCGGGGAATCCTCTTGCTTCATTCTCTGCTAGGATCCGAGCAGTGTCTTCAACATTGGGTTTCCTCACGTACCTTGGCCCAAACACTGCCACCACTTCATTGCAGAAATTATACATGCACTAAATGGCGGTGGACTCGACCATTCGCAAGTAGTCATCCTGCAAATCAGCGGGATGTAACATCCCTGATTTTTGGAAAACTCAAAATCACAAAAATTTGAAACTTTTTGTTTTCATGTTTAGTAAGTCACCAAAAACCAAATGAGATGCAAGAAACAAAAGAAAACAATGCATGTTCTAATGTTTTGGAAATGAAAATCCAATATACCTCTATTCCATAAACCCTAAAACCCTCTCAAAATGAATTTTCATCTTTAGCAAAATTTATTACATAAAATGTTTTCAATTCAAATATTACTTTGAAATTATTCTATGGCAACAAAAATAAAAGGTTTGTAACCCTTAATAAAGTTCTAGCCTCCAAATTATTTGATGAGAATAAAGTATTTTAATAATAACTTTTAGTGGTTATTCCAACTTTTAAACATAAAGGTGTGAAAATAAAATGCATTGCTTTGAAAATAACATAAAAGAGGCCATTGAAAACAATATTATGACTTGTGGTTTTATTCTAAATTTTATTAAGCCACTCTAATAGTTATTAGTTTAATTTAAAAATGGGATTAAGTTGCTATTAATAAATCACTTATATGTTAAAAATATAAAATATGAAAGTAAGTGGTAATGATCTTCAAAATAATATTCCACTAATAGAATGTCATTAAAATTTTATTTGACTAAGTTTTACATTTTATAATTTTCATTTAATCTCTATTAAGGAATTAATCAAAATTCAAAATTCAAAAATAAAAATTATGTTTAATTGTTCAAAAAAAATGATATTGACTGAAAGATATTAGTAATCCAAGATTTTAGAATTTTATTTGAGGTTGTTTGGAAATTTAAAACAGAAGTTATTATCAATTTGTTTAAACATGCAAAAAAAAAGGGAAAAGAAGAGATGACGTCATGGCTGACATCACCGTCTTCCTCCTCCGGATGGCAACCCCGGCAGTTTCGGCCAAGAATTTCGCTGCCTCTTTAAGGACCATTAAGGCCGTGATTCCATCCCCTCTGCGCTTATTTATATAGCCCCTGAGGTCCTCCTCGCTTTCCCTCTCATCCTCCCTTCAATCGCTCCTCGAGGACGATTTATTTTCTCGCCGGAGATCTCAATGCCCGCCGTCGTTCCTTGACCAATTCGTCTCGGTAAGCAAGCTATGAGGACCGAGAGCTCACCATTTTTAAACCCCGTGGCCGTACGCATCCATTGAGACCCTCGTTCGTTGTTTCCATGCAGGGAATCGACGACGCTGTGTGCATTTGCATCTCGCAGGAGACGGCGCAGCTCCGACCGTGAGTCACCGTCACAGGAGAGAATCCCCGAGCCCTCCATCGCCTCCACAGTCTTCCCCGAGCCGTGCTAGACCCCATAGTCGCCTCCCTAGGCCTCGGAACCCCCTGGAACGTCGCCGTCGTGGACGCCCGAGGCCAGCGCCACCGCCCACTCCATTTCCGGCGAAGAAATCCGGCGGGAGGTAACCCTAGCTCCCTCTCTTCAAATCTTCGCCGTTAGATCCAGATCCGGAGGCCAAGATTGTATTACTTATCGAAACGGTACCCGCGAGTAGGAACCCGCCACGTGTGCGCCAGTGAGCTGCGCCGATTTGGTTATTCGTCGCACACGCAGCGCGTAACCGGCCCAGGCCCACCACTTATCTGTCGCCCAGCGCAGCAAATAGCAGCCCATTTTCTGTTTTACTTCCGGAATAGAAAATGAAATTAGATTTTGCAGAAAAGCCCCTAGAACCTTGAACCATCATATCTTTTAAACCACTTAGCCAAATTTAACAATCTTGGACTTTTTGAAAAGCCCTTGACATCTAGAAACTTTTGGCACTGGCAAAATTCAAATTTGACAAACTTAAATTTGTTCAAATTCAAATATGCTTGTTTGATGAAATTTGGCATAATTCAAATTTTAGAAATCCAAAAATTGTAAATAAAATATATTTGGAAACCTTAGGATGTGTACTTTCATACCCCCTGTCCCAAAATAATTTTTGATCAAATTAAAATTGAATTTAGAATTAATTGGAATATTTGAGTAATTTTTGACATAGAATTAATTCTATAAATAATTTCAATAGGGTTCCTTAACCAAAATTGCTCCATTTGGCAACCTTAATCCATAAAAACAAGTTCCATAGAATTTTGGACACATATGAGCCATAAACATGTATTTTAGGCCAAGTTATCACACACATGTTTCACACCATATTAAAAATTACTTAGGAAATATTTTTGCTTAAGTGGTTCTATGTGTGTATGGCTATATGAAACCAAGGCTAAGTCCTTAGTGAAGTTTAAACTTATACTTAGCCAACAAATGAACCTCAAACACTAGTAATATAGTTTTCTATATACTTCTCCACTCTTCTATTCTTGCTTCAAGAAATTCATCAAGACTCAAGCACAAGGAGGGACTTCATTTTCAACTTGGTGGCAACATGAAGAGATATGAGGAATATCATTGAAGAAATTGAAGGAAGGGATTAGACTCCAAAACAACTAGAAGAAACTCCAGAAAATACAAGTGTGAAGAAATCCAGAAGAAAACAACTCCCTCTCTCTCTTTCAATCCTTCTTCTTATTTTCTTTCTAATTGACTTAGTGGTATTTTTGCCCATCCCCTATCCAAACCAATTAGTGAAGTGAAAGCCATGAAGGTTTATCAAGTTCAAGAGAATATTAACAACAAGGAGGAAACTACAATAGAAGTATGAAGATGAACTTCAATAAGACAAGCATGTGAAGACTTGGAGCCATCCACACAAGTTGAAGAATAACAAGTTGTTTTGTCCAACCATTGACCCAAATGGAAAACCCAAGACTTAGTAATATTTTTCCTTTGATGATGAAGTTAGTAGACCTACCCTAACCTCAATGGAAAATACTAACATAGTCACTCAGATATTTTTGAAGGTGAATATGACCAAGTGTTTGCATGTATTACTTTAGTTGAAGAAGTAATATGTTTATTCTTAGTGAACTCTTGGAACTTCCTCGACAAGTATGGTTATAATAAAGTTAGATCACATCAAACTCAACCTAGCCCTTCCCAAGTAAACCATTGGAAATTCCTTAACAAGTATGAGACCATTAGAGAATGAATCTTTAGAACCCAAACCCTGTCCTAACCAACTTGGTTAAGCCCCTTTTGATATGTTAGTTGCTTTGTATGTTTCTTCACTTGTATGATTGTTTGGTAGAATGTTTGTTTATTTTGTTATTGTGTTTTCAATGAATAGATTGTACGGAGAGCAACGATCTTTTGTGAAGAGAGTGTGAATTCTTCACCAACTTCATCAAGGCAAGTAACACATCATCAACTACCCATTATTTTCTATATGCATTAGTTGATTTTGAGTAGCATGCATGATAGGAAATTTTACTAAGTTATACTATGCTATGCTATATCCTAGTAGTGTGTAGCCATCCTTATACCTTGTTATTTTGATGCCTTGGTACTTATTTAGATGCTTAGCCATGTTACAAATTGTTTTTACTAGATGTTGAGGAAAAATCCTAAGTATAACTAATGAATGAACCACCTGGGTGGAAGTGGTAAGAATGGGTTATGTTGAGTGTTTCCTCAGGGCCCTTATCTAAGGGTTATTCCACTTGAGGTTGTCACTTGCGGATGGCCACCCAGGAACAAAGAGATTACTATGTCCTTCTAAGTTTAGTAGCTTCCCGTGCAGCCTTTTGACATTATGGGCTCTGTCTTGATCAACTAAGTTGTGAGAGTTCAGCCCAGGCTTGACAAGCAGATGTAGCAAAATTATAGGAGGAACGGGTCTTGCCGGTGGGTTTGAATTCTTCTTCTGAAAGATCTCGTCTCAATTCTCTCCTTTCCATGATGCACTCCGGGTGTATAGGATGTTTGGGCTAATTGAAGACAAAGGGTGAAAGTGCACAACCTCTACAGAGTCAACAAACTAAGATCTTAGCCGTGTCCCCGGTTATGGACAATTATGAGCAGCTGGACAAGGATTGACGGAAGAATCTCATCATCAATTTCAATAAGTAAAATTTTGACCAAGTGAAGAGTATTGTGGCGCTTGGATCTAAATCCAATGTTGCCACCCCTTTGAAAAGAAAAGTTTGTTTTACAAAAGAGATAGGACAAAACTGGCTTTATGCAAACTTAGCCAAAACTCCACTCGGCCAAATAAGCATGTAGTATTAGTCTTGCCACTTATATCCACCATAGTGTTACTTGCCAATACATTAAATTGTATTGACTCCCTTGTGGCTGCATATTCCATATTGCAGATGTTTCTGAAGACGAGTGAGGATTTCGTTTAGGATCTCGAGACTATCGCCAACATGTTTTGCCTGTGGCACATGAAGAAGATGGTCTCAATGTTGTACTATAGTTTCCGCTGTATTTCTTTGTTTTCTGCTAGTCTTCTAAGACTATGCAAGTTGTAATCCTATTTTGTAAAGACTGGATCATGCGATGTAATAGAATTTGATGCATTTGCATGATATTTCATTTTGTACTGTGGTGCTAGCAATTGATCCAGGGACTAGCACAATAACACAGGTATTCCATCTTTATTAAAAGTTGGGATGCTACAAAATGGTATCAGAGCATTGTGTTGCCCATAGAATTCGAGACCCTAAGTTTGGAAAAGACCCTAGGATAGAAAATTTCCTATGTTCAAAATTTCTAGAAACAAAACAACCATCTTAATTCTTCTCATATCAATCTCATCTATTATTCACCTTCAAAATTTTCTAGATGACCTACCTCTTCAATACCATCAAGACAAGATTGTTGATGATCATACCAATAAGTGCAAGAAGTATTTCACCACATGAATACCTACACTCTAGACAATTGAAGAAAACTTGGAGATACACCAATACTTCACAACAATCAAGAATACCCCAAGACATGGAGAGAAGAATCTGAAGAACTCATGAAGATATAGATGAGACCACCAATCTGGTTACTTTGTTAGAACAACGTTAACGTGTTAGTGTATTGATCATACCAATGAGTGTGGTATGACAATATTAGTTGTTTTCCTAAAACCTATGTTTTTTGGTGTGATGAATGTGTTGCTATATGTTTGTTATGTGTTGTTTGTAAGATGAGTTTCCTTGATCTGCTATTTTGGATAAGAACCTTCCTTAGCCATCTTTCTAAATCTCTACTCATTCCTACTAGATCAAACCCAACACCATACTCATTCACCAACCATAGTGAGAACCATTTGGAATCATACAACCTTTACCCCATTGATACACAAGCCATCCCATTTGAGGAATGCTAGTATCAAATTTCCTTCTTCTGTGTGAAGGAACAATCACATCCATGATCAATGCCAACTGCCTAATAAGGATCAAGCTAACCTTGGAGCTATCAAGCAATGTGAGCTTTCCTACCATGAGAGTTTCCTTAGAAATAGCATGGTGTTTGCCTTCAAGGATGACAACAACAGGATGAAAGATTTCCAAGGACATCAAAAGATCAAGTTGAGAGGAACCCAAAGACTTTTGATTGACCCAAAGAGTGACCCCTCAGTGTCAAAGGTAGTTCAACAGACCTATGTTGGTCTACACCTCTACCACAGAGGAAAGATCTACTCAAGCTAATTTAGAATCAATCTACACTCCAATCTAATGAAAATAGACTACCCACAAAAGTTTCTTTTAAGGGTGGTAGCCCACCCAGTTGTTTTGGAACCCAGTTACCCAAATCTTTCTTTCTAACCTTCCCAAATCTCGGGACGAGATTTCTTTTAAGGGTGGTAGTCTGTAACATCCCTGATTTTTGGAAAACTCAAAAATCACAAAAATTTGAAACTTTTTGTTTTCATGTTTAGTAAGTCACCAAAAACCAAATGAGATGCAAGAAACAAAAGAAAACAATGCATTTTCTAATGTTTTGGAAATGAAAATCCAATATACCTCTATTCCATAAACCCTAAAACCCTCTCAAAATGAATTTTCATCTTTAGCAAAATTTATTACATAAAATGTTTTCAATTCAAATATTACTTTGAAATTATTCTATGGCAACAAAAATAAAAGGTTTGTAACCCTTAATAAAGTTCTAGCCTCCAAATTATTTGATGAGAATAAAGTATTTTAATAATAACTTTTAGTGGTTATTCCAACTTTTAAACATAAAGGTGTGAAAATAAAATGCATTGCTTTGAAAATAACATAAAAGAGGCCATTGAAAACAATATTATGACTTGTGGTTTTATTCTAAATTTTATTAAGCCACTCTAATAGTTATTAGTTTAATTTAAAAATGGGATTAAGTTGCTATTAATAAATCACTTATATGTTAAAAATATAAAATATGAAAGTAAGTGGTAATGATCTTCAAAATAATATTCCACTAATAGAATGTCATTAAAATTTTATTTGACTAAGTTTTACATTTTATAATTTATATTTTTAAATTTTCATTTAATCTCTATTAAGGAATTAATCAAAATTCAAAATTCAAAAATAAAAATTATGTTTAATTGTTCAAAAAAAATAATATTGACTGAAAGATATTAGTAATCCAAGATTTTAGAATTTTATTTGAGGTTGTTTGGAAATTTAAAACAGAAGTTATTATCAATTTGTTTAAACAGGCAAAAAAAAAGGGGAAAAGAAGAGATGACGTCATGGCTGACATCACCGTCTTCCTCCTCCGGATGGCAACCCCGGCAGTTTCGGCCAAGAATTTCGCTGCCTCTTTAAGGACCATTAAGGCCGTGATTCCATCCCCTCTGCGCTTATTTATATAGCCCCTGAGGTCCTCCTCGCTTTCCCTCTCATCCTCCCTTCAATCGCTCCTCGAGGACGATTTATTTTCTCGCCGGAGATCTCAATGCCCGCCGTCGTTCCTTGACCAATTCGTCTCGGTAAGCAAGCTATGAGGACCGAGAGCTCACCATGTTTAAACCCCGTGGCCGTACGCATCCATTGAGACCCTCGTTCGTTGTTTCCATGCAGGGAATCGACGACGCTGTGTGCATTTGCATCTCGCCGGAGACGGCGCAGCTCCGACCGTGAGTCACCGTCACAGGAGAGAATCCCCGAGCCCTCCATCGCCTCCACAGTCTTCCCCGAGCCGTGCTAGACCCCGTAGTCGCCTCCCTAGGCCTCGGAACCCCCTGGAACGTCGCCGTCGTGGACGCCCGAGGCCAGCGCCACCGCCCACTCCATTTCCGGCGAAGAAATCCGGCGGGAGGTAACCCTAGCTCCCTCTCTTCAAATCTTCGCCGTTAGATCCAGATCCGGAGGCCGAGATTGTATCACTTATCGAAACGGTACCCGCGAGTAGGAACCCGCCACGTGTGCGCCAGTGAGCTGCGCCGATTTGGTTATTCGTCGCACACGCAGCGCGTAACCGGCCCAGGCCCACCACTTATCTGTCGCCCAGCGCAGCAAATAGCAGCCCATTTTCTGTTTTACTTCCGGAATAGAAAATGAAATTAGATTTTGCAGAAAAGCCCCTAGAACCTTGAACCATCATATCTTTTAAACCACTTAGCCAAATTTAACAATCTTGGACTTTTTGAAAAGCCCTTGACATCTAGAAACTTTTGGCACTGGAAAAATTCAAATTTGACAAACTTAAATTTGTTCAAATTCAAATATGCTTGTTTGATGAAATTTGGCATAATTCAAATTCTAGAAATCCAAAAATTGTAAATAAAATATATTTGGAAACCTTAGGATGTGTACTTTCATACCCCCTGTCCCAAAATAATTTTTGATCAAATTAAAATTGAATTTAGAATTAATTGGAATATTTGAGTAATTTTTGACATAGAATTAATTCTGTAAATAATTTCAATAGGGTTCCTTAACCAAAATTGCTCCATTTGGCAACCTTAATCCATAAAAACAAGTTCCATAGAATTTTGGACACATATGAGCCATAAACATGTATTTTAGGCCAAGTTATCACACACATGTTTCACACCATATTAAAAATTACTTAGGAAATATTTTTGCTTAACTGGTTCTATGTGTGTATGGCTATATGAAACCAAGGCTAAGTCCTTAGTGAAGTTTAAACTTATACTTAGCCAACAAATGAACCTCAAACACTAGTAATATAGTTTTCTATATACTTCTCCACTCTTCTATTCTTGCTTCAAGAAATTCATCAAGACTCAAGCACAAGGAGGGACTTCATTTTCAACTTGGTGGCAACATGAAGAGATATGAGGAATATCATTGAAGAAATTGAAGGAAGGGATTAGACTCCAAAACAACTAGAAGAAACTCCAGAAAATACAAGTGTGAAGAAATCCAGAAGAAAACAACTCCCTCTCTCTCTTTCAATCCTTCTTCTTATTTTCTTTCTAATTGACTTAGTGGTATTTTTGCCCATCCCCTATCCAAACCAATTAGTGAAGTGAAAGCCATGAAGGTTTATCAAGTTCAAGAGAATATTAACAACAAGGAGGAAACTACAATAGAAGTATGAAGATGAACTTCAATAAGACAAGCATGTGAAGACTTGGAGCCATCCACACAAGTTGAAGAATAACA
The DNA here is from genome assembly GCA_028641055.1 of Alopecurus myosuroides. Lineage (NCBI taxonomy): Eukaryota > Viridiplantae > Streptophyta > Magnoliopsida > Poales > Poaceae > Alopecurus > Alopecurus myosuroides. The sequence goes on from CM054058.1 coordinate 357,252,149, forward strand.
AGTTGTTTTGTCCAACCATTGACCCAAATGGAAAACCCAAGACTTAGTAATATTTTTCCTTTGATGATGAAGTTAGTAGACCTACCCTAACCTCAATGGAAAATACTAACATAGTCACTCAGATATTTTTGAAGGTGAATATGACCAAGTGTTTGCATGTATTACTTTAGTTGAAGAAGTAATATGTTTATTCTTAGTGAACTCTTGGAACTTCCTCGACAAGTATGGTTATAATAAAGTTAGATCACATCAAACTCAACCTAGCCCTTCCCAAGTAAACCATTGGAAATTCCTTAACAAGTATGAGACCATTAGAGAATGAATCTTTAGAACCCAAACCCTGTCCTAACCAACTTGGTTAAGCCCCTTTTGATATGTTAGTTGCTTTGTATGTTTCTTCACTTGTATGATTGTTTGGTAGAATGTTTGTTTATTTTGTTATTGTGTTTTCAATGAATAGATTGTACGGAGAGCAACGATCTTTTGTGAAGAGAGTGTGAATTCTTCACCAACTTCATCAAGGCAAGTAACACATCATCAACTACCCATTATTTTCTATATGCATTAGTTGATTTTGAGTAGCATGCATGATAGGAAATTTTACTAAGTTATACTATGATATGCTATATCCTAGTAGTGTGTAGCCATCCTTATACCTTGTTATTTTGATGCCTTGGTACTTATTTAGATGCTTAGCCATGTTACAAATTGTTTTTACTAGATGTTGAGGAAAAATCCTAAGTATAACTAATGAATGAACCACCTGGGTGGAAGTGGTAAGAATGGGTTATGTTGAGTGTTTCCTCAGGGCCCTTATCTAAGGGTTATTCCACTTGAGGTTGTCACTTGCGGATGGCCACCCAGGAACAAAGAGATTACTATGTCCTTCTAAGTTTAGTAGCTTCCCGTGCAGCCTTTTGACATTATGGGCTCTGTCTTGATCAACTAAGTTGTGAGAGTTCAGCCCAGGCTTGACAAGCAGATGTAGCAAAATTATAGGAGGAACGGGTCTTGCCGGTGCGTTTGAATTCTTCTTCTGAAAGATCTCGTCTCAATTCTCTCCTTTCCATGATGCACTCCGGGTGTATAGGATGTTTGGGCTAATTGAAGACAAAGGGTGAAAGTGCACAACCTCTGCAGAGTCAACAAACTAAGATCTTAGCCGTGTCCCCGGTTATGGACAATTATGAGCAGCTGGACAAGGATTGACGGAAGAATCTCATCATCAATTTCAATAAGTAAAATTTTGACCAAGTGAAGAGTATTGTGGCGCTTGGATCTAAATCCAATGTTGCCACCCCTTTGAAAAGAAAAGTTTGTTTTACAAAAGAGATAGGACAAAACTGGCTTTATGCAAACTTAGCCAAAACTCCACTCAGCCAAATAAGCATGTAGTATTAGTCTTGCCACTTATATCCACCATAGTGTTACTTGCCAATACATTAAATTGTATTGACTCCCTTGTGGCTGCATATTCCATATTGCAGATGTTTCTGAAGACGAGTGAGGATTTCGTTTAGGATCTCGAGACTATCGCCAACATGTTTTGCCTGTGGCACATGAAGAAGATGGGCTCAATGTTGTACTATGTTTTCCGTTTTATTTCTTTGTTTTATGCTAGTCTTCTAAGACTATGCAAGTTGTAATCCTATTTTGTAAAGACTGGATCATGCGATGTAATAGAATTTGATGCATTTGCATGATATTTCATTTTGTACTATGGTGCTAGCAATTGATCCAGGGACTAGCACAATAACACAGGTATTCCATCTTTATTAAAAGTTGGGATGCTACACGGGAGCTCCGTATGCAAGCATCCTCATGGCCACCATGCACTTCTGGAGTGAGGAGAATCCAACCAAGCCGGTGCAATCCTTCTTGCAAATGAAGTAGTCGTCGTACTCCCGGAGCCCATGCATAATCTCGAGGAAGATCTTCCGGTTCATCCTGAAACGGCGCCGGAACACCGTGTCGCAATGGATTGGGTTGTCGGCGAAGTATTCGGCGTACAAAATGCAGTAGCCCTCAGCTCGCTGACTTGCCTTGCTCTTTCGCCGGCCAGGTGCCGAACCACCTTGGCGTGGCTTGGTATTCTCGACGATCACCCCGGCCAGCGCGGAGAGCATCACCAGGCGCTCCTCATTGTTGTCGCCGTTTTCTGCTTCCACCGCCGGCAGTTTGGCGGCTAGCTCCTCATCGTCGGAGTCTATCGCCGCAGAGGCAAATGGCCGAACACCTCACATGTGTGGGGAAAGTGGTTGATAGAGGCAAAGGTGTCTGATATTTCGAATATATTATAACTACGATTGGGTGGCGTTGACATTGACGATCCGACTACAAACATACGAGGATGCTATGCCTTAGCAATCGCTACACCAACTCCGGGAGGTTATTGACAACACCGTAGCACGGTCGACCCAACCACTCAGGTCTAGCTCCTGCAATCAATCGAGAACAAGAAAGAACTAAGAATTGGCAATCAAGATATTGCGAATATAGATGAATGATTATAGCTGAAAGTGGGGTTCCGAAAGCGGTCTTAGTCTGGTCGATCTGACACAAAGAAAGTACGACGAAATTGCAGCGACGACTAACTTTTAACTAAACAAAACCCAGCTCTAAAAGAAACCCTAGGGGCTGTATTTATGAGGGAAAAGAGGGGAAATTTGTTCTCTCATGGGTGGGGCCACGAAATCCAGCCTAAAACTCTTTTTCCCATGAATACGGACTCTAAAAACTGCTCACTAAGGGGTATGACGAAAATACATGGGCCTGGCCCAATAATGAGGTGGCGCAGCACCTATAAAAGGACTTGGACGAAAATAATGAAGTGGTAACATGTACAATTCGTCCAAGCCTTCATTTTGCATTACGATGACTTCATGCTACTATAATCTCCCTCCGTGGCAGCGTCATCTTCCCCACTTGTGCTTCTGCTGCCAGCTCCATCCTCGAACATGCTACATAGCTTGTCCCTCTCATCCATGCTAGGACCATTATTCCTGAGAGAAACAAACACATTTGATTTAGGCATTATCATATTCTCATATATATTAGGAACAACTCATAGAAACGATAGTGCCTGCTGATTAAGTTGATGTGCACGAGCTCTAGTCATAGGTCCTTGTAATAGAAGTGGTGTAGTAGTAGGGATGTACTTATCATCCTCTCCTTCTTGAATCAAAGTCTTCCTCGACGCTATGTCATCATTGTCTCCCAAATATGGCTTCAAATCTGCAATGTTAAATGTGGGACCAACCCCAAAATCCACAGGTAACTCAAATTTATAGGCATTATCATTGATCCTATCTAACACCTTAAAAGGACCAGCTCGTGGCATTAATTTTGACTTGCGCAACTCAGGAAAATGGTCTTTGCGCAAATGCAACCAAACAAGATCTCCAGGTTCAAATATAAGTTCCTTCGGTCCCTTATCACCATACATTTTATATTTAGCATTAATGCATTCAATGTTCTGTTTAACAGTGGAATGCAATTTTAAGATCAAATCAGTACGTTGTGTAGCATCTAAATTATGTTGCATCGAAGCTGGAAGAGGCAATAAATCAATAGGTGCACGAGGAATAAAACCATACACAATCTCAAAAGGGCACAACTTAGTAGTAAAATGCAGCGAACGATTATAAGCTAATTCTATATGAGGCAAACATTCTTCCCACTTTTTAAACTATGTTTTAACACAACCCTTACATAGTAGACAAAGTTCTATTAACTACTTCAGTTTGTCCATCAGTTTGGGGATGACAGGTGGTACTAAACAGTAATTTAGTCCCCAACTTAGCCCATAAGCAATGCCAAAAATGACTAAGAAACTTATTATCACGATCTGAAACAATAGTATTTTGCATACCATGTAAACGAACAATTTCACGAAAGAATAAATTAGCAACATGTGTAGCATCATCACTCTTGTGCCAAGGAATAAAGTGTGCCATCTTTAAAAATGATCCATAACAACAAAAATGCTATCCCTCCCCTTTTGTGTGTGAGGCAATCCCAAAACAAAATCCATAGAAATATCCTCCCAAGGCACACTAGGAACATGAAGAGACATATATAAACCATGTGGATTCAAAAGACTTAGCTTTTTGATATGCAGTGCATCGACCAACAAACCTCTCAACATCGCCTCTCATACGTGGCCAGAAAAAGTGTGCAACAAGAATGCCCTCCGTGTTCTTCACTCCAAAGAGACCCATCAGTCCTCCTCCATGCGCTTCCTGTAACAACAAAAGACAAATAAGGCTATCTGGAATGCATAACTTGTTAGCACGAAACACAAATCCATCACTAAGGAGGAATTTGTTCATGTTCTACCATCCTTACAATTCTACATTACGTCCTTAAACCTAGCATCATGCATATAAAAATATTTGATGGTCTCCAACCCAAATATTTTGAAATCAAGTTGACAAAGCATAGTGTAACAACAAGACAAAGCATCATCAATAACATTATCTTTACCCTTCTTGCGTTTTATGACATAAGGAAAGAACTCAATGAATTCAACCCACTTAGCATGTCTACGGTTCAGTTTTTCTTGACTTCGAATATGTTTAAAAGATTCAAATCAGAATGGATAACAAATTCTTTGGGCCATAAATAATGTTGCCAAGTTTCTAAAGTCCTAAAAAGAACATATAATTCCTTATCATAAGTAGAATAGTTGAGACTAGTACCACTCATTTTTTCAAAAAAGTATGCAACAGGTTTACCATCTTGTAGTAATACACCTCACAAACCAATACCACTAGCATTACATTCAAGATCAAAAGTCTTACTAAAATCGGGAAGTTGTAGCAAAGGAGCATGTGTTAACTTATCCTTTAATAACTTGAAGGCCTCATTTTGTGGTGTACCCCACACAAAAGGAACATCTTTCCTTGTCAATTCATTGAGAGGGGCAGCAATGGTGCTGAAATCTTTCACAAAACGCCTATAAAATCCTGTGAGGCCAAGAAAACTCCACACTTGTGTGATTGTTTTCGGTTGCGTCCAACTCTCAATAGCTTCAATCTTGACTTTATCAACTTCAATTCCCTGTGGAGTAACAACATAGCCAAGAAAAGAAACACGGTATGTGCAAAAGGTGCACTTACCAAGGTTACCAAACAAATGCGCAGATCGCAAGGCATTAAAAACAACACACAAATGTTCCAAGTGATCATCCAAAGATTTGCTATAAATCAATATATCATCAAAATAGACTACCACAAATCGTCCAATGAAAGCACGTAAAACTTCATTCATTGATCGCATAAAGTGCTAGGTGCATTAGTTAACCCAAAAGGCATAACTAAGCACTCATATAAACCTAACTTAGTTTTAAATGTTTTTTCCATTCATCTCCCAATTTCATACGAATTTGATGGTATCCACTACACAAATCAACTTTAAAAAAATAATAGAGTGTAACATCCCTGATTTTTGCAAAGTGCCAAAAATCACAAATTTTTGAAACTTTTTGTTTTCATGTTATGCAAGTCACCAAAAACCAAATGAGATGCAAGAAACAAAAGGAATACATATTTCAATGATATTGGAATTAAGAATCCATTATGCCTCTATTTTCCTAAACCCTAAAAGCCCATTCAAAATAAATATTCTTTATTCAAAGAAATTGTTTTCTCTCAGAAAACCTTATTTTATAACATGTTTTCAAATCAACTATTACTTTGAAAGAAAATTGTAGCCTTTGAAACCATAGAATTTATTACCTCTAACAGTTCCTATGCCTTAAAATTATTTTATGAGAAGAATCACTATTTATATTGATATCCAAATGTCATTCCAAGTTTTTAAACATAAAGTGGTATTCATAAAATGTTTTGCTTTGAAAAAAACATAAAATAGGACTTGAAAATAATATTAAAGCTTGTGGAGTTTTTCTAAATATTATTTAAGCGACTTTTATAATTATTGAATTTTTTCTATTCTAAAAATGGCATTAAGATACTATTAGTAAATAGTTCATATTTCAAATATATAATATGATTATGAGTAGAATTCATTTTGAAAAATAGCATATGACATGTCTAATGTCTCTGAAATTTTTAAAAAATCTCATTTTATTTTTTTTTCTATTAAAAAAATGGTATTAAGTACTATTAATCACATTTTAAAATTTTAAAATTTGAAATGAGTTGGAAACATCACAGAATGGTTTCTATTTGAAAGATAATGATTTTACAAGACCATAGGATTTGGTTTGAGGTTATTTGGATATTTAAAACAGAAGTTATTAAAGAAAAGAGAAAACAGGAAAAAGAAAAAAAAAGGATAACGTCACCTCATCTTCAACTTAGAGGAAACTGACACGGCCGTTTTAGGTGGAATTTTTGCGCCTTGATTCCGGGCGATTAAGGCCGTCTTTAACTCTCCCGGTTCTTCCCCTTAAAATCCCAGTCTCGCCTCTCTCTTTCCCCTATCGTGCCTCCCAATCGTGCCCCATGCCCAGAGAAATTGCTCGCCGGACATCATCCATCTTGTGCCTGTATTTCTCCATTTCCGGCGAGGTGAGCAAACTCCTCAGGCCGAGACCAAGCCCATTTTGGTCCCCGTGGTCATGCGTACCCTCCTAATGCCCTGTGTCGATTTTTTTGCAGAGAATCGACCACGATGTGCACGTCTGCCTCTCACCAGAGCTCGGAGCCCTCCGTTCATGCCGCGCCACCCTCCTATGAAACGAGTGTCCTAACCATCGCCTCCATCGCGTTTTTCGTGTCCTCCCGCACCGCGTCGTGCCCTTCTCGAACCCAAGAAACCACCGGAGGATCGCCGGCGTCGTTTTCCGAGCCGCAGCGCCGCTGCGACGTCCATTCCGGCGGCCCACACCGGCCAGGTACGAAATCTAGCTTTGGTTCCATCCGATCTATTTTTATCGGCCGCGATTAGATCCCCCCTAGAAGAGGTATCGGCCAATAGAAAGGCGCCAAGTCATCTGCGCGTTATGTTGTCATCAGTCGCCCTGCGCAACGCGTAGCTGACCTAGACCCACTTCATATCAATTGCACCGCGCATTAAGTAGCCTATCTGAGCCGAGCCAGTCTCTGGTTTTATTTCCGAATAAAAATAGAATTGAAATTTTGTAGAAAAGTCCCTGCAACTTAGAAACCTTATAACTTTTCAACCACAACACCGAATTTAACAAATTTGGACTTTTTGAAATCCCCTGGATCTGTAGAATCTTTTACACTGTTCAAATCCAAATTTGACAAACTTAAATTAGTTCAAATATAAATATGCTTCTTTGATGAATTTTGGCATAATTCAAATTCTACGAATCCAAAAATTGAAAATAAAATATATTTGAAAACCTTAAGATGAGTACCCTCATATCCTTTGTTCCAAAATAATTTTTGAACAAGTTAAATTTGAATTTAGAATTAAGTGGTATATTTGAGTATTTTTGACATAGATTTAATTCTATAAATATTTGCAATATAGTTCCTTTTGCAAATTTGTTCCATTTGGTAACCTTGAACCAGAGACATCATTGCCTAACCATTTTGGACACCCCTGGACCATGACCATGTAAATTTAGCCAAACTTCCATCATAGTAGTCCACCTAGTTGTTTAAGTCTTAGAGTTGTTTCTATCCTTGCTACCTTTGTTATTCTCGGATGAAGAAAGGCTTGTCTCAGGTAAAAAACGCTTGGGGCAGGATTGAATCCGTAGAGGAATGAATAATTCATTTCAAGTGATCAAAATTACGAGGTCGACATAGGAGATATGATGTGTCAGATGCAGAAGGCACGGAGAGGTCAAGATCTTCCAAGATAAACCCATTCTGTTGCCTATAAAATCAGGTGCACCGTGTCTATACTACAAAAGTGTGATAGGTTTCTTCGTATTTATTCCGCCGACATTGCTTTCTTATTCCTATTAAAATATCCCTAGGAACCTCTCAGCTGCTCCCTCGGGATAGGTAGGCCCATCCCCCACCCCCTTTCCCGAGAGGCGGCCGGGTTGTGTTCCCCCTGCGGCCACCCGGTGGCGGCAGAAAACGAAAAAGGGTGGGCTCTGCGCGGTTCACGTTTTATTGTACAGAGAGAGCTTGTTATGGCTAATTGGAGCCAAGCCCAAGCCCCTAGTATGTGTCAATCACACATAATACCAAGTAGTGAATCTTAGTTTTCTATCTACTCCTCCACTTCCCCATTCTTACTTCAAGAATTCATCAAGTTAGCAAAATGGAAATCAAGACTCAAGCACAAGAAGGGACTTCATTTCCAACTTGGTGGCAACATGAAGAACTACAAGGAAGATCATTGAAGAAATTTTGAAGAAAATACTTTGACTCCACAGCTGGAAGAAACTCAAGAAAGTGCAAATTCATGAAGAGATTAAGTATAAGACCAACCTCTTCCCCCTTCTATCTTTCTTCTTATTTCCTTTCTCATCTATTTTTGACTTGGAGATATTTACATTTGTGACCAAGAATCAACCCTTAGTTTGTGCCCATCCCATACCTAAACCAACTAGTGAAGTGAAGTCCATGTACCAAAATCCATGACGAATTATGAAGATCAAGAGAAGTACCACCCCAAGGAAGAAAACTACAATAGAATGCATGAAGATGGATCTTCAAGAAGACAAGCATATGAAGACTTGGAGCAACTTAGACAAGCTGAAGAGTTAGCAAGTTGTTTTGTCCAACCTTTGACCCAAATGGAAAACCCCAAGACTTCATCTTGTTATCTCTATTGTTATGAAGTTAGTTGAACCTAGACCTACCCTAAACCAAAATGGAAGGACTAACTTAGATCACTCAAATGTATTAATAAAAATGACTGAGTGTTACACATTGATATGTGTTACTTTAGTTGAGATAGTTAGATCACCTTGGTGAACTCTTGGAACTTCCTCCACAAGTATTTTTATAATAAAGTTTGATCACTTCAAACTCAACCTAGTCCAACCCAAGTGTTTTCTTGGAAACTTACTTATGGATCTATCATAGTATAAATCTTTCAAACTCAAATCTGGACCTTGTCCTAGCCAAATTGGTTAAACCCCTTTGTTATGTTAACTGCTCTGTTTGTTTTCTCCACTTATGTGTTTGATTGCTAGAATGCTTGTTTATTTTGTTATTATGTTTTCAGTGAATAGATTGTACGGAGAGCAACGATCTTTTGTGAAGAGAGATATCTTCACCAACTCCAACAAGGCAAGTAACACACCATTCAACTATCCATTATTTTCTATATGCATGAAATGGAGTTTTGAGTGTATGCATGATAGGAAATTTTACTAAGTTATTAGTATTATGCTATGCTATTATCCTACTAGTGTGTAGACATCCTTATACCTTGTTATTTTTGAAGCCTTGGTACTTAGTAGATGATATGCAATGTTACAAAAAAAATTACTTGATGTTGTGGAAAATTATAAGTAACAACTTCAATGAACCACCTGGGTGGAATTGGTTACATGGTTGATGAGAGTTGAGTGTATCCTCAGGGGTAATACGTGAGGTGTTCACTTGAGGAATGCCACCCACGAATAAAGTGATTATGATGTTCCCCAAGTTTAGATTGCTTCCAGTGCAGCCTTTAGTCATATGGGCTCTGTCTTGATCAACTAAGTTGAATGAACTCACCAGGCTTACAAGCAGATGTAGCATAATTATAGGTGGAACAGGTAAGCCAAACGGTGGTGGAATTTCTTCTGAAAGATCTCGTCTCAATCTTATCCTTTCCTTAATGCACTCAGGGTGTATAGGATGTTTGGGCTGATTTGAGTCTGAAGGTGAAAGTGCACAAACTCTGCAGAGTCAACAAACTAAGATCTTAGTCGTGTCCCCGATTATGGACAATTATGAGCAGATGGACAAGGATGGACAGAAGAATCACATCTCCTTTTCGAATGTAAAACTTGTAATCATAGGTAGGGACATTCCAGGGTTATACCGGAAATGTATCTTGACATGCCCGGGTTTTACCGTGTATTGTCATAGGGTCTGATACTCCAACGTATCTATAATTTCTGATGTTCCATGTTGATATTATTTCAACTGCTACATGTTTTCCGTATGTTTTCCTACGTTTTCTTACGTTTTCTGGGACTAACCTATTAACAAGATGCCAAGTGCCAGTTCCCTATTTTCTGCTATTTTTTATTTCAGAAAAGTTGTTCTGGAAATATTTTCGAAATTGGACCCCACGAATCCTAAGTTCCTATTTTCCCCGGAAGCATCCAGAAGCCCCGAAGAGACCCGGAGGGGGCCATAGGGTGGCCACACCATGGGGTGGCGCGGGCCCCCCCTGGCCACGCCACCAGGTGCTGTGGGCCCCCTAGCCACCCCCCGGCATCGCCCTTTCGCCCATATATACTGCCCCGAGGAAAAAACCCTAAAACAATTGACCTTTTCCACAAAATACATCCGTAGCTCCGCCGCCTCCGCCGACAAGTTTCGGGGGATAGATCTCTGTTCTGGCACCCTGCCGGGACGGGAAACTGCCCCAGGAACCATCTCCATCGACTCCACCGCCATCCCCATCGCCATTGTTGTCTCCTATGATGAGGAGGGAGTAGTTATCCCCCAAGGCTGAGGGATCTACCGGTAGCTATGTGGTTCATCTCTCTCTCCCATGGTGTGATCTATATGTGATCATGACCTGTGTAATCTATTTGAATTCGTAGATGTTACTCTTCATCTTTTTCTACTCAAGTGCTTTATTAATATGAACTTTGGAGTCACCTTGTCTCGCAGTGTGAATGTGACAGTGTGCACATCGTGTGTGTCTCCTCTATGAATTGTGGTGTTTGTCTAGTACCTTCTGGGGCGCTCATAGTGACATCGTGGGGTTAACTAGACATGGGAATGCTTACTTTAAGGAATGCTTTTTGCAGCCCTACGCAATGATTAGTGTTCATTATTTGTTATGAGATCTTTGTAAACGCTTTGATCATGGTGTAAAGGTGACAGTGTGTGCACCATGTGGTTTAGGATTATATTTATATTTTGTGTTGGATAACCCTATGAAATTGTGGTGTTTGCGTGGAACCATCTGGGTCCCATGGTGATGGCATGGGGGTTACTTAGTTGGGAAAGTGCTTACTCTGAGGAGTGCTGTTAAAGCCCTACGCATGGATTGGTGTTGTTATTCGACCGGAGAGTGGTTAAGAGTAGCATAGTAAGAGAAGATATCTAGTTATTCTTTTATGTGATCATTGTTGAGAGTGTCCTCTAGTGAAAGTAGGAGCCCTAGGCCTTATTTCCAAGCATTGAAACACCGTTTTCCGCCTGTTCTGCTACATGTTTGCTTGCTGCCATTTTTATTTCATATTGCTATTATCACTTATTAACATCCATATTACTTGCATTTTACTCTCTCTTCGCCGAACTAGTGCACCTATATACCTGACAAGTATATCGGGTGTGTTGGGGACACAAGAGACTTCTTGTATCTTGATTGCAGGGTTGCTTGAGAGGGATATCTTTGACCTCTACCTCCCTGAGTTCGATAAACCTTGGTTAATCCACTTAAGGGAAACTTGCTGCTATTCTACAAACCTCTGCACTTGGAGGCCCAACACTGTCTACAAGAATAGAAGCGTGCGTAGACATCAAGCTCTTTTCTAGCTCCATTGCTGGGGAGGTAAGGTAAAAGGTACTCACATCCTAGGGTGTGAGTGCTAGGAGTTATTTCCTTTAGATTCTGCAATTATATCATTTTGTCTCTTGTTTTCACTAGTTAGGCTTATTTTTACTCGCTTCTTGTTTTTATTTTTTACTAGTATTCTTAATGGAAAACAAAAAAAATATGAGAGAGCTTTATAATCTATAACTTGAGTTAGGACATGAAGTGTTTGAAGAGAAAATTAAAAAAACCTATGGAACTTTATTTGCATGCTAGTGGCAATGTTATTAGTATGAATTCTTTGAACACCATTATTGCTAATGCTATGGAAAAGGCTAAGCTTGGGGAAGCTAGTTTATATGAAAATGATCTTTTTAGTTCCCCAAGCACGGAGGAGAAATTTGCTTTGATGATGAGACTATGCCTGTTACATATAGTAGTGATCATGATTGGGAAAAGCACACTACTTTTGATATTGAAAATGATAATATAGTGTCGTGGTGGTGTCACGGCAGATGCCATGGGATGGCTAAAGATGTGGGGACGAAGGACGCTGGAGGTGCTCGGGGAGGGATCACGCGACGAGTAGCCGCGTGAGGTACGAAGTAAACACTGCAAACGACACGATCTACCCAGGTTCAGGGCCCTCGTGAGGAGGTAAAACCCCTACTCCTGCCTTTCTTTGTATATTCTGGTGTCTCACCGAGTAGCCACAGTACAATGTTCTTGTTACCGAGTAGCCACTCTCCTCTCTAGATGATGAACTAGGTCAAGAACTTAGGGTTTCCAGTGTCCCAGCATGCGATGCCTCACGCGGGAGGCGGCGGGGCACCTTATATACATGGTGCCCAGCCGGATACGTCCAAACATGGACAAGTGTCGACATAGTGTGCACATCGTCCTTCTTCCGGGTTCCCGCTGACAGCTTTGGTTCCTAATCTTGGCTGCATCTGGAAAGTCGTTGGGAAAAACAAGGGGACAGACTGGTATCACTGTGCCAAACACAGAGTAGGGCCCCCTTATCCTGCGACGGCCTGCTTCCATGCTGTCACTGTCAGGCAGGCCGGTCCCAGATGAACAGTAGTTCGAATGCTGCCAAGTACGGACCCAGGATACGCGGGATCCTGTGTCAGAACGGCTCCTTTGACTTTCTGGCCCGAGTAGGTTCCCGCCAATTTTACTCGGGCCAACTCTTCTACTCGAAAGGACAGAACTTGATTGATATCTCCTTCTGGTCATCTTGAGGTGAGACCGAGTAGCAGTCGACCGGGTAGCAGGTACCGGGTAGTCGGCTACTCGACCAAACCTCTCTTCTGTAAGTCGCCTTTACCACTTGCCTTTACCCTACTCGGGGGTAACCCCCCGACAGCAGTCCCCGAAGCTGGTTGAGTCTTGCGAACTCGTTCACTAGGCTCTGCCAGCTTAAAACCAATCTTTGCCTCGTAGCCCTTGAACCTCAAGATGCCGAGTAAACGACCTCCGAGTAGTACTCTAGAGAGTTCCTTGAGTTTCCTGTCTTCCGAATAACACCTGCTTTCTACTCTGTAACCGAGTAAAAAGACTTAGAGAATTTCTCCTCTGGCGTCTTTGCAGCGCAGAGCACGATCCAGCCTTCCGCTCGGCAACTGGACACGTGTCAAGCATCCGTGACCCCGTCGTTTCGCTGCCACGACACGACGTGCCACGCGCCCAGTTTTCACGGGGCGGGCCCACTGGCTCGTTATGTCCCATCACGCGCAGTAATTGGCCACGATCTGGTAGTGGGATCCGCTGTGGCCGTTACGCGCGCGCCTCGCGCGTGTGTGCGTTTCCAGTCGGCCACAGGCCCCACCACACGCAACGATCGATCCCACTTCCCCGATGGTAACGGTAAACCGCGGAGAGGATATAAATACCTCCGCCGGTAACTTCCTTTTCTCCTCCCTTCGCACTTTTCCCCTTTCATCTCTTTGTTCTTCTCCGCCGCCGAGCTCTCCGCCGCCGCGCAGCTCCTTGCGCCGCTGCAGATTCTTTTCTTCCACCCAATCTTTCCAACTCTCCACCATCCGCGCACCCCTTGCCATGGCTGCTCGCGCCGGCTGGGCTGGCTCGCACGTCACCGCCGAGGATTGCGCCTGGCTCGTGAACACCCGGAGGGTTCCTCCCGGTGTTCAGTGCCGGCCGTCCGACGGCGAGCTCGTGCCAACCCCGCAGGAGGGCGAGCACATCGTGTTCTTGTCGCACTTTGAGCGCGGATTCGGCCTGCCGGCCTCCGACTTCCTCCGCCTCTTCCTCGACCACTTCGGTCTCCAAATGCACCACTTGCCACCAAACGCCGTCGTCTTCCTCGCCTACCATGCCGTGGTGTGCGAGGCCTTCCTTGGTATCCATCCCACGACGGATACCTGGCTGAAGTACTTCCACCTCCGCCAGCAGACCACCGGGAAGAAGGAAGGCGCGGGCGTGCCACGCGCAACTGACACCGGCTGCGCCATGATGGTGCAGCGGTCGGGAACCAACCACCCCCGCATCAAGGGGTTGGAATCAGTCCGAATGTGGCAGAAGACGTTCCTCTACGTCAAGAACATCCCCGCCACCGAAGGAGGAAAGGTAACTGACCGAATCAATCTTCCCGCTTGGAGCAATCGTGCTCCCACCGGGGAGAATTGGAAGTCGAAGCCCTCCAACGACCTCAACGCGATGGAGATAGAGGCCCGGCTCGGGGTCCTAATCAATGAGGGCCTCAAGAGTGATGATCCCGTGGCGTGCTGGATCAAGAATCGCGTTCTGCCTCTGCAGGACCGCTGCCACCTGATGTGCTATATGGGTGGCCCCCGCGACTGCACCAGAACGACCACCATCGAGCTCGACAACGTGGATGTCCCTGAGCACGCAAGGGCCATCCTGACAACGAACCTCGGCGAGCACTGGCAGTATGGGTTCATCCCATTCAGCCGCACGAAGCCGATTCTGCGGGTACGCTCTTCTTTCTCTGCTTTCTGTATATGTATTCCGAGTAGCAAACTTCCTCTTCTCGCCGCGACTAGCAACCGCATTCGGTACCGAGTAGAGTACTTAGCTGAATTGCTTAGGCTTAGTGTGCTTCGTGCCTGCACGCCTTGTCGGGTAACCAACTCGGGAACAATTCTTAGGCTTAATTATGCTTGATGGCTGCATGCCTTTCCGAGTAGGATGTTCAGTAAGTTTGCCTAGGCTTAGTGTGCTTTGTGTTTGCACGCCTATCCGAGTAGAGTGCCTTCCAGCTACTCGGCTAATATGTGATATTTCTTTGTTCTTCAGGTCCTCAATTGCCAGCTCATGGAAAGCTGTGAACGTTTCGAAGGAAATTGGTTTGCTGATCGAACGGAGGATGATGATGCCTCTTTTGAGGCTGCAGACCAGATCAACCTTCCTCACTCTCCTACGACCGAGAAGCAGCCTGCCGAATCGTCTCTCCGTGACTGGCCTGAGGACGAATTTGAAGGTAACTGCGTACTTACTTTGCTTGTTCACGAGAAGCATCAATCCATTGTTTGCTGTTTCTGATTCGCTCCTCTTCTTTTCCTGAATCCGCAGACGATGTTGATGAGGAGAACGAGAATGAGGACGAGGACGAGAACGAGGGCGATAGAGCCCTTGAGGTCAATCCTCTTTCTGTCGCTGCACCCGCTACTCGCAAGCGGACTGGCAGCGGCACCGTAGAGCCCCCCGCCAAGAAGAAGAAGCCGACCGAGAAGGCGACCAAGAAGGTCGTGAAGAGACCAAGGCGAATAATTTCCTCCACCACCGCGTAAGTTTCTTCTCGGTTGCATGTTTCAGTTTATCCTGCTTTTCTCGGTTGCCTCCCCACTCTTTTGCTTCACTGTTTTCTCTCGTTTTCCTCTGCCCTTTTCTTATCTTTGATTCCAATTTCCCTTTCAGTGCCCCCTTGAACGCGGATGCCGCTCTTGCATCCAGCGAGACTCAGAAGAAGACTGCTATTGATGTCGACAAACTGATCGACCTCGATGGCGACGAGAACAATGCCGCCAATGCATCAGCAGAGGGCACTGATGCCCAGAACGCTGAGCCAAAGCCGCAAGATGCTGCTCATCAGGAGAGACCACCTTCCCCTCCGGCCGACACCGCCGAGGGGAACCAAGATCAGGATGCAGAGATGCACCACGATGCCGCCGTCGAGCGGCAAGAAGCTGAACCCGAGCAGCCAGCGACAGGCGCTGCCGGACAAGCGGATCCCACTGCCGAGCAGCGGGTAGAAGATGCCGCCATGACCGAGGAGTATCCCCTGAGCAGTGCGCAACCAGGCGCTGCTCCGAGTAGCGCCCAACCAGATGCTGCACAAGGTGACGGATCCGTGGCGCCACCCATTGATCAGGGCACTGCACCGCCAGATTCCTCCTCGGTGCCGCATACCAGGAAACAAGCCCTAGATGCTCTGAAGGATGCAGTCGAGAAAAGAGCATCCGAGAAGAAGGACACCGAGACTCAGAAGTCCGAGAAGCCAACCTTCGAGAAGCCACCTGCTCAGAAAGAGACAGCAAAGAAGAAGGCTGCCGACAAGCCGCCGTCGACATCAGCTGGCCAGTCCAAGCAACTGGTTATCCGCAACCCTAGTGCGGTTCCTGCCGCCGCTAGCGTAGCCGATCAGGCCCTCTACCCGGATTATATGGTGAAGGTCAGCCAACAGCGCCAGATTGGCCTTTCCGTCGAGGACCGGAAGATTGCTCTTACCAAAGGAAGGAAGGCCGTGGCGACGGACTCCAGGCCCCCGGCCCCCGTCTCCATTGCTTCTCGGGGAGCTCAAGACCAAGCGATAACATCCCAGAGCCTCGAGCAAGTACTCGACCTTATTGGCTTCATCGACGCCAAATGGGATAGCAAGATTCTCGGCACCCCCAACTGGAATGGCACCGATTTAGGCGACATCGACCACATGCGCCAAGACTGGAATAAGGTGGACTTGGGTTACAAACCCATGACCGTCTCGACCACCTCTGCAACTCTGGCTGCCAAGATGTTCGTGCATCGCAAGAACGCAGAAGATCTCGAGCAGTCCTACGCGGTAAGCCTTAACTTATCTTTTCCGAGTAGCATCTTCGCTTCTTTTCTTCTCTTCCTCTTTTCCTTATCCATCACCCAGTCCCCGAGATTCCGGCCGAGTAGGCAGACACTCCTCCGAGTAGCCGCCTTCTCGGGTGGAATCTCAAACACTTTGCCTGACACTTGTTTCTTTTGCTTTTCAGAATAGTGTACTGAAGCGGACCCATCTGCACCGCCAACTCCTCTGGAACCACGCCATTGCCAAGAGGCGTATTGCCGCCCTTGAGAAGGAGAAGGTGATCTCCGAGGAAGCCGACAAGGAGGTCATGAACAGTACCATGAGGCTGTCCGAGGTGGAAGGTGTGCTTCTCGCTTACGCGGTTCTTGCGTTTTTGTTTACGCCCGCTATCGCTTTTTGCGTTAACCATCTCTACTCTGCAGGGAAACTGAAGGCCCTTGCTGACGAACACGACAACTGCCGTGCCTTTGTTGCGAATGCCGAGACCACCATCAAGAAGCTTCAAGGTAAACCTCTGTCTACTCGGTTTTCCTTTGCCTGTTTCTTCCTTTGCTTCTCTGCTAACCGTGCTTTGCTCTTTTCAGAAGATCATAAGAAGTTTGTCCTAGAGCATCAAGATTGCCTCAAACCTGCAGAGGTGGAGGTGCGACTAATAAGCCAGTCTGCAGCTCTGCAGAGTACACACACTACCGAGATGGAGACGCTGCAACTCCAGCTGCAGAAGGCACTTCAGGATGCGGTCAAGCTTGGTGATGGGAGGGACAGAGCCATCGCCGAGAAGGCAAAAGCTGAGACAACTTTTAATGCCAAGATAAAAGCCCTCGAGCAGGAGTGCGAAACGCTGAAAAAAGCCAACGCCGGGTACTTCACTCAGCTGGATAGTCTGCGCTTGCTTGAGGAGAAGCACATTTCCAATGAAGAAACATGGAAGATCCAGTTGCAGCAACTGCGCCACGAGCTTCACAGTAAGTTTTCCTCCTTTCTGCCTTTCTTCTTCTCGGTTCTGCCTCTTCTCGGATCCTGTGACTGAATTTCTCACTTGCTTTTGTGCAGAAATCTTCCCTGATCTCGTGTCCGCTTGCGCGCCAGCTTTGGCCAAGGCCCGAGCAGCTCGTATTGAGAAGGGCGAGGACGCGGATACCAGAGCCGAGATCGAGGACAGCCTGCTGGTGATGCGAGGGCACTTTGAACGCCTAGCCGGCGTGGGCACCGACTTGGTGCGCGTCGGCTTCGAGCTCCACAAGCTATTCTGGCCTGAAGACTCCGCGCCGACAACCATTGATGGCCTTGCTCTGAAGCTGCGCAATGTGAAGGCCGAGTTGAAGAAGTGGCGCGCCTCGGGAGCTCGGGCAGGCGCTGATCTGATGCTGCTCTGCGTCGCCTCTTGGTACGAGAATCTGAACATGCAGGTCATCCGCGGGAAACGCGCCAATTCCAAGTGGGAGATGGATCCCAGCTGCGTGACCACGCGCAAACTCATTGCGTATGAGGTTGCCGAGTGCGCGGATACGGCCACCTTCATCGATGGCCTCCCCGAACCCGACACCGAGGTGGAGGAGGACGAGGACGCAGATGAAGAGACAGACTCCGAGCTGGCATCGGGTTTCTTCGATTCTCCCCAGAGCAAGGGGAAAGCTGCAGTCATCGCGAGTAGCGATGAAGAGACCGAGGAGATCGACACCGCTGCCCTCGAGTTCGGCACCTCATCAGGAGCCGCTCTCGACGACACGGTACGCCCCCAAGGCCAAGCCTCTGGTCCATCCGAGATGGAGCAGTCCGCCACCGTCCACGCGGAAGCGGATGCGACCAACACAAGCGCCGAGGAGGAAGCCGCGAAGGCAGCTGCAGCCAGCTCGGAGGCGGAGGCCAACCAGACCGCCACTGAGAATGAAGCAGCCCAGGCCAGCACCGACAACATCGCCACTTCAACATGATCTTATCCTGCAAGCTTTTTCACTCAAATACTTATCAGATCCCCGGGATGCCGGGTGCAGATGTATCAGACTCATTTACATTTTCTCTTGCTACTCAATTTTATTTCCACTTGTTATCTTTAATTTAATTATTTTGAGCAGCCCTGGCTCAATGCCGGGTTGCGTTTCCATGCGAGTCCCCGAGTTGCGTTTCTTATTCACCCTCTCTTTTCATCTCTGCTCTACCCGCAACTTGTTGCTTTTTTGGTATTCGAGTCACAAGAGTCACAGAGTAGAGCTGCAAATACTTAGCCACTAGAAACAATCATAGTAACGCAGCCCACCACTTAGCCGAAAAGACGAAACAGAGAACAAAAGTAACAAACACTCTACTCGGTTCCTGCACTTTTTTCTTCCTTAGCGATTTTCTTGTGCTCATTGACCTTTTGCTTGTTCTCTTGCTTGCCATGAAGCCGGGTTTCGGACAACAGCAGAATCGAAGAGTTGGCATATAGGTTTAAACACAGTACTCAATACACTTATGAGTTCTGAAGTGAAGCAACCGAATAGATAAACAGTAAAGCCGAGTAAAAACACTTGGAGCAATTTTGGACGAGGGCAGTCCCCGAGAACAATTTCAGATTGCAGAGTAGAATTTCAACTCGGATAAGAGGGTACATACACATCTTTGCTTACGAATGAAAACGACGGAGTAGAGCTACATTCCAAGGGCGCTTGGTTTCCTCTCCAGATTTATCTGCCCTGTTCGCCTGTGGTGGGCGCACATCTACAAGATAGTAAGCATCATTGTGCAGCGCTTTGCTCACAATGAAAGGCCCTTCCCATGGAGGAGACAACTTGTGCATCCCGGCGGTGCGCTGCACAAGCCTGAGGACCATGTCTCCTTCTCGGAAAACGCTTGGGTTCACCTTTCGGCTATGATAACGCCGCAGGTTTTGCTGGTAGATAGCCGAACGCGACAGAGTCAGCTCTCTTGCTTCTTCAAGCAGGTCAACGTCGTCTTCTCGAGCTTCTCTCGCCTCCACCTCAGTGTAGAGGGCTACTCGAGGGGAGTCATGCTCTAAGTCGATTGGCAACACGGCCTCAGCCCCGTATACCAAGAAGAATGGCGTGTAGCCGGTTGACCGGTTAGGGGTAGTCCTTAGACTCCACAACACCGCTGGCAACTCATCTAGCCAACACCCTGGTGTTTTCAGCAGTGGCTCAATCAGCCTTGGCTTTATGCCTGCCAGTACCATACCATTTGCTCTTTCAACTTGTCCATTGGAAGCAGGGTGCGCGACTGACGCAACGTCTAGTCGGATATGCTTATCTCTGCAAAACCGCACCATTGCTCCCTCAGCAAAGTTTGTGCCGTTGTCGGTGATGATACTGTGCGGGTAACCATATCTCAGGATTATATCCTTCACGAATTTCACAGCTGTGGCTCCATCACACCTCCGAATAGGTTTCACTTCAATCCATTTGGTGAACTTGTCCACCATGACCAAGATGTGAGTCATGTTGCCTCTAGCCGGCTGGAAAGGCCCAACCATGTCCAAACACCAAACAGCAAATGGCCAGGTGATAGGAATTGTTTTCAACTCGGAAGCAGGCATGTGAATCTTACTTGCGAACATCTGGCAGCCTGTGCACTTCCTCACGATATCCTCAGCTTGCTGCAGTGCTGTGAGCCAATAGAATCCATGCTGGAAAGCTTTCTGGACCAGCGCCCGAGAAGAGGCGTGGTGCCCGCATTCTCCTTGGTGTATCTCTATCAGGATCTCTTCTCCTTCTGCTGGATCCACACAACATTGCAGCACGCCAGTGGCACTTCTCTTGTGCAGCACATCTCGGACAATAGTGTAGCCCTTGGATCTTCTCTGAATCTGCCTTGCCGTTACCTCATCTTCAGGTAGAGTGCCGTCCCTTAGAAAGGATAATATGGGCATAGCCCAACTCGGTGTCTCCCGTGTGGGAAACACTGGTTCGTCCAGTTCCATTGGGACAGGCTCTTGTGGTTGCTCAGGAGGAATGGGAGCGCTTCTTTGAAGCCCAGACCGATTAGCAAGGACTTCCTCAATGAATGCGACAGTCCCCGGGTTAAGGACAGCAGTCCCCGAGTAAGGAGTGGCAGTCCCCGAGTAAGGAGTGGCAGTCCTCGAGTAAGGAGTGGCATTCCCCGAGTAAGGAGTGGCAGTCCCCGAGTAGGGAATGGCAGTCCCCGGGTAGGGAATGGCAGTCCCCGAGTAGAGGACGGCAGTCCCCGGGTTTCCTGCAGCACTCTCCCAGTCAATCTCCATTGGATCAGATTCCTCACTTGGCAGAGAAGGAACAAATATAGACTCCGAGTTGGGAGAAGGCTTGATGGATGGCTTCCTCAAATGCTCCAAGGCGATTCCCGCCGGGATGGATTGCCGAGAAGATCCCAACTTGGATAACTCATCTGCTGCTTTGTTCTCTGCTCGGTGAATGTGCTGGAACTCACAACCTTCGAAAAACCCAGTCATAGACTGCACCAGGAAGCGATATGACGCCATGTTGGCATCTAGAGCATCCCATGTACCCGAGACTTGCTGCACCACCAGATCTGAATCTCCATAGCATATGATGCGCTGCACTCCAACTTCCTTGGCTACTCGCAAGCCATGTACCACTGCCTCATACTCTGCAACATTGTTGGACGCCTTGAAATGAATCTGCAGCACATACTTGAGTTGATCTCGCTTGGGTGACGTAAGCACAACACCAGCACCAAGGCCTTCCTTCACCTTTGAGCCATCAAAGTGCATCTTCCAGTAATTGGAAACTGGAGCAGGAGGTTCATACTGCATCTCGGCCCAGTCCACAAGAAATTCCGCCAGGATCTGAGACTTGATGGCGTCTCTTCTCCCATACGCGGGAGCATACGCAGCTAGCTCGATCGCCCACTTGGCTACTCTGCCACTCGCCTCCTTGTTGCCCATGATGTCCGAGATGGGAGCAGAACTCACAACAGTGATGGGGTGCTCCTGGAAATAATGTTTCAGCTTCCTGGCGCCCAGGTACACACCATATGTCATCTTCTGGTAATGCGGATAGTTTTGCTTGGAGCTGGACAGCACCTCACTGAGATAATATACTGGGCGCTGCACACTCTTGCCTTCTTCTTCTCGTTCCACCACAATCACCACGCTGACTACTCGGTTAGTCGCAGCAATGTACAGCAGCATTGGCTCCTTGGGTAGCGGACTAGCCAAGATGGGAGCACTTGCCAGCATTGCTTTCAGCTCATTGAATGCCGCGTCCGCTTGCGGAGTCCAGACAAACTTGTCACTTTTCTTCATTACCTGGTATAGAGGCAGGGCCTTCTCGCCCATTCGACCCAGAAAACGGCTCAGAGATGCCAAACAACCTGTGAACTTCTGCACATCTTTCAGTGATCTCGGTAAAGACATGCTCTCAATAGCTTTTATCTTTGAAGGGTTGGCTTCAATGCCCCGACTAGAAACCAGGAAACCGAGTAGCTTTCCAGCCGGTACACCAAAGGTGCACTTACTCGGATTCAGTTTCATTTTGTACTTGCGTAGGTTAGCAAAGGTTTCCTCCAGGTCGGCAAGCAGAGTATGTGTTTTATTCGTTTTGATGACAATGTCATCTACGTACACCTGCACATTCTTGCCGAGCTGGTCGTGCAAGCATTTCTGCATGCATCTCTGATAGGTTGCACCCGCATTCCTCAAGCCAAAACACATGACACGATAGCAATAAGCCCCGTACGGGGTAATGAAAGCAGTCTTTATTTGATCAGCAGGATTGAGTGCAATCTGGTGGAAACCAGAGTAGGCATCTATGAAAGACAGCAGTTCACAACCAGCAGTGGAATCGATCACCTGATCGATGCGAGGTAGCGGGAAAGGATCCTTGGGGCATGCCTTGTTCAAGTCGGTGTAGTCGACACACATGCGCCACGCAGTGGCAGCCTTGGGATCCTCCTTCTTATTCTCGACCATGACCGGGTTGGCTAGCCAATCCGGATGCAGCACCTCCATGATGAAATTGCTTATCAGTAACTTGGTGATCTGGTCACCAATGGCCTTCCTTCTCTCATCCCCGAAACGGCGCATAGCCTGCTTCACTGGTTTGGCGTCAGGACGCACATGTAATGAGTGCTCAACCAACTCCCTCGGGACTCCTGGTAGATCTTCATTGGACCAGGCGAATACATCCCGATTCTCACGGAGGAAGTGGATGAGCTCGCTTTCCTATTTCTCCGCCAACCCGGAGCCAATGATGGCTATGCGGTCGGGGAACTCGGGGTCGACCTGGACCTTCTTTGTCTCCTTGGCAGCTTGGAAAGCAGTACCGTGCTGGGTACTCGGCACACCTTGTGCGCCAGCTTGTGCGGACTGAGCCATGGCCACCACCTCGTACATCTTCTTCTTCTCGGCAGCGATCACCATTGACTCCGCCAACTGGGAGCTAGCAGAGGCACACTCCATGGACTTCTTGTAATCTCCAGAGATGGTGATGATGCCATTGGGACCAGGGATCTTCATCTTCAGATATGCAACATGGGTAGAGGCCATGAACTTGCTCAGAGCAGGCCTGCCGAGTAGAGCATGGTAAGGACTCTGATGATCCACCACCTCGAACTGCAGGCGCTCTGTGCGGCAGTTTTCCCTGGTGCCGAATAGCACATCGATCCACACTCGGCCAATCTCCCGGGCACGATGCCATGGAATGTGGTCTTGCTAGGCAGCATCATGTTCTCGGCCAGGCCAAGCTTCTCGAGTGTGTCCTTGTACACAATGTTGATGCTGCTGCCGTTGTCGATTAGCACCTTGCTGAACCTCACATTCTTCTCGGGACCCAGGAAGGTAGGATCCAGCACCAAGGCATAGCTACCCGGATTGGGCATCACCTTGGGATGATCTGCTCGGGTCCACCTGATCTCCTGGTCACACCAATACATGTAGTGAGGGACAGCAGGAATCACTGCATTGACCTCCATGGCCCGCCTGTGCTGTGATTGCTTGTCGACTGGCTCAGAAGTGAAGATCATATAGCTCTCGTGGTGCTCTTGGTACTGATTGGAGCCATTGCCCCCATTGTTGCCATTGTTGTTGTTGCCCTGGTAGTTGTTGTTGTTGCCTCTGTTGTTGTTGTTGTTGCGGTTGTAGTAGTTGTTGTTGTTGCGGTATCTCTCATTGTTGAAGTTCTGGTTGGCTCCTAAAGCCACCTGGTTCACATTCTCTCTTCTCGGGTACACTGGCGGCCGAGCTGCGGGTGCGCGAGTAGGCTGCACATTGGCATTGGCCGCTGGCAGAGGAGGAGGAGGAGGCAAGCCATCACTCTTGATCGCCTCCCACCACTCGCACTGCCGAGTAGTGTGGTTAGCAGGCCTCGAGGGGTGGTGAGTGTGAAAGCTGCATGGACCATCCTTCATGTCATCAAAGACAAACTTCTTCGGCTGCTCGGAGTTCCCGCTACCCGACTGAGAGGTGCGAAATGGCTTCTTGTTGCCTTGGCCCTGGTTCTGGTTTTGCCCGTAGGCTCCAGCAGGTTTCTGCCTCTGGCTGCCACCAGCTCCAACAGTCACTGCATTCACCTCTTCGGGATCATACCGATTATCTACTCGGCGCTTGTTGCGGAACTCGTTGCGCTTGCTGTTGCTGAAGTTTCTTCTCGGCTCAGAGGAGTCCATCAGTGGCTGAGTAGGATCACCAAGTGCGTACTGATCCGCAATCTTGATGGTCTCCGCCAGAGTGTTCGGCATCTCCCTCTGCAATCTCTGCCACAACATACTGCCATGCCTGCATCCCTGCGCAAACCAAGTGATGGCCTGTGCTTCATTCACACCCTCACAGGTGTTCCTCAATGTGCTCCACCGAGTAAGATACTCTCGGTCTGTCTCGTCTTCTCGCTGCCTGCAAGCAGACATCTGCTGCGGCCTATTCGGCCTCTTGTATGTGCTCGTGAAGTTGCTGATGAAGGCATCCGAGAAGTCCAGCCAGCAGTTAATGCTGTTCTTGGGCAAGTTGTTGAGCCAAGTGCGGGCTGGACCCTCTAGCATCTGTGGAACATAGCGCACAGCCCATCTTCTGTTGCCATTCGCGATATGGACCGCGGTGACATAGTCATTGAGCCAATCTTCAGGCTTGGTGCTGCCATTGTAGCTCTTGGTGCCTCTTGCAAGCTGGAAGTTCTTCACGGACGGCTCGTTCATGATGCGCGGGCCAAAGCACTCGGGGCCAGGAGGACCCGTTTTCTCCAGCCGCGTCGACAAGCTGATCCGGTCCAACTGATGCCTCGCATCCCCAGGCGCCAGCACGCGCTCACCAACACGGTCATGAATATCATAGCCAGCCATCTCCATAGCCGAGTAGCCATCATCATACCTGTCCACCTGCACAGCTGCAGGCTGCTCCACCGGGTTGGCGACTGGTGCCACTGCGCGCGGCTGCTGCCTCTGCCGAGTAGGCTGAGCTGCGGGTTGCCGAGAAGGACCTGGGCGCGCAGCATCTCGGGCACGGCTTTGAGCTTGATGGGCTTGAGAGCCTGCTCTTGCAGCGTTGTGTTCCTGCCCGGGCTGCTGCGGCACAGCGAGCTGTTTCGCGGCAGCAGCCGGGTCATACACCTGCATTTGCCTATCTCTGCCCGAACGACCGTTGCGGCTCTTCTCGCGGCTGGGATGCGGAGACGAGGCCTGATCGTTAGATCTAGCCGCGTGCGAGTGAACCACCTGCGAAGCCCCAGCACCCGGGTTGGCCTTCCGGAACTCCTCGTTCTGCCTAGCAGCCTCCAACACCAACTCGTTGAGCCTTTCCTGCTGCCTAAGACGCGCATCGCCATCTAGGCGAGGCAACTCGGCGGCTACAGCCTCTGCAGCCCTAAGTGTCTTGGCGGGTGTGCTATATCTGGGCCTGGTGGAGGTGTTTGCGGTGGCGGACTGAGCAGGAGCCTCTACAACTGTTGCCATCTCGGCACCAAGATTGCGCCGAGTGGCACCTACTCTGCTAGGCCTCCTAGCAACTGGCGTGAAGCCGTGAGCCTTGTTGTACTCGAGCTGATCTAGACTCAACTCCAATCTCACCTTATCCAACTCCGCCTGCTCGGCAAGCAGCTCCAGGCGTTGCCGCTCGAGCTGCTCCCTCATGGCCAGGAGCTCGATGTCGGTGGGGGTTGGCATGCCAGGCCGTGTGGCCGACGCGGGAATGACCGTAGACGTGGAAGGCGGCAAGTTGCTCTCCTTCTCGTAGGGCCGGTGAACCCTGCCACCAGCCGGTGCATCAATCTCCTCGACGACGGCCGCAGCGCCAGTGGCGGCTGCGCCAGTGTTTGCCGCCAAGCCCGTCACCATCACCTCAGCGCAGTTCGCAGAACGGCATGCGGGCCTTCCGCGAGCAGCAATCACCGCGGGAGGATCCTCCGCGTCATGCACCAGCTCGGGATATGCGCGGTTGGCGACGGTGGCGACGTAGACAAGGTGAGAGCCGAAGGAGATCACCGAGCCGCCCTCCGGCATGGCCCTGCCGCCGAAATCGCCGGCGTTGTCGGTGACGAAGTCGAAGGAGCCGAATCTGTGGACAAGGCCACAGACCACGCGCTCCGCTGAAGAAGATCCCGTCCGAACAGAAACTCCAACCAGCGCCGCTGGTTTCCCCACGGTGGGCGCCAACTGTCGTGGTGGTGTCACGGCAGATGCCATGGAATGGCTAAAGATGTGGGGATGAAGGACGCTGGAGGTGCTCGGGGAGGGATCACGCGACGAGTAGCCGCGTGAGGTACGAAGTAAACACTGCAAACGACACGATCTACCCAGGTTCAGGGCCCTCGTGAGGAGGTAAAACCCCTACTCCTGCCTTTCTTTGTATATTCTGGTGTCTCACCGAGTAGCCACAGTACAATGTTCTTGTTACCGAGTAGCCACTCTCCTCTCTAGATGATGAACTAGGTCAAGAACTTAGGGTTTCCAGTGTCCCAGCATGCGATGCCTCACGCAGGAGGCGGCGGGGCACCTTATATACATGGTGCCCAGCCGGATACGTCCAAACATGGACAAGTGTCGACATAGTGTGCACATCGTCCTTCTTCCGGGTTCCCGCTGACAGCTTTGGTTCCTAATCTTGGCTGCATCTGGAAAGTCGTTGGGCAAAACAAGGGGACAGACTGGTATCACTGTGCCAAACACAGAGTAGGGCCCCCTTATCCTGCGACGGCCTGCTTCCATGCTGTCACTGTCAGGCAGGCCGGTCCCAGATGAACAGTAGTTCGAATGCTGCCAAGTACGAACCCAGGATACGCGGGATCCTGTGTCAGAACGGCTCCTTTGACTTTCTGGCCCGAGTAGGTTCCCGCCATTTTACTCGGGCCAACTCTTCTACTCGAAAGGACAGAACTTGATTGATATCTCCTTCTGGTCATCTTGAGGTGAGACCGAGTAGCAGTCGACCGGGTAGCAGGTACCGGGTAGTCGGCTACTCGACCAAACCTCTCTTCTGTAAGTCGCCTTTACCACTTGCCTTTACCCTACTCGGGGGTAACCCCCCGACATATAGAAAGCTCTAAACTTGTGGATGATGTGTTTGAAAATCCTTTTGATACTGATGATTATATACTTGATACATCTACTCCTAGTAAAAATGATGATATGTTTACAAATGAACTTATTTTGGAGGATAACTATTCTATTGCTTATGATGATATTATTCTTCCTATATATGATGATTACAATGATGAATATGATATTTTCAGTCCACCTACTATTGAGGAGAAAATTTATTTTGATGATACTATGCCTCCTATATTTCATAATTATGGTGATGATAATACTAATGATAGCTATTTTGTTGAATTTGCTCCCACTACTATTAACAAGAATGACTATGCTTATGTGGAGAGTATTAATTCTTTTATGCATGTGGGTCATGATAAGAATGTTTTATGTGATAGTTATATTGTTAATTTTATTCACAATGCTACTAAAAGTTATTATGAGAGAGGGAAACATGGTTTTATGCATCTTAACAATATTAAGTTTTCCTTCTTTATGTTGAAATTTTTGAAGTTGCACTTATTTTGTCTTCCTATGCTAGTCATTTTGTGCTTCCTTGACTTGTTTTTCTACAAGATTATTTTTCATAGGAAGTGGGTTAGACTTAAATGTGTTTTATATTTGCTTCTTGATTCTCTATTATTGTGCTTCAACTCTTATTCTTATGTGAGCATCTTTTAAAAATCATTGCGCCTAGTTGAAAGACATTAAAAGAAAAGCGCTACCGGGAGACAACCCGTTTTATTTCTCTGTTTTCAACCCGTTTTCCTTTGTTTTATTTTATTTTCTTTGCACATGGGTGTTGTATATTTCCTTAGAAACCCCACTGTATCTTTTCTTTTGTGTTTTTGTTGAGCCAAGTAAAGCCTCTAGTGGAAAGTTGAGGCTATATTTTGGATTTCTGTGCAGGAAACAGATTTCTGCTGTCCACTGTTTATTCCATATAAAATCACAGAAAATTCAAAATGACCTAAGTTTGTTGTGCATAATCCTGGGTTATATACTCAACTTTTATTAGTTGACCACTTTTTAATTTGAGAAACATAGGATTTTCGAAAAAAAATCATCTTTACCTGTTGTTCTGTTTTGACAGATTTTGGCCAATAATTGCATTTGCATCTTAATCTCTTTCTTTTGGTGCTCTTTTGAGAAAAAGAGTTTTAAAAGAATTTGTGACAGTAGCTAATGTGTTTATGAGTGTTAGGCCTATGTTGAAACTGAACCATGTGAATTTATTATTTCGATTACACTAACGTTGCTAATGAAGATTGTGAGAAGTTTGGTGTGAAGGAAGTTTTCAAGGGTCAAGAGAAGAGGATGATATGACGTGATCAAGAAGAGTGAAGAGCCTAAGCTTGGGGATTCCCCGGAGGTACACCAAAGCAAATTCCAAGAATACTCAAGCGTCTAAGCTTGGGGATGCCCAAGGAATCCCCTTCTTCATCGACAAATTATCCGGTCACTTCTAGTGAAACTATATTTTTATTCGGTCACATCTTATGTGCTTTACTTGGAGCGTCTTTTATTTTTTGCTTTCAGTTTGTTTAGTTTTCTTTGAGGTAGTTCATGGTCAGATCTTATCATACTTGTGTGGGAGAGAGACACGCTCCGTTTTCATTGCTTAGAACACTCTAGTTTTCATTCTATTGTTCTGTGAGTGTTCACTTTTCGCTAGTACTGTGTTTAGCCTTTGTTTTCATGCATCTCTTATTCAGAGCTGTTAGTACTCTCTAGTTTTCATTGCTATATTCTTAGATAGAGTTTTTGTTGTCTGATATATGTGCTTGGTTGGAAATAGAAATGCTTATGTGATAGTTGGTATAGTGGCAAAATTCGCATGGTCTTGTAGATCACTAAACTGCTTCACTCAAATCACTGCTGTTGTTTTGAGATATTAATTTGCTTAACGGATAAACGGAAAGGACTAGTAAGTATAAAATTTTAATGGTTGTTCTAAGAAACTTGAAACTGTGTCACACTTAAATTACCACCTGATAGAAACAATGGTATATGATTGCTACGAGTGATACATTTCTGACCGGCCTTTTGTTATGCGCTATGGTCGGGGTAGCTAACAGTGACTTGTCACTGCCACAGACCCTCTTGGAGTGATTTGCATTGTGCCATGTAAGATGATTTTCTTGTTGTAATCTTTTAACTCGTGAGTCTATGTTGCGATTCCTAGCACTTCCACCATCCATATTTGCTAGCCTCTTCGGTACTATGCATTGCCCTTTCTCACATTGAGAGTTGGTGCAAACTCCGCCAGTGCATCCAAATCCCTTGGGAGGACTTTGTTCTCCTACACATAAGCCCATATATTCTTCCTCAAAACAGCCACCATACCTACCTATCATGGAATTTCCATAGACATTCCGAGATATATTGCTGCACAACATCCACCTCCATTATGTTACTTGATGATGAGCTTCATGGTTATTTATGCATACTGCTACACTGGCAGGAACATGTAGTTGGATACATCAGAGATATTCCATTATGAGTTATGAATACTAAAAGTGTGATGATTCATTGTAAGATAGTATGTTTCCCCTACCGGTGAGGATATATAAAAAAAATGAAAATGCCCAAAAAGAAAAAAAGGGCCAAAGAGAGAATAAAGAGAGAGGGGGCGCATCACTATCCTTTATACCACACTTGTGCTTCATGTTTAGCACCAATACTTCAGTTTGGACAAAGTTTTCATATTATCATTCATAACTATGTGGGAAACTTTACATTATAGAACTTGGCTTGTATATTCCAATGATGAGCCTCCTCAAATGAGCTCTAGGTCTTCGTTAGCAAGCAAGTTGGATGCACCCCCACTAGTTCCATTAGAGAGCTTTCATACACTTATAACTCTATGTGCATCCGTTGTGTGGCAATCCCTACTCCTTGCATAGCTTTGGTTGTAAGACTTTCTCTTGTCTAATGACCACTTTTAGCTTTGTGAGCCTTTCTTCCATTGACCTTCCAAACCCCCCATAATGTTCTCTTTGCCATAACATCCCGGTGCCAGGGACCAACGTAGAGCACTTGCTTGTTTTTAGTGTGCAAATAGTTTAAGATTCAAGCATTGCATCATGTGGAAATCTTGACTTGATCCTAACAGGGGTTGTGAACATCGTTTGACGTGCATGATATTGTTGTTCTTGAAAGCTTAAATCATCTCTAATAAACTTTGCACGGTTGATAGTCTTTTAGTATTGATTCATTAAAAAATTTACTTCTTTCTTATTTGTTTATGCATTACTTGTTGATATCAAATATAGATCACAGCTTTAGTTCATTTGATCCTAGTTTACATGTTCTACTTTACATATTATGATCAAGATTGAGTGGTAGCATGTCAACTAAGCTTGGGATGCTTGATACGTATCCAACGTATCTATAATATCTGATGTTCCATGTTGATATTATGCCAATTGCTACATGTTTTCCGTATGTTTTCCTACGTTTTCTTACGTTTTCCGGGACTAACCTATTAACAAGATGCCAAGTGCTAGTTCCCTGTTTTCTGCTGTTTTTTATTTCAGAAAAGTTGTTCTGGAAATATTCTCGGAATTGGACCCCACGAATCCCAAAGTTCCTATTTTCCCTGGAAGCATCCAGAAGTCCCGAAGAGACCCGGAGGGGGGCCATAGGCTGGCCACACCATGGGGTGGCGTGGGTCCCCCTCGGCCGCGCCACCAGGTGGTGTGGGCCCCTGGCCACCCCCCGGCATCGCCCTTTCGCCCATATATACTCCCCCGAGGAAAAACCCTAAAAGAATCGACCTTTTCCACAAATTACATCCGTAGATCCGTCGTCGCCACCGACAAGTTTCGAGGGACAAATCTCTGTTCTGGCACCCCGCTGGGATGGGGAAGTGCCCCTAGAACCATCTCCATCGACTCCACCGCCATCTCCATCGCCGTTGCAGTCTCCTATGTTGAGGAGGGAGTAGTTCTCCCCCGAGGCTGAGGGCTCTACCGGTAGCTATGTGGTTCATCTCTCTCTCCCATGGTGTGATCTATATGTGATCATGAGCTTTGTAATCTATTTGAATTCGTAGATGTTACTCTTCATCTTTTGCTACTAAAGTGCTTTATTAATATGAACTTTGGGGTCACCTTGTCCCGCGGTGTGAAGGTGACAGTGTGCACATCGTGTGTGTCTCCTCTATGAATTGTGGTGTGTGTCTAGTACCTTCTGGGGCGCTCATAGTGACAGCGTGGGGTTAACTAGACATGGGAATGCTTACTTTAAGGAATTCTTTTAGCAGCCCTACGCAATGATTAGTGTTCATTATTTGTTATGAGATCTCCGTAAACGCTTTGATCACGGTGTAAAGGTGACAGTGTGTGCCCCGTGTGGTTTAGCATTATATTTATATTTTGTGTTGGATAACCCTATGAAATTGTGGTATTTGAGTGGAACCATCTGGGTCCCATGGTGATAGCATGGGGGCTACTTAGTTGGGAAAGTGCTTACTTTGAGGAGTGTTGTTAAAGCCCTATGCATGGATTGGTGTTGTTATTCGACCGGAGAGTGGTTAAGAGTAGCATAGTGAGAGAAGATATCTAGTTATTCATTTATGTGATCATCGTTGAGAGTGTCCTCTAGTGAAAGTAGGAGCCCTAGGCCTTATTTCTAAGAATTGAAACACAGTTTTCCGCCTTTTCTGCTACATGTTTGCTTGCTGCCATTTTTATTTCAGATTGCTATTATCACTTATTATCATCCATATTACTTGCATTTTACTCTCTCTTCGCCGAACTAGTGCACCTATATACCTGACAAGTATATTGGGTGTGTTGGGGACACAAGAGACTTCTTGTATCTTGATTGCAGGGTTGCTTGAGAGGGATATCTTTGACCTCTACCTCCCTGATTTCGATAAACCTTGGGTAATCCACTTAAGGGAAACTTGCTGCTGTTTTACAAACCTCTGCACTTGGAGGCCCAACACTGTCTACAAGAATAGAAGCATGCATAGACATCAGGGCCACTAGGGTTTTACCAGTGAATCCCATACTTAGCAGAACAAAAAATTGTTTTATAAAGAGATAGGAGCAAACTAGCTTTATGCAAACTTAGCCAAAAACTCTACTCAACCAAATAAGCATGTAGTGTTAGTCTTGCCATTTATATCCACCATAGTATTACTTGCCAATACATTAAATTGTATTGACCCCCCTTGTGGATGCATATTCCATCCTGCAGATGTTCTGAAGACGAGTGAGGATTTCGTTTAGGATCTCGAGTCTATCGCCAACATGTTTTGCCAGTGGCACATGAAGAAGATGAGGCTCAATGTTGTACTATGTTTTCTGATGTATTTCTTTGTTTTCTGCTAGTCTTCTAAGACTATGCAAGTTGTAATATTATTTTGTAAAGGCTGGATCATGCGATGTAATAGAATTTGATGCATTTGCATGATATTTCATCTTGCACTGTGGTGCTAGCAACCCACAGAATTCGAGACCCTAAGTTTGGAAAAGACCCTAGAATTGAAAATTTTCTATGTTCAAACTTTCTAGAAACAAAACATATCATTTTAATCCTTCTCATATCCTCTCATCTATTATTCACCTTCAAAATTGTCTAGATGACCTACCTCTTGAATACCATCCTTACAATTCTGCATTACGTCCTTAAACCTAGCATCATGGATATACAAATCTTTGATGGTCTCCAACCCAAATATTTTGAAATCAAGTTGAGAAAGCATAGTGTAACAACGAGACAAAGCATCAGCAATAACATTATCTTTACCCTTGTTGTGCTTTATGACATAAGGAAAAGAATCAATGAATTCAACCCACTTAGCATGTCTACGGTTCAGTTTTGCTTGACTTTGAATATGTTTTAAAGATTCATGATCAGAATGGATATCAAATTCTTTGGTCCATAAATAATGTTGCCAAATTTCTAAAGTCCTAAAAAGAGCATATAATTCCTTATCATTAATAGAAAAGTTGAGACTGGGCCTACTCATTTTTTCAAAAAAAGTATGCAACAGGTTTACCATCTTGTAGTAACACACCTCCCAAACCAATACCACTAGGATTACATTCAAGCTCAAAAGTCTTACTAACATCGGGAAGTTGTAGCAAAGGAGCATGTGTTAACTTATCCTTTAATAACTTGAAGGCCTCATTTTGTGGTGTACCCCACACAAAAGGAACATATTTCCTTGTCAATTCATTGAGAGGGGCAGCAATGGTGCTGAAATCTTTCACAAAACGCCTATAAAATCCTATGAGGCCAAGAAAACTTCGCACTTGTGTGACTGTTTTTGGTTGCGGCCAACTCTCAATAGTTCCAGTCTTGGCTTTATCAACTTCAATTCCCTATGAATTAGCAACATAGCCAAGAACAGAAACACGGTCTGTGCAAAAGGTGCAGTTACCAAGGTTACCAAACAAATGTGCAGATCGCAAGGCATTAAAAACAACATGCAAATATTCCAAGTGATCATCCAAAGATTTGTTATAAATCAATATATCATCAAAATAGACTAGCACAAATCATTAAATAAAAGCACGTAAAACTTCATTCATTAATCGCATGAAAGTGCTAGGTGCATTAGTTAACCCAAAAGGCATAACTAACCACTCATATAAACCAAACTTAGTTTTAAATGTTTTTTTCCATTCATCTCCCAATTTCATACGAATTTTATGGTATCCACTACAAAAATCAACTTTAGAAAACATAATAGAGCCAATTAATTCATCAAGCATATCCTCTAATCTATGAATGGAATGACGATATCGAATAGTAATATTATTAATGGCTCGACAATCAACAACAAAACGAGATGTGCCATCCTTTTTTGGTACCAACAAAATAGGGAAACCACAAGGACTAAGGGATTCACGTATATGACCTTTCTTAAGTAGCTTTTGTATGTGACGATGAATCTATTTCGTCTCCTCGGGGTTGGTACGGTAGGGCACCCTGTTTGGTAGTGAAGCACCGGGAATTAAATCAATCTGATGCTCAATCCATCTAATAGGTGGTAATCCCGGTGGTACATCTTGTGGAAAAACGTCCACATACTCCTGCAAAATTTTAGTGACAACAGAAGGCAAAGAGGGAGGCAAATCCTCAAACGAAAATAACATCTCTTTGCATAGCAAACAGAATTGAGAATATCCAAATCAGTAATATCAGATTTGCTAGCTAAGAAACATGGACTTGTCAATTTAATCGCATGTGAAGGTGAATAATTTGTATTAGTCTTATGTTGTTGCGCCAATTCTTTTGCCACAATATGATTTTCACTCTTGTTAATCTCTTGTTTCTTTACCTTACTAGCTCTAGCAATGTCATCTTTCAATTTTGTTTAGGAGACATAGGAAGCAAAACAATTTTTTTATCCTTATGAACCAGAGTATATTTATTTGTACTACCATGATGTACATATTTTTTATCAAATTTCCATGGTCTACCGAGTAAAAGAGAGCATGCTTGCATAGGTACCACATCACAATCAACAAAATCATTATATGTAGCAATAGTAAAATGCACACGAACGGTACGCGATATTTTTACCTTGTTGCTGTTGTTGAACCATTTTATGTAGTAAGGACGAGGATATGGCTTCATTTTAAGGGTGAGCTTCTCTACCATCTCAACACTTGCCAAATTGTTGCAGCTCCCTCCATCAATAATGATGCGTATACATCGTTCTTTGATGACCCCTTTAGTATGGAACATATTGTTCCGTTGTTCATGTTCTGCCTTGGTCACCTGCACACTAAATGCTCGTTGAAAAATTAAAGACTCATACCTCTCAACGGCTTCGGCAACCATACATTGTACATCTTGATCAGATTCAGTGCCATCATGATCCTCTTGCGCAATAAGAGCCAAAGTCTCCTCATCATAATCACTAGCGGAATCGTACCCACCATCTTCATGAGCTATCATCACACGCTTGTTTGTACACTCACGAGCATAATGACCCCAACCATCACAACAACGACATTGGATTTTACTTGTGCGTCCCGTAGAAGCCATGGAAGATGAAGACTGTGTAGAACCAATAGGGTCCATCTTAGGTGATGGTAGTGGTGCCTTGCTTGATGGTTCTCTACTGGTCGTGGTAGCGGGACTCGAAGGAGAAGTCGTGGTGCGTGTAGGACATGCACGAGTAGTCCATGATGTAGCACGACCTGCAGAAAAATTAGTCCGTGCAGCTTGCCGATCCTACACTTCACATTCAGCAATACAAACAAGGTTGTTTTATGTTCTGTAATTTTTGAAGCAAATCACGCTGATAATATGGCGGTACTGACGCATACACATAGCATTCTTTAAATCGGTCCAAGTGGTGGGAATGGAATTAATATTTACTCTAAAATATTCAGACCACCAAATGGAAGCAAAACCAGTAAATTCACAAACAACAACTTTAACATGTCTATCACCAGGATAATGTAAGCATGCAAAACGTTGTTCAGTTTCTAATTCCCATGTAAGATAAGAATCAGGATCATATCTACCCGCAAACTGTGAAATATGTAATTTTAATTTGGCTACATGGTCATCATCGTGCAATACCTGAGGGTGTCGTCCAACAATACCATTACGTACGTGGGGGCGCGGCCTACCCGCGGGATGCACCGGAACCTCATCTCACACGTACTCGTCTTTACCCTCATACTCATCAACATTAGGATCACGAGCAGTGATACGTCCATTTTTCATCACTATTTTACATCATAATTTTCTGTTATTCATCGATAAATTTCATGTTATGATGCATCCCTTATGTTATTTTATCCTATTTTGCATGTTTTATAATTTTTTGTAGAATAAACACCGGGACCATAAATATGATGTAAAAAGCACCATCGAGATGCCATATTTCAGAAGATCAGAAGAAGAAGGGGGACACCGGGGGTCACTAAAAGTTTAGAGGAGGAACCCATCCAGAAGGAGAGCCGGAGGGGGCCATCAGGGGCCCACACCTAGGGGTGGCGCGCCCCCTGGCCGCGCCACCTAGGGGTGTGGCCACCCTGGCCCACCTCTGGGGGGTATTTTTCGCGTGCTTGGCCCCTAGGGAACCCTAAGCCTCATTCCATCGTTGAAGAATTATTTTGCCGCCGCCCCGGGGCGGAAAACACCCGAGAGAGAAAAGCTCTCTGGCAGGGAGAAATCTGTCGGGGAAATTCCTCTCTAGAGAGGGGAAATCACCGCCATCGTCATCGTCATCGCTCCGGGAATCATCAAGATCGTCATCATCACCACCAGCACCATCACCCTCATCATCCACCGTCATCCCTCTGTAACAATTAGGGGCCTCTATCGTTGTTTTGCATTAGATCTCTCGCCCGGTGTGGATTACTTGTTAGTAGTTGATGCTTGTGAGATTTATCGGTGTTTGCACTTTATGACCAGATTGTTATCATCCATTATATCACCTCTGATTATGATCCATATGATGTCTTGTGAGTAGTTTTTGTTGTTCTTGAGGACATGGGAGAAGTCAAGTTGTTAGTAGTGAAGTAATGTTGAATAATATTTAATGTTTGATATTTAAGTTGTGGTGTTATTCTCCTAGTGGTGTCATGTGAACGTCGACTACATGATACTTCACCATTTATGGGACTAGGGGGATGCATCGTGTATTTGGCTACTAATTATGGGGTTGCCGGAGTGACAGAAACCTAAACCCCCGTTAGGAAACCATTACACGAGGGAGCGTAGGATCCCGGAGTTTAAAGTTGTGGTTAGATTTATTTCTTAATTATTTTCTTGTAGTTGCGGATGCTTGCAAGGGGTATAATCACAAGTATGTATTAGTATTGGATGGTACGGTACATTAGCATAGGTTCACCCACACAACACTTATCAAAACACCTAACATTATTCAGCTGCATGGAACAAAAGCACTTGACATAAACCTCCCGTGTGTCCTCGAGAACATTTGTTAATCATAAGTAAACCCACCGGTTTGTCCTTTGCTGAATAAAGGATTGGGCCACTTGCTGCAATTATCACTACTGCATTTTATTTAATCGCACTTTATTTATCTGCAATATCAAAAACCCCTACAAATCTATTTTCCAGTATTTACTGTTATTCCTTCATCAAAACTGTTTGTCAACACCTTTTGCTCCTCGTTGGGTTTGACACTCTTATTTATCGAAAGTACTACGATACACCCCCTACACTTGTAGGTCATCAAGACTATTTTCTGGCGTCGTTGCCGGGGAGTGAAGCGCTATTGGGAAGTGGAATTGATAAAGGAAGCTTCTGATGTAAGTGTTATTTTTATTACTGGCTACTGCTTTATTACACTATGTTTCGGTCTCCTTTTGAGTCCTCATTTGTGGGCATTTCTACCACTGCTAGGGTAGTTAGTGACCCACCGCCTGATGATTTGGATCCTTATAAAATACCTATAAAGATTGTTAAACATGTTCGGGATAACTCCTATTCAGGCGATGGAACTGTCCATCCTGGTGATCATTTGCTCTTTTTACATGAATTATGCAAGTTGTTCAAGTGTGCAGGTATTACAATGAGCCAAGTGATGAGGAAATTATTATCTATATCATTGACAGGCCGAGCCTCTGAATGGTTCAAACTGCTGAAAAATAGCCAGACTATTGGATGGGAGGAAATTGTGCCTCTCTTTTATTCTAAATTCAATCCTCCCAGTGAAATTCATAGAGATCGGAATTATATATATAATTTTTGGCCGCATGACCGAAAGAGTATTGCCCAAGCATGGGGGAGATTGAAGTTACTAATGCTCAAATGCCCTGTTCATGAGCACCCTAGAAATATTGTTATTAATAATTTTTATGCAAGGCTTTCTCTTCATGATAAGGATTTATTGGCTCCTTCTTGTTCTGGATCATTTACACATATGAAATATGAAGCTAAATGGGATCTTCTTGACCGTATTCAAGTAAACAGTGAAGGATGGGAGAATGACAAAGGTAGAAAGTCATGTATAAATTATGACTATGAATGCATTAAAACTTTTATGTCATCCGATGATTTTCATAATGTTAGTATTGTTTATGGGCTTGATTCTCAAGTTGTTGCAAACTTATATAAGGCTTTTGCTTCTTATTTTTATATTCCTAAAAAGGAATGGGACAAGTACCATGCATCTTATAAAGATATTGTTAAGTGTGTTCCTGCTAGAGATATAGAAGTTCATACTGTTGATTCTATTGTGCATGAACCTTATATTGAGAAAATGCCTTTCCCTGCTAAGGTAAAAGAACATTCTATGTTAGCTAGTGTGGTTAATAAAAGTGCAAGGAAACCTGTAGAACCCGAGGAACAAATAACTATAGAACCAACAGTAGCAATAGTAAAGGACCTTGTTTCTGAAAATGTAGAAGAGGGACACATATATTTTGTGAAGATGCTTCTAATATTGTCTCTCGTCCTAGTAAATTAGGAAACCTAGTGTTCCTGTGCTATCTGTTAGGATAGGTGATCATTGCTATTATGGTTTGTGTGATATTGGTGCTAGTTCTAGTGCTATTCCTTATGAGCTTTATTAAGAAATCATGCATGAAATTGGTTCTTGTGAACTTGAAGACATTGATGTGATTATTCAACTTGCTAATAGGGAAACTATTTCTCCAATTGGTATTGTTAGAGATGTGGAGGTATTATGTGGTAAAACTAAGTATCCTGCTGATTTTCTAGTACTAGGCACTTTTGCTAGTGATACTTGTCCTATTATATTTGGTAGACCTTTCTTAAACACTTGTGGTGCCGTTATTGATTGTAAAAAGGAGAAAATTCTTACAAAGTTTGATGGAGAGTCTTATGAATTTAATTTCTCCAAATTTGCTAAAGCACCTTATGAAGCTGAATTGCCTAACGAGAATTATAGAGTTGAACAATTGGCTTCTATTGCTCTTGCTCCTAACAATCCTTTGCAACAATACATGGAAGACCACAAACGTGAGGTCTTTAGGGAAGAAAGGAATGAAATTGACAAGATTTTTCTACATCAGCCAGCAATGCTGAAACATAATTTACCGGTGGAAGACTTGGGTACCACATTACCATCCAAGGAGGATCCTGTTTTTGATTTAAAGCCTTTGCCTGACATTCTTAAATATGCTCATATTGATGATAAGAAATTATATCCTGTTATTATTAGTTCTAAACTTTCTGGTAAAGAAGAGGAGAGATTATTGGGAATATTGAAGAAACACAGAGGTGCTATTGGTTATACTCTTGATGATTTGAAGGGGATTTCTCCTACTATATGTCAACATGCTATTAATACTGAACCTGATGCAAAGACAGTTGTTGAGCATCAACACCGTTTAAATCCTAAGATGAAGGATGTGGTAAGAAATGAGGTATTGAAACTCCTTGACGCTGGTATTATTTATCCTATTGCTGATAGTAGATGGGTTAGTCCCTTGCATTGTGTCCCTAAGAAAGGAGGGATGACTGTTGTGCCAAATGAAAATAATGAACTTATCCCTCAAAGAGTAGTGGTTGGTTATAGGATGTGCATTGATTTTAGGAAGGTTAACAAAGTTACTAAGAAAGATCATTATCCTTTTCCTTTTATTCATCAAATTTTAGAGAGGTTGTCTAAGAAAACTCATTTCTGCTTTCTTGATGGTTATTCTGGGTTCTCTCAAATTGTTGTTAGGAAGCCTGATCAGGAGAAAACAACTTTCACTTGTCCTTTTGGAACTTATGCTTGTAGACGTATGCCTTTTGGTTTATGTAATGCTCCTGCTACTTTTCAAATATGTATGTCTGCTATGTTTCATGGTTTTTGTGAAGAAATTGTGGAAGTCTTCATGGATGATTTCTCGGAACTTCTTTTGATAATTGTTTACAGAATATTGATAAAGTTTTGCAGAGATGTGAGGAGACTAATCTTGTTCTTAACTGGGAGAAATGCCATTTTATGGTTAATGAAGGAATTGTTCTTGGACATAAAATCTCTGAAAGAGGTATTGAAGTTGATAGAGCTAAAGTTGAAGCTATTGAGAAAATGCCATGTCCCAGGGATGTTAAAGGTATTCGTAGTATTCTTGGTCATGCTGGTTTCTATAGAAGGTTTATTAAAGATTGCTCTAAAATATCAAAACCTCTTACTAATATTTTTCAAAAAGATGTACCTTTTGTTTTTTATGAAGATTGTAAAGAAGCTTTTGATATTTTAAAGAAGGCTTTAATATCTGCCCCTATTGTTCAACCATCTGATTGGAATTTACCATTGGAAATTATGTGTGATGCTAGTGATTATGCTATAGGTGATGTTCTTGGACATCGAATAGATAAGAAGTTAAATCTTATTCATTATGCTAGTAAAACTCTTGATGCTGCTCAAAAGAATTATGCTACCACTGAGAAAGAGTTCCTAGCTGTAGTTTTTGCTTGTGATAAATTTAGGCAGTATATTGTTGATTCTAAAGTTACTATTCATACTGATCATGCTGTTATTAAGTACCTTATGGAAAAGAAAGATCCTAAGCATAGGCTTATTAGATGGGTGCTTCTCTTACAAGAGTTTGATTTACATACTGTGGATAGGAAGGGTGCTGAAAATCCTGTTGTTGATAATTTGTCAACATTAGAAAATATCTCTGATGACCCTATTCCTGCTAATGATAGTTTTCCTAATGAACAGTTAGTTGCAATAAAAGTGAACTCTCAAGAGAGTCCATGGTATGCTGATTATGCTAACTTTATTGTTTCAAAGTATTTGCCTCCTACCTTTACAGCTCAGCAAGGAAGAAAAATCTTCTATGATTTGAGGCATTATTTTTGGGATGACCCACACTTATATAAAGAAGGTTTTGATGGTATTATGAGAAGATGTGTTCCTGAAAATGAACAACAAGAGATATTGAGAAAATGTCATAGTAGTGCTTATGGAGGACATCACGCTGGAGATAGAACTGCACATAAGGTTCTACAATCAGGTTTTTATTGTCTTACTCTCTTCAAAGATGCTAGAAAAATTGTTTTATCTTGTGATCAATGTCAAAGGGTTGGAAATATTTCTAGACGTAATGAAATGCCTATGAATTATTTTCTTGTTATTAAACCGCTTGATTGTTGGGGTTTTGACTTTATGGGTCCTTTTCCCTCCTTCAAAAGGCTACACTCATATTCTTGTTGATGTTGATTATGTTACTAAATGGGTAGAAGCTATACCCACTAAAAGTGTTGATGGTGAAAACTCATTAAAAATGCTTAAATACATCATTTTCCCTAGGTTTGGTGTGCCTAGATATCTTATGACTAATGGGGGTTCTCATTTTATTCATGATGGTTTTAGAAAAACTCTTGCTAAATATGATGTTAATCATAGAATTGCCTCACCCTATCATCCTCAAACTAGTGGGCAAGTAGAATTATCAAATAGAGAAATCAAATCTATCTTGCAAAAGATTGTTAACAAATCTAGAAAAAATTGGGCTAAGAAATTAAATGATGCTCCGTGGGTTTATAGAACAGCTTATAAAAATCCCATGGGCAAGTCTCCTTATAAGATGGTTTATGGAAAAGCTTGTCACTTGCCCCTAGAATTAGAACACAAAGCTTATTGGGCAGTGAAAGACCTAATAAGCGATTTTAAACTTGCTGGTTAGAAAAGGCTGCTTGACTTAAGTTCTTTAGATGAATGGAGGAGTGAAGCATATGAAAATGCTAAGCTCTTTAAAGAGAAAGTTAAAAGGTGGCATGATAAGATA
Source organism: Alopecurus myosuroides (assembly GCA_028641055.1). Classification (NCBI taxonomy): domain Eukaryota; kingdom Viridiplantae; phylum Streptophyta; class Magnoliopsida; order Poales; family Poaceae; genus Alopecurus; species Alopecurus myosuroides. Next base: position 357,293,945 of record CM054058.1, read on the forward strand.
AATATTAAAAGATAATTTCATGTTTGTGAGAAAGTGCTATTGTATAGGTCTCGTCTCAGAATTTTTGCAGGAAAATTACTCTCGAGATGGGAAGGATCTTTTGTTATCGAAGAGGTATATCGTTCGGGGGCAATTAAAATTGTTTCCCTTGAAGACAACTCCTCACAAGTGGTGAATGGCCAAAGACTCAAGCATTATATATTTGGAGATCCTTATAATGAAAATGTTGATTGTATTCGAGCCATGATCCCGGACGAATTTATTAGGAAGCATATTTCAGAAACTGTGAGTCGGTTTTCGAATAGGTAACAGTTTTGGTAAGAAAACGTTCGCGAAACATCTTCCAACTTTTATTTTTACTGTTTTTGGAAAATATTAAAATTATGAGCCGGAAACGAGAGGGAGACGGAGCCCGGAGGCTCCACACCATGAGGTGGCACGGGCCCACCCCTGGCCACGCCAGCCTATGGTGTGGGCGCCCCGGAGCCCCTCTCCGACTCGATTTCGACCTGGACTTTCCTTTCGTTATGAAACTTTTTGCTATATAATCCCTCGGACCCCCCGAGGTCCGTATATCGTTTTCTCATCGTGTTTCTGTTTTGAGCTGTTTCTGCCAGATTACATCTTCAGATCTAGAGCAACAATGGCTTCTCCTAGATCTCCCTAAGACAGTTTCTTTGAGAACGTCGTCAACCCGTACATGATCGAGTTGAAGATGCATCCCAAGGAATTGTTGCTCAAGGACGGGAAGGTGCAGATTGAAGATGTTCGAGGCCCTAGATGAGAAGGCAGTCTAGAAGCTAGGATGGAAGAACTGGAGCAAGAAGTTTTTAGGTACAAGAAGATGGCGGAGCGTGAAGTTGAGATCATCGACAGGATAAAGACAGAACAGATCACTGAATACAAGAGGGAGAATTTGAAGCTTTGGGAGGAGATTCTCTCACTCACCAATACCACCAATGATCTGCAAGCACAACTCTATGACGTGCAGAACCAGAACTGTGAGTATGAGAATAGGTTTAAACGTATAAGCTTTGCTGCTAGTTTCAGGATGATGGAGACCAGGACGTCATTTGTGGATGGAGAGCCTTTACCTTGGAAGACCGAGGATGAGAAGGATTCACCACCACCGAAGAAATAATTTGTCATTGGTATTGGCATCCCCTCAGCTTGTTCCAAGCTTGGGGGGAGTGTCACGGTATCACATCACTATCTTTCATCTTTTTACTTTTTCAAGTAGAGTCATATCATGAGTAGAGAGGTTATCATATAGGATGGTTTGCAGTATGGAAGTGTCTCTCCCTAGTTGGTTATCGTTGTATCCGTTGGTGTGAGTTGCCGGTTTGAAGTATTAATGAGAAGTTTCATCATTTACTTTCTATGCACATTATTTCAGTTTTCAATTTCTGTCATATGGTTGAACTTGTTATTAGTATTTGGTATCACTCTAGAGATCATCAAGTTAATCTAGTCGGTTCTGGTAAACTTAGCTTGGGTCAGCAGAAATAATAATTTGAGTTGCTAGTATAAGAAAGAGAAATTTGCCTTTTAGCTCATAAACTTAGTATTCACAAGTTAAGATCGCTTGGTATTTCAATGAAGATTGCATGATTGGTTTCATCATATGTATATTTGTTTGTTTTCCTTCAACTCTTATGCTTGCTACCCAGCCTTGCTAGCCAAAAACCCTGTACTGAGAGGGAATGCTTCTCGTGCATCAAAACCTTAAACCCCAAAACCTAGCCCTTTGTGTCCACCATAACTTCCTACATGTGGTATTTCACCGCCACTCCAAGTAAATTGCTCATGCGCTACCTTTAAAACTTTCAAATTACTCCTGTTTTGTGTTCCTGTTTTAGCTCATGAGGATGCAAATAGAGAATCTTTATCTCACTTGTTGATTGGACTCACACACCTGGACTAGTGGCTTCATCCGCTTATCCAAATGCTAGAAGAGCTGTCAGCAGGGTTCCCAGTCCCAAATAACAATACAAATTCTCTTCACTCTTTTTGCCTCTGATTTATCAGTCAAAGCATAATTGTGTAAACAAAAGAGAAAGAGGGATGACCTTCTATACCAGTTGCGTCCTTCTATGGGAGCCGCTCTTGTGAGTCTAGTTGGCTTGTGACGTACTGTATTTTCTGTTTGTCATTCGTTGACATAAACATACACCTCTCAAAATTTAGAAACTCCTCCACGGTTTGTGATTGTTGGCAGGCACCCGAGGATTCGCTTAGCCATGGTTTGTGTAAGATGGATGGGAGGAGTGTCGGATATATACCAATTAGGGGTATATCAGATGGTGTCCTAAAGTGCCGGATTACCAGGGTGGCCTGAATGGTAATGGGTTACGGTCCATTAGGCGGCCCAGTAAGCTGACACGCGGAAGTCGGATTCTAGAAGGACCCGGACCACGGCCGACGTGGTACGGCTTGGAGTAGAAGGCGGATTCTTGCCTTCCAAGTTAGAACATACCGTAGTCTTCTAGGTTTCCTATTCTGTAAGCCCTAACCCGACTATTATATAAAGCCGGGCGGGAGGTAAGAGAAAAGAGACAACAAGCTAGAAGCTAACTCGCCGAGAGGTTGATCCTTGACGAGTAGCTAAACCTAACTCACATTGTACTTTGTATACTTCAGGCTTCAGCCCTGATTAGTGAGATTGCAGGAGTAGGAACGCCGCCTAGTTGCGACGTACCGAACCTGGGTAAAACCCTGGTGTCATTTTTCGTCATACGACCACGTCCCCCCACATCTCTGTCGGTATTCTCATGGCATCCCCGTCTATGAATTCTACTACGATGTCTCGACAGTTGGCGCCCACCGTGGGGCCAGCGACGTCAGGAGTTATGTTTCGACCGGGGATACTTGGCGGAATTGGCAGTACCATAACTGTCGGAAGTCTGGAATTCGACAACGAAGCCGGGCGCTTCCTCGACAACGGATTGTACATGCCAGCACGGAATCATCTGGTAAGTGCCTGCGTTTTACCGATTGGATCTGCAAACATCTTTATCGGATTAAATGCAGAGGCAATAGGATTCTGTGGTGGAAGCAAATTTATCCCACCCGCCATATACCCAGTCGAAGAAGACTATGACGCTGGATTTTGCTCAGATCACCGATACTCTACTGAATCGCACTTTATCGGTATGGTGCAATCCGAAATCGCCGAAACACGGACGAAAACAATCCCGTGGAAGAGGTAGAAAACAACAGTCCCACAATAGAGGTGGAAGATCCGACATCCGTCAATTTGACGACGAACTCGGAAGTTGATTCTGTGTTAGCCGCCATTGAGGCGAGATTAGAGTCAGAACCCGGATCGGACCAGTTCGATTCCGAAGAGGAAGATGTAGACGCTTTCGAAAGAAAGGTCAAATCCTTTCAAGAGGGATTCCACGAAGTACTGATGGAAAAACCGGCTGAAAACACGGATGCCGAAAGTCAGGAAAGCCCTAGAACACCTCCGCCAGATGAGGAAATAGAGGAGGGGGAAACCACTCCAACATACCCAGATGTCAAGGAATTGACAGAAGACGAACCTGGTAAAAAACCTCCCTCTTCCAAGAAAAAACACAAAGCTTCCAAGAAACTCCAGTACAAGCTCCGGAAGAAAAAAACTGGCTGATCCAGCCAACGAAAACCTGGAAGCAGGAGGAGGAAGTGGAGTTAAGCCTGCGGAGAAGAAAACGAAGGAAATCTCTGTTCCGCCAATGTCAGAACAAGACGAACAGGATCTACTTCAAACACCAGTGGGACCCCACGAACCCCCTGAAGTGCTGGAAGCCAGGAGACAAGCTCTCCAAAGGCAAAAGCAACATCTATTCAGAACTCGGGAACATCTCCAAAAAACCCAAGCTGACATTAAGTTAAAGCAGGAAGAAATAGAGGAGTACGAGAGAAGGAATAGATCTGGCATTAAACCTACACGGTTACCCGGAATCGCACGACCGGAAGTACTGCCGCCAAATGAATGGTTTAAAAACCCGGCCTGGCAAACGCAAGTAAACGACATAGATGCCAGGGGCGAACCTATATACAAAACTGCAGCAGAAAACGCGGAGGCCGCGTTCGCCATCCTCAACAACGATATGTACTCCAATGGCGAAAAACTTCAAGGGGTGTATGCTTTCTTAGGAAAGGCATTGCAACAGCAATAGCGAGGGCAAACAAGATCAGGGAAGTTGCATGATAACTCGGCCCTATGCAAAACAGCTACATGCGCCACTGGAGCACCTAGACCGGAAGAACCTGGAGATTCAAGCAATTCGAAAGAGAAGAAAGCAGATCCGAGAAAGGACAAGAAAAAGCCCGATAACAAGGATGCAGCGTCCAGAACCGGATCCCATCTGCCGAAAGATGGAATTAATCCCCGAGATCGGGAAGAACAAAACCGGAAGGACAGAAAAGCAATGCCGCCTCTGAGACGCCCTGCTGAAAAAACTGGAAGACACGATATTCTCACAGGCGTGAGAGATCCCGTACGCCCCCCAGGAATAAGGAAAGACACAGGAGTAGAACTCCACCTTATCCCAAAGGGCACGATAATGGAGGAAATAGAGACAATCCCGGAAAAGCGCGTTCGCGCAAAAATGGAAAAGAAAGGAGTAGATCCCCTTCTATCCATTCAGCCGGTAGATACTCCGCACACATCGATAGAGCGGAAAGAGATGACCTATACTTCAGACCTAAGTGTTTCACTGACAGGATCCGAAGAATAACTCTACATCCTGGCTTCGCCAAAGTTGGTCCAACATATCAAAATTATACTGGCAGCACAAACCCGGATACCTGGCTCTCAGACTATTACACATCTGTCCAGATTAACAATGGGATAGACCTTGAGGCAGTAAAATTCCTCCCCCTTATGTTACTGGATGGAGCAAGAGATTCGATCAATGGGCTTCCGTCAAGAACTGTCGACAGCTGGGATGATAGGCTAGAGTTTTTACTCAACATTTTCGGGGAACGTACAAACTCCCCAACAGCATCAACCAGTTAAACCGCTGCACCCAGTTTGAAGATGAGCCATACGTGGACTTTATCCCAAGGTGGACTGCAATGAAGAACAACTGTTCTATAGTAACTGACGTACAAGCAATGCATGCTTTCGTCAATGGCTTAAAACCCGGACTCGTACCGTTCATGATTGGTTCAAAAAAGCACAAAGATCTCGGATCTATGCTTACAACCGCAAATGAACACGCAGCGGCCGAAGACGACATCAGAGCGAGAGGTGGAAATATTGACACTTTGATTCAAGCCAAAAAGACCCCTCGTCCTGAGAAAAAAGCAACTCCAGAAACACAACAAAAGCCCAAGGAAGTTAACATAGCCTTTGGAAGAGAAAATGGGAGCAAATGGAAAGGACGAAGCACAGAACCGATCAACTACACAAAAGGAGAGTGGTAAAGAATAAAGTCGGAAAACTGTGTCCACCATTCGCAATTTGGGAAACCCACCCATACGAACGCACAGTGCCGGCTTAACAAGCATATGAAAGGCAGTGCAGGATTCGGAAGCAAAGGAAAATCCCAAGAGGAAATTCTCCAAGCAAAAGCTAGAAGCTGAAAAAGAAGACAGTGAATCGGACACTGATGAAAAAATCTAGGAACAACAGCAAAAAGGCGAGCCTAAGTTCCCGAGAGTTGATAGAGAATGCAACTTAACTTTCCTGGCAACTCCCTCAGCAAAGATGGCAAAGAGAACACTTCGAGAAATAAACGCGGTTGGCCCACCAACCCCAAAATTCTTGAAGTACTCAAATACACCAATTACCTGGGATCAGTCTGATCATCCCAGAAATATCCCAGAACCCGGCACACAAGCTCTAGTTGTAAGTCATATTGTTCAAAACACTAGGCTAGAAAGAGTGCTGATGGATGGAGGATCCAGCATTAACATAATGTATCTGGATACATTGAAGCATCTGCGAATCTCCAAGACCCAGCTCAATCACAGCAACATACGTTTTCACGGCATCGTCCCTGGCAGGCAAGCACGATCCCTGGGAGAAATTTCCCTAGATGTAACCTTTGGAGAGAAAGAACATTTCCGGCAGGAAAAGTATCCTTCGAGGTTGTGCCGTTTGAAAGCGTGTATCACGCAATTCTCGGACGTCCAGCTTTCGCTAAGTTCATGGCAAGATCATGTTATATCTATAACGAGCTGAAGATACCAGGGCCAAAAGGAGGAGTAATAACCATAAAGGGAGACTTTAAGTTGGCCAACGAGCTGGAAAAAGAAAACACCCTTTGTGCAGAAAAGGTGATAGCAAATGAAGAACTGAAGGAGCTGGCAAAATAAGTATCGCCGACAGAAATGCCGGCAGGAAAAGAAAGCCGGAAGCTGGCAGACAGCTTCAAAGCTTCCGAGAATACAAGACAGGTTATCCTAGATCCCAAAGATCTGACAATATTTTGTCGTAGTAGGAACTGGGATGACCGACAAATAGGAAAGCGAGCTCATCATGTTCCTCCGTGAGAACTGGGATATTTTTGCATGGTGTCTAGCGGAAACTTGCTGAGCACCAACTCAAGGTAATTCCAAGATCTAAACTCGTCAAACAAGGTCTCCGTCGATTTGATGGAAGAAGACGGAAGGCTATTGGCAAGGAAATTATCCGGCTATTGGCAGCTGATTTTATCCGGGAAGTTATACATACTTAATGGTTTGCAAACCCAGTATTAGTCCCGAAGAAAGATAGTACTGTTCTTAGGATGTGTATAGATTACACCGGCCTGAATAAATTGTGTCCAAAAGATAGATTTGCGTTACCGTGAATCGATCAAATTATAGATGTCACTGCTGGCTCTGAGCTTTTATGCTTTTTGGACACCTATTCCGGGTACCATCAAATACATATGAAGGAACAGGACCAAATCAAAACCTCCTTCATAACCCCATATGGAACATACTACTACATAACCATGCCTTTTGGCCTGAAAAACGCAGGTGCAACTTACCAGCGGTGCATGCAACGATGTTTGCATAGTCAGATTGGAAAAAATGTTCACGTTTACATGGATGACATTGCCGTCGTTTCCAAGGAAAAAGACACGCTCCTTGAAGATTTGCGAGAAACCTTTGAAAATTTACGCACTTATAAAATGAAGTTGAATCCATTGAAGTGCGTATTCGGGGTTCCCTCAGGAAAACTTCTGGGTTTCATCGTTTCTCACAGAGGAATAGAAGTAAACTCGGAAAAGATCAAGGCAATCCTAAACATCTCAAGGCCTACGTGCTTAAAAGATGTACAAAGATTGACGGGTTCTGCAGCTGCCGACAGCAGGTTTATAAGCCGGCTAGGAGACAAAGCTCTGCCATTATATAAATTGTTGAAGAAATCGGACAAATTTGTGTGGACAGAAGAGGCAGACGCAGCATTAACCCAGTTAAATGAAACTTTGATGAAATCTCCGATTTTGGCATCGCCAAAAGACGAAGAACCCATGTTACTGTACCTCACATCAACAAACAGGGTTATCAGCGCGGTGATAGTTGTGGAAAGACGGAAAGACGACCAAAGCATACCAGATCAACATCCGGTTTATTATATAAGTGAAGTTTTTTCCGAGTCCAAGCAAAGGTACCCACACTATCAAAACCTGGCATATGGCGTGTTTTTCGCATCTCGAAAACTCCGTCATTATTTCCAAGGACATTTCATAACAGTGGTATGCAAAGCACCACTAGGGGATATAATCGACAATGCGGACGCAACAGGCCGAGTAGCCAAATGGGGCATCGAGTTGGCTGCGTTCGACATTAAGTACCAACCCCGGACGGTAATAAAATCCCAGGTGTTGGCAGATTTCGTCGCTGATTGGACAGATGCAATGGAAAACACACAAATGCCGGAGTCGGAATACCGGGTTATGCACTTTGATGGATCCAAGATGAAGGAAGGCGCTGGAACCGGTGTAGTCCTAAAATCCCCAAAAGAGGACACAATGGAGTATGTATTACAAATACACTTCAACGCCGGCAATAATGTGGCAGAATACGAAGCTTTGCTTCATGGCTTTCACATTGCAAAAGAAATAGGTGTCAAACGCATCTTATGCTATGGTGACTCAGATTTGGTACAACATCAGCTCAACCAAACATGGGACGCTAAAAGCCCCATCATGGCCGAATATCGGAGAACGGTGGACGAGTTTGCAATTTGCTTCCTGGGATTTGAAGTACTTCATGTCAAAAGGGAAGAAAATTGAAACGCGGACGCATTAGCCCGCATGGGCTCAGAAAGAGTGAAAACCCTACCACCAGGTGTGTTCGTCCAGCATTTGCACGAACCATCCATAAAAGGTTGAGATGTCGACTATCCTCTAGTTTCCGAGTCAATTGAAGTTCTGCTCGTTAACCCGGATTGGACAATTCCACATCTAAACATCTTAGTAGATCAGAAGTACCCGGATGGAGCAGACGAGGTCTTGCAAAGACAAATAAAACGTCGATGCAAAGGATACACGGTAATCAACGGTTGCATGTATAAGCGCAGCACTACCGGAATTTTTCTGCGATGTATTTCACCAGAAGAAGGCCGAGAAATTCTGCAAGAAATCCATGCTGGAGATTGCGGGCATCATGATCAATCGAAAATCATAGTTAAAAAAGCGTTCCGTGCAGGATTTTTCTGGCTAACAGCCAAGACAGACGCCGAACACATAGTCAACACATGTGCCAGATGTCAGTATTACCCAAACAAACGAATATGCCGGCCCAAGCACTCAAAAATATCCCTATTACATGGCCGTTTGTGGTCTGGGGGCTAGATATGATCGGACCATTCAAAACTGCAAGAGGTGGACTTACACATCTACTCGTTGCAGTGGATAAGTATACCAAGTGGGTGGAGGCAAAACCCATCAAAAAGCTTGACGGTGTAACAGCCAGAAATTTCATCATTGACGTAGTCATGAGATACGGCGTTCCACACAGCATAATAACTGACAACGGGACAAATTTCTCTATTGAAGAGTTGGCAAAATATTGCCGACAAACGGGAATACGCCTAGATCTGGCATCTGTGGCACACCCACAATCCAATGGACAGGTTGAAAGAATGAACAGTTCAATCCTGCAAGGAATACGCCCAAGACTCGAATCTCCTCTTCATAGAGCAGCTGGAGCATGGGTGGAAGAGTTACCCTCTTTGCTTTGGAGTATTCGAACGACGCCAAACAGGTCAACAGGGCAAAACCCGTTTTTCCTAGTTTATGGCGCGGAAGCAGTCCTTCCAACGGACATGATCCATGATAGCCCAAGAGTGCAGGCTTTCGATGACCCGGATGCCGAAAGCGCACGACATGATGCCTTCGATCTCCTATAGGAAGAACGAGAACTTGTGCTTCAAAGATCTGCCATTTATCAGCAAGGTTTACGATGTTACCATAGTCGGAAAATCAGGTATCATTCTTTTAAAGAAGGTGACCTAGTGCTAAGATTGGTACAACAAAGAAAGCACAAATTGGCCCCAGTTTGGGAAGGACCATTCGTCATCAGCAAAGCTATGAAAAATGGATCATACTATCTTGTAGATATTCGAGACACGGAAGATGATCCCGAAAAGCCGAATCGCAAAAGAAAGAGAAAGATAGATGACGAACTAGGGGAGACCAAAAGACCCTGGAGTATCCAGCAGTTACGTCCCTTCTATACTTAGTTCAATTTCTATGTAAACATCTTTGAGATCATGAAATAAAGTTGTCGGAATTCATACATCTATGTTTTTTACATGTTTATTATAGTTTAAAACATAATTCCGTCTTATCTATTTCCTAGTGATCTTTCAAAATACTCAATGTTAACCCGAATTGTGCCTGCGTGCTCGGTGTTAAAAAACTGAATGATTTTCAGCCTAAAATGGCTTAAGGAAACCCAGATTGTGCTTGTGTGCCTCAGTTTCATTCAAAAAATTCCTTACTGTTCTCTAAGTATTATCTGATTGTTTTTATGTTGGGTCACGGGAGCTAGCAAGTAAAAATGCCTTTAGTATGATCCATGTTTCCGAGTTTCGACTGATTGGTTACACCCAGTCACTTGGCATGAAGATTAAAATACTATCAAGCCATTTCAAACACTAAGGAAAGTTAAAGCATACAAACCAGAGAGATTAGAAGATAAAGGAATAAAAACCCGAAAAACTTGCAAAAGACTTAATAAATATTGCTGCAAAAGCGGAGTATTTGTTTATACAAAAGAATAGAAAGCATTACAGTAAGTTTACATTGTAAGATCAGTAATGCTTCTATTTCCTATCTTCTACCCAGGACAAGGCATCTCCCTTCAGGCATCTGAGTCGTCTTCACTGCTGGATTCCTCGGGAATGTCCGGAATAGTTTCTTCTGGGTAGAAGGTGGAGACGTTGACCATGGTGGAGATCTTGGTGGCGTGACCTTTGATGTCTTCAAAGATGCTGGCCCGCTGCGCCTCCGTGTATCCTTGCGGGATGCTGGACGCCACGCGCCAACATTTGGCGTCAAGGTAGTGCATGCGCATGAGCCCTAGAGCCATGCGTGCACCAGCACGCGCCACGGAGCGTAGGATGGACTTCCTGGACTCCGCCACCTCCACGGTGGCTTCCGCAAGTTTTGCAACTTCCGAGAACTACCCAGACCTGGAAGGAAGGCATTTGTTGACCAGCAACATCCCCGCAGCCTTGATTGCGGTGAATACCTTCCCAAAAGCTCGGATTTTCTCAATCCGAGTAAGCTGGGGGGGGGGGGCTATCTCCTGTTTCAGTAAAACACAAAAAGTGTTAGAAAAAACAGAGAAAGATGTAAACATGGGAAATCCGGTAAAAGGTAAAGTACTTACCGAGAATTTTGATCATCTCGGCGCCCTCCTCCAAGCGCTGGTTCAAGGCGTTCTCCAAATCTCGGATGGTGTCCTTGTCCTTGGATGCTTGGCTGGAGGCATTGGACTCGGCAATGCCAACGGCCGATTGGCTGGCCTCCAGGTCCTGCTGCAACTTCATAGTGAGCTTGTGAAGTTCCAGGTTTTCTCGGCCGAGGTTTTTGGCATTGCCGGCATCCTCAGCAATTTGTTTGGCTTTCGCCAAAGAAGCTGAAAAGCAAGTAAAAAAGATGAGTTAGAAAACTCGGAAAAATTACTTAGAAAAAATTACACAACTGGAAGCAGAGAAACATCTTACATGCCGATTCCTTCAGCTGCTGCTGAGTGGATGCCAGTTCTGCTTCCTTACCCTCAAGAATCGAAAGAAGGGATTTCACCTCCTTGTTCTTGATGGTAAGTTTGTTGAAAACTTCCATGTTGATGTTCTCAGCAGTTTGCTGAAACACGGAAAAGAGACAAAAAAATGCTTAAGTTAAAAACGAGCATAAAAGCGAAAAAAGCATTAAGGCAAAAGCATGCATTTGACTTATTGCTTGGGGGCTAGAGGTATTACCTGGCTCATCCACTGCAAATCTGACAAGTTTTCGTTGAATTCTTTTGCATACTCTGCAAAAAGAATCCCAACGTGGTGAAGGCCGTCCTGGATGACCTGCCGAGGTGAAAATATGAAGTTATTCCTTACAATTAATCCGTCTTGCGGCCAAGGTCGGATCAGAGGAGCAGGAGCGAAGAACTTGGTAGCCCATGGACGAATATATCCGAGTTCGTCAAAGGGTTCCTCCTTTACCTTGAATTCTCTGTCGAAAGTAGGAATGGGCTCCTCCTCAGGTATACGAGAAGGACCACCCATATCCGGCTCCGCCCTTTCCCTCGCATCCGTCTCGGATGCAATGGGTTGGCTGGTCGGCAGTGGGTACTCCTCCGGCTTTGCAGACTGATTTTCTCCCCAAGAGTAACAGGGGTAGGGGGAGCTGCAACAGGAGATGGCGCTCCCTTGACGACAGTGGCCTTATGCTTCTTCAGCTTCTTTGACTTCAAAGAAGTTGGAGCAAGGCTAAAAGGGAAAGGAAGAAGAAGAAAATCCGAGAAATCAATATTCCGAGAAACCAAACCAACTTATGCAATAAAAAGCAGGCAAATGTACAAAATACCCAGAGAATTACCTGGATGTAGCGACGAGAACCCCGTCAAGATCTACCACCTCTTAAGTGGTTGCTGGCCTCTTACGCTTCCAACCACCGTAAAAGTTGGCATGAAGTACGTCAAGTTCGGCGTCAGTCGCAAGATCCTTTTCCGTAAGATCATCGAACTATGGAAAAGGCCAAATATCCGACTAAGTTAAGAAAACGGAGAAAGACAAAATCCGAGAAAATTGTCCAAAGAGAAAAGAACATACCTTTGGAATCTTGTTCCCTTCATGATACATCTCTCGACTTTCTTCATACTGGTCGCGGGTGGCAACCAAATGATTGACCCGCTTTTTGAAGTCCCTTTTCGAGAATGCCTTATCCGTCCCCCTCATTTTGTCTTCCGGACCCTTGTATTCGCAAAGAAGCCGGGTTCGATGCACAAGATGTTGGATGCGTCTTCCGAACCAGCACAACCGTGTCGGTTCCGGTAAGAGGAGGTTTTGAGGAAGTGAGCTTGGCGATGTGCCGTTTGATTTTCATTAAATCATCCGGCAAGGTCTGCACTGCTTCTGCAGCCCAGTTATCTTGGGGAATAGCGGCAGCATTGACAAATGGTGGAACGCCGGTTTCTTTTCCAGGAAATGGGATATCTTGATGATAGAGAAAGGAACCCGTCCAGAATTTGACGGATTCCGACGTTTTTATTTTCGGGAACCAATCTTCCTTGAATCTACGCAGGGTGAAAGATATGGTTCCACAGGTTGGAAGAGTGCCCTCTGTGGGGTTTCGCTTAATTCCAAAGCAATACTGCCAGAAATCTAATCTAGGCGCTATTCCTAAATACCCTTCAAAAAGGTCCTGGAAGCCGGCTAGATAGAGAATAGAATTTGGTGGTAGGTTGTGAGGCTGGATATTGTAATGGCTAAGGACTTCGAGGAAAAAGGCGGAAGGCGGGATTCCCATACCTCTAGCAATGTGCGAGGTAAGAAGGACTCGTTCCCCGGCTCTAGGCGAAGGCTCGGACTCTTCTTCCTCATGCCGCCAGTTTCCTTTCGCAATCAACCCCTCCTTCTCCATTGTCGGAAGAAGGGAGGGAGGAATGTTGCACCGACTCCAGTTGCCGGAAGTTTCGCCCTCATCCTCGGCTCCGGCGGCGGCTGCCGCGGTGGCGAGCTCTTCTCCGACGAGAGTGATCTTTTCTTCCGCCGTTTCGGGAGCGAGAGGCGAAGGCGGCGCAGAGGAAGACGCGGCCAGATTATCGGCAGAGAGATGTAGATCTTCGCGGGCCTAGCCGTCGTAAGATTTCTCCGGCAAGTCGACGGTGGCGCGGCTCGGCGAATCGACCAAAGGATCCATCATATTGATGATGTCGTCGATGTGCGCGGCGATGGAGTGCTCCTGGGAAACGCGCGGCGAGTCCATACTTCCGTGGCGCGACGAGGACCTCAAGCTCTCCGACGAGAAGTCCGGGAACGGTGCTTGCGCGAGCACGGGCTCTGCTTTGTTCTCACTGGACTGAGGCTCGGGGGCTATGGCGCTTGAGCTGGAAGGTGAGAGGAGAGCAGAAGGATTGCCGGAGGGGATGAAGTGGGCTATTTATAGCCGTAAATCCTTTAAGATGCGCGCTAACGCCATTTTTTACCGTTGGATGCTCAACGCGTGTCACTCGCCAGAAAATCCGGGAAATGAATCGACAGGTGATTATTGCTATCTCCTCGTTTCCCGCGAGAATCTGTCAGAGATACGTTTCAGGGTTTCACACTCGAAACCTAAACGTCCCTGATGTCAGCATGATTTTATCGCTGACGTAGGAAGTTTCTTCTCCATGAAGGTTCGTGGAAGAAAAAGCCGGATTTCTCGAAATCCGAGTTTCGCGTTATAGCATGATTTGAAGGAAAATAAGAATCAAGACGAAATGCCAATATTTCTCGGAAAGAATGCAAATTTGACGAAAGACGGCGAATTGAAGTCTTAATCCTTCTTGGGGGCTACTGTCGGATATATACCAATTAGGGGTATATCAGATGGTGTCCTAAAGTGTCGGATTACCAGGGTGGCCTGAATGATAATGAGTTACGGTCCATTAGGCGGCCCAGTAAGCTGACGCGCGGAAGCCGGATTTTAGAAGGACCCGGACCACGGCCCACGTGGTACAGCTTGGAGTAGAAGGCGGATTCTTGCCTTCCAAGTTAGAACATACCGTAGTCTTCTAGGTTTTCTACTTTGTATTCTTAATCTCTGTCTAGCTGCTGCATTTATTTAGCTCCTATTTTGCATGCATCTCTTATTAGAGTTATTAGTTTTAGTAGTGTTATGTGAGTACTCTCATGTTTGCTTGTTGTATCATAAAGAGTATTTTTTTAAACCATGTTTTGTATGGTGCTTGTTGGGAGAAAGAAAACTGCTGCTTGAAGTAGAATTTATAACAGTACTAGTAGAAGCTTGTATAGACTGTGGCTAGAACTTTTTCATGCCATGCTAACTGTTATTTTAGTTTTAAAGCCTTGTGGTTATTGAGTAGCATGATTAGCCTCAAATAGCTGAGAGTGTTTAATATGTATTGAAAGATTCATGAGTTGTTCTTGTCATAGTAAAGCATCAATATATGGTATTCTCTTTCGAATGTTTTATTTGGTTGACTTGGCGCATGCTCACACCATGATTATGACTACAAACCGGTGACAATAGTCTCCATGACCACTTAGTTTTTGAACTTGTGATACTGATTATGTTTTAATTAATGATGCTTATGTCGATATGCATGATTATGGCTCTTATGCTCTCTTGATTTGTCGATCCCAGTCTTTTGCTAGCCTCCACCTGTACTGAGTATGAGGTCTACTCGTGCATCCAAAATCCCTTAAACCAAAGTTTTTCCCATTGTGTACACCATACCTACCTACATGTGGTATTTAACTGTCATTCCAAAGTAAATTGCTCATGTGTTACCTTTAAAACTTTCAAAATTACTCCTGCTTTATGTTCCTGTTTTTGCTCATGAGGACGTAAATAGAGAATGTTTATCTCTCTTGTTGATTGGATTTCACACCCTGGACTAGTGGCTTAATCCGCTTATCCAAATGATAGAAGAGCTAGCAGCAGGGTGCCCAGCCCCAAATTAATACAAACAAATTCTCTTCACTATTTTTGCCCCTGATTTATCAGTCAAAGCATAATTGTGTAAACAAAAGAGAAAGAGGGATGACCTTCTACACCAGTTGCGTCCTTCACCATGGAAGCTGCTCTTGTGAATCCAGTTGGCTTGTGACGTACTGTATTTTCTGTTTACGATTCGTTGACATTAGCATACATCTCCAAAAATAAAGACATTCCTCCACAAATGTCAAACTTTTAATACCTCTGATTTATAAAATAAAAAGCTCTAGCACATGAGTGATCCCTGCTTCCCTCTGCGTAGGGCCTTTCTTTTACTTTTATGTTGAGTCTCCATCTTCTAACTTTATGCACAGTTGAGAGAGCATTTTTACCATTCTGAGTTATATGTGCATTTGTCCCATAAGCATCAATAATTACTTCATGATGTGATATCATTTGTCCTTAAATTATTTGTTTTAGTATTCCTCTTGAACTTTGAAAGTGTCCTGTCATTTATGTTTTGCCCCACTCTTAAGGACTATCGAAATATCACTTTGCCATGCTTTCTCTATACTTGAAACAAACGTTTAACTTTCTTTGCATTATTATTCATGATCCTTTATTTGAGTTACTCTTCGTGATGCAAAGTAATTGCTATGCTTTATTATTAAAGTTTTATTTATCATGCTTGTGTTTAAAGTTTTATGATCTCAGCGTGCATATGCTCTTACATTAGATTGATCAAGTTTATGTTAGTAGCATGTCACCTTAGAAATTATTGTTTTATTGTTTACCTACTCGAGGATGAGTAGGAACTAAGCTTGGGGATGCTTGATATGTAATAAACGTATCCCTAATTTCTGATGCTCCATGATGATATTATGCCAATTGCTACATGTTTTCTCCCTTATTTATGGCATTTTTATACGTTTTCCAGGACTAACCTATTAACAAGATGCCAAGTGCCAGTTCCCTGTTTTCTGCTGTTTTTGGTTTCAGAAAAGTTGTTCTGCAAACATTCTCGGAATTAGACCCCGCAAAGCCCTAAGTTCCTATTTTCCCCGGAAGCATCCAGAACATCGAAGAGGAGTCGAAGACGGGCAACAGGGGGGTCACACCATAGGGTGGCGCGGGTTCCCTGGTCGCGCCACCTATAGGTGTGGGACCCCTGGAGCTCCACCGTCTTTGCCCTTTCTCCTATTTAAGCCCCCCGGATGGAAAAACCTAAGCACCTGATCAAAATCCCCAAAAAAGTTCCGCAGCCGCCGTCACCGTCAGCCCCAGATCAGGGGGGTTCTGAAGCTGTTTCCGGCACCCTGCCGGAGAGGAAATCATCACCGGAGGCTTCTACATCACCATGCCTGCCTCTGGAGTGATGGGTGAGCAGTTCATCCCTGGACTACGGGTTTGTAGCTGTAGCTAGATGGTTGTCTTCTCCTCATATGCCCTCCATGTTTAGATCTCGTGAGCTGCCTATCATGATCGAGATTGATCTTATGTAATTCTATATGCTGTGTTTGCTGGGATCAGATGAATATTGACCTTATGCCAAGTTGATTATAGTCTTTATTGCTTATGTTATTTGTGATCTTGCATTCTTTCCGTTGCTAGTGGTTGCACTGGCCAAGTAGTTGCTAGTGACTCCAAGAGGGAGTATTTATGCTTGATAGTGGGTTCATGACTCCTTGTTGCCTTGCTCGAGTGACAGAAACGTGAAGGGGGACGATGTGTTGTTGACATTAGGGAGAAAACAGAGGTAGTCCCAGAAAATGCATGAAAACAACAGAAAACATGAACTGGCACTGTGGCATCTTGTTAATAGGGTAGTCCCAGAAAATGCATGAAAATGCTATGAAGTGTAACAAAACGTGTGTCAATTGATATAATAACAACATGGATCATCAAAATTATAGATACGTTTGAGACGTATCAAGCATCCCCAAGCTTAGTTCCTGCTCGTCCTCGAGTAGGTAAACAATAAAAACAACATAATTTTTAGGACACATGCTACCAACATAATCTTGATCAAATAGTAATGCAAAGCACATGAACTGAATGAAGTGATCTAAGTCAATTGTCTATAGTTAGCTAACAAGTAAACAAAATGAATACTATAACTGCAAACTTTGATGAATGGTACTTTGGAGACAATGAGGCTATAAGAATTTGCATAAAAGTTAGCTCACAAAGCAATTCTAAATAAAAGTATTTGACCAACAGAGAGTAAGATTTAGTTTCAGCACTGGAATAATGCAATAAGTCAAACATATCATTATATGACAACTGATGTACCAAAGTTGACACTAGTGTTTGCTTGTGGAGATAGAAAGAAGTAGGAAAACTGACTCAACAATAAAGTAAAAGAAAGGGCATTCGCAGAGGGGAGTAGGGATTAAATCATGTGCTAGAGCTTTTAAGTTTTGAAAAACATATAGAGAGAGCATAAAATATTTGGCACCCCTCCCAACATTTGCTATCACAAACCATGGCTAACCGAATCCTCGGGTGCCTGCCAACAATCACATACCATGGAGGAGTCTCTATTTTGGGGGGTAGGTGTGTATGTTAATGGTCAACGAATCAGCAAGTAGACAATACATTAAGTCACAAGTTAACTAGAGTTTACAAGAGAGGCTCCCATGATGGACGTTATTTCTACTATAGTTAGTATATCATCCCTCTTCTCTTTTGTTTACTGATACGTCTCAAACGTATCTAGAATTTATGATGTTCCATGTTGTTTTCATGTCATGTGCTACATGTTTCATATACACTTTATGTCATTTTTATGGATTTCCTGGGACTGACCTGTTGACAAGATGCCACAGAGCCAGTTCCCGTTTTCTGCTGTTTTTTGGTTTCAGAAAAGTTGTTTTAGAAATATTCTTGGAATTGGACGAAACTAATTCCCAGAGTCTTAGAATTCCCAGAGCGTCAACGGAGTCCAAAGGAGACCCGGAGGGGGGCCACAGGGTGGCCACACCATATGGGGGCGTAGGCCCCCTGGCCACGTCAGCTGGTGGTGTGGGCCCCCAGGCGCCCACCGACATCGCCCTTTCGCCTATTTATTCCCTCTGAGGCATAAACCCTAAAATATCCAGCCTCCATCCACGAAAATCTTCCTTAGCTCCACCGTCGAACCGACAAGTTTCGGGGGAACAAAATCTCTGTTTCGGTGCCCTTCCTGGACGGGGATGTGCCCCCGGAGCCATCTCCATCGACTCCACCGCCATCTTCATCGTCGTTGTTGTCTCCCATGATGAGGAGGGAGTAGTTCTCCCCCGGGGTTGAGGGATCTACCGATAGCTATGTGTTTCATCTCTCTCTCTCCCATGGTGTGATCTTTATGTGATCATGAGCTTTGTAATCTACTTGAATAAGTAGGTATTACTCTTCATCTGTTATGCTACTCAAGTGGTTTTGTTATGAGATCTTCGTAGACACTTTGATCATGGTGTAAAGGTGACATTGTGTGCACCGTGTGGTTTTCTAGTGACTCCAAGAGGGAGTATTTATGCTCGATAGTGGGTTCATGCCTCCTCACCGCCTTGCTCGAGTGACAGAAACGTGAAGAGGGGATGTGCTGTTGCCATTAGGGAGAAAATAACAGTGAGAGTGCCCGCGTGCATAATCATTGCTTACATTACACACATTGTTTTATGTAGTTATCTGTTGCTTCCAACTTAATACCTAAGGGGGTTCGGATGATAACCTGAGGGTGGATTATTAGTCATAGATGCAGATGGATGTCGGTCTATGTATCTTGTTGTATTGCGTGCACTAAATATCATAGTAATCTTCATGTCATATTGTGCACTACGGTGCAACCTCTATTTGTCAATTGCCCAGCTGTAATTTGTTCACCCAACATGCTATCTTTTATGGAGAGACACCACTAGTGAAACTATGAACCCCGGTCCATTTTTCCACACTGTTAAACAAACCACAACATTTTCCTGCTTTCTTTACTTAGTGCAAGCATACACTGTTTTCCACACTATACGTCTAATCTTTGTTTTCAGCAAGACCGGTGAGATTGACAACCTCACTGTACCGTTGGGGCAAAGTATTTTGGTTGTGTTGTGTGCAGGTTCCACGTTGTTGCTGACACCGGTGAAGCGCCAGCACCACCGTCAGTGGCATCAACCTTCTGAAGATTCTCTTTCTTCTACTGGATTGATAACCCTGGTTCTTAACTAAGGGGAAAACTCCTACCGCTGTGCTCATCACACCCTCCTCTTGGGGTTCCCAATAACACATAGCAACTATTTCTATCCAAATGCTCTTGTTTTTCTGATCTTGGTGTGCTGAGACTGGGTCTGGCAGAGGCTCCGGTGAAACCACCGGAGGCTCTGCCGTGCCTGTCCACCGGAGCCCACCAGTACCTCCGCTGGTGCGAAACTCGCCCAGCGGATCTGTACCGCACCGCTCCTCGTGGACAGGGGCCAGAACCTCCGGTGAATGCACTAGAGCCTCCGCCCGCTGAGGTTCCGCGGGGATAAGACTAGGGCGAACAGGGTCAACAAGATCTAAGATCTTATTTTCCCCACTCACCCTCACTCTTTCTCCTCTAAACCGCCGCCGCCTCCTTCGTCTCCACCGCCGGGAAGAGCGCCCCACCGCCGAGAGGACCTCCTCCTTGCCTTGGATTGCTCCGGGATCTTCCTCCTCCTGCACCTCCCTCCATGGATGCATGTATGTAGCTCCCTCTCTCTCCCATCTAGTTGATGGATGGGGAAGCACTAGGAGCCACATGTTCTTCACATCTAGATGAATGGATTTAGGTTTTGGAGTAGGAAATCATGAGTAGTAACCCTAGAAAACTAGATTCTGATTATTAGGCATGAATTACTTTGGTTCTTAGGGTGGATTTGTTCATATGCCCTACCTCCTTGTTATTCATCCCTAATATTCCTCATATCTTTGTTTCTCGGATTTGTGCGTCATCTAAACTTGAGCATTATCTCTTCTTCATGATTTTCTCGCTATATTTCTTTCTTAGATGCCTCCGGTTCCAAGGGCAAGGGCACTCGCACCAAGAGCATGGTCAGTCGCAAGGCTCCAAGAGTTGATGAAATTGAGGATACATTGGATCCATCTCAGCCCAAGCGCAAGAAAAGATTCCCGGCTCCCGAGAATACTTTGCCTCGTAAGGAGAAATCTGCCTCTCAAGTGTCCGAGGGAGTGTTCTTGGCGAATCGGCGCGAGAACCCATATACTGTTGAACGCAACCGCTTGATGCCACAGTTCCGGGGAAAGGATCCACGCTTCCACACCGTGTTTCAAGCTCAAATCTATCATGAGATTCTTATGAGGAAGCCCAAGTAAAATGGGAGAGTGTCGAATATGCATCTCAACAAGTCCCTCAGGTGAACCAATAGAGTTTTGATTAGGAGAACGTGTAGGCGCTGGTGACAATCGTCGACTAACAGGGGGCACGATTTACCCAGGTTTGGGGCCCTCGTAGAGGTAAAACCCTTACTCATGCTTCTGTCGATGTGTCTTAGCAATAGATTTGTTACAATGGGGGGTGCTCGAGTCGAGAGTAAGATATCAATCTCAAGGCTTTGGTGGTGCGGTATTTCTTGGTCTCCCTCCCGGTGGTTCTCCTGGCCTTACACAGGTGGCCAGGTCTCAAACCGCACCAGAGGGGGTTACAAACCCTAACCTTAAGTCGGTTACTAGTTTCCTTTCTTGACCCACAAGGCCCTGCGGGTGGGCCTTGATTGGGCCTTCTAGAACTGTTCATGTCATCTCCCTTCGGGCTTAGGTCTTGGGCCATGGCCCGGGTAGCCTCACCCGATAGGTCCAGGATTCATCCCTTCGTCAGTAGCCCCCGAGCGTTTACTCGATTGAGAATCTGTCGGGTAGACGCTCAAAGTTCGTATTGATCTCTTTCGATTGATTGCTTCATTCGCTGAGGGTTTAGAGGGCGCATACCCTATGCGCGATGCGCTTCTTGTGCTCGAGCATCGAGCGATGAATGTGCCTGTGTTTTGGCTGTTTTTCGCAGAAGGATATGGCCCATTTGCTTGGCTCTCCCGAAAGCTCATGGCCAATTAATTGCATCTAGGGCAAAAATATTTCTGGCCTACACAACTTCGAGACCTCCGACTCGAATCCGATGAGATGATCATTGCGACTGGGCCGTGGAGGTCTTATCGAGTCGAATTTAACCTATAGGGGTACCCGGCGCGTCCGCTAGGATTTTTCTTCGTGTTGTTGACACGGAAATTAGCCGGAGGATGCAGCTTGAGTGCGATTCTAGGCCCATAAGAGATATCTTTTGGGTCTTACCTTCGTACTCGAGAAAATACAGCATCCGGATGTGCCTAGTCGTCTGAACGATCGAGGGTAGGGATGTGTAAAGACATCGTGTGACAGAGTGGCAGGAGCTCCACACTCGCAAATATTATCTTGAGAATTTTCGAATGAGGAGATTCCCTTCTTGTTGTACTTATGCAAAAGAGATTTTTGCACTTGTAATTTTTTGCCCATACGAAAGAGTTTTCGTGTCTGGAAGCCTTGCTGTACTTGTACGAAAGAGATTTCGCATGTGGGTAGTTTTGCGAAAGAGTTTTCGCGTCTTGATATGCCCATACGAAAAAAAATTCGTGTTAGAGATTTCATGCGAAAGAGTTTTCGCATCTTGACATGCCCATACGAAAGAAATTTCGTGTCAGAAAGCTTATGCGAAAATAGTTTTCGCGCCTTGATCTGCCCATACGAAAGAAATTTCGTGTAAGGGAGCTTACGCGAGAGAATTTTTGCGCCTTGATATGCCCATACGAAATAAATTTCGTGTTAGGGACCTTATACACAAGAATTTTTGCGTTTGATGAGTTATGCAATGATGTCATTGCGCACTTGCCCGTTCTGACTCCTCACGATGAGACGTGACGGAGCAGAGTAGAGCGCGATGGCCCACCTTGTCAGCTTTTGACTAGAAACGAGAGGTCGTTTTCGATTTTCCCGCAAGCCATGTGCTGTAAATGCGCACGGTCTGCTGTAAAGATCGTAGCAGAGACAACTCTTCACCGTCGCCTCGTTTCCACTTCCCGCGTGGCAGCCGCGATGGGAGCCACGTCGCTAGGTCTACAGTTTAGATTGGCCTGGCCTGTGCATAAGTAGCCGTCCTTAGGCGATGGGTAAATTTCCTGGCCATTTGCTCTCCTTCTTCCTCCTCGCGCACACCTCATGTTCTGCAAGCACTGAAGGGCTCCCATGGCTGGAGGGAAGAAACGCAACGCTACCGTGTCGTCGTCGAAGGAGGTTAGAGATGCCTCCGCACCACCCGCCGTGAGAACGGGCGATTGGCGCTCCGCCAACACCACCAAGAAGAGCATCAACGAGATGCAACGGGAGGGGTTGCTGCCTCCCGACGGCGACAAGCGCGTGTGCCTGCCCAAGAAAGAAGAGGTACCCAATCCTCGCGCAAACGAGCGTGTGATTTTCACGGAGCACGTCTCGCGCGGTCTCTCTCTCTTCATCTCCATCCCTTTCTGCTTGGATTGTTGTATGTCTATGCCATACAGCTCCATGACTTGCCTACAAACGCGATTCAACACATATCGTGCTTTGCGAGTGCTATCTAGGCATCCGCCCGCATTGGGGCCTCTGGAAGGCCCTGTTCAAGGTGCGGATCTTCCGGGAGAAGTCGCGACTAGGCGAGCAGCTGGGACATCCACTGCACATCGGTGGCTTCGGGATCCAGATGACGACGGACATCCCCTACCTGGAGATGTACTTCATCGACTCCGCATAGGGATGGC
This sequence comes from Alopecurus myosuroides, assembly GCA_028641055.1. Taxonomy (NCBI): domain Eukaryota; kingdom Viridiplantae; phylum Streptophyta; class Magnoliopsida; order Poales; family Poaceae; genus Alopecurus; species Alopecurus myosuroides. The sequence goes on from CM054058.1 coordinate 357,316,806, forward strand.
GGAAGAAGTGGTTCAACGTCATCGACAATAGCGCGGGTGGGGCTCTTGAGTTCCACCCATTCGTGATTCTGAAGCGGAGGAAATCTTGGGCGCATAAGCTCACCGCCGAAGACAGCAAGATCGTCTCCCCTCTACTCGCGAAAGTGGGGAACTTGGCGAGTGTCTTTCTTTTGCGGAAGATCCAGCCCCTCCAAGAGAGGCCGTCGACCATGTGTGAGTACCAGGGCACCCAAGATCCAAGCCGCGTCTGCGAAGACATTCTTTCGAATGCTGAATTTGAGAAGAAGATCGCGGCCAGCACCAAGCTCAAGAAGGGAGAGGCCTTCTTGGCCTGTTCTCTCGAGCCATTCGAGGCCTCGAAACCTCCTCATGCCGAGTTAAGTTAGTTGTATTCTTCCTTTGTTTCCAGTCAATCTGAATTTTTCTCGATTGAGACTCTTTTCTTCTTCTTCTTCTTCTTTTATTTTATCTCCACAGAGCTTGAACATGGTGACGTGCTACCCGCCCGTTACTGTAGAAGAAGCGTCAGATATTCTTGCGAGTAACGTGCACGTTCCTCTCAAGACCAGCATTGCTGAAGCTGACTCGAGTTTCGAGCACAAGCTCACGGACGAGGAGGAAGATTCGGATAGCCAGCTGCTCCAGCGCCGCAAGCCCGAAGAAGACGAAAGCCACCTCCAAGGGAAGTTCCTTGGGAGATGAATCTATCAAGGTGACTGAGCCTCTTCAGGTGCCTCCTCTCAATGTGCTTCCTCCCCTAGGCCACAAGCCGAAGGTTCCCACCACCTGGAATGTGGAACTTCTGGATGAAGACGATGAGGGCGAGTAAGTTCTTATAGTGCATTGTTCTTTAGTCGTGAACATTTTCCTTGTTTTTGCGTCCTTGTCTAACTTTTCCTTCAATAACAGCCTTCAAACCATCAGCCCTGACCAGTATGCTTCTTCTATTACCTCTGTCAAGAGGAAAGAAGTAGCTGCGGGTGAAGCTCGAGTCGCAGAGGCAGCCCAAAGATGTCCAAGTCCCGTACAAGTAGCCGCAGCTCCTGAGTTCGGACTGGCTGGTTTCACGGATGGAGCTTCTGCCAACATGGAGGTTTCGGGCAGCTCGGCGGATCCTCTGTCTACCGCCCAAGGCAAGGTAGGTTTATCCCTTCTTCTCACATCGTCTGCTTTGTTTGATCGTAATTTCTATCGGGTGCACGAGAGTGCTCCCGATGGGAGTAGCCCCCGAGGCCGTGGTAAATTGCTTGCGGTTAGCCACGGGCTTAAGTTGAGCTCCTTTCCTTTATGTTTTCTTTGATTCTATCGGGTGCACGACACTGCTCCGATAGTCGTGTATAGGCTCAAGAGATTTTGTCCCTAACTTGAATTTCTGCCTTGGGTTTTACAGACTCTCCTTGACTCCCTTTCCGCTATCGGTCGTCGAGTGCTTTCGGCTGAGGCGGAGTGGGCTTCCCTTCGGGTTGATCGTGATCGGCTCGTCGAGGATGGCCGCTCCCTTCTAGTTAAGCTAATTCACTCTGGTTACAGATTTTGTTGATCGCGAAAGTTGCCTTCGGGTGGATCGTGATCGGCTCGTCCAGGATGGCCGCTCCCTTCTAGGCCGATAAAGCTGAAGCCGTTGCTCAGGTGCAAACCCTTGAGGCGGAGCTGGAATCCTCCCGAAAGGAGTTGGAATCCACCCGGAAACATTTGGATGATCTTGAGGGGAGCTTCTCGAAGGCTCAAGACGCGCTGAAGCAGTTGGAGGAGGCAGGCGACAAGCATGACAGTGACCTTGTCGGCCTCATCCGTCCTCTCTCCCAGAAGTTTGCGGGTAAGTATTTGTTTTATTGTTCTTTTTATGCAATCCAAACATTAATTCGATGTCTCGGAATTTTATGTTGTATTTGCTGTAGATGCCCTTGGGGTCGGACTGGAGCTGCCTTGGAATCAGCGGCTGGACGCCCTTACAGAATCTTGCACCCAAATCCAGGAAGACGCGAGTAGGATCTGCTCCCTCGTTGGTGACGCCACCCGAGTGTTGAAGCAGTTCCACGAGCGCCTATTGGTGGATGCGGCGGTTCCGCCTACGCCGGGCGGACTTCTGAAGGTGTTCTTGGACGATGAAAATCTCCTCTAGGCGTATTCAGTTGCTCACTCTGAGTGTGGGTCCAGGACGGATATCCAATTTTCACCGGCGCACGGACTCTCGGATGACCTGGAGAAGGTGTACTCGATCATTCCCTACGACGCCTTAGGCAAAAGGTAGCGCTCCGTTCCTTTGGCGCTCAGGCTGAAGTCCTCGCAAAGAAGCTCTCTGAAGTGCTTGCTCGTGCTAGTCGCAAGGGGCATCCTTCTGCGAGTGGCACTACTTTTGCAGCCCCTTAGGATAGTTTATGTTTTCTTTTGCTAATCGATGTAATGAACCTTGGGATGTATTCCCGTATTTTCGTAATCGAAGTGTTTCTTGGAATCTTCAGGGTCCGATTGTTGTATGCTCCCGATGGGAGTAGCCCCCGAGCACCCGAGTAATGGGTGGTGTGTTTCTCGAGTGGGTCTTGCTAGTTTTCTGAACTTGCTTCGTTTCTTCCCAGGCTATGGATCCTAGCGTAGAGTCTTCGAGTGGGTCTGCTGCGCAGGTGAATTCCCTTGTTGCTGTTCCCAGCACGTTCGCCTCACTCCGTGACCGTGTTGCGGATGGTGAGCGCAAACTGAAGGCTCTGCGGGGCGTGGCTGATCTGGCCAATTCGAAGGAGAAACTTGCGGCTGAGCATGAGCAGTTTGTGATGGAAGAGCTGGCCGCCATTGTGAAAGACATGCTTTGTAAGCTCGCGAGCCCCCTAGCACTTTGCTGCTTGTTTACTTTTCTGTTTTTACTTGTTTGTTGTATTTGGAGTCGTTGAGCCTGACGGACCTTGTGAAACCCACTGGGTGGATAATCACATTGTCTATGAGGCGGGTGGCTCGAAGCCGCATGCGAACAATTTTTGGTCTGGCCGCAGTCGAGGTTTTATTTTGGCCACCTTGAAGTATCGGGCGAGCCAGGCGAAGGTACTTGTCGAGTCCTGTCGCAAGGCTCTTTCTTCTGTGCACCGGACATTCTATCCATTGGGTACCGTTCCTGAAGGGTTGAGCGGTTTGCTAAGGATCTTTGGTCGAGTAGGAGAAGTTCGGGAGTGCGTCCACCAGCAACTTATCTGTGGAGCTCAATTAGCGCTCGCCTTTGTTCGGGTGTGGCATCTAGAGATCAACTTTAGCTCGGTGGCCCAACTTCCCAACTCTCCAATTGATTTTTCTCCTCATTACGTGGCCGTCCAGCCCGCGGCAGAGCAGATTATTCGACTGACTTCCGAGGAGATTGATCAGATGCTTGCGGAAACGACTGCTTGTCGTCAGATGTAATTGTAGGATGTAGATATCCTGTATTTTGTTGTAATGTGTTTGAAGGCGTAAGCCTTGTGACCCTGCATAGCTCACTCGATATGTTTTAAGGTGTTTATAAGGTGTGGACCTTGTTGTACCTTGTATTTGAAAAAAATATTTTGATGCTAGTTAGGCGTAGCCCCCGTGTGTTTGGGGTGTACACCTGTTGTTTTTAGCATGTAAAATAGAAGATGCGCATAGCCATGGTTGAGGAACCATGTGTTTTATTGATATGGCTGAGAAGCCATGTATTTGATCGAGGTACATAGTGGCTAGTACAGCCTTATTTCTTGCGAGTAGAATAATCCTAAGGGTAGAATTTGCGGAGATGCGCAACATTCCACGGGTTGGAGTAGATGCCACAGGTCTTAGAGTTCTTCAATCGGTAAGCGCCACCTGGGATAATTCGTGTATTATGAAGGGTCCTTCCCATGGTGGCTCGAGCTTGTGTCCTTAGTTTTGCTTGAGCCGCAACACCAAATCTCCTACCACGAAGGATCTGTGGCATATACGAAGACTGTGGTAGTTGCGTAGTGATTGCTGGTACACTGCGGATCTTGCGAGTGCAATGTCTCGAATTTCGTCGAGTGCGTCCACGTCTTCTGCAAGTTCCATGTTTGAGGTTTCTTCGCTGTATGCAACGACTCGTGGAGCGCTGAATTTGACGTCTTCGGGTAGGACGGCCTCAGCTCCGTAGACCATGAAGAATGGTGTATAGTTTGTTGACCGATTTGGCGTTGTGCGGAGGATCCACAGTACTGACGGTAATTCCTCGGCCCAATGCCCTGCTGCTGGGTTCAGGCGATCGAGTCACCGCTTCTTTATGCCAGCTGAGACTAATCCGTTGGATCGTTCGACTTGGTTGTTAGTTTGCGGGTGAGCTACCGAGGCGAAGGTGAGGGTGATTCCCTTTTTGTCGCAGAATTCATGTGTTTGCTTGGCCGTGAAGTTTCTGCCGTTGTCTGTGATTATGTTGTGTGGTATGCCAAATCTGCACACGAAGGAGTCGAGGAATTTCACGGCGCACTGGGCGTGCGCGGAGGTGACTGGCATAGCCTCTATCCACTTTGTGAATTTGTCAACTGCTACGAGTAGGTGCGTATATCCTCCAGGTGTCGACTTGCGTAATGGCCCTACCATGTCTAGCCCCCATCGCGCAAAGGGCTAGGCGATGGGGATCATGTGTAGTTTTATGGCAGGGGCGTGTCGCTTGGGTGCAAAACTCTTGCAAGCGTTGCATACGCCGACTAGATCTTTGGCGTCTTTGGCTGCTGTGAGCCAATAAAATTCTGCCATGAAGGCCTTACCCACGATTGCTCTCGGCTGGCGTGGTGGCCGTAGTCTCCTTGATGTATGTCCTGGAGCAACTCTTTTCCATCTTCGGGTGCTATGCACCTCTATAGTACACCTTACATGCTTTGCTTGTATAGCTCTCCATTGATCACTCGAAAAGATTTGTTGCGTCTTACGATTTGTCGAGCCTCGCAAATGTGAGTTGGAAGCTGTTTTATGGACAAGTAGTCGAGGTATTTCTGCGTCCAAACTGGCTCGACCAGAAAACCTTGCCTTGAGATGTTATGTATGAGCTCGATGAGGGCAACTTGCGGGCTGACTGTTGTCTCCTCTACTACGGGTGTTCCCGCTGGCTTCTTGACCTTGACTGAACGCTTGATCATTCTTTCGAAGTAAATTCCTGGCAGTATGGGTGTGTTTGTGGACCCCATGTTTGCCAACTTGTCTGCTTCCTCATTGCTGGATGGTGCAATGTGTTTCATTTCGCACCCTTTGAACCCTCCTTCGAGTAGGTTGTACATGTCGCGGTAAGCTACCATGTTATCCGTGATAGCATCACATTCCTTCATCGTCTGATGTACGATGAGGTTGGTATCTCCATATATCATCAGTCGGGTGGCTCCGCTAGCGATCGCCATTTTCATGTCGTGAAGGAGGGCTTCGTATTCTGTGTCGTTGTTGGATGCTGTGTCCTCGGGTGGGTAGTCCAATCGCAAAACATACTGCAGCTTATCACCCCTGGGAGAGATGAGAATAACTTCGGCTCCTTTGTTCCTTTTCGACCTGTCGAAATACCTGATCCAGTTGCTCGTGTACTCTAGGGGTCCTGGTGTCTGCAGCTCCGTCCACTCGCTCATAAATTCTGCGACGACCTAGGATTTTATAGAGTTGCGTCATGCGTATATGATGTTCCATGCCTAGCTCGATGCTCCACTTCGCAATTCTTCCGGACGCCATAGGGTTGTTCGTGATAGTATAGAGTGATGCGTCGTTTAACACCGTGATGGTATGTTCCTGGAAGTAATGCTTGAGCTTTCGGGCTGTGAGTACGACCCCGTATGCGAACTTATGGTAGTGGGGGTATCGCTGTTTGCATGGCGAAAGCACCTCGCTGTTGTAATAAATTGGCCGCTGAACTCCGTATGCCTTGCCATACTCCGGCCGCTCGACCACGATCACCGTGCTGATGACTTGATTTGTTGCGGCTAGGTATAAGTATAGTGGCTCCCATTCTTGTTGCGTTGCCAGAACACGTCTACTCTATATTGCTCGCTTTAGGTCTGCGGATGCCTTTTTTGCTTCAGGTGTCCATTCGAACTTATCCGTTTTCTTCAGAATCTTGTAGAGGAGAAATGCTTGCTCGCCTAGTCTTGCGATGAATCTGCTTAGAGCGGCTAGCCGTCCTGCGAGCTGCTGTACACCGCGAAGATTGGTTGGCTCCTTCATTGTCAGGGTTGCTTGAATTTTCTCCGGGTTGAGTTCAGTTCCTCGGGCGGACACCAGGTACCCGAGAAGTTGTCCCGCAGGGACACCGAAGACGCATTTTGTCGGGTTGATCTTGATCCTGTACGTGTTCAGAGCGTCGAATGTGCCTCTGATGTCCTCGAGGAGCGTGTCCTCCACTCGAGTCTTGATGAGGATGTCGTCAACGTACACTTGTACGTTCTTGCCAATGAGCTAGGCGAGGCAGTTTTGCATGCAACACTGATATGTTGCGCCTGCATTTTTTATCCCGAAGGGCATTGCCGTGTAGCAGTAGACACCGTGAGGTGTGATGAATGTTGTCTTCTTCTCGTCCTCCTTTTTCATCCTGGTCTGATTATAGCCTGAGTAGGCGCCCAAGAAGGAGAGGCGCTGGCATCCCGCTGTAGAGTCCACGATCTGGTCGATCTGTGGTTAGGGGAAGTTATCCTTGGGGCAGTGTTTGTTCAACGACGTGTAGTCGATGCATACGCGAGGGATGTCATTGTTTTTCTTCGAGACGAGCACCGGGTTTTCTAACCAGGTGGATATCTTTATCTCTCGGATGAATTTTGCAGCGAGTAGTCTATTCACTTCTTCTCCAAGTGCTTTTTGCTTTGCCTCTGAGAACCGTCGGTTTGTTTGCTTGATGGGTTTGGCGTCTTTGAAAACTTCGAGTGAGTGCTCGGCGAACTCCCTGGGTATCCCTGGCACATTTGAAGGCTGTTAGGAAAATATTTCCCAGTACTCACGGAGGAGTTCGACGAGCGCGCCTTCCTATGCGGGCGAGACGGTGGTAGACACCATCACCGTCTTCGCGGGCTCCATCGGGTGCACTTGATGCTTTCGAGTGTCGCTGTTTGAACTGAACTCGAGTTCTGGGGCATTCCTTTTGGTGAGAGGCATCACGAAGTGGTCCGTGGTCTTTGCCAATTCTTCCAGTTCCTTTTGCACCCCGAAATATTTCGCGATCTCGTTGAACTCGATGTCGCACTTGTTAGATTTTTGGAAGTCGCCATCTATGGTGATGGTGCCGTATTCCCTAGGTAGCTTGAGCTTCAGGTAGGCGTAGTGTGGTACTTCCATGAATCTCGCGAACGCTGTTCGGCCAAGAATGGCATGGTACTGTGAGGGCCAGTCGACTACCTCGAAGTTGAGTAATTCTCACCTGTAGTTTCTTCGGTTTCCGAGCACCACCTCTAAGTTGATTGTTCCGAGTGGTCAAACTGCTTTTCCTCGTACTATACAGTGGAAGGATGTCTCTGATTCTGCGAGTCCGTCCAGGTTCTTGTTCATCCTACAGAGTGTGTCCGCATAAATGATGTTGATTCCGCTGCCCTCGTCCATGAACACTCGGGCGAGTTCTTAGTTGCCTATTTGCACCTGGGTGACGAGCGCGGCGTGTCCTGGTCCTCTTTGGAGAAAGTTATCGGTTGGTCGGCCATCTTCAGGTATCCGGGTTTGGATGGTGGAGCTTGGACTGCCATGGCTACTTGGCGTGTGTTTGTTTTCTGGGCCCTGCGGGACGGTCAGACTTTCTGTATCATTCCATGGAGTCCTGCTGGGTTCGGGTACCCGTTGCCTCCCGGGTTTGCGGCGGGTGGCGCTGCTAGCACGGCAATTACCGCGTTTTTCTTTCCTGGTGGAGGTAGGGGTTGTGGCGGGTGGAATCCTTTTGGCGTCCTCCTCCCGGGAGCTGTGGATAGCCCTGATTGACTGCAACTCTGTTTTTATTCGCAAAGGCTTCGTGGATGTCGAGAAACTTTTGGCAATCCTTGAGGAGGTGGGTCGCCTTGGTCTTTCCTGTGCGCTTATCTGTAAATAGATGTAGCGTGCAATAACCGTCTAGGTCCTCCTCGGGGGTTTTATCCTCAAGCTTTGGCTTCCATTCGCGATTTCCACGAGGTCCACCGTCGCGGTTTCTCATGAACTCTGCTGCAACCAATTATTCCCGAACATCATGGTCGTAGTGATTTCTCCTTTTCTTTTGACCATGGCGGTCATCCTCGGGTACTGGAAAAGATGCCTTCTCGTTGCGCACGGAGTCTTCTCCATTGGCCCATCTATCGGCTATGGCCATCAGCTCCCCAATGGTTTTGGGTGCAGCTCCCCGCAACTCTTCTCTGAAAGCGTCTCGTCGAGCTCCTTTAGTGAAAGCTTCGACTGCGACCTCCTCCGATATGTTTCCCTCTGTATTTTTTTAGCATAGTCCACCGCTGAATGTATTCGCGGGTGGACTCACCGCTCTTCTGCCTGCAAGCCCGCACCTCCTCGATAGACGCGGGTCGTTTGTAAGTCGCTTGGAAGTTTTTGCGGAAATCATACGTTAGATCGTCCCATGATCTGTAGTATGCCCTCGGTCTTCCTTCAAGCCAGCCGCGCGCAGCGCCTACGAGGTGCAGTTCGAGGTACTGCATAGCTGTTGTCTTCTTCCCACGTTGGAATTTTACTACCGTGAGGTAATTCGATAGCCAGGACTTGGGCTCCAGCGAGTCGTCGTATTTTGGAACCTTCATGGTGAGCTTGAACATTCTGGGCATCGGTTCCTCGCGGATGTCGCGAGCGAAACACAATGCGCCGCAGGCCTCCTCGTCGGAAGAGGTGGATAGGGACCATGCGCGGTTTCTAATCGCTCGGGCTCTGTCGACCTTGTTCTAAGCGATGTCTGATCGTGCGTTGTGTTCAGGACGCTCGTGATCGTCCTCCTTCCGTGGCTCCCTGTTGCGGTGTCGCGAGCGGCTGTTGTGATGTCGCGGGCTACAGTCGCGATCTCTCGGGCTGTCGTCGCTGCTACTCGGGTTGTCACCGCGATGCCGGGCTTCTTTTCCTCGGGCACGACGAGGTGACTCCTTTCTCCGAGGTGAGGTGCTCCTGCGCCCGCGGGGTATTTCCTTATCCTTCCGAGGGGTTTTCTCAGTATCTTGCGTTGTCGCGTGTTTGCGGCTTTGGGCCGCAAGTCTTGCGGCTGCCATGCCCAGTCCCTTCTGGACTTGTTGGTATTGTTCCGCGCGGGGGTCGTTTTCTCCTGGCTTGTTCGCCTGCAGGTACGTGGCAGCTGCCAGAACCGCGGTAGCCGGAGTCGTCGTGTGGACATTACCATCGTCGTTGATGCGCATAAGGGATGTATCGAGCGTTTTGCTGACCCCGCTGAGAGAGTCGTGATCCAGAGTTGCGGTCTGCGAGACGTGTCTTTTCTTTTCGGGACGGTTCCCTACTGAATGCGTTTTGGAGAGCGCCGCACGGGGTTGGCTTGATTCGTCCGCCAGCATATTCCGCACATCCAGGTCCTTGCGAGCTTCTTTGATCAATGCTGCTGCTTTCACTAGATGTTAGTGGTGTTCGGATAGATCTTCTTGGGGGGATCCTTCTTCAATGGGTTGGCCTGAGTGTACGGCCGTCTTTGCCTTGACCCAGGCTTCTCGCGATACTTTGATGAGCTCTCGTTCCTTTGCGCTATATTCCATTTCTTCGGGTGGATCGTTCGATCCTGTCATGCAGACCTGAGCCAGATATGGCTCGTAAGTCATAGGCGTCGATTGACGAGTCTTTCCAACCCGAGAAGGTTCCTCTGCAGCGATGGTGTGGAAGTTGCGAGTGCTGGGGCAGACGGATCCGCCGCTGGGTGCTAGGTTGAAGTCAGCATAATTGGGTAGCGAGTCGAGAGTTTCCGGGCTCGAGATCGACACGGAGTCTAATCCCTCCAGATCGTTTTGCTCGGGGAATTGCAGGATTCCCGCTTTGTTGGTGTGGAAGTGGAAGCTCTTGACCGCCAGGGTGACGCTTTTCTCCAATCCACTGAATGCAGGGCGCGATTACGACGAGTGGGGCGCGACGATGATCGACCCGAATCGGATCGGATTTGCTGAAGTCGAAGTTCCGGGGCTCCACCTGAAGGTTGGCGATGATGAGGCCGAAGATGCCATAGAACTAGTGCCCGTCGTTCCCACAGACGGTGCCAGTTGTCGAATATGCATCTCAACAAGTCCCTCGGGTGAAACAATAGGGTTTTGATTAGGAGAACGTGTAGGCGCTGGTGACAATCGTCGGCTAACAGGGGAGCACGACTTACCCAGGTTCGAGGTCCTCGTAGAGTTAAAACCCTTACTCCTGCTTCTGCCGATCTGTATTAGGAATAGATCGATTACAATGGGGGGGTGCTCGAGTCGAGAGTAAGATCTCAATCTCAAGGCTTTGGTGGTGCGGTGTTGCTTGGTCTCCCTCCCTGTGGTTCTCCTGGCCTTATATAGGTGGCCAGGTCTCAAACCGCACCCGGGGGGTTACAAACCCTAACCTTAAGTCGGTTACAAGTTTCCTTTCTTGACCCGCAAGGCCTTGCGGGTGGGCCTTGATTGGGCCTTCTAGAACTGTTCATGGCATCTCCCTTCGGGCTTATGTCTTGGGCCTTGGACCGGGTAGCCTCACCCGATAGGTCCAGGATTCATCCCCTCATCAGAGAGGAAGCTCGATTACTTTGGAGAAGCCCTAGAAATTGTTGATGCATTTGGCCTTGCTCCCATTATGCAAGTGCAACAAGATTATGATGAGGGATTGGTTTGTGAATTCTTGGCCACGGTGCACCTCGCCAATGAAACATAGAGTCATCTTATCTGGATGACCAAGGTACATAGGCTCACTATCAAGTGGTCCGAGGTTGGAGTCCTTCTTGGAGGCTACCCGGATCATGGACCTTTTGCTACTGGCCCGGAGTTTGACAATGGTTGGTTCCGTGTTCATGCTCCCAATGCTCAATCAATATCCAAGGAGCAACTCACTCCTCTTTATCACTGGAAGAAGTTTGCTGTTGGGTTTGTCAAAGGTCTCTACCCCACTTATGATATTATGCTCCGCATCTATCGAGAGACCATCAACCCAAAGGCGGGAAACATTGATGAGATCCAAGGCTACCTCAAGAATCTCATGCTTCTTCCTCATGAGAAGCGGCTTGCCGGTCTGAATCAGAAGCTTGATGTGCTCGATATCTTTGGAATGAATTGTGGCATGTTATTGTGCAAAAGAAGAATGCTTGCTTTGGGCCTTTCATAATGAAGATCATCTTGAATGTGTGGGATAACAAGTTCCCGGAAGATCCTCTTGATGACACTCATTGGATCCCACACACGGAGAAACGGCTTCTCATCAAGGACCATACCGAGCCTGTTGTGCATCCCACTCCTGCTGCTCGCAAAGGCAAGGCCAAGCCAAGAGTCATTGTTGATGAGGAAGACGAAGAAGAATAAGTTGGACCCTCTCTCCCTCCTCCTTCTGACAATGCCTTCAAGCGGATGGCTAGGGCTCTCAAGAAAGTGTTGAGTGAACAAGAAGGTCGAGAAACATCAATGGGAACTTCACTATGACAAGGAGCTTAAGCACCGCAAGGCAGCAGGCCGAGAGACAGCTTTGTCATGATGGTGGGGAATTTGTGGAGTCCCCAGAGCAAGATAACATCACCTACTGGGACAAGTGGCAAGCCAAGGACTCCAAAGGGAAGATCATTGAGTGGTCTGATGAGGAACCTGGAGAAGAGGTCACCAGCTCTCGCCTCCGCGCTCGTCCTCCTAGCATGGACAACTCCTCCGAGTGATCATTGGGACGTTAGCATCAGTCTCCTCCCTCTTTTGGTATCTTGATGCCAAAGGGGGAGAGATATCTACTTAGGAGCGGGAATTTGCATGGGTTCTCTCTCAAGCCGTGTTTTTGATTTGCATCTTTCGTCTTGCTTGAGAGAGTTGGTTATTTGAAAACTTAGTTTCTTTAATTATTGTGCGTTGTGAACCTCGTTATGCATTATGTGAGCTTGTGAACGTAGTACCTTAATTCTATCACTTGTTATGTGCTCCCTATTATGTGTGTTTAGCTATCTATATTGTTTAATTCTCTCAACATGAAGGGAGCATATCTCTAGGAGGATCTCCGTCCATTTTGTATGTGTTATAGCTATGCAAATGGGTATGTTGTCATCAATTACCAAAAAGGGGGAGAATGAAAGATCATCTTCCGTTTTGATAATTGATGACAACATAACTATAGGACTAATGTGTATCTAAGAATATTTGCAGGTCCTATTTGATATATATGAAAATGCCCAGGTTCTTCAAGTACACAATCTCAATGGGTTACAGGAATGATTCTAATGGAAAGAGCTCAAAGAAACAAAGTTGGGGTACCGTTTTTGCAAGCAGCGGAGGCTCCGGTGAAACCACCGGAACCTCCGCCCCGTGCATTTCGTAGCTACATCTAGGCGCTGGCCTCCGGTGGAACATCCGGTGCAGCCTCCGCTAAAAACACCTTCGGGTGCATAAGAGCGGAGGCTGCAGCGGAGCCTCCGGTGAACCTCCGGTGGGCGTAGCCTCCGCCAAAACCACCAGAGCCTCCGCTGGCTCCACTGCCCCACTGTGGGGCTGGCCTCCGGTGGCACCTCCGGTGCTACCTCCGCTCAAAGTGCCTTCGGGTGCATACGAGCGGAGGCTAGAGCGGAGCCTTCGGTGAACCTCCGGTGGGCGGAACCTCCGCCAAAACCACCGGAGCCTCCGCCCTGAAGATTCTAGTAAGAAGATAACGTGCCACGCGTGTGCGCGTAAGTGAAGACCACCGGAGCCTCCGGTGCAGCGTGGGCTGCTCAACAGTTGGATTGGGGAAGGGGTATTTAAAGCCCTTCCCCTACCTCATAAATGCCAAGATTTTCCCACTCTCTCCTAGCCATTAATGAAAGCTTCAACCTCCTAGATCTCCCTTTCCATCCACCCAAACACTCCAAAACTTTGTGGAGAGATAGAGGAGACCTAGATCCGTGATTCCACCAAAGGAATTTCAAATCCATCCACCACATCATAGTAGATCTAGAATCCTACTTGAGGCTTAGAAACCTTAGTAGATATTGTGCTTGTAGCTTCCACCTTGTTGCAAGAAGCTTCAGATTCGTTGAGATCCTCCATCCATCTTGTGGAGTGTCCTCAACCTCGTGTAAAGGTTTGGTCAACGCCTTCAAGTCGACCTCATAGTGGAAACGAGAATCTCCCTCACCGGAGAAGCTCAAGGAGAATAAGGTGTGCACAACCGTGCTATTGAGGAGCGCCTAGGTGGCTTACCACCTCTCCAACATACACGTACTTCTCTTGAGAAAGAACTACGGGAAACATATCCTTGTCTCCTTGTTTACACTTGTGGTTTATCTTGATACCTTTTGTTTTACTTCCGTTGCGTATCTTATCTTGTATCACTTAGGTTGCTCACCTAGTTGCACATCTACAGAACCTTATCTTATCTTGCTTAGCCCTAATTAAAAGGAAAAGAAGAAAAATTGGTAGTCAACCTATTCACCCCCCCCTCTAGTTGACCATAGTGCACTTTCAATCACGCTTCTACACAGTGTTAATCTCTCGGCTAGAAGGATAATGTCAATAATGGCAGAGCTATACGGGAAGATGGCGAATGTTCCTTATGTGAAAAAAGACATAAGCAATTTCATGGATAAAATTGATTCTGAGAATACATGCAAGGACATGACTGTTCTGATTGCCTGCTTCAAACGGATACAGGAAGAAGACCCATAGTTCTACTACGAGATGCATGTTGATCAGGTCGACAGGGTTGACCGTCTGTTCTGGGTGGATGGGGCAGCAAGGGTTGCATACAAGCTATACGGTGATTGTTTGTCGTTTTGTACGACTTACATGACCAACATGTATAATATGCCGTTCGCCCCCTTCATTGGAATAAACCGATATGGTCAGTCTATTCAACTAGGTTGTGGTTTCCTTAGAAATGAGTCAATAGCAGATTTTGTTTGGTTATTCAAAGCCTTTCTTGATGCAATGGGTGGAGTGCAGCCAAAGAATTTCATCACAGGCCACGATGGGGCAATGAGAACTTCCATCTTGGTGATATTCACACGAGACATGGCACAGGAATTGCCGATGGCACATAATGCAAAATGCATAGTCTACGATGGGTAACTTCATGTCGAAACATGAAGCACTACGTGTCGAGTTAAATGATACTATTGACCACAGCATACAGTACAAGAGTTTGAGACTAGGTGGGCTGAGATGATTGTGAAACACAATGCTGCTGATCATAAAGAGTTGGCTGATATTTATGGGCTGAGGGAGTGTTTTGTTCCGGCATATCACAAGCATAGGTTTTTCCCATTCCTACAAACTACAGCCCGCAGTGAAGGTTTCAAAGCAGTGCTTAAACTATACGTTAACCCTCACAATAGCCTGAAATTGCAAGAGAAAATAGATGTAGCGGAAGATGCAAATGAGTTTGATGGTGAGGACAAGATTCTGAGGGTCTGGTCAGACTATCCTTTGGAGAAGCAAGCTCTGACAGTGTACACACACCCAATCTACCTGCGATTCAGAGCTGAGCTTAGGAAAACTACTTCCTACAATGTTGTCCATTTGGTTGGGAGGTTGTTTGATGTCGTGCCAATCTAGGGGTCTGTGTTCGGGTATGGAATGCGGCAGTACAGAGTTGAAGCTAACCTCCAGGAAGCAACTTACAGCTGTGAGTGTTCTAAGATGAGTAGGGATGGGTTGTTGTGCTGTCATATTCTCAGAGTGATGGTCCAGCTGAGTGCCATCAACTCAATTCCTCAACAATACATTCTACCTAGGTGGACAATCCCGGAGGAAGAACTTATTGGGCAGAAAGTTGAAGCGCCAACGATGCCAACTGACCACAAGCTAACAAACAAAGAAAAGACATCGGTTTGTTATGGAAACCTATACAATGATTGGACTGATGTTGCAAAAATTACAGCTACATCTCACAAAGGGAAGGCAGTGGCGGATAAATACATGCGTGCCTTGGCAAATGAACTTAAAGCACTGAAGGTGTCAGAAGCAGCCAAGCGGAAACAAAAGAAAAAAACTAACAACAACCAATGTGATGCTCCGGAAGGTGGAGATGGCGGTGATCCTGGTCAAGGTACATCTTCAGTGCAGCAGACTATTCTGGACCCAACTCACACTACAACTAAAGGGCGCCCCAGGGAGGAAAGGAAAAAATTAGGGCTCCATCTGAAGTCAAAGAAATATGTGAAATCCAGTGTGTGCGGGACGGACACACACACTTCAGGAAATTGTCCAAGCAAAATTACTCCTGACCCTTATCCTATGGAACATGACTTGCTCCATATGGTCTGAAAACTTGGTGTAGATTTACCTAGAACTAAGTGCAGAAATGCATGGGCATCTACATTCCCATGCATAATCAATGGAATCTATACTTTTTGTTCCAATGAGTATCTGTAGTTTTTAGTTGCCTGACATAATCAATACAGACATTTATTCGACATAAATTTTGAACTTCTGTTTGTTGTTTTATTTCCTACGAGAATCGTATGTTAAGCGCAAAACTTAATACAACAGTAACTAGATGCCACAGATAAGATACCTTTCTGAAGGAAAAAATGTAAAAAGGGAAGCAGTCTGTACCAATATAACTTACAGAGAACAAACTGAAGTTGTTCGAACTTGTTTTTTAGCTTGATTGCCTGACCAAGAGTTGCCGCCATGCGATCTTGTCTCCTCAAATTCAACCCATTTACTGGTGTAAATCTTCCGCAGAACCACCATGTCAGCTTGGCTGAATGGTAGCATTCTCCTGCCATCCCATGATTCAATGAACTTCAACACAAAGAAGTCACAGTCATAGCTTGCAACAAACAACAAACACTGAAAAACAAAAATTAGTGGATTTTAAATGGTAGTATGAAAAAATGCTCTTATATTGTCTGAAACATTTAAAAAACTAACTATAAAATAACAGAATGTAGTTACCTAGTTTTCTGCATTGGAGTAGTAATGTACTCAGTTTTGAAGTTTGATATGTCAATCTTGGACTCGGAGTAGTTCAAGGACCAAAGATGCATCCAACGACGCGCCCGAAACAGCATATCCAGCGACACGCGATCGCTGCTCCAACGCGGGACATAAATCGCAATTGCAGACGCGCCATCTTTGCCCCGTTTGCAGTGCGCGTGTGCATAAAGCGCAAATGCAGCCTGCGCGGAAAACGAGGCGCGCGCGTCATGCTGACGCTCAAACATACCAAAATGCCTAAAATTTCAAACATAGTTTTGCCTCCATAGTCGACAAAACAACAACATGGTTCAAATAGCTAAAACTCAACAAAGTTCATAGCCTCCATAGTATACGAACAAGCACACACGATAACTTATTCTTATTCTTCTTCATTGGCATCATCATCATCGTCATCTTCCTCATCTTGATCATCGGCGCTGTGACTCGAAGAAGGCATTTGGGACATCAAGGAAGCCATGAATGTACCCGGTTGTGGTGTGCTCCCATCCCTTGGTACCCTCTTGATCGTCGGCGGTGTGACTCGAAAAAGGCATTTGGGACATCAAGGAAGCCATAAATGTACCCGGTTGTGGTGTGCTCCCATCGCTTGGTCCTCCCATACTTGCTCCAATGCCACTAAGTGGAGATGCTCCCATGGCACCAAAGCCCCCAAGTGAAGGTGCTCCCATGCCTCCAAATCCCCTAAGTGGAGGTGCTCCCATGCCTCCAAAGCCCCCAAGTGGAGGTGCTTCCATGCCACCAAAGCCTCCATATGCCATGGTACTCGCCATTTTTTGAGCTAGGATCTCTTCACGGCAAAGCTTGACATATTCTTTTTGCTCGGCATCAAGTTTGGACATGTCAAGGAAGATAAAAGCTCCTCTCATACTCTTGACGGCGAGTAGCTTACTCCATTTGAATCTTCTTTTCCTCCACCGCCACCCTCCTCTCCTCCACCTCCACCCTCCTCGCCTCCGCTAACGTCGCCGATTCCTTTCTTGTCCTTCTCTCCTCGTTTGCTTCCAATCTTGCGGTCATCATTGCTTTCATGCGTGACTCGATTGGATCCTTACCGCCCCTCTTCTTGTTCTCCTTTGATTGCTTTCTTCCAAGTGGTCTCTTTGGCGGGGCAACCGAGTTTGGATTGGGGCTTAGGTTGCCTTCCTCACCACTTGAGACATCATCTTCATCTCCACCTTCTAGTTGTTTGTTCTTCTTTGCTTCAATCTTGCGAATAGCCGGACGAGCCCTCCACTTCTCCTCATTCTCTAGCGTCGTATATGCATGATGCAAGGTGAATGGCTTTCCATGGCATATTTTCCCTTTCTTGTTCTTCTTGCCCGCTCCCTTGTATATGTTTCGTGCAATGTTAGCCTACAAACAAGAAGAGGAAAGTTAAGCAAGATAGCCAAGAGAATGCAAGATCATAGAAAGTTACCCTATCAACATCGTTAGCTCCACTTGGATTCATAGCATCCGTTGCCGCCAACACCCCCGCCCACTTTTGACACTCCGTCAAAATAAGTGACCAACGCGACCGAAGAGATCTATCAGAGCGGTCGGTTCTATCCTTCTTCCGAATAGTGTTGATACTATCGAAATACTCCTTCATCCTAGTCCAATAGGTGTCTCTAGTTTGGTCCGTGCCAACGGATGCATCCAATCCAAGAACGCAATAGGTTTTCGCATAGCCACACATCTTTTGCGAAGTGTAGCTAGTGCCCCTTCATTTCCCTTCAATGATGCCCTCACCTTCTTCATCGACTTCATCACCTTCTTCATAGCCATATGTTTGAGACCAATCTTGTTGCGAACCATGTTCTTGAGTCCAATTGTCATGATTTGATTCTACATTCATAGTTGCCAAGTAGGACTCATCATCAACACTGCACCAAATAAGAAGAAACACGCAATTAGAAGACGACAAGTTCATCGTACACGCATTTCACCGAAGTTTGTAATCGAAATTACCTTTCGGTCATTTTACCGAACACGTTGCGCGCGGGTGAATACGCTGCGAAGCCGGTGGCTCCCGGCGGTCGCTGCGGTGGCGGTGGAGGCTGCGGCGACAGCTGCTTCGACGCCGCGAGCGCCTTGCGCCCCTGCAAAGCTCGTGCCTTCTTCGCCATGGCGGCCGTGGTCGGCGCGACGACGGGCAGGCGCTTTTGCTGTCCTCCACGCGCGGTCCTTGAGCCGGGCGCCGGCGGTGGACGGTCGTCTCCCGAGTTCATCCGCAACGCCATGAACAGCCTGCGCGCGACGCCTTGTCCGGCAGCGTCGGCGGCGGCGCTAGGGTTAGCGAAACCGGTGCTGTACGAGGATGTTGGTAGCGCGGGGAAGTAGTTCTCCATCGCCGGCGGCGAGTAGGGAGGGGCAGCGGCGAGCGCGCGGAGATTTCCACTCGGTGGTTGGGATTCGCGGACGCTGTCGCGCGCGCTGTACAGGAGCTGAAAATTAGCAGCACGGGTTGAGCCTTTTAGCCCCGCGCTCTAATTTTTTTCGCGCGCGTTCCCCTATCGCGCGACTGGTGGAGCACGCCGCGCTGACCAGGGCTGTATAAGGCCTTCCGTAATGCATAGTATCTTAGCGCGCTATCATAGGTAGGAGTACAATCTAAGAAACAACCATCCTAATGCATTGTTTCTTATACGTCGTATCTAAGTTAAGTTGCATTAATTGATTTTGGCCTAATACTTGCTTGTGATTGGACTAGCAACATTTTTTGCCTATGATCTCGTGCAAGAGTTGTATCTTATATAAGATACAACTACACTCTCTTTATTCAATTAATAGGGTGCCACATAAGCAAATTGCCTATGATACCGTGCCAAGATACTCCCATTAGGGAAGGCCTAAGGTCGGGCGCGGGACTGTTGGAGGTGCTCTAACCTGTACTCTGCCGATGTACTCGGCCGTTAACGTCCCGAAAGCCCTCAAACCCAATTCAAATTTCGAAGCCTGACGGCCGACGGTGGCACCCACGCCGCAGCATCTCCCTCTCATCCCCGACGCAGCCCACGCGGCGGCGCTGCCACGATCCCAGCCGGCGTCCACTCCAAGATTCCAGGCTATTCCCTACATCTAGACAGGAAGCCGCAACCCCAAATCCCCGCAATTTCCTCTCCACCGCAAGTTCCCCCCCTCCCCTCCAAACCTCGCAGATGGCGCCGGGGAAGCCGAAGCAGCTCGGGGTGCGTCTCCCCGAGAACGAGGAGGTTGCGCGTCTACTTCTGGAGAAGCACCGGTCGATGCTGGAAAAGGGCCTCACGGACAACCTGAGCCTCACGCTCTCCACCGCATACCGCAACGTCTGCGCCGCCAAGGAGCACATCAGGACCCTCAAAGACCTGATAAAGATCAAGTACACATCTTTCCGTACATCTCCGCTGTTTCTTTGATTTTCGTTCTTGGGGGTAAAAGATCGCATTAAGGCTAGGGTTTGGCCGATTTAGCTTTGGCTTGGGTGGCACTGTAGCGCTTTTGTTCCCATAAGTAGACGGAAAATCGAGTTTATTTTGGCTGAATGCTTTAAGACGTATGGATCGCTTTGTAATTTTTGTGTGCAGATAGTTTGGTTGCGTTCAACACCAAAGATTTGACTTTGGTTTGGTGAAAACTATTTAATTACAGAGATTTGAGCTGTCGTCAACTGATCTGATCATCCATGAACACAACGTGCCATCAGTTTTTGTTTCGATATGTTATTTCACTCTGTTGTAAAGCATTGGGTTGCCTGCAATATGTGTGATAAAACCGACTTTAGGTATGATATAGGTGATAGGTATAGGTTTTTATTTGATAAAAAGGCGATTCCCCTGATTCCATTAGCAGAGCTACAGTTCATAAAACCAGATGAAAGAGAACATATAAGCAGCGCAAAATGCCCTGCAAAATGATGCCCCTCCCCTGCGTTTTGGGTCAAGTGTCCATCCAGTGACACAGCAAGATCATAATGTTAGTGGGATCAGATATATCAGTTGGGAGGGTAGTGGTATGGCAAATGACCATTACTTATGCGCACTGTGCCACTGTCTTATCAGTCTCCCTCCCGCAGAAGAGCTCTACTGAACCTAAGATATACTCCGCTGTGTGATATAATTTGGATGCTGTGTAGCTGGATAGGTTAATATATATACACCACACTCATGTGAATAGTTTGCACGTTACTTTGGGTGTTGAATATAGATATGGGCATGCCTGAACATTCCACTGCTATGTCTCTGTTTGTGCTGTGGATTGTTTCCGTAAAATTTACACTATTTAATATAGTTGACCACTTTATTCAGTGAGTTCAAATTTTTGCAAAGGTAATGCATCTAGATCCCCTGTTTCCATTTTATGTTGCGCTGAAACTGCAGATTTATTCTATCTCTTTTATAACCTAGCATTGCTTGCATCTTAAAGTATTAATTTAACGATGTTTTCTTATTGTTGTCAGGGGTGTTGGACCTTGGGTCATCCGTCTCATTAAAGAGTCCTTTCCAGAGTCCAGCCCAGATTTATCCCCTCCAAAAAGTAAAGCGAAGGTGAAAAAAGGTAACTATTTTCATGCTTTGACTTCTTATTCTTGTCTGCACCCATTTTTTGTCTCAGGGATGGCCAATGGATTTCATCTATTCCATCTTACAGATCACTATTCATTTCTGCAGGGAAGAAAACAAAAAGATCAGAGCATAGTCCTGATCTTGTTTGCAACATTTCTGCTGATATGGCATCACAAGAACTGACAGAATTGAGCAGTGAAGAACAGATCAGTTACAATTCTGAAGTTCAAACTACCGTAAGCGCCTACTTTTACTGACATTGTTCTTACAGTTCCCATTACAAGGGTTATTGTAGCTATACAAAAGAAATGACAGATTCCTCTAGATGCTTAGATATGAAATAGAATGCAGTATTTTGATTTAATTTTCATATTCTCCTGGTGAAAATTTTCAGTTCTATGTTCAGTCTTCGATCATACTAATTCAATTTCTTTCCCCCTGGTTTAATATTAAAGCTTTAAAGCAGAGCAAGGCTTTACTAACTTGGTGCGTCTGTGCAAAATTTGGAATGTTTGGTATAGCATCTAGCACTCACATACCCCAATCAGATTTTTCTGCCTTACCGATCATCATATTGGTACCATTTAATGACACAGTTTGAAGAGAAGTTAACTTCCGTTCAGTACTTTAGTCCCTTTTGTCCAGCTATTTTATAAACTCCATTTAAGTTACTCCAAATTAATAAGCTTCCTCAACTTACTTTCTACTTTATTGGATAATGTAGCAATATTCACTCATTAAAATATGTGATTGAAGCGTCACTTGTACTCCCAGTTTCCCTTTACAATAGTTGATATTGTTTCACCTGTTATTGCTTACTAGCTTTAGTCACAATCCTGAATTATGATCTACATTCGACTTTCATTTTTCTCATCATGCTAGATGCTGGTTTATTTTATTGCTAATTCATTGGTTTTTTTTTGTTCTATTTAGAGTAACTCTTCTGAAAATATCATTCTCGGCGATTCAGATTCTGATGAACGATATAAAGGGAACAATCCTTTGATAGGTACTGATTGTTCATGCTGCATAAATTCTCAAACAGCATTTGTGTATGTTTTTGGTTGCACTACAATTAATCCTGACTACTCTACTGTAGATTCTGAAAATTTTATTGAAAAGAGGGATCGTCCAAAACATAAAGCACACAGTTCTGGTTCCCTTGACATCAGTATGCTGTCAATTCAGATCATATATAGCTAAATAAAAGTAATGTTCTAATAAATTCCCTTTTTTTGTAGGCAAGGGACAAACTTTTAATTTCAGGGAGTCAGATTGTTCAGTTTCTATTCCACCTCTTTCATCTCAAGGACTGCATTTTTCTACTACAACGGTAAAAATTAACTCTTTTTTTTGGAACACAAATGTACTATACCTTGTTGTTGTTCTTTGGGGAACTTTTCTGGATGGACTTGTCCCTTGGACCTCCACCACCCTCCTATATATAGGCATACATATTCACTTATACCCTAGAACAATCTAGACTCTTGTAGGACAATAGTACTATACTAGGATAGGCTCCACTTCCCTGGAACACTCTAGAGACTGCTAGGATACTAACTCATAATCCAACACTCCCCCTCAAGATGGGTGATAGATATCTATCATTCCCATCTTGTTACATGCCAATGAACATTCCTTACTACCTAACCCCTTTGTCAAGCAATCTGCTATTTGTTCTCTCGAGGTTACATGGCTTAACTTCAAGGTGCCTTCGTCGAGCCGCTCTTTGATGAAGAATCGATCTATTTCCACATGCTTTGTTCGGTCATGCTGAACTGGATTGTTAGCTATGTTGATTGCAGACTTGTTGTCACACCAAAGGTTCAATGGCCCTTTCCGTAATAGTTTCAATTCTGATAAGAGGCCTTTCATCCATAGCATCTCACTCAAACACACAGACATTGCTCTATATTCCGCCTCCGCGGTTGATCGGGAGACCACCGGCTGCTTCTTGCTCCTCCAAGATACCAAGTTTCCTCCAACAAAGACACATAATCCTGATGTTGACCTTCTGTCGTCAAGGCAACTAGCTCAATCAGCGTCACAATAGCCTTCTACATTCAAGTGCCCATTGGCCTTGAACAATAGACCTCTCCCTGGACTGCCTTTTAGATAGCGTAAAATTTGTGTGCCGCCTCTAAATGGCCACTTCTTGGGTCATGCATGTAGCGATTGACCACACTCACTGCATAGGATATGTCAGGTCTCGTATGGCATAAATAGATGAGTCGACCTACAAGTCGTTGGTAGCTCCCTCTATCAACCGGATCTCCAGATTGCGCACATAATTGATGATTTTGCTCAATAGGGGAAGAAGCCGCTCGACAACCAAGCATTCCTGTATCACTAAGAAGGTCCAAGACATACTTCCGCTGCGAGAGAACTATCCCTCTAGGGGACCTTGCAATCTCAATGCCTAGAAAATACCTTAGTTGGCCAAGGTCCTTAACCTCAAATTCTTTACTCAACTTCTGCTTCAATTGTGCCATCTCAATAGCATCATCGCCAGTAATAATGATGTCATCTACATACACTGCAAGAATCGTGATGTGCCGCTGAGAGTGGCGGTAGAACACAGTGTGGTCCCCGTTGCACTGTGAGTATCCCATACTACACATAGCACGGCGAAATCGATCAAACCATGCTCGTGGAGATTGTTTAAGCCCATATAATGACTTTCTCAACCTAAGGACCTTCCCACGAGTCTGAGATGTACCAAAGCCAGGTGGAATTTCCATGTACACTTCCTCCTGAAGATCACCATGCAAGAATGCATTTTTGACATCCAGCTGGTGCAATGGCCAACCAAAGTTAGCAGCACAAGAAATAAGAGTTCTCACTGTACTCATCTTTGCAACCGGTGCAAATGTCTCGTCATAGTCAATCCCATAAGTTTGACTGTAACCCCTTGCCACCAACCTTGCCTTATATCGTTCTATTTTCCCTTTTGGGGATTGCTTCACGGTATACACCCATTTGCAAGTAACCGGACTTTTTCCCATAGGAAGAGGAACAAGATCCCATGTCTTGTTCTTCTCAAGAGCTTTCATTTCCTCCAGCATGGCCTCATACCACTTTGGGTCTTGTTTTGCTTCCTTCCAATCTCTTGGGATTGCCACAGATTGTAATGAAGAAATGAAGGCTCTATACCCGGGTGATAGAGATTCATATGACACATAATTTGCAATATCATGCTCAAAACCGTACCTTTCAGGAGGCTTTCCTGCTTTAGCCCGTGGTTCTTTTCTCAAGGCAATAGGCAAATTTAGCGAATCACCAGTGACACATGGCTCACTCTCATATGAGTCAACTTCATCGACCACTGGACCCTGTTGTTGTTGATTTTGCTCCCCCTGCAATTGGACCTCACCATTTATTCGAGCTTGTTGTTGATGTTGTGATTGCCTCCTCGCATACACCCTTAAATTTTCTTCCTCATTTGGTTTTTTCCATCTCTCTTCACCCGTAGGTTGTCTCCTTGTGTATACCCTCAAATTTTGCTCCTCGTTTGGCTTTCTCCATCTCTCTTCACCCGTAGGTTGTCTCCTCGTATATATCCTCAGATTTTGTTCCTCATTTGGCATTCTCCATCTCTCTTCACTCCTTGGACATGGAGTTGAACCAATCACAATTCTCGATGGTTCATCCTCCTTTGTCCTCAATGATTCACTCTCCCCCTCTCGACTAGCATCACTTGTGCTAGGAGAGTCAAAGTCAAACAACGAGCTGAGGTCCGTCTTCTCTCCATAGAATGGCTCAGACTCTCTAAATGACATATCCATGCTCACAAATGTTCTCCGTTCACTAGGACTCCAACATTTGTAGCCCTTTTGTCCAGGTGAGTATCCGATAAAGATGCACTTTACAGCACGTGGATCCAATTTTCCCACTGAAGGTCTGTGGTCTCTAACAAAGCACGTGCATCCAAACACCTTTGGCGGAACAATGAACTCATTTTTTCCATAGACCATTTCATATGGAGTCTTCATTCCAAGCACTCTTGATGGCATCCGGTTGATGAGATAAGTAGCTGTCATAACCGCTTCACTCCATAAGAATTTAGGCACATTCATCGTAAACATAAGTGATCGAGCTACCTCCAGCAGATGGCGGTTCTTTCTTTCAGCCACTCCATTCTGCGGCGAGGTATTAGGACACGAAGTTTGATGAAGTATTCCTTTTTCCGATAGAAAATTGCCAAATTCATTGTTCACATACTCTGTCCCATTATCTGTCCTAATAGTTTGAATGCCGGTGTTGAAATGATTTTGGATATATGCATAGAAGTCCTTGAAACAACTAAGCACCTCACTCTTTTGTTTCATGAGATATATCCAAGTCATTCGGGAGTGACAGTCAATGAAGGTGACAAAATACTTCATCCCACTGATAGAAACCACGAGAGAAGTCCAGACATCCGAATGTATCAACACGAAGGGCGATGTACTCCGGAGTCCACGGCTCACATATGAAGTCCTTGTGTGTTTTCCATACTCACATGCATCACACACAAGTTTGTCTTTATCTACCTTTTTCATTTCTTCGGGATTAATCTTAGACATAGCATCAAAAGACATGTGGCCCAATCGACAATGTTGGAGCATCACCTTTGCTTCATTGTCTCCCGAAGCAGCCATCAGAACAGTGCATAATGCATCATCTGTTTCTGTCTATCCAAGTACCAAAGTCCCTTATGTCTGACACCGACCCCAATCCTACTACCGGTTGACCTCTCCTCAATTATGCAATTATATCGATCCACGATGATTCGACAATCAATATCATCAACCAAGGAGCTCATAGACACCAAACTAACCGGAAATGATGGAGCATATAACACCGGAGACAATGTAATTGACGGAGTGCATTTCACCGTGCCGACCCCTTTAATAGGTTGATAAGTCCCATCGGCTGTTTGGATGGTCTCTTTATGCATGGGTGGGTGTGGAGTATATGATGCAAACTCACTCCACCTTCCCGTGACATGTGCCGACGCTCCCGAATCTAGTATCCAATTTGAGCGAGAAGTTTCATTTGAGCCAGAAGCATGATTCGTGGTACCACTTTCAGTTTGAGCAAGATTGACAGAATTTCGAAGAATTGCCGTTTTGCCACTCTGTATGGCCCTTTCTCCACTCCTCTCTGATTGTCTCATTTTTTTAAATTTTTTGAGCAGTTCCGCCAATTTGTCGAGCAATTGCTCAACACCTTGATTCTCCGACATTGCAAGAATCACACTTACCACCAACAACACGTCTCTTTTACCCAATTCTGAGAGCAAGCAACAACACTATTGCTCTTTGTCACAGCAGTAGCTTCCTCCTCTGCTCTAGGCCACCAGCAGCAACGAGAATGCTCCTTTCCTAGATTTCTCCACCACCGTGTTCAGCTGCGCATCCACCAATTCCACCAGCACGTTCCACAGCTTCGCGAACTCCGCTCCCTGCCATCGAGATTCAAGAAGTTGCACGTCTACCTCCTGCTGCCACCAGTGCCCTCAAGGACTGCAACTCTCACTCCTTGGATTCCACGTAGACGCACGTCCGCCACACACAGCCCAGCTCAACTTGCGCTCAGTGTTCCCTTCTCCTAGGGCTCACCTCCAGCCGCAGCTCTCTTGCTTCCTCCCTACGGTCACGAGCAGTCATACCTCACCCAGCTGCTCTCTCACAAGCGCGACTCAACGCTGCTGACCCGCAAGTTTATCCTTGCGCCGGCTGCCGTCTCTGCAACCCCTGTTTAGAGCTTGTTCCCTCCTGCAGTCTTGCCTGCCTGGGAGCTCCGACACAATACTGGCTTTCCGCCTCTCTCTCCCTGCAGCAGCTTCCACACACCTCAGCACTGACACCTTCCGCAGCTGCAGTTGACCACGCTCTTGCCTCCAGCCACTTGCTCCTATTACTTCCTGCAGCAGTACCTTTGCTGCCTCCTCCACTCGTCGTCGTCCACAGCCGAGTCACTGTCTGCTGGAGGTCACTGCCATAGCTCTGATACCATGTTGTTCTTTGGGGAACTTTTCTGGATGGACTTGTCCCTTGGACCTCCACCACCCTCCTATATATAGGCATACATATTCACTTATACCCTAGAACAATCTAGACTCTTGTAGGACAATAGTACTATACTAGGATAGGCTCCACTTCCCTGGAACACTCTAGAGACTGCTAGGATACTAACTCATAATCCAACACTTGTTTATTTTTCAAATAAAACTTACTAATTTTATTTCTTTTCCATTACCAGTGTTCTGCTGAATTCACTAATCTAGGCAAGGATACTGATGGTATGAGCTATTCTATACTAGCTATGCCACCTCGTCTATGCAACGAAAAATTTCTCGAAGCTTACGAAGTGGTGTTGGTATTGGATGATCGTGAAACATTTGGGTTCGTATGGTTATATGCTACTTACTCAAGAATTATTGTAGCTTATTCTGCAGTTCTATCTAATATTTAAGTGGGATTATAAGCTTATCTTACCATATGTGTGCTACTCAAAATTGTATGGCCTTTGCTGCACATCTTCTGAACTTATTCAGACATATACAACATTTAAGGTTAATTTACGCAAAAAACTATAGTTGCTTTGATGCTATTTTAAAGTTTTGAACTATGTGATTGCCCCCCTGTTTTTTCAGGGTGCTCTAATATGCTAATTGGAGCATGTGCCTCTGTTCTTTCGTAAATGAGTTGCACAATGAGTAATGGCATTCTGTTCCTTAAATTTATTTTTGTTTCTGTAATAGTTATCACATGCTTTCTGCTGGTATTTTCCTGAATTTGAAGAAAGTTTGACTTCATAGTTTCACAGTTGCATTTAGTTTCTATCCTTCAAGCTTTATGTGTTATATTTTATATACATATTCAGTTTATCTTTATCATTCAAAATAATAATTTTATTATGGTTTCCCCTGGTCATTTTAGAAATATCAAACCACCAAAATGAATTGAAGTGATGCCTTTTCTCTAGAAGTACTTTCATTTTTATTGCAGGATTATGTAGTGGCTTCTTATGTGGCTTGGCTACACATGGCATTGTCATTGTGTATCTTATTTTGCATGTAGTGTCATTTGCTTGTAGCTTATCCCCCCACCGCACCGACTGCACAACAGTTTCATGCTATTTGGTCTTCCGTTTAATTGCATATCAGAATTTAGTTCTCATGATTGTTACATTTTTGTATAGGTTCCGAGGCAAGAGAGTTGTTGGTAACATCCATTCGAAGTTTCATTTCCCTGTAGAGGTTGGTCAATTCAGACTTATGTGGACTTGCCTTACTATCCGTCCTCTCACTCCTAGTATTCAGTTCATTTGTTCTAGTTTTGGAATTACCTTCAACTCTTCGCACACATCTCTGATCACTAATGCTGTTACTACATACGATTGGAAGTCTAAATCAATTCCCTGACGATTTGATTTGACACATTACGTTATGCCGCTCTGCCATAGAGAACTTTAGAAAAGATTTGAGTACTCCTTTGTTATATGAGCATGAACAGGGAATCTGATTTGCATAATATAAAGCACCAAACTGATTTTTCTGCTAGCCCACAGCTAATACACAAATGCAGTTTGGTTTGGTGGCTCTGTCTTATATGCTAAATTTGAATTGCATGTAAAATACTATGAGCACAGAGTTGGCAGAATCAATTATTCAAACATATCATCCCTTGAGCAGTTTGTTTTTGTGAGGTGTCACTTGAGCAGTTTCCAGCGACTTGGCCATTTTTGCCAGATTTGAGTACACCTTTTATCTATAAGTTCATCATATTCTAGAAATGCACTACAGATGCAACCGAAAGTTGGACATTCGTGTCAAGAGTAGCACTTTCAAACCATGTGATCATGTGAATGCACCAAATGACATTTCTTTTGTGAGGAGAGGGAATATCTGATACTTTCCGGTACTGCTAGAATTCTTGGCTGATATTTGTGGTCTGTGCCGCCTTTGTCCCGATGCTTGCTGGCCTGCCGTGTTTGATTATTTGTGTTCAATGGAATAGCTTGTATAGCATTATTGCCTCGTATCAAATTGGACACAATCTCCCAATTTGTCAGATTGTGCGTATATACTTTAAACGTTCAAAACTGTTGGATAGTACAACTGTACAATTGTAGTGAATATGATCTCTCTTTCAGAACATAAAACGGTTGATGAGACATGGATCTTGTCTTCATTTAAAGTGAACTAAAAATGATGATATAATTTATCCATAGGTTGAACTCTTCGTGTTGACTCCAGAGAATGTGATGTTGATTGTTCTGTTTGAATCATGTCATCCAGATAAAACGCCTGCCTGTTGGAGATGGTATTTGGATTGCTCGTCATAGAAGATCTCACACAGAGTATGTTCTTGATTTCATTGTTGAAAGGAAAGGTGTCACAGATTTAGTTAGCTCGATTAGAGACAGCAGGTACAAAGATCAGAAATTGAGGCTAAAGGTACCATCTGAACTAGTATTATCTTTTGTTTTTTTTATTGTTTTTGCTTTCAGGGTAACTTCCTATGCTCTTATTTTGTGTCTGATGAAGAAATAGGAATTCTGTATTTTAAGATTCTAGTTTGTGTCTTGTGTAGTCCCAGTCAGTGGAGGCAGCAACCTAAAATGTTGTTTTGTCCATGAGCCAGTGACCAGCACAATTTTTCCTGTTTAAATCATTAGTTTGTCTGGCAGCATAGTCGTGGAGACTTCTATAATATGAGTCATGGTTGAATACTTGAATGTAACTTGCAGTGAATGTTGAAGTACCTGCAGCGTCTGATGTTTGTTTTATATGCTCTTTAATTCTATCCTACAGTTGACATCTAATTGTGTTAAGAAATGCTAAATAGGACAAGGTCTACATGCTTTACCCATAGTGATCGAACGTCGCGTGAGTCTAGTCATAGGGGTAATAATAAATTCCATAAGGCACACCTATTTCAGAGTATTTAAACAAGTTTGCATTTCACATAACTGTACATACTATGCCATAATGTTTCAGTAAACTCCACATCCATATCAATTCATGCTATATACATTTATGAGGTTGTCAGCAGCCAAATATTGTGTTGACTGGTGAAATATCAGTTTCTGACAGTTTTGATGAATTAAATGTAGTTTCAAAATCAACTCTTGCAATTCCAGATTAAATTCTAATCAAATTGAAACTTGGGGGAATCAGCATCTAGGTGCAATCGTGTATCTGTTGACAACTTTTCACCAATCAACATGAAAAACTAAACTGAAATCGCGAATAGTGCTTATCATCATCAATTTACAATATTGAGTCCTAATCAAATATCTTTAAACTTACATATATTATTGAATATGTTATGAAGCTACACATTCCACAAATCCACAAATATTTTTGCTTATAAAAAGGTTGTCCTACATTTAATTCGCACTAAGCCCTTGTTTGGGAAACTGTTTTCATTTGTGGATTGTGGATTTTAATCCACAAATATTTTTGCTTATAAAAAGGTTGTCCTACATAGATAAAATCTGCTAGCAACAAATCAAATGATGTTTTCATTTCTTGTACCTTGCAGAAATGTGGGCTAAGGAAGCTAATTTATCTAGTGGAAGGTGATCCAAACTCTTTAAACGCATCAGAGAGCATCAAAACAGCGTATGCATACTATTCATGTCACCTTAGTGATCTTTTCTTGTTTTAACATTTTACTGCTCCCCTCCTTGATATTGGGGATACATCTAAAAGGGTCAGTTAATAAATTTCTTATCTTAGGGTAGCCAGTTCTATATCCTTTTTAACTGCCCCGTGCCTTTAATTTTCAGCTGCTTCACCACTGCGATTCTTGAAGGATTTGATGTTCAGAGAACCAAAGATTATTCTGATACTGAAAGAACATACGGCCACCTCACCCTTTCGATAATTGATTACTATAGCACGAATTTCTCAACCAGTGGTAACACTTCTAGAGTTTGCTTAACGTACGACGAGTTTGTGAAGAAGTGTTCTGACCCCAAGAAGTTAACCGTGAGCGACATATTTGCCCTTCAGCTTATGCAGGTAACTGGCTTCATGGAAGCGATACTGCTAATTCATTTTTGGGCGCAAGAGTGATTCCATCAGTTTGTCATGCAATGCAGGTACCACAGGTGACAGAAGAAACTGCACTGGCCATTACGGAGCTCTACCCGACTCTTTTCTCGCTTGCTCGGGCATACTCCATGCTTGTCAGTCCTCCTCCTCCTCCTCCTCCTCCTCCTCTTTCAGTTTTAAAGTCTCCTGTGCCAATCAGGGCATGTACAATAGTATCTAGTCAGCAGTCTGTAAAACATGCCACGTAGGAAATAAGATGACGTGTAAGAGAGAGAAAGGGAAGAAGGAGAGGGACTGTCTGCAGAAGTGCAGTCGGTCTGTACCCGGGAAAATCGTAGCCTACCGACGGTTTTTCTCCCATTGTATCAGGGCAGTCGCTCCATGTACATTTTCTTCCCACGATCCTCTCTTGCATCGATCCTTCCGGTAGTAGAAATTAGCAGCAGTTGGGGTATTACAGACAGCACAAAAAGACATCGTATTGTAGATGTTGTTGTTAGTACCGTCTAGAAGTGACGTGGAGAGATGTTATAGACAGTAGCTGTATGTATTGCTGTACATGCCCTCAAGTGCTTTAACCCGTGTCTGAACTGCTCTCTCTCGAAAAGAAAAACACGTGTAACTAAATCTTGTTGTTTTAATGTTTATCAGGATGGGAATACCCGTGAACAAGAAGCGATGTTGAACAAGAAGAGCAAGATGGTAAACGCAGGGGCTAGCAGAAACATCTTCAAGCTTGTCTGGGGTGAAGGGTGAAACCAGCTACCTACCTGGTTCCTGACTTAACATGGATCAACCGGCCCTTTTGTCACCATCTCGATGATCTGACGCCACCTCTCGTGATGAACCTCCATTGTCGCCGGAGATCTCGTCGCATAACCTTCATGTGCCGAGGGGGAAAAAGTAGGGTTCCTGTATGTGTGCCATCGTGTGTAATCACCTAAAAAAGTAGGGTTCCTTTAAGAAACCTCCCAAACAGGTGGTTACTTCTACGTTGTGGACATGCTTGAACGGGATTCAGCTAAAATGAGAATTTAATTTAAGCCTGGGGTAAGTAAGTCCCATGTGTAGTTGTCATTCTTGATGAGCAGGCTTTGTGTATTTCTTGCACGGTTCATTGCTTGTGTACTGAATTACTCCAGTCCATGGCTAATTTTCGGGGTCTAAATCTGATTCATCCAACGGCCTGCATCAAATCCCCAACCGCCCCTCTTTCGTTCCCTCGCGACTCTACCTCCGCCGCCTCCTGCTGCGCCGTCGCTTTCCCCTCCCCTCCGGTGACGTAGTCGCTTGTGCGCGTTTATAGCAGCAAGTCAGAGGAACCCAAGGTCTCACTTGACTTCACCCCGACCCGACCCATCCGCCGCGTCGCGCACCGCTGCTGACTTGGCTCTCATGGCGGCGGCGGCTCCACTGCCTCGTGCCCCTGTCTCCTCCCCCGCGAGACGCGCCGTCCTCTGGCCAGCTCGCCCCAACCTTCGCTCGGCCACGGGGCCACTGTCGGGGGCCCTGGGATGGCGACGCAGGCAGACCCTTCCCGGTAGTCTCAATGACTGCGGGCTCTGCCCAGTCGACGCCAGCAGGCGCTCGCCGTCGATCCTGAGGTTTGTTGATTGCCTTTTTCCAGCAAAATCTGCCTCAGCTCCTCCTTGTCACTCGTAAAGCTTAGCAGTTACGAATGGGGATGGACTGACTGGCCTGCCCCTTCGGTGGAAGCTGCTTTGAGCAGTTCATAAGTAAAACCAGTAGGAGTATCTAATCATCCTCCTCTCATGATTCTAGGTTGAAGCATTACTAGACACTGTGAAGTGGGACACCAAAGGGCTGGCAGTTGCTATTGCACAAAATGTCGATACTGGTGCCATTCTTATGCAGGGCTTTGCTAACAGGGAAGCCCTTGCAGCGACTATATCGACCCGGAAAGCCACATTCTATAGCCGTTCCCGGTCTTCGCTGTGGACTAAAGGGGAGACATCCATGAACTTCATCAATGTGCACGACATCTTCCTTGACTGTGACCGTGATTCTGTAAGCATCTTCCGCTTTGGGTTATCCATCAGACTACTATCAAGAGCAGTCAGTTTGGCTTCAGATGATGCTAACCAGGGCGATTTGTGTTTTCTTCAAACTTAGATAATATACCTCGGTACGCCAGATGGACCTACATGCCATACAGGGGCGGAGACCTGCTACTATTCTTCAGTCTATGATGCCCTACAAGGTTCGAAGGTATTTTTCTTTAATATACACCTCTCTGTAAATATAGGTTTACTTGCAATTTAAATAGGATTGTGTTCCACAGTCCAATCAAGAGAGGCAGGTCGCCACAACTCTTTACTCGCTTGAAGATACGATCAGTAAGCGGAAGGAGGAAATGGTGACTGAAGGAGGTGGTAAGCCATCATGGACGAAAAAACTACTGCTTGACAACCAGCTGCTTTGCTCTAAAATACGGTATGTGATGCTTTGCTGATTTCTCATATCATATATATTACAGTGTAATAACTGTCCATAAAATTTTAATGTTTCAAGACAACTGAATATAATAGCAATGGTAGTTCTTTTAGCTTTTCTAGCCTGGTTTACATTGTTCATTTCTAAGGGAAAGCTTATTTGTTCATATTCTTAATTCTCTTGTTCTATTGTGGTCTGGTCGTCTTTAGTTCCTGACCATAGATCTTGAGATATACTTGTGTGGGGTGGGGTTGTGCACACTTATTGCTAAGCCACATCCTACAGGAGAATTTTGCATTTTTTTTTGGGTGGATAGCGCTATCTACTACTGTGTAGTGTATATTTTCTTTGTTCTTTTGTCGCGATATTAAGGTATTAATCACAATATTATGGAGAGTGTTGTTATTAAAAAGGGTATTGTTCAAGGGTCAAAAAGGTTGGCACCTTGGCGGTTATCCTCCCTTGGCAAGTGAATCTAACATGAGGGCATAATCCACCATAAAAATCTACGGAGTATTTTATAACAACACACTGTGTACTGCATTTATTTCTCAGGTTTGACGACCTGTATAACTGTATTTAGCAAATTTTGGATGGGAAGCTAATGCCCAGATTTTGTGCATTGATCCTTACAGCCAAAATTTGTTGACCTTGGTTCAGTAACAAGATTTAAATGGTGCCAGAGGTCTGAATAGAACCCATTTTTAGTAGGTCTGGTTCAACATTTGATTCACAGGACTCATGTTAAATAACTAGGGGTGACTTGTGCAATTTATTTGATGGAAAACATATAACAAAAGAAGGCAGTGATGCGTTTCTATTTTTAATAGAAACAATTCTCTTCCTAGTCCACATTATGACTTTTTACACCATCTATTTGATAAGACTATTTGGCTTACTATTTTGCAGCTGTACAGTATTTTTACTAATCACTATCTGATCAGCTTTGTTATCAACCAAAAATTTCCGATATTGTCACAATAACATTCTTTAGATCTGTTATATGTATAGTTCCTACAGTTCTTCTCTTTGCATTAGTTGCTCCTAGCCATGGACAAGGGTCCGTGGAAGTTAGCTGTCCACGTGCCAAAACCATGACTTGTTTTCGAGATTTTATGGGTTTCAACTCTAGCCTACCCCAACTTGTTTGGGACTGAAAGGCTTTGTTGTTGCATTAGTTGCTCCTTTGAGTAATTTCTGGGATGGAATGTATGCCTCGGAAAAATCAGCATAACATAGTTACTCGGAGCATACAGGACGCTTGTTTCGCTTGATGCATGCACAGTTTGTCTTGTCATGTGATTTTTCTTTACAAACATTGGAATTTTAGATATACTTGTCCCATAGCATTACATCTGGCACCATGTATGAGCAAAGAAGGTTACTATCAGAGGCAAACTTAAGAAAGATTCAGTATAATTTCTCCAGTAGATGTGAGGTGCAACAATGCCGTTTGGTATAGACTCTGCTACATTTATGAGCATCAATCTAAACGAACGATTTCCATTAAATAATAAGATGGTTCCTGCCTAGGAGAAAAAATACATGTAGGACAGACTGGTGGCATATTTATCTTTCTCTTAGATTATTTAGTTTTGCAAATTTTGGCCTTGATGTAATGGTTTGTTCATGAATACTTGTACCAATGAATGTCAATTGTTGGCTTGGTGTTTAACTATTGGCAAGTGTTTGTAGTGCAATTTATCCATATTTCGGACCTTTTCTCTTGTTGTGA
The DNA here is from genome assembly GCA_028641055.1 of Alopecurus myosuroides. Taxonomy (NCBI): domain Eukaryota; kingdom Viridiplantae; phylum Streptophyta; class Magnoliopsida; order Poales; family Poaceae; genus Alopecurus; species Alopecurus myosuroides. The sequence goes on from CM054058.1 coordinate 357,351,558, forward strand.
TTTTTGTGTTTGACCTTTTCCAGTTACTCACTTAATGCCAGTATATTTGTATGCTAACGCTGGTGCCCATTTGTTCGGGTGTTTCAGTGAAGAAGCGGGTGAGCTAATTCAAACTCTGCTTGAGAACGAGGATAAATCCCGTACGGCCTCAGAGATGGGTGATTTGCTGTACCACGCAATGGTGCTTCTGAGCGTAAAGGATGTGAAGATGGAAGAGGTCCTGGCGGTCCTGAGGAAGCGGTTTTCGCAGTCGGGCGTTGAGGAGAAGGCCAGCCGCAAGAAATCTTAGCATGATCACAGGTTAAAGCTGATGAATTCTCCATCTGATCGCGCGGTGTGTCAGTTGAGATTTATGTTTTTTTTTTTTTTTTTTGCGTTACTCTCTAAGAAGATGACTATGAACTTATCTTTTTTTCTCTGTTCCCTCATGACCGTGGACACTGTAACTTGCACAGTTGCTGTGTTGTTTCATGCTTTGGCCAATAAAGCGGTTTCTTTGGGGTTTACTGGCATTTGCTGTTAGACACATCAAGAGTAGACGATTTATCTATAGCACATAAGAAAATGTTTGTAAATAGGACTGGTTTGCGTTACATTTTTATTGTTGTTGAAAAGTTTACATTTCCTGTGGACACCGACACCTAAGTCCTAACAACCAACGCGCGTTGTATGTACTGTACAAGAAAAAGTTATTGTGGGTGGTGTTCATTAGTGAGACTTGACTGGGTGGTTGTACGTAGACGTGGAGCACCGAAAGGGAAAACTACACGGGCGTGGCGTACATCTCTTCCACAATAGACCCAACATGTATACATTAGGCTGGTGCCAGTGCGGTCGGGAGGGGGGGCGGTATCGGCGGCGTTAGGGCGAGAGCGGGGCGGGAGGGCGGCGAGAGCCCAGCGGCGGGCGGTGGCCGCGTCGCCCGGCGGTAGCGGGCGCTACCGCCCGGCTACCGCCGGCGCTGGCGGGGCGGGAGGGAGGCGGTGCGCTGGCGATGCGGGGCGATAGGGGGAGGCGATAGGGGGGAGTGGGGCCGGGAATAACGGCTAGCTGACGTGGCGCCTGCTGATTGGTCCACGTCAGCTAGCCGTTGGGGGTTACCGTTGCTGCCCGAAAAAATACGAAAAAATGCAAAAAAATCGAAATTTTCATCTCCTCCCCCTATAAATACCCTCCATATCCCTTCACTCACTCCACACCTCATTTCAGCTCCTCCACTCTCCATTTCCACTCCTCTCGACGCCATGTCTTCGTCCAGCAGCAGCGATTCGAGCGACGGAGTGGAGGGTGAGATGATCGCTGCAATGCAGGCGGAGTACGAGGCGACGATGCTGAAAGAACATAGTTCCTAAATCCTATTTTGAGTGTTTGATTACAACATATGGATGGACTAACGAGCTCTCTTAGTATACTCACAAAAAGTCTACTCGTAAACATCATGCAAGTTGCAGCAATAAGAGAGAAAAGTCCACGGAAAAAGATGTGGAAGAAAGAAGAAGAAACGAAGGAGAAAGGAGAAAGAGAGAAGGAGAAAGGGGTGGCCGGCCTGCCTGGCCGGCCTGGCCGGGCACTAGGCCGGGCTAGCGGCTGCCTGGCCAGCCTCGCGCCGCCCCACGCCGGCCCCAGGCCGGGTGCCAGGCCGGGTTGCTCGGGTGGGGGTCCGGCCTCACCCCACTGCCCCCGCCGGCCCCAGGCCGGGTGCCAGGCCGGGCTCTTCGGGTGGGGGTCCGGCCCCGCCTAGCTCCCACGCCGGCCCCAGGCCGGGCTGGCTGGCTGGCTGGCTCGCTGCCCCCAAGCCGGCCTTGCCTGTGCTCCCACGCCGGCCTGGCCGGGCCCCCAGGCCGGCCCTCCATCGCCCCACGCCGGCCTCTCCCCTCGCTCCACGCCGGCCCAGGCCGGGCACCTGGCCGGGGTGGGATTGCGCCCGGCCCTGGCTGCCCCAGGCCGGGGGGGTGCTGTAAGGTGAAAACTGCCCCCCCCCCCCCCAAACGGCCGTAGTACACCCACGTATAAAAGGACGCCTCCACCTACCTTTTAGCTTTGTCAATCTCACTCACATTTTCTCTCACCACCATTGATTGACCAAGCTCAAGCTCAAGAACAAGATCTCCACAAATCCCCAACCAAAGCTCGTGATACTTTGGGATTTGAAGGAGACACCCCCGATCTACAACTCCACCGAGTCGATTAGAAATCCACCCACTCATCCCTTAGGGATCTTGTCATTCTTAGTTCATTGGAGCTAGGAATCTTGTTGCTCTTAGTTCATCGGAGCTCGGAGCCTTGTTGATATCCCCGGTACTTTTGTGCCCGTGGATCTTGCTTCTCGGAGTCTTGGAGGCTCTTGGGATTTGGCGAGGACCCTCCAATCTTGTGGAGTGTGCCTCATCCTTGTAAAGGTTCTAGTTGTCAACCTCAACGGCAACATAGTGATTCGAGCCTATCCACATCGGTGGAAGGACTCGAAGGAGATATGGTGTGGCATTTGAGGCCTACTCGGTGTTCCATTTTGGTGGCACCGCACCGCTCCAACGGAGATTAGCTTCCATTGGGAAGTGAACTTCGGGATAAATCTCCGCGTCATTATGTTCGGTTATTCCTCAACTTACCTTTACTAGTTACTACTAGCTTAGTCATATACTTACCTTGTGCTAGTTTTACTTGCTCAACATATAGGATTGTTCACCTAGTTGCATAATCTAGATAATCTATATTTGAGCATTACCTTGTTAACTTGAAAAAGAAGTTAAAATTTGTAGTTAACCTATTCACCCCCCCTCTAGTTAACCTCTCGATCCTTCAGATGCTCAACCTCGAAGCGGTGCCAAGACCGCCGCGACGCCGTCGAGAGTTCATCAGGCGTGATCGTCTGGGCGCCCACGATCGGCTCTACGACGACTACTTCGCCGACAACTGTGCTTATCCTCCGAGGTTCTTCCGGTGAAGGTATTGGATGAGGCGATCCCTTTTTCTACGCATTGTCGATAGATTGGGTGAATAATCTCCGTATTTCACCCAAAGAGCTGATGCTCTCAACCGTGCTGGTTTTTCTCCCCTACAAAAGTGTACTGCGGCTTTGCGTTTATTAGCTTATGGAGCCGCTGCAGATACGATAGATGAGTGGCTTAAGTTAGCTAGACAAACTTCGTCAGAGTGTCTAGAGGAATTCTGTGAGGGCATCATCAACTGTTACGGGGAAGAGTTTTGTCGTCGACCTACTGTCGCGGATACTCAGCGTCTGTTAGCGAAAGCCGAGGAGCGCGGCTTTCCGGGCATGCTAGGGAGCATCGATTGCATGCATTGGCAGTGGAGGAACTGCCCAGTTGTACATGCCGGTCAATTCACAAGGGGAGACATCAAACACCCTACCATAATCTTAGAAACCGTCGCGTCGTATGATCGTTAGATCTGGCATGCCTTTTTTGGAGTCGCCGGGTCCAACAACGACATCAATGTGCTCAATCAGTCGCCATTGTTCACGGATGTGCTTAGAGGAGAAGTACCCATAGTGAACTTTACGGTGAATGGACACCGGTACAACATGGGTTACTACCTTGCCGACGGCATCTACCCCTCCTGGCCGGTGTTCATGAAGGGTGTTACTCTTCCACAAAGTGAAAAGCATCGGCTGTTCACTACTGCTCAAGCAGCTTGGTGCAAAGATGTCGAGTGTACATTTGGAGTGCTGAAGTCTAGGTTCAACATTATAGCAGTTCCGGGACGCTCCTACTCCAGGCGTACTCTTGGGTTGATCATGCGTGCATGTGTCATTCTGCACAACATGATCATCGACGATGAGCGTGGTACCAATTTGGAGAACATCTATGAGACAGTTGATTCCAATGTCGGCCCTGCAATACATACCAATGCACCACCAAGCCTAGCAGTCAGGATTCAGATGGACAACGAAATGAGGGCCTCGCCGATGTATACCCAGCTCCAGCATGATTTGATTGAGCATGTGTGGGCTCATGCCTAGATTATGTAATTTTTTCAATTTTTATGTAATTTTTATTAATTATTATGTAATCGGTACAATATTAGTTGAATAAAATAATTTCCTTCCATTAATTGCAATGTTTTTAATCTTAAAAATAAATGTTGACGTGGCGGAGAGAGAAATGCTGATGTGTAGGAGAGAGGAGTGATAGTGGGGACTATAGCCCGTGCACTGCCACCGTGTCGTGAGAGTGACGTGAGAGTGGGGTGAGAGTGAGAGGAAAATCTGACGTGGCGGGGCTATAGCCCGTGATAACCGGTGATGCACTGGCACCAGCATTAGGCCGGTGCCAACGCGGGAGTTAGCGGGGGCGGGAGCGGGCCTTATCGCCCCGCGCGGGGCGACAGCGGGCGAGAGACGGGGCGAGACGAGCGGGCCGGACGGCTGCAGGATCGCCCGGCGACAGCGGGCGAGAGCGGCCCTTATCGCCCGCGCTGGCGGGGCGGTAAGAGGGTGGCGGGGCGAGAGGGCGAGAGGGGTGGCGACGCGTTGGCCACGTGGGGCGATAGCACGGGCGAGAGTGAGGGAGCCGTTTGAAAGCGCATGGTTCCCCCATATGTGGTTCTGGTAATTAATGACAATCCTTATGGACTAATATTTGCATTGAGTTATCTTTGTAGATCTTGTCCAAAGGAAATAATGGAGTTCATGTGTTGAACTCTATTAGCTTCCTTGATGGCCATTGTTACATTCAAGGATTTATATGAAGAATGGTCATGGTTTGAGTTGAGCTTATTGCTAGTATGTCTTGAAGAAAAGAATTAGGTGATCTTTCATTATCATCTTCAAGACATCATCTTTAGAAGTGAGAAGCAAAGATACAAGGTTGATCAAGCAAGCGATCAACACACAAAGCTACAAGTTGTACCAAGTGGGATTGTGTATCCCATGGTATGGTAAGCATTTGTCAATATAGCTTTGTGAACTAACCCATGATATGTGTGTGTCGCATCTCTATGTGTGGTTAGGTATCTTTCCATGGGCATGAACCAAAAGGAAGATTTCATATAGCCCATGGTCTATGTCGTCGTCAAGCGGTGTTTGTCATCTAGCTTGACGTGGAAGCTCAAGTGAAGCATCTAGAAGATATCCTATACTTGATGCTTGCCACCCTTTTGGAGATTGTGGCCTTGTGAATATTTGCCGAAGGGTCTCTCCCATTATGGTGTGTGGGGGAGCAACTTGCAAGTCTTCATCAAGCGGAGTTTGTGCTAGCAAGCACAACCAAGAAAGAAGATCCAACTTGAGAGAGTCAAGATCGTCATCATCTAGCTCAAGTGGAATGCTCAAGGCAAAGGTATAATCTTGATAGGTTTTCTATTTTACCGGTCTCGTGTCTTTGGGAGACCGGGTTATAGGATAGATAGTCGTACTATCAAGAGGGGCTCTCAAGTGAGTAACTCGATCGAATCGTTATGGAGAGCTCAAACCTTTGCATACTTTGCATATCATATTTCTTGGTTCTTATTTGGCTTTTGTCTCCTTTTGGGTTTTAGTGCTTGTCGTGATCTTCATGACAAGGCTTGGTTTCTCGAAAACGGATTTCGTAAGAAAAACTTGTTGCGTTTTCGGTGGTGAAAATATTCCGTCCGTCTTTGAGAATGTTCCCACACCTTCCATGTGTGGTAACTTCTCCATACTTTGAGGTATCAATATTTTGTTTGGATACTCCTTGCTGTTATCTTTCCAATGCAGTTGGATTTACCTCGTTCGGAGTTCATTTGCAAAAGTTATGGGGTTTCTAGTTCAGCCTCTCTGTTCTGGACTCAACCGGATTATTCTAACCAGATTATTCCGGGCAACCGGATATTCCGGTTAGGGTAGTTTTGGTCCATATTCGGGACAGAGAGGAGCCGGATTATTTGGAACCGGATTATTCGGATCAGACCGGATATTCCGGTTGTGGAGTTTGTTGCTCGAAAACGGCTAAGGACCGGTGTCAAAACTTTCTGGAGTGAACCGGATTATTCTAGCCGGATTATTCCGGGCAACCGGATATTCCGGTTAGGATAGTTTTGGTCCATTTTCGGTACTGGCATGGACCGGTTTATTTGAACCGGATTATTCGGATCAAACCGGATATTCCGGTTTGGCAGTTTTCGGACCATATTTCTTTCTGGAGTGAACCGGATTATTGGTACCGGATTATTCCAAGGGGACCGGATATTCCGGTTAAAGTCAACAGGTTTCGTGCAGATCTTCAGACCGGATATTCCGGTCCAAACTTGGACCGGATATTCCGGTCCCAAATTCCTGCACAAACGGCTAGTTTTTGTGGGGACCTATTTAAGGTGGCTTTCTTCCCCATTGGTCCCCAAGTCTTCCAAGCACGTTTTTCTCCCTCTTCCCCACCATTGTTGACCTTGGAAAGCTTGCCCCTCTCCCAATCCCTCCTATGGTTCTTGCATATCTTTGAGGGAAAAGAGAGAGGAGATCTAGATCTACATTTCCACCAATCCATCTTCCTTCTTAGTGAGGGAAACTTAGTAGATCTTAATCTTGGAGTTCTTGGTGTTTCTCCTCCATTGTTCTTCCTCTCTTATTCCCCCATAAGCATTTTTTGCTTTGTTGGAATTTGAGAGTGAAGGATTTGAGCACTTGTGCTCTTGCCATTTGCATCGGTTGCATCGGTTTGCTCTCTCCACGAGGATTCATGGAAGTTGAAAGTTTGTGAGCTTGTTACTCTTGGGTCTTGGACCCTAGACGACTTGTGGTGTTCTTGGGAGCCTCCAATTGAGTTGTGGATGCGTGCCCCAAGAGTGTGGTGACACCGAGAGCCTCCAATTGAGTTGTGGATGCGTGCCTCGGGTTTGAAGGTTGCCAATAGTGGAAGGTGAACTAGGCCTTTGTGGTGGGGTTCATTGGAGAATAGGGTGAGGCCTTTGTGGCGTTGAGTAGGCCTTCGTGGTGAGCTCACACCCCTCCAACGAGACGTACTCCCCTTCGTGGGAGGAACTCGGGAATACATCTTCGTCTCCGTGTGCCTCGGTTATTTCTATACCCGAGCTTTTTTACTTATGAAATTTACATTGTGATAGCCTTCGAGCTTGAAGTTATATATCTTGCTATCACCTTGTTACTTGTCTTGCTTAGCATAAGTTGTTGGTTCATCTAGTTGACCCTAGAATATTTAGGTTGTATGCTTGTTAATTTAAACACCTAGTTTATTTCCGTATTTAGCAAGCATTAACCAGAAAAGTTTTAATCGCCTATTCACCCCCCTCTAGGCGACGTCGTTGTCCGTTCACCGTTGCGGGTAGCCGTTGGAGGGAGCCGTTGCTGGCTGGAAAAAAGCCAAAAAAAAATTCACCAAATTTTTCATCTCCAATCCTATAAATACCCCCCCCCCCCATATCCATCCATTCTCTTCACACCATTTCCCTCTTCTCTTTCCCTCTTCTCTCAAACCATCTCCGCCATGTCGGGTTGGACTCCAGATATCACCTCGTTCACGGAGCTCTTGCAGTCCGACGGGTCACAACCTTCTCACATAGAAGATGTCTCTCCCACACATCGTCGCTCCAATGCCGGTTCTTCGCCGCATCCCCGAGTGTTATACACATCCAACACACCACCTCTGGGGCCATATGGTCCAGCTCCGGGTCCATATGGTCCGCTTCCTGGGGGATATGGTTCATACCATGCTCCTCCGTATGCTTACCCCCCACCACCTCCACCTACAGGTAGCGGGAGTCCGCTTCCTCAGTACCCACCACCTTCGTACGGTTCGTACGCTCCACCTCCGTATCCATACGGTTCATACGCTCCACCTCCACCTCCTCCGTACCAGCAACCACCTCCAGAAGCTAATGCTCCAAGCGACGGGTCCGATGCCGCGGAAACAATGGTACCAAAGCGTCCAAAGAGGCTCGAGTGGAAAAGTGCGGACGAGGAAAAACTGGTACTTTTCTTACCCGTCACATATTTATTTCGGAGTTGGTTTTTGCTTGGATTTTTCACTAAGACAATATCTATTTCGTTGTAGGTCAATGCTTGGGTTTTTCACTCCAAGGACTCTCGCGCCGGCAATTGCAAGACCGGCGAAAGTTTTTGGGGTCAGATAGCGAGGACCTTCAACTCTACCTCCGATCCTGCCCGCCAAAGGACCAGGAAGCAACTGAAGGATCACTGGAACGTCTACAACCGTGAGGTGTCCTTGTTCAATTCATACCATATCCAAGAAGAAGCGGTACGTCAGAGTGGAGCAGACGATGCAATGGTCATGGAGGCGGCACAGGCGAGGTACGCAAATGACAGTAGAGTGACTCAGCCTTTCAAACGATTCAAGTGGTGGGAAGCTGTTCGCAAGGAAGCGAAGTGGAAAGCACAGCATGGTCCTGGTAGTGGGACTGATTCCAGTTCCAAGAGAACCCGTCTGGGGGTCGGAGGTGAGTACAGCTCTAGCGACGCGACGGAGGAGGAGCAGCGTCCAATGGGCCGCGATAGGGCCAAGGCCGCGTTTCGCAAGGGAAAGAAGAAGGGGAAGGAAGCGTCCAGTGAGTCATCAAGTGCAACCTTCGGAATGAATAAAATGTGGAAAGGTTTATTGAAGGCTAAGCTACTGAAGCAATATAACAAATTGCAAGACCGATCAACCGCCGACATGAACAAAGCAGAAAAGCGCAAACATGCCAAGGCCATCCAGATAGTGAAAAAAGAGCTAGGGCTGGAAGATGATGACGACGACGAGGAGGAGGAGGAGGATTAGAATTTTTTATTTTTTATGTAATTTTTACAATTTATTATGCAATTTTATTAATTAGTATGTAATCGGTAACAATTTTAGTTCAATAAAATTATTTCCTTGCATTATTTTTAATGTTTTCGTCTCAAAAATATGTGTTGACGTCGAGGAGAGAGAAAAGCTGATGTGGCAGAGAGAGAAGTGAGAGTGAGGGCTATAGCCCGTGCACTGGCACCGTGCCGTGAGAGTGGCGTGAGAGTGAGGAAAAAAGGTGACGTGGCGGGGCTATAGCCCGTGAGAACCTGTGATGCATTGGCACCAGCCTTAGAGCATGTCTAACAGACCCCCTAAATGGCCCAAACCCGTATAATAACCGCTGATATACGGGTTTGGGCTCTACCCGACCATCTAGCAGACCCCCTAAATGGACCACCCCGGACGAAATTTTACAAGTTTCGGTAGGGGGCGGCCCGTCGACCCCTACATGTGCGGGTCGGGAGGAGATGTAGAGGGCCAACCCCTCACCTTTTCCCCAACTGCGCGCGAACCTCCCAACCGCCGCCGCCGCCGCCGGATCTCCGCCTCGTCGCCCTCCCCGGCCACCGCGTGGCCAGATCTCGCCGCCATGGACGTCTCACAAGCCCCTCCGACCACCGACGACGCGCCACCCATGTCTGAGGTGGTGAATACTGCCACCGTCGACGTCGTGGGTGGTCAGACGACCTCCGCCGAAGTCGCGGCCATCATCTCCGCCACCATGCCGATGAAGAGGAAGAGGATCCCGAAGCTCTTCTTCGACACACCGGCTGCGGCCACTACTGCTCCCGTGGCGGCGGCGGCGACCACTACTGCTCCCGCCAAAGGGGGCCGGGTGAAGTCATCCGCGATGAGGGGGCGGCCGCCAAAGGTGAAGAAGGCCGCGACGCCTGCAGCGGACGTTCCGCCCACGCAGGTGCTCGACGAAGGTACCGCGCCGCCCGTTCCGCCTGCGCCCACGCCTTCCTCTACTGACGCCCGCGAGGTGCTCGACGAAGTGCCCGCGCCACCCATTGCGACAACCTACATGGCCATGCTCAATGATTCTGCGGTGGATTTGGATGCGGGCATTGGTGCGTTCGACGACGACTACGCTGACTATGCCGAGGATGAAGAGGCCGACAAAGAGGTGGACGACGACGTGGTTGAGATCGACGCGGCTGCTGCGCAGCGGAGCAAACCGGGGAAACAGTCCAACTACACCGAGATTGAAGATGTGACATTGGTCCGTGCGTGGGGCAAAGTGTCCATGGATGCTGCCACCGGCACTGATCAAACCGGCAAGCGCTATTGGCAACGCATTGAGGATCTTTACCACAAGCTCAAGCCTCGCACGAAGAGTTTGGCGGATCGATCCTACCGCTCCCTTGAAGGCCGGTGGAACACGATCAAGCCAGCTTGTTCTCGTTGGAGCGCTGCCATGGACCAAGTGGCGGATAATCCACCAAGTGGATGTGTGGCATCGGACTATGTAAGTTTTGTGAACATGTTTCTTGTGCAAACTATGTGTTCTTGTGTAAACATCACACTACATTGTTGATGTGCAGCCCAAGTATGCTCAATTGCGGTACAAAGACATGGCCGCCTCCAAGAACAAGGAATTTCAGTTTGAACATTGCTTCAACTTGCTCCAACACCTTCCCAAGTGGAAGTTGAGGGACGAAGAACCAAAGTGCAAGAAGGAGGCAATGCTCAACATGGATTGATGAAGAGGAAGACATGAGTGGTCGCAACATAGGCAAGCCCGAGGGCACCAAGAAGGCGAAGGAGAGGCAGCGGCTAGAAGCCGAGGCAGCTAGCTTCAAGGACAAGATGGATCAGCACATTAGGGCAAAGGAGGAAATAGCATTCAAGACATTGGAGACCAAGGTCCTCATCACCGAGAAGAAAAAGGAGGTCAAGCTTGGCAAGGTGGCAGCAAAAAGGGAGGAGGCAATGCGCAAGGCCGAGTTGGATGCCCAGATGTTGGCTCTCAAACAAACCAAAGCCATGAAGGAGCTCTTGGCCGAGGAGAAGGAGATCATGATGATGAACACCAAGGACATGGACGACGATCAGCTGCTGTGGTGGAAAGAGAGCAAGGCCGAGATCATGGCGAGGAAGTTGCAGGCGCGTCAAGCTCGCGAGGCAACCAACCTTGGTGCCGACGGTGGGCTCCGAGATTGATGTGCATCGCGTTGGTGGTGGCAGTACTTTTGGGAACCTCCATGCCTAGAACATGACCTATGAACTTGTTGATCTATTTGTGATGTAGAACTATGGATTATGCATCGCATATTTTGAATCTGCCATGTTTGATATGCTTGTGTAGTTGTGCAAAACCCTGCAAAACCCTGTTTTTGGGGGGCCGAAAACTAGTGCGAGCTAGCAGACCCCGTACCCCCACCCCGTAAAACAGAATATTCTGTTTTACGGGGTGGGGGTACGGGGTCTGCTAGCTCGCACTAGTTTTCGGCCGGCGAAAAGTGCATACAGGGCCCTCTACACGCGTTTTAGGGGGCGAAAACATAAAGGGTCTGTTAGACATGCTCTTAGTAAGTAACTTTTATGGTTGCTTCACGCTTTTGTTTTGGCTGGATGCGACTGGGCATGTGCAATAATTTCTCGCTCTTTCACGTTTGAGTGGTGCTACACGTACGATGGTTTCAGTACGATTTCCATACGACACACCCTTACACCATGCATGGATGCCCTTGATGGTCCCACCGTGAGAAGAATTAATCCAATCATTTTGATCCACATCCGAGTCGTACGCTTATCGGACGGAGAAGATCGTACGCAGAGCAATTCCGTTCACGTTTTTGTTTGGAAGCCCTATCCAGCGTGAAAGCAAAATATCCTGCCTATGCCTTTTCTTTTGCTGGATAAAATTCTGAAATCACCAAGGCGACTTGGCTAAAATTTGAGAACATCACAAGGTTTTACATGAACGCGTGAACCGAAATGGTCAAAACCACGAGTTACGAACAGAAATTCCGGCTCGATTAAGGTGGTTGTGCACTTAGCTAAATCGACTCGATTGGGAATTTTCAAGGATATGCCCTGGAAGACATGTCAGAAACATAGAAGAATGGCCAAGAGGCCAGAGTTACATTGCAGGACTCGATTGGGAATTACTGCTACTACAGTACATCCGGGAAATGAAATACGCAGATCTTTTGACAAATATTGCAGATTTCATTTTGGTGACAGCACAGTTTTGCACGGAAGGAACGCGTAGCGAGTCTGAAAACTGAAAGGGACACCACCACCAAAAGACCAAACCCTCCGCCGCTCCCGTGCGAGCAACGCCGGGGAGCGACCCAGTCGAGATCGGGAAATTTCCCCCACCCCCGCCTCGCCCTGCCGCATGGATCCCGACGCCGACTCGCCGGCGCCGGCGCCGATTCTGGCGGCCACCTCCACCGTCCTCGACACCCTAGGCGAGGAGGTGCTCGCGGTCATGTCCCCGGTCTCCATCTGCATGGCCCTCGTCGTTCTCCTCATCTCGCTCCTCGCGCCGCCTTCCTCCTCGCCGTCCGCGCCTCCCCCCGTCACCGCCGCCACTCTCGTCTACCTTGAGAACCCCTCCGACTCCCCGGGCCAGAAGCTCGTCGGCGCGCTCCTCGACGCCGCCGTCTTCGTCGCGCTCGTCGCCGTCGTCACCTTCGTCCTCGTCGCCCTCTACTACTACCGGTGCACCGGCTTCCTCAAGAACTACATGCGCTTCTCCGCCTTCTTCGTCCTCTTCTCCATGGGCGGGGCCATCGCCGTCGCCATCCTCCGCCGCCTCGACGCCCCGCTCGACGCGCCCACCGTGCTCCTGCTCCTCTTCAACGCCTCCGCCGTCGGCGTACTCTCCGTCTTCGCCTCCGCGGTCCCCATCCTCGTCCGCCAGGGGTACATGGTCACCCTCGCGGTCATCGTCGCCGCCTGGCTCTCCAGGCTCCCTGAGTGGACCACCTGGATCATGCTCGTCGCGCTCGCCGTCTATGACCTCGTCGCCGTGCTCGCCCCGCGGGGGCCGCTCAGGATGCTTGTGGAGTTGGCCTCCTCCAGGGACGATGAACTCCCGGCGCTCATCTACGAATCACGCCCAACAGTAGATCCAGCTGAGACTTCCTCCTCCTCCTATCCTCCGGGAATGTGGTCCCAGGAGATGCAGCAAGCCGATGCTAGCCGATTGGGTACAAACCAGTACGACAGGGTGGGTCAGCAAGATGATTTGGGTCCTGCCATGGTAGAAATGAGGGATCTTGGTGGAAGCCGATCAAGAATCCACGAGATGCCAAGCTCAGGCTCAGGCTTAGGCTCAGGGGAGGTGCCGACAGGACAGACATCAAATCAAGGTGGGAGTGCACAGCATGCTGTCATTCAGATTGAGCAGCCTGAGGAAGAAGAGACAGCTCCATTGGTGTCAGCGGCATCTGCCAACAGCACAGTCCCTAATGAGGAGCATAGACAAATTTCTTCATCAGAGCCTCCCGATGAGTTTGAGATGTTTGAGTCTAGCAGGGGCATCAAGCTGGGACTTGGTGATTTTGTCTTCTACAGTGTGCTTGTGGGGAGGGCTGCGATGTATGATCTGATGACGGTGTACGCTTGCTACCTTGCCATCATCGCTGGGCTTGGCTGCACCCTTATATTGCTGTCCATATGCAGGCATGCATTGCCCGCACTCCCAATCTCAATCATGCTGGGAGTTGTGTTCTACTTCTTGACACGGCTGCTGATGGAGCCATTCGTGGTCGGCGCTTCGACCAATTTGGTGATGTTTTGAGTTCCGACTGAGGGTTCTCTTGTCATTGTTACATCTGTGGTGAGCGAAATCGAAAATGAGGAAATTGTCAAGGGAGTGACTACTACTTTGTTGGTCAAGCCCCGTAGCAGTCATGTAGTTATGACTAGGAGATGTTGTCCCAAAATTGAGACTTAGACTCTTAAGGTAGTACCAATTTATGAGGACTTGTCGTATAGTTCTATCAACATGACATGGCATTTGAGAAGACAAATTTTGCGTTTCAGTTTCATTTTATATTCTTGCGCTCTTCTTGTAGTTTGGTGTTTTCTCCTCATAAGATAGTGATATAGTAATTGATCATATGCAAGCATCGTATTGTTAATCAACCTGCAATTACTTTATCTTTTTTCCCCACCTGTTTTCTTAGAGTTTATTGTTTTTATTTCTTATACTAATTTAGAGAATAGACTCATCAAGTAAGCTGTATTATTTTGAAACCATTTATGTGCAATGCTTTACCTAACTGTTTCAGAAGTTGTTTTTGGAGGATTCTGAGTACAGCTCTCGATAAAATCTTAATGTTGATACTACGATTGATAATATTCCGGTGTATATGAATTTATGAGCTCAAGTATTTGTCTGCCGAAGAACATATCATGCAAATCCTTATGTTCAAATTATATGACATGGTGTAGAGATGTCAATCAACTACTACTCTGTTCTTTTTGTTTGCCAAAACGTTTTATAATATGGAACAGAGGTAGTACCATTTTGACTGGATAAAAAAAAAATCAAGCTTTTGTTAGTTCGAGAGTGAAGCCTGTAGGTGCTTGTTTTAAATTATGCTTTGTTTTGTGTCATCAACGCTCGAGAAAGCAATCATCTAGCTTTGTTTAGCTGTATAAGCAGAGGTACATGATATCCTCCCGTCTTTGTGTGTCCTTGCATGTAGTATTCAGCACTCTCCTCGGCTGTATACTTAAAAGTTGTGAAATAGCATGTGCAATTTGAGATGTACATATACTTTGCACATCCTTCCATCTAGCTATAAACTTTGTGTTGGTGTATCTTTGACACGGAACTTGATCTGTTGTTGTTGCTCACAACATTTTGTTATAAAATGTGGCTTGTGCTGATGATATTTTGATATAAATATATGTTGCCAAATACACGATTATCCAAGGGGCAGAGTCGCGGCAATGCCAGTATGCAGGTAATGAAGGTGTTGCAGATCTGCGATCTGGATGAGCTGACGATGAGGAGGGATGCCGTGTGCAAGAGGTGCTGCCGACGAGACGTTGGTTGAGGCTGGTGATGTAATTGACCCTGAGTGGCTGAGATAGGTGGGGACATGAGTCTGCTGCGGTTGGAGATTCAATTTTCACATGTACTCTCTCCGTTTAACAATAGATGACTTCCATTTCTCTATATATGGATGTATCTAGACACATTTTAGTTTTAGATACATCCATATATAGACAAATGCAAGTCATCTATTGTTGAACGGAGGGAGTAGTAGCAACTGAACACTGAACAAGCATGTAACACTCCCATTCAACACAGGTGAAGATCAACAGAGAATGTCTAGAGCTAACCAACAAGACAAAGCGAACACAGATCAATTACAGGTAAGTACAGCAGCAGCAAATCACTGAAGAGAATCACAGCTTCCCTGGTCGCATGGTCTCTGAAACTATACATCACGCAGTTCCAGTAGTAGAGGTTTTCCATCGAATGAGAGATAAAAACAAAGTAACCGATAGTTTTCACCCAGCATTTCGACCAAACCATCCGATATACCAGGAATTAAAGACATATTAGGCTACTTGTGCGCAAAAAGATGCCAAAACATGCATGTCATCAGGACGGACCATACCCACGCACCCACTCCATAACTTATTCAGCACTACACCTGCAACCCACAAGAACATTAGTGCTACAGCCGCATGGTGTTTGGCGAGATCATAGTGTACGTCAGGGGGAATCTGAGCTTACCTAGGAGACTTAGCCCAAAACACCCAATGCTTTCCTCATAGTACCCACCAGGTCGTAATCCAATGGTGATGGCTGGTATGGTCGCGTGAAAGTTTCTTCAGCCAAGTTGATGCCATCAGTCCAGTTCCCTTCAGAGGTAACAAATACTTATATTAGTCAAAAGCCTTTCCACAAATCAGGATATGTGAAGCATCAATCAAATGAGCCTTAACATTATCTTGCTGGCAAACCATTTACAATTCGTTACAACTATTTTTTCTCATTTACTAATCAAATGAGAGAAATTTGCAGGGTAATGGTTATACAAGAAATCTGCGGGGTAATGATTCCATTCAGTTTTCAGAGAAATTTGGGCCTGGCTTATTTTTACTACTCAATGCTTCTGATGCAATCTGTTACAAGTAATATTCTTGTATGAAACCATAGTGGCTAGCAAGCAAGAGAAACCAAATGAGAGAAATTTGCAGGCTAATGGTTACAAGAAATCTGCGGGG
Organism: Alopecurus myosuroides; assembly: GCA_028641055.1. NCBI lineage: Eukaryota > Viridiplantae > Streptophyta > Magnoliopsida > Poales > Poaceae > Alopecurus > Alopecurus myosuroides. Next base: position 357,367,487 of record CM054058.1, read on the forward strand.
TAATGATTCCATTCAGTTTTCAGAGAAATTTGGGCCTGGCTTATTTTTACTACTCAATGCTTCTGATGCAATCTGTTACAAGTAATGATTACATTCAGTTTTCAGTATAGTGGCTAGCGAGCAAGAACGTTATGTTAGCTAGTAATCACATATCTCACCCATTAAAATAGGCCATCAGCGAAAATTTAGCACATATAATGCCCCCTAGTCAAGATTACTACTAGTATTTCAGCATCAGTTTGTATACATTTACAGGTCGTACAACCAATAAACATAATTGGTATGATGGGCACTTCCATCATGGACCCCAAGTGGAAATGTTTTCACACTCTGTGGCCATACTCAAGCACTGCAATGGAACATAACCATCCTCAAGTAGTCCATGCATGAACTATTTTGACGAATACTGAACAGCTAGCCTTATGAAAAGTGGGCAAGTCGATCAAAGAATCACATTACATTGACAAAAGGCTCAGAGGAAAACTAAGAAAAGTAGAATGGGACTAGCCAGAGACAACATCCAAACGAACAATACTGTTGGGTCAGCAGTTCTATTACTCATCTCCTGCACATTACAAGCTAGAGAGCAGTCCAATTAGAAGGGGAATGAACTGGACATACGAGTACATCAAGATAAGAAATGTAAAAACAAGAGAATATGAAGCAAGTACATACCCACATTCTAAGATTAGAAAAATAGTCATTTTAAGATTAGAAAGCATCTATGCCTCCACAAATCGTAGAGCCAACTAACATGATTAGTATGATGGTCACATGCATCATTTTGAGGACCAAGTCAAAATATTAGTGCAAAACTACCCTCCCTTAAACAGTCCATGCATGAACTTTTTTATTGAAATGGGAAAGCCCAGCCTCTGCAATTCCATGCATGAACTATTTTAGTATTGTCAGCTATAGAAGAAAATTGTGGAACAAGCTTTAGATATAGATAAGTTGCAAATGATCCAGGATATAACTTAGCTAGATACACGATGTTAGCCTGCAAAGTTGCAAGTGTGTCACAGTAGGATGCTAAGTTTCGGACGAAACCAGATGGAACAGGGTTAGTCTACGCCTACAGGATACAAATGACATACCACAGTCAAGAAATATGCATAATATCCTTAAAACAGTATTCTTTTTCTGCATCATTCGTCTAGCAACTGAACACTACAAGCTAACAGAGAACCTAATTAGAAGTGAAAAAAATTAATTGGTCATTAATAAACAACGATCAATCAATAGAAAACAGACGTAAAAACAGGGGAAATGGATGATGGTATCATTACCTGAGGAGAGTGCCCGCGGCAGCTCCCAAGCCCGAACGAAGCGGTTGGCGATTCTCAAGCTCGGCGGCGCAACCACTCCATAGACCTCGCACTCCACGACCTTGCGAGCACGCATGTTAACACCGAAGAGGCGCTCTTCCAGGAAAAAGTACACCACTTCGGGGTTCTTGGGGTGAATCAGTGCGAGCGTGGGGATCTTGGTGGGCAACCCGGTCGCCTTGTAGCTCTGATCGGCCCAGATCTCTGTAAACCTCGCCTCGTGCTCCAGCGTCCACTCCATGGAGTCTGGATCGGCCAGCGTCCACACGCTAATGGTCGGAGCACGCTTGCCCGTGTAGTACGTGTCCACGAAGCGCAGCTTGCCGCCGCTCACCCCCACATAGCGGTACATGTCGGTGACTCCCCAAGCTTCCCCGCTTTTCAGCACCCTCTCCGGCGGGAACGGGACGAATCCTAGGACTGGCTCGTCGGCGAAGGGGTCGCAGGTGATGATGCCCCATGAGAGGTCGACCCACCAGAGCCTCCCGTGGTGCGAGATCACGCGGATGGGAGCCCATGGCCGCCGGGGCTCGAGCGGGTAATGGACGTGCTTCTCCACCCACTCCCCAACCTCGGAAGAGAAGCAGAGGAGCACGGCCGTGTCCAGGCCGATGATGGGCTGGAGCTCCGCGACCATGTAGTGGCCTCCGCCGCCAGGGGAGACGACAAGGCCGAGTCGGGCCTGATGCAGGATGGTTGCGTCAGGCTCAGGCTTGGGGAGCTGGAACGCCGAGGAGGTGGTCGCGTCGAGCACAAAGTAGCGCCGGTCGTAGTTTTTCCATTTGACGAACTGGGTGCGAGGACGGTCGATGACTTCACGGGTCGGGGTGCAGGGCATGTTGGCCTGGAGGAGGAGCAGGCCGGAGGGGTCGGCGGCGAGGACGAAGGGGAAGAACTGGGGTGTGGGGGGGTCCGGAAAAACGCGCGGGGAGACGGTGAGGATCGAGACGCGCGGAGGCGCCGTAAGCGCGACGGAGGCGTCGCCGCCGTCGGCCGGCGTGGAGACACGTGGGATGCTGCCGAGGATGACCCACGACGACGACGGTGGCGGTGGCGGTGGCGGCGAGGACGGAGAGGCCATCTGTGGATGGTCTTGGGCTTGGACTGGCAACAACGGAGAAGGGTAATGGAAAAAAGGCAGAGCTTTGGTGTGCTGGTGTGGAGGGTTGTGGGATGGGTGGCGTGGTGCGGAAGAAGGTGCAGAGCTGCGGGGAACAGAGGCGTGGCAACCCTTCGAGTTTGAGGCCCCGTTTGGGAGCTCAATATTTTTGAAGTACTCCCTCCGATCCATATTAACAGGTGCTGAAGTGGATGTATCTAGCAATAAAAATGTCTAAATACATCCACTTCAACACATATTAATATGGATCGGAGGGAGTATTTCACTTTCAAAAAATACTAAAGTATTGAATACTTTGAAATGTTTGGTTCTAGCAAAAATTAAGTTTTATATACTTCAGTTTTGAGGAAAACTACACCATTTTTGAAGTAAGTTGGACCTCTTTTTCAAAAACTGAAGTATTGGTTTGCTCGACATAAGAATACTTTAGTTTTCGAACACTTTACTTTTATAATTATAATTACTTCACTCCCAAACTAAGCCAAACTTTTTTTTCTTTCGTTTTTCTGTTTTTCTCAAGTGCTTTCTTTACCTTCAGAATGATTCGCCCGATGGATAGAGTCACAATTATAGAAGCGGTTGCATAGAACTGTAATTTTGAAATTGAGAAAAATCGAACTTCGGATTTCATGTACTCCCTCTTGTATTAATTGTCTTAAAGTTGGACAAAACTAGATGTTATTAGATATGTCTACTTTTGTCTAACTCTAGGACTAGATTCTAAAAATAAAAGCATTTCTAGGCGGTATGGCCGATACATGCAAGTCATAATCACATTCTAGTCATGCGAGCATCTCAAGTTTGGGGGAGAATTTAGATTAGTGCTCTCTAATTTTCTTTTCTTTTACCATACTCAAAACCCATAAACCGATAACTTAATCGGGTCTTCGCAAAAGTAGAAACTATTTCGTACAACAAAGACCTTAAACAGAAAAAAATAGATCTTCACCATGTGAGCGCTCGATCTTCTCACAAAGCTGAGACCGCACAAAGGACTTAGGCGTGACCGGAGTCGTCGTGGTGCCAGTCAGAGTTGAGGTGGGGGGGGAGGGGGAGGAGGCGGCGACTGCTAGCGAACACGCTACGGCAAACAAACAAAATAGCGCATAAATCAAGATCCAATGGAAGACGAGGCAACAGATCATACACACGTCTATCGAACTAGCGGAAGATCGTCGGTAAGGAGGAAATGTATTATCCCACGATCAAGTGCCACAAGCGCAACACCTCCACGGTATCCACACGTACATGATCATTAACACGACGTCATAACGTGATGAAGCACCAATGACGTAGCTGGGACGTTGTCGATGAATATCCAATGCTCTCCGCGATCACCGGCGAGAACTAGGTGATGTCTACGCACGCTTCTATTCTTGTAGACAGTGTTGGGCCTCCAAGCGCAGCGATTTGTAGAACAGCAGTAAGTTTCCCTTAAGTGGATCACCCAAGGTTTATCGAACTCAGGGAGGTATAGGTCAAAGATATCCCTCTCAAGCAACCATATAATTAAGATATAAGAAGTCTCTTGTGTCCCCAACACACCCAATATACTTGTCAGATATATAGGTGCACTAGTTTGGCGAAGAGATAGTGAAATGCGAGTAATATGGATGGTTATAAGTAATAATAGCAATCTGAAATAAATATGACAACAAGCAAATATGTAGCAGAACATGCGGAAAACGGTGTTTCATTGCTTGGAAACAAGGCCTAAGGATCCTACTTTCACTAGTGGACACTCTCAACAATGATCACATAATTGAAAATCGATACTCCCGGATCTTCTCGGTGCTAGGTCGTCTCGGTCGCTCCCGCGAGCGACCAGGCGACCTTCTCCGCCCTCATCTCCCCCGCCCCTCCTTCTCCCCCTCTCCCCCACCGTCGCCGGCGTGCACCGCCGGGCAAAGGCCGCGCGGTGCCGGCGGCGGCGGGTCGTCCTCTCCCCACGTGTGGTCAGGGCCTCGCGGGTAGGTCGGGTTCACGGCGGTGCGGCTCGGAGGTGCCTCCCTGCTAGGCAAGCCATGGGGTGGCGCGGACGGCGATAGAGGCGGCAGGGGCGACGGCGTCGAGCACCAGATCCTGCCAGCGGTTTCCTCGTCGGGCGGCGCAAGGCAGGGCCGGATCTGGGATACAGCGGGCCAGGCGGGCGTGCAACGGCCTAGAGCTGGCATGGCGGCCTCAGGAGACACTGCCGGAGATGTTGTGGCCGGGCGGGGCGGCGGGCGAATCCGGAGCCGCGTGCGTGCGGGCCATATCTGGGCCAGGCGGGCCCGGATCTGGTGGCGTCGTCGTGACTTTTCCTTGGGGTTGCCGGGCCACAGATGTTTCGTGGCTATGGCTAATGGTGAGATACATGAACCTCGGGGTGGCGACCTCGGGTGGCGGGTCGCATGGGGGTCTCTCTGGCGAGCACCATGGCGGCGGTGGTGGCTGCGGCGTTGGTCGTGTTGGAACGCGTAGAGATAAACAAAAACTTTTCCTACGCGATGCTTCCAAGATCTAGCCGAGGTAGAAGGCCACGAGTATTACCACTAGACGCGCAGGTGCGGATTATCGATGCAGCGCGTCGGGGCAGTGCAGTTCCACGATCCGATCCGGTCCGGCCGATCCAATCTCTCGAACGTCGAAGTGCTGAACGTACAGCACCTCTGCCGGTATCCACACGTACGAGGAGGAGCTCCGACGGCGGACTGCTAGGTCCGGTGCGGCGGCTGGACTGAGTGGGGCTAGGGTTCCCAACGCATGGGAGAGTGGACTAACGTGCCCGCTGGGCAACCTGTGCCCCTCTTTATATAGCGTATGGTAATGGGCTTCACAACACTTGTGACCCATTCCCTCTGTGAGTCCGACTCACAAAACCAGTCCATTTCCGGTTCGGGTCCAACCCGACCAATACTTGCTCCCGCTCTTAAGTGTGCGACCCTGCAGGCTCATGGCGACTTGGACACGATTGGAGTCCAACTCCCAATCGATCAATCGGTAGCGGCTCCTAGCAGAACGTGCCGACTCCCAAGTACCATTGAGTCATGACGACATACCTTTCAATGTGATATTCATCTTAGTCCCTTTTGCCTCACGATATACCTTGTCGAGCTATAGGCGATTTATCGTCATCCCTTAAATAGCTCAACTCTCTTCTCGATCTGTGACATGTGATTCATCTGACTAACTCTTAGTCAACCGACACAGTTAACACTTAACTAAGTCGCGCATGGCCATGCTTGCTGAATCATATCACTCGAGAGGGCCCAGAGAATATCTCTCCATTCGGAGGGGCAAAATCCCATCTTGATTATCCACATCACGCAACTTGCTTCTCATTCGACCCGAACTCTGCCTTTATAGTTGCCTTGTCACAGAACAACGTTTGACAGAACCTAAGTCGGTGATCCACAACTCGGATTGTGCGACAACCTCAGGTCTAAGGATTACATTGATTGAGACATGCAAATGACGACTTGATCGTTGCATCTCAATGTGGGTCAATCCGACTTGCTAAACTCTTTAGCCAAGTCCGTGAACGTTGGAATGGCATCACCATGCCCATGACAAGTGGAACCGTGTCATCAGCCAACACTCACATTAGTCTAGGGTGTGTGTCCAGCACAACCTAAATGACCAAGGACAATCTAGTATGAACAACATGAATATATAGTTCCACAATCGAATCACATATTCAATGACATATATCAGATGTTCAAAACAAGGACAACTTAATAACTTTATGAACACAGTGGGAATTACATCATACATGATTGCCTCTAGGGCATATTCCCAACAGTCTCCCACTTGCACTAGAGTCAATCATCCTGGCATCATATGCATAGGCATCGAATGCCCATGCCTCTCGTGTGCGCCTCATGCTTAGGCTGTGGTAGCGCCTTTGTCAACGGATCTGCAATGTTTGCATCCGTGTGTACTTTGCATAATTTGATATCACCTTGTTCGACAAACTAGCGAATGAGGTGGTACCGCATGAGTATATTTTGTTCTTCTGGTGTTGTCTAGGTTCCTTGGCTTGTGCGATAGCACCATTGTTGTCACAATATACGTGCAAAGGATTGGACGCGCCCTGAACCACACCAAGATCAATCAGGAGGTTCCTGATCCAAACAGCTTCCTTTGCCGCCTCTGAGGCAGCAATATACTCAGCCTCTGTTGTAGATGCAGACACCGTATCTTGCTTGGAACTCTTCCAGCTCACAGCTCCTCCGTTCATTACGAACACGTATCCAGATTGCGAACGAGAATCATCTGAGTCGGTGAGATAACTCGCATCCGTGTAACCCTTTACACTGAATTCCTCATCACCTCCATAAATTAGGAACATTTCCTTAGTATTTCACAAATACTTAAGGATATTTTCAACCGCTGCCCAGTGGGCTTCGCCAGGGTCAGCCTGGTATCTGCTCGTAACACTTAGAGCATAGGAAACATCTGGCCTAGTACAAATCATGGCATACATGATGGATCCTATTGCCGAAGCATACGGAATCACACTCATCCGACTTCGCTCATCAGTCGTCGAAGGACACTGAGTCTTGCTAAGTTTTATGCCATGGGACATCGGCAAGAATCCCTTCTTGGACTCTTGCATTTTGAATTTCTTCAAAACTTTGTCCAGATATGTACTCTGACTTAATCCAATGAGCCGCCTTGATCTATCTCTATAAATCCTGATTCCTAATATGTAAGTTGCCTCACCCAAATCCTTCATTGAGAAACTCCTTTCCAATAACTCTTTGGTTTCTTGCAACATCATGACATCATTTCCAATTAGTAATATGTCATCCACATATAAGATTAGAAAGTTTACTTTGCTCCCACTAAACTTCTTGTATAAACAAGAATCATGATTACTCTTGATGAAGCCAAACGATTTGACTACCTCATCAAAACGAATGTTCCAACTCCGAGATGCTTGCTTCAACCCATAAATGGATTTCTGAAGTTTGCATACCTTGTCAGCATTAGCTGGATCGACAAAACCTTCGGGTTGTATCATATACACGTCCTCAGTTAACTTTCCATTAAGGAAAGCCGTCTTGACATCCATCTGCCATATCTCATAGTCGAAATAGGCTGCTATGGCTAACATGATCCGAATTGATTTAAGCATCACTACGGGCGAGAAGGTCTCGTCGTAGTCAACTCCTTGAACTTGTCGGAACCCCTTCGCGACAAGTCGTGCTTTATAGACGGAAATATTTCCATCCATATCAATTTTCTTCTTAAAGACCCATTTGCACTCGACGGGTCTTGCACCGTCAGGCAGATCAACCAAATTCCAAACTTGGTTTTCATCCATGGACTTTAACTCGGATCTCATGGCTCCAAGCCATGACTCGGAATCAGATCCCACCATCGCTTCCGAATAAGTTGCCGGCTCATTACTGTCTAACAGTAAAACATCTCGAGCACTCTGTAATCTGGCAGATCTCCGAGGTTCAGGTGCTGTAACCGGTGTAGGTACCACGACCGGCTCAGCCTCCAAGGCCATTGCCGACTCGCCCCTAGCTGGTTCCTCTCGAATTTCTTCGAGTTGCACCGTGCTCCCACTGACTTCCCGACTGAGAAATGCTTTCTCAAGGAAGACACCATTCCGAGCGACAAACACTTTGCCCTCTTCCCGGTTGTAGAAGTAGTACCCCAAGGTTTCCCTCGGATACCCCACGAAAATACACTTATCCGACTTGGGCGTGAGCTTGTCCGACTGAAGTCGCTTGACAAATACCCCACAACCCCAAATCTTAAGAAAAGACAAACTTGGCTTTTTGCCCGTCCACATCTCATGTGGTGTCTTCTCTACTGACTTTGATGGTACTCTGTTTAGTGTGAAAACTGCAGTTTCTAGACAATAACCCCAAAATGATAAAGGTAGATCTGTCCGAGTCATCATTGATCGTACCATGTCCAACAAGGTCCGATTTCTTCGTTCCGATACACCGTTTCTCTGCGGTGTACCCGGCGGAGTGAGTTGAGGAACTATTCCACAACTCTTTAGATGGTCATCAAACTCATGGCTCATGTACTCGCCCCCACGGTCCGACCGTAGAAACTTTATTTTCTTGCCGAGTTGATTTTGTACCTCACTCTGGAATTCCTTGAACTTTTCAAAGGCTTCTGACTTGTGTTTCATTAAATAGATATATCCATACCTACTCAAATCATCAGTGAAGGTAATGAAGTACTCATAACCACCTCTAGCTGTCGTGCTCATTGGTCCACATACATCACTATGTATTAGTTCCAACAAGTCGGACGCTCTTTCACAACTCCTTGCAAAAGGTGTCTTGGTCATTTTGCCTAGTAGGCATGATTCGCACGTCTCGAATGACTCTAAGTCAAACAAAGTTAGAAGTCCATCATCATGGAGCTTCTTCATGCGCTTCCAACTTATATGACCAAGCCGACAGTGCCAAAAGTAAGTCATATTCAGATCATTTGGTTTCAACCTTTTAACATTTATGTTATAGACCGATTCACTATCAAGATTTAAAATAAATAACCCGTTCTGAACAGGTACAAAGCCATGAAACATATCTTTCAAATATAAAGAACAACCATTATTCTTAATATTCGACTCATAACCTTGTCTCATCAAACATGAGGCAGAAATAATGTTTCGACTAAGCGCTGGAACATAATAACAATTATTTAGTTCCAATAAAAATCCTGAAGGTAAATGAAGTTGCATCGTGCCGACTTCCAACGCAGCGACTCTCGCCTTGTTGCCGACCCGAATGTCAACCTCTCCTCTTGCCACGCTCCTAGTTCTTACCAGTCCCTGCAACGAGTTGCATATGTGAATAACTGATCCGGTATCATATACCCAAGAACTATTAGGCGCATCAGCAAGATAAATGTCTATAACATTGCACACAAGCGTACCTGAGTTGGAAGTCACACCTCCACTCTTGGCTCTGTCAGCCAAATACTTGGTGTAGTTCCTCTTCCAGTGGCCATCTTGCTTGCAATAGAAGCAGTTGGCTCCGGCTGTAGGAGAAGGTTTAGTCTTTGAGGGAGCACTCTGGACAGGGCCATGGGCGCTACCTCCTGACTTATCCTTCTTCTTCTTAGTCCAAGAACTCTTCTTGAACTTAGCCTTATTCTGCACCATCAACACTTGACTGGTGCCTTTCTTGATATCAGCCTCTGCCGTTTTGAGCATCCCATGTAATTCAGTGATACTCTTATCCATACCATGCATATGGTAGTTCGAGATGAACGGACCATAGACACTAGGAAGAGAGTTCAGAATTATATCAGTAGCGAACTCTTCGTTAATTGGGAAGCCCAGCCGATCCAGAGACTGTATATAACCAATCATCTTGATTACATGCGGACTCAGTGGATCGCCATCTTTCAGCTTACAGCCCAGCAAAGTTTGAGAGACTTGATACCTCTCGGTCTTTGCCTGAGCCTGGAACATACTTTTGAGGCTTTCGATCATATCGTAGGCCTCAACATTTTCGAACTGCTGCTGCAAGTCCGGTTCCATGTGTGCAAGCATAAGACAGCTAATTTCCGTAGACTCATCTCTAGTCTTACGGTAGGCATTTATGACAGCGACAGTCGCATCGTCATCTGGCTCATCTGGAAGTGGAGTTTCTAGAACATGTTCTTTCTTGTCATGCTTGAGGACTATCCTCAGATTACGATACCAGTTGGTAAAATTAGTTCCATTAAGCTTATCTTTCTCTAGGATTGACCTCAACGCAAACATGGACAACTGAGGAAGATTGCTAGGTGCCATTGATCTACAACAGAAAATACGCAAAAACACTTAAGACATGTATTCATAAAAGAGCAGGCATATTAAACATTTTAATACTTATGCTCCCACTAGAACCAACATCCCTCCGATGGTTGCTAAGTGATTCAAGATCCTAAATAATCAAGCCGACTTGTGAGCTTTAGCATCACCGCTAGCCGTCAAGTGATCTAGGTAGGCAACACCTTGTCAATCGTATCCCTATACGACTCTTGTTAGATGGGTGACATCACATGCCCCGGCTCCCAACCTACCTCGCCCCGAGCCCCACAACCGTTGTGATGGACTCGTCTAGATTACCAAGTGCTTCTGCTTGTAAGAGTCCGACTCAACCCCACCTAACCGGAAAGAATTGGTAGCACCTCAATTTTATGAGCCCACTACCAAGAATGTCCGATTTATGATGGTGCAGCACTGGCGGGGCGACCGACTAGACCTTCTTTGAGGGATTAAAGAATCTACCAACTATCTAAATAGAGGTAAATAGAGACATAACAATAACACAAATAAAGCAATTATAATGTGAAATGGTATGGCTCTCTTCATGGTGATCTCCATCTCCATAAAGCTTGTAAGTCGACTCGTGCCAACTCTTGTCACGTGCCATCTTACTCCATGTAGCCGACTTGTACATCGAGTTGCATGCCTTCCGGGTTCTCCAACAAGCTACACTAGCTAGTAAATGAAAATATACATAGAGAATCCGACATGCAGGCCGGTATACAATAAAATGACAGCACCTAGGCTCCAGCCGGCTGACATAAACATGATACGCAGATCACGTATGGATTACACACATCACATGCACATAAGCCATACCATTCACAACTTCCTGCAAAAACAAGTTATGCATAGATACGATATCTACAGGCGTTGTGAAACTCGCAACGACATCTAAGGCGCTACGACAGGGCGAAGCCGGCGGTCCCGATCATGGATTTCTTCATCGGATAAAACGATTTTACCCGAATCTGATCCGTATTCCGATTCGACCAAACTCTTTGATCTTCGATCACCGCAACTGGATTTATGTGTCACGGTATACCCCGATGGCGGAAACCGACCGGTAGGGGTAAGTTGTTCCACGGCCTTAGCAGTATGATCACGGAAACCTGATCATCCATTAACCCCGAGTACGATTGATCCAATCAACCTTGTACAAAACCGATCTATCTCATAGACCGAACACCAAAACAGCAATTAGATCACATCTAACGCTAACTACATATCACATATGTACGGATCTCGGGCCTAATACCAGAAGCTACCGCTCTGATACCACTGTTGGAACGCGCAGAGATAAACAAAAACTTTTCCTACGCGATGCTTCCAAGATCTAGCCGAGGTAGAAGGCCACGAGTATTACCAATAGACGCGCAGGTGCGGATTATCGATGCAGCGCGTCGGGGCAGTGCAGTCCCACGATCCGATCCGGTCCGGCCGATCCAATCCCTCGAACGTCGAAGTGCTGAACGTACAACACCTCTGCCGGTATCCACACGTACGAGGAGGAGCTCCGACGGCGGACTGCTAGGTACGGTGCGGCGGCTGGACTGAGTGGGGCTAGGGTTCCCAACGCATGGGAGAGTGGACTAACATGCCCGCTGGGCAACCTGCGCCCCTCTTTATATAGCGTATGGTAATGGGATTCACAACACTTGTGGCCCATTCCCTCTGTGAGTCCGACTCACAAAACCAGTCCATTTCCGGTTCGGGTCCAACCCGACCAATACTTGCTCCCGCTCTTAAGTGTGCGACCCTGCAGGCTCATGGCGACTTGGACACGATTGGAGTCCAACTCCCAATCGATCAATCGGTAGCGGCTCCTAGCAGAACGTGCCGACTCCCAAGTACCATTGAGTCATGACGACATACCTTTCAATGTGATATTCATCTTAGTCCCTTTTGCCTCACGATATACCTTGTCGAGCTATAGGCGATTTATCGTCATCCCTTAAATAGCTCAACTCTCTTCTCGATCTGTGACATGTGATTCATCTGACTAACTCTTAGTCAACCGACACAGTTAACACTTAACTAAGTCGCGCATGGCCATGCTTCCTGAATCATATCACTCGAGAGGGCCCAGAGAATATCTCTCCATTCGGAGGGGCAAAATCCCATCTTTATTATCCACATCACGCAGCTTGCTTCTCATTCGACCCGAACTCTGCCTTTATAGTTGCCTTGTCACAGAACAACGTTTGACAGAACCTAAGTCGGTGATCCACAACTCGGATTGTGCGACAACCTCAGGTCTAAGGATTACATTGATTGAGACATGCAAATGACGACTTGATCGTTGCATCTCAATGTGGGTCAGTCCGACTTGCTAAACTCTTTAGCCAAGTCCGTGAACGTTGGAATGGCATCACCATGCCCATGACAAGTGGAACCGTGTCATCAGCCAACACTCACATTAGTCTAGGGTGTGTGTCGAGCACAACCTAAATGACCAAGGACAATCTAGTATGAACAACATGAATATATAGTTCCACAATCGAATCACATATTCAATGACATATATCAGATGTTCAAAACAAGGACAACTTAATAACTTTATGAACACAGTGGGAATTACATCATACATGATTGCCTCTAGGGCATATTCCCAACAGGTCGTGTGGGCGGCAACGGGAGCAACGGCGGGTATCTCGGGCGTGATCTCTTTGGCGATGGCGCTCAGATCTAGATTTGGTTGGTTGTCCGCTCCATGTGCGTGCCTTAGGCCCTACTCGCGTCACGGGGGAGTCACCGAGCGAAAGCTATGTGCTTTGGCACTGACGACGGCGACGCCTGGGGGTTCCGTTCTTCCTCTTGAGGACGTCGTTGGGTGCTTGTTCCGTTGACGGTCTCCGGGTGAAAACCCAAGTCCAGTTGGACTCGGCGACGGCGACGCCTTGCGTCGTTACCCTCCTGAGGGCGTGGTCGTGGAGATTAGGTGTCCTAGGGTGTGTGGCTTAGTGTGCTCAGTCCTTCCGGCATGCTTGTTTGGCTTCATAGTCGTGTAGTTCGGTGCGAGTTCTGTTGTCCGATTATCCTAGGATCTTCTTTGTAAGAGGGTTACCTCACCACCTTGTATCGTTCGGCCGTGTGTGGCTTTATTTATAAAGCGGGGTGAAAGTCTGTTTCGTGATCACATAATTGAATAACTAGATATCTTCTCTTCACTATGCTACTCTTAACCACTCTCCGGTCGAATAACAACACCAATCCATGCGTAGGGCTTTAACAGCACTCCTCAGAGTAAACACTTTCCCAACCAAGTAACCCCCATGCTATCACCATGGGACCCAGATGGTTCCAGCAAACACCACAATTTCATAGGGTTATCCAACACAAAATATAAATATAATGCTAAACCACACGGTGCACACACTGTCACCTTTACACCGTGATCAAAGCGTTTACGGAAATCTCATAACAAATAATGAACACTAATCATTGCGTAGGGCTGCAAAAAGCATTCCTTAAAGTAAGTATTCCCATGTCTAGTTAACCCCACGCTGTCACTATGAGGGCCCTAGAAGGTACTAGACAAACACCACAATTCATAGAGGAGACACACACGATGTGCACACTGTCACCTTCACACCGTGATCAAAGTGACTCCAAAGTTCGTATTAATAAAGCACTTGAGCAGCAAAATATGAAAAGTAACATTTACGAATTCAAATAGATTACAAAGCTCATGATCACATATAGATCACACCATGGGAGAGAGAGATGAACCACATAGCTACCGGTAGAGCCCTCGGCCTCGGGGGAGAACTACTCCCTCCTCATCATAGGATACAGCAACGGCGATGGAGATGGCGGTGGAGTCGACGGAGATGGCTTCCGGGGGCACTTCCCCGTCTCGGCAGGGTGCTAGAACAGAGATCTGTCCCCCGAAACTTGTCGGCGGCGGAGCTACGGATGTATTTTGTGGAAAAGGTCGATTCTACTAGGGTTTATGCATCGGGGAGTATATATAGGCGAAAGGGAGGTGCCAGGGGTGGCCAGGGGGCCCACACCACCTGGTGGCGCGACCACCCTGTGCCTCCCTCTTGGGATCTTTGGGACTTCCTGGATGCTTCCAGGACTTCTAAGACTTCTGGATTTCGAATCGTCCAATTCCGAGAATATTTCTAGAACAAATTTTCTGAAACTAAAAACAGCAGAAAACAGGAACTGACTCTGTGGCATCTTGTCAATAGGTTAGTCCCGGGAAATCGATAAAAATGACATAAAGTGTAAGGAAAACATGTCGGAAACAACATGGAACATCAGAAATTAAGGATACATTTATGACGTATCAAGCATCCCCAAGGACGAATAGGTAAACGATAAAACAATAATTTCTGAGGTGACATGCTACTAACATAAACTTGATCATAAAAATGTAAAGGCATATGCAAGCTGAGATCATAGAAATTCAAACACAAACATGATAAACCAAACTTTAATAATAAAGCATAGCAATCACTTTTCATCATGAAGAGTATCTCAAATAAAGGATCACGAATAATAATGCAAAGGAAGATAAATGTTTGTTTCAGGTATAGAGAAAGCATGGCAAAGTGATATTTCACTAGTCCTTAAGAGTGGGGCAAAACATAAATGCCAGGACACCTTCAAAGTTCATGAGGAAGACTAGAGCAAATAATTTAAGAACAAATAATATCACATCATGAAGCAATTATTGATGTTTATGGGACAATGCACATAGAACTAAGAATGGCAAAAATGGTCTCTCAATTGTGCATAAAGTTAGAAGATGGAGACTCTACATAAAAGTAAAAGAAAGGCCCTTCGCGGAGCGAAGCAGGGATCACTCATGTGCTAGAGATTTTTTATTTTATTAAACAGAGGTATTAAAAGTTTGACACTCCTCCCATCCATCTTTCACAAACCATGGCTAACCGAATCCTCGGGTTCCTGCCAACAATCACATACCGTAGAGGAGTGTCTATATTTTGGAAGATGTATGCTAATGTCAACGAATGGTAAACAGAAAATACAGTACGTCACAAGCCAACTAGATTCACAAGAGCGGCTCCCATGTGAAGGACGCATCTGGGTAGAAGGTCACCCCTCTTTTTCTTTTGTTTACACAATTATGCTTTGGCTGATAAGTCAGAGGCAAAAATAGTGAAGATATTTTGTGTGTATTAATTTGGGGCTGGGCACCCCGCTGGCAGATCTTCTATCATTTGGATAAGCGGATGAAGCCACTAGTCCAGGGTGTGAAATCCAATCAACAAGTGAGATAAAGATTCTCTATTGACGTCCTCACGAGCAAAAACAGGAACATAAAGCAGGAGTAATTTTGAAAGTTTTAAAGGTAACACATGAGCAATTTACTTGGAGTGGCGGCTAAATACCACATGTAGGTAGGTATGATGGACACAATGGGAAAGACTTTGGTTTAAGGGAGTTGGATGCACGAGTAGAGCTCATACTCGGTACAGGTGGATGCTAGCAAAAGACTGGGAGCGACAAATCAAGAGAGCATAAGAGCCAATATCATGCATGGCGACATAAACATCATTAATTAAAGCATAATCGGTATCATAGTTCAAAAACTAAGTGGTCATGGAGGCTATTCATGACTGGTTCATAGTCATAAACATGGTATGAGCATGTGCCAAGTCAACCAAATAAAACATTCGAAAGAGAATACCATAAATTTATGCTTCCTTATGACAAGAACAACTCATGAATCTTTCAATGACATATTAAACACTCTCAGCTATCTGAGGCTATTCATGCTAATCAACATCACATGGCTTTAGAACTAAAATAACATTTAGCATGGCATGAAAAGTTCTAGCAACAGTCTATACGAGCTTCTACTTGCATTGTTATAAATTCTACTTCAAGCAACAGTTTCTATTCCCAACAAGCACCATACAAGATATGTTTTAACAAAAATACTCTACATGATACAGCAAGAAAACATGAGAGTACTCACATAACACTACTAAAACTAACATCTCTGAATAAGAGATGCATGAAAACAAAGGCTAAACGCAGTACTAGCAAAAGTGAACACTCACAGAACAGTAAGAATGAAAACTAGAGTGTTCTAAGCAATGAAAACGGAGCGTGTCTCTCTCCCACACAAGTATGAAAAGATCCAACCATTTATTACAGCAAATAAAACCAAACAAACTGAAAACAAAAATAAAAGACGCTCCAAGTAAAGCATATAATATGTGACTGAATAAAAATATAGTTTCACTAGAAGTGACCTGATAATTTGTCGATGAAGAAGGGGATGCCTTGGGCATCCCGAAGCTTAGACGCTTGAGTCTTCTTGGAATTTGCTGGGATGTACCACCGGGGCATCCCCAAGCTTAGGCTCTTCACTCTTCTTGATCACATCATATCATCCTCTTCTCTTCACCCTTGAAAACTTCCTTCACACCGAACTTCTCACAATCTTTATTAGCAACGTTAGTGCAATCAAAATAATAAATTCACCTGGTTCGGTTTCAACACAAGACTAAAACTCATAAACACATTAACTCCTTTCACAACTTCTTCTACAACTCTTTTTCTCAAAAGAACACCAAAAAAAAGAGATTAAGATGCAAATGCAATTATTTGGCAGAAATCTGTCAAAACAGGACAACAGGTAAAGATGATTTTTTCGAAAATCTTCTGTTACTCAAATCAAAAAGTGGCCAACTAAGAAAAGTTTCGTATATAGCCCAGGATTACGCACAAAAAACTCAGGTCATTTTGAATTTTGTGTGATTTTATACGAATTTAACAGTGGACAGCAGAAATCTGTTTCCTGCGCAGAAATCCGAAATATAGTCTCAACTTTACACTAGAGGCTTTACTTGACTCAACTAATACATGAAAATAAAGATACAAAGGAATTTCTACAGAATTATACAACCCCTTTAATCAAGGAAAACATAGAAAAACAATGCAAAAATAAAAACATGGGTTATCTCCCAAGAAGTGCTTTTCTTTGAAGCCTTTGTCACACCCCAGTTTTTGGATTCTTGTACAGTGTTCCAGAAGACAAAAATTAGGGCCAAATTTTTTTTTTCTAACAACATGATTTTTTTAACTAACATGTGTTTATGATCTTAATCATATTTGCAAAACAATTTTTGTTTCTTGATAAAACCAATAGCAAATTTTTTCTGAAAACACTTTTATATTTTTTCCCTGATATTTTCCCTAATGTTACTTGAGTGGATTTTATTCCAAGACTTGGATCATTCTTGTTTGCATCTTAAAATAAACTTTTATCTTTGTTGGATCCAAGAAAACAAAATTTCAAAATGATTTATGGAAGTTTTCTTTTAATTTTTCTATAGAAAACATTCCCTGAAAATATAGCCAAGTACCTGTTTTCCACCTTTGTTTTCACTAGGCTATAAAATGTTATTTTTATGTTTTCTTGACTTTTATTTTTTCCTTGATACATGTACTACAAATACATAAGCTTGGTTTTATTTTTGAATTAATAAAAAAGATCTTTTGCTTGTTGTCTTTGTGGTATAAAATTAAGGCAGAAAAAGGCATTTTTGGAAAACACAGAAAAACAGAAAGTACACCTTTTCCCACATTGTTTTCATGGCTTTAAACTATTTAATTTTTTGTTTCCAAAAGATGCTTCTGAAAGTTTATAACATGGTTAACAAGTTCCCACTTTGAAAACAAAAATTAGAATTTATTTGACCCTTGAAAACAGTGTGAACTTTCTGATGTTTTAACAATTTTCAACACTTAGAAAAATTCTCTAAGTCCTTAACTGAATTTTCTGAATTTTTTTGAACAGTGCTAGATACACTTTTGGACAGATGTTTTCTTTGAGTTTTTGTGCCATTTTGGAAACACCACTTTGCCGTTTCGAAACCTTGCAGTATGTACTCCATCCTGGATGCCTTGGTCACCATCTAGAAGACTTGTGTGAAAAGGAATCATGTGAGAGAAGAGAAGGGAGGCATGGTGTTGTGACAAAGGCATGGGCCTCCATACCTTGCCTTTTCCCTCTTGACCTTGACTCTCCTAGCTTCCAAAGGACAACCATTGACTTCCCCATGGTTGGTCTTGCCCTTGGACTCCTTGCCATGTGTGGAAAATGACCAAAACAGCCCCTGGACGCCCCCATGCCATTGCTTGGCATCAACCCAAGCCCAACCTAGACCATTGCACTTTTCACCACGACTACAGACCACCACAGCCCGATCCTTTGCGCCACTACACTCTTCCACATCCACACACCTCCCCCAAGTCAAAAGGAAGCCCTGCCCTGGCCCCTTGGAGCGTGCCCGAGCCTTTGACCCCGATGTTCACCGCCGGGAGCTCGAGGTAGTATCCCCCTCCCCCGTGCCTTCCATTCCCCACCACTACCCTGGATGGACGCCCCGTATGCCCCTGAACCTCCCTGACACGTTCCCCCACCCTCTCGTTTGCAGGACCCCCGCCGCCGTCGAGCTCGCCGCCGTGGGCGCTCGGTGCCCGCGCCACCGCCAGGAGCAGCGCCCGAGCTCAAACCCGACGCCCCTCGACGCCCCTGCCTACCTACACCACCCCCGAGCCATCGCCACCGCTCTCCGAGCCCCCTAGGTGAGCCGTCGTGTGATCTCGTCGCCGACCCCGTCGAGAGAGAGAGAGTAGAGCGGAGAGGAGGAAGAGAGATCGCGGGCCGTTCGATCTGCGATCGACGGCCATGCTTGAACCCGCACCATTCTCGCGCTGGCCGCGCGCGCTGCGCGTTTGGGCCGCGCCGCTGGCCAGTTGGGCCGCGCCCGCGAGGGATCCCAGCCCGTCCCTTGTTTCTTTTTCCTTTTTAAATCTGTGCAGATTTGTGTTGTTTGCTTTGAGCTTGGGAAAAATACCTAGGATGCAAATTAAATTCAAACAAAAATATTGACCATAGTTTTATGTTTTCTTAACCACCTAAAATTTGTAGGTCTAAGTTTTGGCTTGTATTTTTCTCACAATGTATGTTTTGCCACAAAGTGTCTGTAAGCATATTTTTGGCATAACTTTTTGGATCTGTATCCATTTAGGTCAAACCACATTGTTTTGGATAGCTAGTGAATAGATCTACCCATAGATCTTGGCTTCACATCAAGGTGAGTTACCAAATGGAAATTCCATCCATTTTGGTAAATGACCAGTAGGCTTTTCTAAGATTTTTAGAAGGAGTTTAAAAATGATTTTTGAGGTGAATCCAATTGCGCGAGTTTGCTTATGCATAGATATACCTAACACTAGCTTGGATTAATTTTTGGATCCCTATATTAATTTTGGTGAGCAAATCTAGAAACAACACTTTTCTGTTTTCATTATTACTTGTGTGTTTGTTTGTAAACAAGTGTGTGATTGTTTGGATCTTGTGTCCTAGCATGTGTAGTGGTGTTACCACATGTTATTAGGTTGTTTTCTTGCTGTACATCTACCTTGGAAAGTGTGTGCATGTTTGGAAAGTCAAATAGAAGTAGGAATAGCATTTGTTATTTTCTAGTTTTATTATCTAACTATTGTGTGAACCAAATCTTCGTAAATTTGTTTTGCCTAGGTTTGTGGTATGTGTGAGTGGAGTCCAGTACCATTTGGGTACTGTTGTTTTGATGTTATCACATCTGTTAGCTTACACTTTCTTTTATAGAGATGCATGTGTAACAGTTGTTATTTATTTTCACTAGTATTATTTTTCACTAGTATGAGTAGCCTTGTATGTTTTGCTTTGTTAAGAAAATTTTGTCATGGGTGACCATAGGATTTGTTACCTCTTTTGCCTTCATATTAGTGGGCCCATAACCCACTGGTCCCATTTAATTTAGTTTAGGGATGCAAATCCCCAACCTTATACTTGTGTGAAAATAGCATGTAGTATTATATGATTGAGTATTATTTTCCACCAAGGAAAATAGATTGTTTGTTTCACTTATGTAAGTGAAGAGATTAGTACTTATTTGAGAATAATATTATGCTTAGTGGTGATTCATTTGATTAGCATAATATTCCTTAGGAGTATCATGTTAAGAAATGCTTCACTATTGTTTGCTTAAATTGAATTCTTTGCTAATAGAATCTTTCCTTGTGATTGATAGATTATGTGTGGATTGATTTTCATTGAGTGTTTGGATTTTTGAAAGTGTTTAGTTGGTCTTGTGTTGAGTTCATAGCTACTGGTTGTGTAGTTCATACTTTGATTGCTTACTAGTTAATGGATTAGAAAAGCATGTATTACAAGGATGACTTGATGCTTGCTTAGTAGATGTTTTCATAGAATTATTTTAGTGTTTTTGCTTAATAGCATGTGTAAGGCGTGTGTGCTATTAGTAGGTATTTATGGTCATGAGTTGCTTGTTTAGTATCATGCATACTTGTAGCATTGTTTGCTTCTCTAGTGATGAATTAGTGTCATCACTAGATATTATGAGTTGCTGTAGTATTGTTGTCTGTTATCTTATAAGTGTGGGGTTATCCTCGCATGTTTAGGACGTTATTACTTCTGTTAATATGCTATGACTTGTTTAGTTGCTTGTTTCTATAGTTTTAGAATACAATTATTTCTTATAGCATGCTGGGTAGAATTCCATACTAGTATGCTAGTGCAGTCCTGTTTTTGTGTTACTTGTAAGGAGCATTATCTTTTATGATGATTGTGTTATGGATTATACTTTATGACTTGTTACCATTGGTTGAGCTACTGGTTTGTTTTTTTTATTTTCATGATTGATGGATTCCATAACTTTAAGTAGACATAAGCATAGTCTATAACTAGCCTATTCATCTGTGATGTGATTGCTTGCTGTTTGAAAATTGTCTGAGTGATTGCCTTAGCATGAGTATTGTACTTATGTTATTTGTTGTGCTAGTGTTTTTGTTATGCTTAGTAGTATCTTGTTATCTAAGCATTAGTTTAGTCATGAACTTGTTTGGTGATGATTGCTTATGTGTTGTTAATACCCACTGCCATGGGTATTGCTTTGATTGATTGTTATTATTTTAGTAGCCTCACCTTTTGTGCCCACAAGCTATATTTTTAGCTTCTTTAATATCTTATTATGAGAGTGGTACACCCACTCCATATGTGGTATGTAAGATGTGAGATATGGTTTTCTCAACCATATGTTTGTCTGACGACAGTTTTGTACCATGAGAGCTTGTGAGATAGTTTTCTCGATATCGTTGAGTGTTTGCGCTAGTATAAGTTTGCTTGCTGTATGTGTTGTTTTGTTTAGTTATTTGGTATTTAGTTCTGAGTGTGTGTATTTTATTCTTTTACGACGCTAGAAAACGAGGAAGAAGAAGAAGCAGTTGTGGAGCTGTGCGTCAAGTTCAAGTTACTTCAAGGCCAGGGACACTAAGAGTTTAAGGCAAGCCATCCTGATGCTACTTATCATTATCTATCATGCATGTTTTACTTCTAAAAGTTTTACAAAACTTTGATTACCAAAAACTATTTTTTTGAGTGACTACTACTATTAATATATATGATTATTATACCGGTAGTTGATACTTGGTGTTACCAAGCCCATAGCCACCATATGGTATTTATTACCACCAAAGTATTAGTCCTAAGTGGACACCTTAAAAATTTGTTTTTGCAAAACAACGACTTTATGGAAAACCCGGTGGAAAGGCGAAGCCTTATCCACCGGAGCATTGTTGAAGTGGTCATTTTTGGGAAAAAGATGTTTTACAAAAATGACACATAACCTAGTCTTCGCCGGACAACCTTTACCGTACTGCTACCCTACCTCAATATGGGAACGGGGCTTAACTTGAAGTTTGTTCTTGTTAGGGTGTGTTCTATCTCAATTTTCTATAAGGGGACGTACTCCCTCGAACCGAATGACGCCAAATCTTTGACACAGGCGACATAAAAAGTGTGGGATTAATTTCTCCTCCGGTTGCAGCAGTTGGGGCTCCTGTCTTGGCGGGGATTAGCCCGGTGCCGGGGATGTGGGAAAACTCGACTGAAGAGATAGACATATTCTAGCTTGAACATAGTGGATGGTTAGGATCGGTTATCTGATGTTTACATACTGTTGTTACAGTCTGTGGTTGTTCACGGCGGATGTACTGGATCTGGTGGATTGTGTACACCTCTGCAGAGTAGAACTATTTCGGAATAGCCGCGTGCTCGGATATGGACAGTTGAATGTCCATGTAGCTAGCATTGTGTCAATGTTTTCAAAAAGGATTTTTCAAAAAGGTGTTGGACTTGTGAAGTACTGAAAGGAGGAAATCTTGTACCGTGGAGGTACCGTTGTTGGAAAGCCAGAAGTTGTTTTACAAAAAGGTTTGCAAAAAAAACGTTCTTTTCCAAACAAAAACTGGAAGTTGATTCCAAGAAGTTTTGCAAAGAGAAAATCTTCTTTTAACAAAGTTTTACAGAACCTCTTGTACATGTGATATCTACAAGAGAAATAAAACTATATTATTTTCGTTTGAAGTATCTTCTTCAACGAAGATACATAGATTTTCAAAATCAACTATGATATGTCTTACATATATCATTGATAGTGAACCCTATGTATAGCCTACCTATTCCACTATATAAGCATACTTGCATCTTGGTAAGCTACATGATGGATGTCTTGCTGAGTACATTCAAATGTACTCATATTGGTTTCGTCCCTGGTATTTACTTGCCAGACATCGAGAAGGAGTCTCGGAAGGAGATCTACGAAGAGGAGTACAGAGCTGGTGGCTTTGCGAACTAGGATCGTCTCCCAGTCAGCAGCCTGTAGGTTAAGGCGTGACTTGGGCCCTACTACGTTTGTGTGTGTTTAGTCTTCCGCTGTGTGTGTTGTGTGTTTGCCCTGCGTGGCATTAGCTTGGTCATGTGACCAGGCCCCTTTGTAAGTGTTTTATGCAATCGTGTAATGGATATTATATATGTGTACCAACTTGATATGTTGTTCACGACTGGTGTGATCTGGGATCGTGAATGTATGCATATCGGAGGTGTCCTTGAACTGTGGTTCTAGGGGACATTACAGCCTTTTAGCTAGGCATGATAATTTGAGAAGATGCTCACATGAGAAATATGAATTGAAGCAAAAGAGAGCATCAAGAAGAAAATGTAAAACAAATTTAAGTCTAACCCACTTCCTATGAAAAATAATCTTGTAGAAAAACAAGTCAACGAAGCACAAAGTGATTAGCATAGGAAGACAAAATAAGTGCAACTTCAAAAATTTCAACATAAAGAGGGGAAACTTCATATTGTTGAGATGCATAAAACCATGTTTCCCTCTCTCATAATAACTTTCAGTAGCATCATGAATAAAATTAACAATATAGCTATCACATAAAACATTCTTATCATGAGCCACATCTATAAAATAATTAATACTCTCCACATAAACGTAGGCATTCTTATTAATAGTAGTGGGAGCAAATTCAAAAAAATTGAAATCATTATCATTCTCATCACCATAATCATCAAACATAGGAGGCTTATTTTAATCATTATTAATTTTCTCCTCAATAGTAGGTGGACTGAAAATATCATATTTATCAATGCAATCATCATAAAGAACTCCAACATGATAGACAAGTTGTATATTAGGGAGATGGTTTTGGGTAATCCCTCCATAACTATGACAAGTTTCATAAGGATAATTGTAATCATAGAATATGTTATAACATCCTTTTTAATAGTTATCAAAGACTGGAGGCATAGTATCATCATAAGCAATATCATCATTTTTACTAGAAATAGATGTATCAAGCATATAATCATCAGTAGCAAAAGGATTTTCAAACACATCATCCACAAGCTCAGAGCTTTCTTTATCATCATTGGAAGGAACATGGGTGGTACTAATAGTACAACAATTATCATCATTTTTAGAATTGGTACCAAAGAGATTTTCAATATCAAAAGTAGTGCGTTTCTCCCAATCATGGTCACTTTCGTAAATAACAGGCATAGGAGCAACATGCTCAGGCAGAGATACCGTTACCTATCTCCTTTTAATCCTCTTTTTCCTCTTCTTCTTCCCCTCTATAGGAGGGAGAGGCTTGAAAGGAAGCTTCTCCACATACCCTAGTTTATTGTCAGAAACAATAGAAAGAACTTTGGAGGATTCCTCCTCTTCATTAATAAGATGAAAACAAATATTAGTCTTGTCATATTTTGGTAAAGTGTCCTCTTTTAGAATATTTTGTATGTAAGTATTTGCATGGCAATTTTCAACACAATAAAGATGGCATTCATGCAAGACACTATTCATATCAAAGCACTCATATCAATCAAAGAAGTTTTTCTTAATAACTCTTCACACCCCAAAAATAATGTAAGTTCATCATGATCATTAGAGGTGATCATGTCATCACCGTACAAACTTGCATTACTCATAGGATTTGAAAGGCTACTATCATGGCTTGAGCATTGGAAATTAAAATGACCCACTTTACAACAAACTTCACAAATAAAAGGATAGAGGGCACAAACTTTTTCACCAAGATCATTTAGAGCCTAATCCCACTTTCTAGTTTTTT
Source organism: Alopecurus myosuroides (assembly GCA_028641055.1). Classification (NCBI taxonomy): domain Eukaryota; kingdom Viridiplantae; phylum Streptophyta; class Magnoliopsida; order Poales; family Poaceae; genus Alopecurus; species Alopecurus myosuroides. Next base: position 357,392,193 of record CM054058.1, read on the forward strand.
CATTCCTGTGATGGATGCAATATTCTTCTACAGTTTGATTCTTTTCACAAGGTCTAAATGATCCACAAAAATTAACATGCTTATAAGAAATAGTACTTTCAGAAGTTTGAGCATGTCCATTGCAATCATTAATAACAATTTCATTTTTCATGCAAGTGTCTTTAAATGGTTCATGATGTATGTACCCATTTGATTTAGGAACATTAATATAAGAAGAAAAGGATCTATACCAATCAATAATCATTTGAGGATCAAGACCATATTTAGAACTAAGATCTTGAAAATCACCAGTTTCAGCGAAAGACTTAATGCAACCATACTCATAGTTTATACCCGATTATTTACCTTTGTCGTTATTCCAACCTTCATTATTGATTTCAATTGTTTCAAGAAGATCCCATTTAGCTTCAACCTTCTTGCTTGAGAAAGAACCCTCTGAACATGCATCTAGATAATCCATGTAATGTCCTGAAAGCCTTGCATAAAAATTAGTAACAATTATTTCCTTAGGAAGATCCTGGTTAGGACATTTAAGTATTAATGTTTTCAGTCTTCCCCAAGCTTGAGCAATTCTTTCTCCATCATGAAGCCAAAAATTATAAATGTAATTCCTATCTAAATATAGTTGATGAGAGGAATAAAATTTAGAGTAAAATAGAGATTCAAGCTCCTTCCACTCCAAATGATGAGGATCATCTAGCGGCTCATACCACTCCCTTGCTTTGTCCTTAAGAGACAAAGAGAATAACCTCCTCTTAACTTGGTCCATTGAAATACCTGCACACTTTAACAACCCGCATAATTCATGTATAAAGAGTAAATGATCACGAGGATGGACAATTCCATATCCAAGATAGCCGTTATCCATGACAAGTTCAAAAAAATTCTTGGGTATTTAAAAAGGAATGCTTTCAGTAGGAGGATTTAAAATATCACAAGCATCATTAGATTTATCACATATGGGAGATAAAGTATCACCAGAGCAAATTTTCTCCTCTAAAGCTAGGGAAATAAAAAGTTTATAGAAACTAGCTTCCCCAAGCTTAGACTTTTCCATAGTACTAGAAATAATGGTATCCAAATATTGAATGCTAATAACATTGCTACTAGAATGCAAATAAAGCTCTCTCATATTTTTGTTGTTTTCCACTAATACTAACTAGTAAAAATAAAAACAAGCAACAAGTAAAAAATAAGCCTAACTAGTGAAAACAAGAAACAAAAAGATATAATTGCAGAATCTAAAGGAAATAACTTCGAGAACTCACAAAGGATGTGAGTACCTTTTACCTTACCTCCCCGGCAATGGCACCAGAAAAGAGCTTGATGTCTACGCACGCTTCTATTCTTGTAGATAGTGTTGGGCCTCCAAGTGCAGAGGTTAGTAGAACATCAGCAAGTTTCCCTTAAGTGGATCACCCAAGGTTTATCGAACTCAGGGAGGTAGAGGTCAAAGATATCCCTCTCAAGCAACCCTGCAATTAAGATACAAGAAGTCTCTTGCGTCCCCAACACACCCAATATAGTTGTCAGGTATATAGGTGCACTAGTTCGGCGAAGAGATAGTGAAATGCGAGTAATATGGATGGTTATAAGTAATAATAGCAATCTGAAATAAATATGGCAACAAGCAAACATGTAGCAGAACAGGTGGAAAATGGTGTTTCAATGCTTGGAAACAAGGCCTAGGGATCCTACTTTAACTAGTGGACACTCTCAGCAATGATCACATAATTGAAAAACTAGATATCTTCTCTTCACTATGCTACTCTTAACCACTCTCCGGTCGAATAACAACACCAATCCATGCGTAGGGCTTTAACAACACTCCTCAGAGTAAACACTTTCCCAACCAAGTAACCCCATGCTATCACCATGGGACCCAGATGGTTCCACGCAAACACCACAATTTCATAGGGTTATCCAACAGAAAATATAAATATAATGCTAGACCACACGGTGCACACACTGTCACCTTTACACCGTGATCAAAGAGTTTACGGAGATCTCATAACAAATAATGAACACTAATAATTGCGTAGGGCTGCATAAAACATTCCTTAAAGTAAGGATTCCCATGTCTAGTTAACCCCACGCTGTCACTATGAGCGCCCTAGAAGGTACTAGACAAACACCACAATTCATAGAGGAGACACACACGATGTGCACACTGTCACCTTCACACCGTGATCAAAGTGACTCCAAAGTTCCTATTAATTAAGCACTTGAGTAGCAAAAGATGAAGAGTAACATCTACGAATTCAAATAGATTACAAAGCTCATGATCACATATAGATCACACCATAGGAGAGAGAGATGAACCACATAGCTACCGGTAGAGCCCTCAGCCTCAGGGGAGAACTATTCCCTCCTCATCATAGGAGACAACAACGGTGATGGAGATGGTGGTGGAGTCGATGGAGATGGCTTCCGGGGGCACTTCTCCGTCCCGGTAGGGTGCCAGCACAAAGATCTGTCCCCCGAAACTTGTTTGCGGTGGCGGCGGAGCTACAGATGTATTTTGTGGAAAAGATCGATTCTACTAGGTTTTATGCATCGGGGAGTATATATAGGCGAAAGGGAGATGCCAGGGGGTGGCCAGGGGGCCCACACCACCTGGTGGCGCGGCCAGCGGGTGGTGGCGCCACCCTATGGTGTGGCCACCATGTGGCCCGCCTCCGGGGCTCTTCGGGACTTTTGGATGCTTCCGGGACTTCTAAGACTTCTCGCTTTCGAATCTTCCAATTTCTGAAACTTATAACAGCAGAAAACATGAACTAGCTCTGTGGTATCTTGTCAATAGGTTAGTCCCGGGAAATCGATAAAAATGACATAAAGTGTAAGGAAAACATGTGGGAAACAACATGAAAACAACATGGAACATCAGAAATTAAGGATACGTTTATGACGTATCACTACGTCACGTCGGGGCAGAGCTCCCGCATCGTAGATGAAGTAGGATGCACCGGGGCATCGCTGGGGACTTGCGGAGAGGTGGTGGGTGCGGCTACCTTGGGTTCGCCGCATACAATTGAGGTGCCCATGGTGGTGGGTCCCCTTTATATATGGGACCAAACCGACCTAGGGGGAGTGGAGTCCTGGAAGGACTCCATCCTTCCTAGCCACACCAATCGGGGAGGGGATTTGAAGTCCCATCAGGACTCCACCGCCTCATGCGAGTTGGGGAGAGGTGGAAGTATCCTAGGAATCCCCTTCCTCAATCTGATTTGACCTAGGGGGAGTTGGATACTAATAAGATCTCCTCCCCACTTTCCTTCCAATCCGCATGGGAGTCTCCTGGCTAACCCGGCCAGGGCTCCTTTCCCTTTATTTTGGCCGGACCACCTAGTGGGCCCATGTGTCCACTAGAATATGTGGTCCCACTAGGGAGTTTTGGCCATTCTGTCCATTCTGTAATTTCCCAAAAAAAAATCTCTGGCTCCTCTAGAACTTTCCTGTACCACGCCACCACTTTCCATAAAATGTCCAACCATTCCGTTCACTCTCGTCGACATTCCAGACTCCACCGTCATATCCCGTGACTCTTCGAACAATCCTTTGGAGTTAATTTCGTCTATATCTTCCATCGGAACACAACTCCTACATGCCGCTGAACCTTAAGTGTGTGGCCCTATGGATTCGAATACGAGCAGACATGTCCTGAACACATTCCGCTACAATGATCATTAGCGATACCTTGATACATGTAATGACACCCACACATATCACGAAGATCTTTATCGTGAGAACCACAAGTATTACTAACATTCACTTATCACACTCCTTCTTGATACTTTACAATACCTAGGGTGAAACATTCCACGTTACTCGGAATGTACTCTTTACTCATTCCGTATTTCGGTGTTCCTTTATGATCATCACCATGATCAAGTGTCTGCGTAGACGGTAACAAACACGGTCATACCTGAGAGGGCTCAGAGTGTATATCTCCATCGTCAGGAGTAGCAATTTCTATAACTACACCATATAGAAACCTGATGTACTAACCAGTAATAACAAAAAACCAACTTTACAATTACCATGTTATAGTGTCGTGTTTTGAGGTCCCCATCACGTCCATGTTTTAGCGTGGTTGTAGGTTCTATGATCAACTATCGTCATCATCTAAGCAATTCGAGGCATATTTAATCTCATTGCTAGATTAACTTTGCGAGATGATTGAAACACAGACATTACGAAAACGTCTTGAACCTCAATCTAAACTTATTCATAACCATGAACCCCTTGTGGATCCAATCCACATGCCCCTTCTACCATGTCATTATATGATACCAACTATGATGTGATCCAAAGCTACTGAAGCACTTCTTCGGATCAAGCGAGATATGCTAGGGGCAACTCGAGCATCCTAGGATTCCCAGAAGTTTGTAAAACGTCATATCATGCCATTGGAAACAAAACAAACACAACTTATTGGAAAGCAATAAAAATAAACTAAATATTAGAGAGCTTTCTAATATACTTGAGCAAGCTTATGCAATACCCCCACAAAACCGTGCTATAGATCCAATCGTATCTACGCACAGTACGCTCTGATACAACTGCTGGTCTACGCTGCAGAATTTTAAAATTTTGCCTACATAGTCCGCCAAGATCACTATGCAGATAACGAGGCATGCCCATACACGCGAGGATCGGAAACATGACTCACCGGGCAGCAGATTCGATGTAGTCGTAGAAGATATCTGAACAATCGTAGAACCTCACAACTAGGCCTAGTTGCAAGGATGTAGCTAAGTCTTGCCTTGTCAAGGATAACACGTTTAATCCCTCTTATGGTGTGCACGCGTACGCTTGTGTTAACCCATCAGCGTTACGCCGTACAGGACTTCACACCGACGAAGAGAGACAACCTTTCGGGGTTGCTAATTGGTAGCTCTAATCAACTGTGATTAGAGTTATTATGAATCTCGAAGTTGTCAACACATGAGAGAAAACTAGAATTATAGCTAGGTCTAATCGAGAGAGGACACCTCAAAACACAATTTGAAGAGGCTCTAATTCAATTAGAGGGGCTCTAATTAGAAGCTCTAACTAGACCCTCTAATTCTACTAGAGAGAGAGAGAAAGAGAGGCTTGAGAGCCAATTGTGTGTTTTGCTTTGAGCCTTGGGGTCCTTTATATAGTGGGAGGGGGAGAGACTTGTCAAAGGGAGAGGGGGAGTACTAGTTGAGTTATGAGGAGGTGGCCGCACCATCAAGGTAGCCCAACTTGGATTGGGTGAGGTGGAGTCAAACTTCACCTCCCTCCTTCCCTTTTTCTTTTTCTCCCTTTTTCTTTTCTCTCCAATAAATTCAGAAAAAATAGCGGGACGATGAGTACCAACATATGAAGCCACTAGGGCCCACATGGAATCCCCCTAAAATGGGGTGCGACCAGGAGGGGTAAATCTGCCCCCCTCCGGCACTCGCCCCCTTATATGGAAAGTCACCGAAACACCTCCGGAACCACACAACCCCTATAAATAAAATCATCGACATTATATATCGATGTCAGAAACACACTTCTAACATCTCGGGACATATATTGATATGTGCATGCCAGTGTTAGAAATTATGCCGGTGTTAGACATCGTAATGACATCTTGTCTCTAAAAGCAACTTCCCTGAAACCACTTGGATTGATACCAGACTTGTTTTTGTGACATCGTAATGACACCGAACATTCATAAAACCAATAACAACATATTAATTCTCTCAATTAAAGGTTCGCACGGATTAAGCGTGTGACACGTAAAGTCTCGATAACACAAAGGCATGTCCGGGAACTTACTGAACAATAACCAACAGTGGGATCATGGACGTCCATGATGGCGCCTGTGTGTTCCCGAAGAAAGAGGGAACCTTACAAGTTACTCATTGCACTTATTCCCTTAATTCACGATACCAACGTTATCACGAGTTGAGACTATGTGATCTGGTCTGATCAAACTCTTTGATCATAACACATAAAACCCGTTACCGATATCGGCCTCTTTTCACATTCATATCCCCAATGTCCTTGTGATAATCACACTATTTCTGGCCAGACGAAATGACATCGGTGATACCGAGAAGTACCAGAGTGTGTATCTCTCTATTGTCTAGAGGAGTTAAGTACTAGTCTTGAATGATTTCAGTTCCATTACACTTTCTAGGTCATACCTAGATGTCAAAATTATGATCCCCAGTTACGGCAAGACGGTTGATGATATCCAAAGTATAACTTTAGATCATGTGGTCACTAGATATTCTCATAGTATAGCAATTATAGTCCATGACAACTTCATATGTATTTTGCTAAAATACATTACAATTAGCAACAACATACACTTGGGTCGGTTCAGTATTATTGTTATCCTAACAATAGACTCTTATGTTTTGCTAGACTTTTTAACCAAGTCCATGATTAGGAAAATGTGATCATATCACAAACCATAAGATAATATTAGAGACAAGATTAGGACCTCTTGTTTGTTTATGTCTTCACACCCGCACAAAGGTTTTCCTTTGAAAACTCACTTTTCACGTGCTATAGTGGTTGTAGCATGATGACATTAACTTTATTTTGAACTTGGAGATAGAATAATAACTGAATATTATTTTCTATAAGTCATACCTCCAACACAAGCAAGTGAAGAATTTATTATGTATCTCAAGATATTGTGATAGCTCTTATGATGAATATCAAGTGATGGCCAAAGTGGTGTTCAAGATGTGATCCAAAGAATGGTCATGTGAGATTTGAACCTTTGACAAGTGTGAATGGATAGTATGGGCACCTAGAGGGGGTGAATAGGTGCTAATTATAAATTTTAATTCTTTTTCGATTTAGTATCTGGATAGGCAACTACGGTGAATTTACCTATATGACAAGAGCAACACTAAGAAAGATACAAACGCAAGGTAAAGGTAAAGGATAGAGGTAACCGATAACGGAAGCACGCGGAGACAAGGATGTAGTCCCGAGTTACACCTTTTGAGGGGAGTACGTCTTGTTGAAAGGGTGTGCGTTTCGCCACGACGGCCTACTCAACGCCACAAAGGCCTCACTCTATACTTCAATGAAATTCGCCACAAAGGCCTAGTTCACCTTCCACTATTGATTCCCTTTGAGGCGGAAATCGATGCCTTTACAATGAGCTTGAGGCACACACCCACAACCAAATTAGGGGCCCCAAGAACACCAACAATCTTGCTACAATGAACAAGTGAACAACAATGGAGTCTAGGTTTTCCATAAAGAACCCTAGACTTGAATCCCTCAAGTGAATGAGACGGGAATGAAAAACGGCTTGGTGAAGTTGTAGATCAGGGCGTTTTCCATCAATCCTCCAAAGATCAACGAGTTTAGGTGGAGGGATTGGAACAAATCTACCTTTTGGTGAGCTTAATAAGTGGATCTTAAATGCTTGTATGAATTAGAACTCTTGGGGGAGAAGGAGGGGTATTATATCCCCTCAATAAATATGGTTGTTGGAGTGCAGGAATGGACCGGAATTTCCGGCTCAAACTTGAACTGGGTATTCCGGTTGCTTGTTATGCTTCAGATCTGGCCTCTTCGCAGGGGTTGACCAAACCGGACATTCCGGTTGCCAGAAATTTCCGGTACACTCCAGTGTCAACTTGGTTCTTGGACTTCGCCATTTTTCGAGTCCTTTTTTTCCAACCGGATATTCCGGTAGCCATGAAATTTCCGGCTCGCTTCCGCCCCGAAAACCCTTAGTCCTTAGCCATTTTCTGTGAAAACCCGGGACAAACCGGATATCCGGTTGGCCAGAAATTTCCGGTTGGAAATTTCCATCTACCTCCAGCGCCAGAAATTTTCTTTCCTTAGCCGATTTCGCAAGTCTCTTCCAGAACAAGATATTCCTGTCGGCCAGAAATTTCCGGTTGCCTTCTGAAACTGTGAAGGCTGGTCTACCTTCACACTTATTTTGGTGTCTGATGCTTATGAAAAAATTTAACAACCTGCATCACTTAACACCTGATTAAAAAATATCATTAGTATTGTGAACTAACACATAAAACACTAGGGATCAAGAAATTCTCTTTCAATCTCCCACTTTTTGGTGTTAGATGACAATACTATGATTTGCAGATAAAACCATAACAAGATCATGTTTGCATAGGAAATGGAAGTTGCTCCCCCTAGAAGTGTGCATAATTTTTAGTTTTCCTTTGTAATGCAAATACAAACTTATGAGGAGAACAATTTTCAACAAGATAACAACATGATAAAAATTGAGACAATGGCACTAACTAAATTGAGAGATTTGAGTTGAATACCATACCTTGTGCATAGAATAGATGTGTAGATAATATCAACGCACTAAGATAATCCTTAATATAGATAACCACAATAGATCCTAACATACGATAGTCTCACAATAAAAAAATTAAATATACGAAAATCAAATAGTTCGAAACGAGAATAAAAGGGACACAAGCTCTCAGAGAATGATAGAGAACATGCTTGTGCCTGAACCCATGCAAAACCCATGGAGACCTAATAGACTACTTCTCCCCCTTTGGCATCGAAACACAAAAAAGGAGACAAGTAGTGATGCTAACGTCCCATGACGAGCTAGTCGTCAGACTCCTCTAAAGACTCCTCAGCAGAGCCATCGGCCTCTCCATCTTCATCATCTTCCTCATCATCATCAACACGAGCACTGGAAGAAGCAGTAGGAGTTGTAGCGCGAATACCAGTCTCAATCTTGGCCCAAGGAGTGAGGTCACTAGAGGACAACTGAGCATTGGAGCCAGGGGCTAAAGCTATGTGAGGAGAAACGGTAGCACCACTCACATGGTGAAGAAACTGCTGCTGGGAGCTGGACATAGCAAGATCTCTGTGATAAGCCCTTGTGGATGTCCACCTTCATTTAAAGGATATTGCGCTGAAACTAGGAGAGCTTCCTGACATGAGGCACAAAGGAGGTATCCACTAGAGGAGCATGATCAACTGGAGGAGAATGAGGTGTGGCAGTAGAGCTAGTGCGAGTCCCTCATGAATCCACTATCAGGAGCAGAAATAGGAGCAGATGGGCGTTTCTCTCTGGTCATATAGAGCTTCTTGAAGTGATGATCCTCCATTGGCAGCTCACTGAAATCTTGATCCTTCAGAGTATCCTTGATGAGCATCATGATGTACGGAGCATATGGGATGGTTTTCCCACCCAACATAGCATTGTGAAGCTCATTGAAGATGAAATCCATAACATCCACGTGGTACTCCTCAGTGTCAAGATCCTCGATGCATTGCTTAGCCAAGACCAAAAGATTGACAAGTGGACTAGTGAGAGCGTCATTGTTATCTCCAATCGGTGCAATGAAGGACCTGAAGATGCGAACAAGATCGCCATAGAAGGGCATGAGTCCTTCCACCTTCCCAATGACACCACCGAGGCATACATACCAATCATGAGCTCCTCCCGGTTGGGCCTCTCATCATGCATACAGTGACCAATAGGAGGGTGCTCCCGAAATCTGTACCCAAGCACATGAGCAAACTTCCATAAAGGTACCTCACAGAATGTTGATCCGAACATCCACTTCAAATACATGTGCATGTCATTGCCAATCACCAAGGTGGACATGATATGTAGCACAAGGGGAACGTTGTAGGGGCATTGTGTCTCCATGAGATCGTGAAGAGAAAACCTCTCCACAATACTAGCAGCTTGAGCAAAAGCTTCCTTGTCCTTGAGAAAATGGAGCTTTGTTGGGTTCATAGGATGGATAGGAAACTTGTAGTCAAGATAGATGTCTGAGTAGATGTAAGATTTCTCCATGCACCAAAACCTGCGATCCTAAAGCTCATTATCCCTCTCATGAGCGTACGAGTCTTTCTGACGAGTAAAGGTCTAGTCAGCAGTAGTAATGTCATTCTTGTAGTTCAACCTATTTTCCTTGCCCTTCTTCTTGGGAGCAGCCTTGTTCACAAGTGTGGTCTTTTGCTTGCTCACACACTTCCTTGCGGACCTAGAATCACCATGTTCTTCATCACTAGACTCGTGGTAGTTAGGGCGCTTGCGAGAGCCCGACTTAAGAGCAACATTGCATCCATCTGTGAAATTAGATTAATAGAAGGATAACATAGATAAGTACACATAAGTCACAACATAGGAATGATACTAGGAACAATAGAAAACCAGCCACATCTTTTAACTTAAAAACCCTAGGCGAGCCGCAACCCTAGGCGATCCAGCGATCTCGTAGGCCTCCGGGCCTCCCACCATGCCGGCGGTCACTCCGATGCTGGCGTCCACCCCTCTTCGTTGGCCTCCACTCCGGGTCGATGACCACCCCTTTGCACCCACTCATTATGGATTTCTCGGGCATCTGGCGTTGCAAAGTTAGGTTCATTACCGGCCTGGTCGTCCAACGTAAAACCATGTATCATGGGTTTTTTGCGTTTGGATCCAACCTCCAAAATGATGAGCCTTCTCTCCTCAGATCTACATGTGGTAGATCATCGTGATCTGCGTTTCAAGGAATGTATTCATGTTGGATCTAACGTTACCTTCCCGTGCCATATGGCGTTGGTTGGCGATCGGATCTCGCAGTACGACGATTACCCAAGTGCTCCCTCTGATGTGGTGGATGATCCTATAGACCCATCATCTATGGTGGTTCAAGCATCTTTGGCACTTGGTTTGGATTTTTCTCCGGGAGAAAAAATTGCAGTGGAAATTCAGAAGCTATTCTCTGTCCCGGTGCATGCTTCTCGTGACGTAGGGTTTTTCACCATGGTAACTTCCTTTGCACGGTCTTCTTTCCGTCTCGATGAAGATACTGTGAGTTTCACTTTGGAAGTTGCAATTGGAGGGTTTTGTGCTGATCTTCGTGTGGACACTATTCATGATAGATTATATTCTTTCACTATCTCCTGCAAGGATGTAGGTATGTTCATTCTCAATTTGCGCTCCTACTCTTGTTTACAATTCAAGTGCTACTTTCACTTGTGGAGTTTTGGGGGTCCAAATTGGAAACGTGAGTATTCTGACTGGATTTGTGAGAGTGAAAAATGAATGGACACTTGTTTCCTCTAAACGTAACAAGCATAAATTGTCTTTTTGCTCTATAGCAAAAAGACAAGTGGTCTCTCAATCTGTTTTGTCGGATTCTCCTTTACTTGATAATTATCAAGTGGCCTCTCCGAATGATGAGTATGCTCAGTTTGGTTCCCTTCCACCGGTAGTGGTCAATCCTGGACATCTTAATGACTCGGCATTAAAGGTTAACGGCACTAATTCTCCAACTTTGTTATCCAATGAAAAAGTCAAGCTGAGTTCAGACACCTTAATTGATGCGTCTCATAAGCCTCATGTTCAGAATGTTGTTTCCGAGGCAGACACGATTAATACAGCTGAACCTACTCTGGGATATTTTCTGGATGATGCGGTTTTTCTCTCTTGGGATTGTAGGCGGTGTTTGAGTATGGGTCATAATACGGATCAATGTGTTAACAAATTGAGGTGTCGCGTGTGCTACAGATATGGCCATAAGGCTGGTGCCAACCGGGGCGGTAGCGCGGGGCGGTAGGGGCGCTACCGCCCGGTGGCGGGCGAGAGGAGGCGGGAGGGGCGGGCGGTAGGCGGCGGCGGGCGGTGGCGCTGCCGCCCGGGCTATAGCCCGTGTCGCCCGGCCTGCCGCCCGGGTTGGCGGGGCGGTAGCGGGGGGGTGGGGCGAGAGGGTGGGGCGAGAGGGAGAGAGGGCGGGGCGGCGCGCTGGCGGGGGGGGGGGGGGGGGCGGTAGCCGCTAGCCGTTGGGGGGCAACGGCTAGCTGACGTGGCGCCCCCCCATTGGTCCACGTCAGCTAGCCGTTGGGGGGAGCGTGGCTGGATGAAAAGAAAAAAAAAATTTGGACCCAAATTTCCATCTCCAATCCTATAAATACCCCCCCATATCCATCCCTTCTCTTCACACCATTTCCCTCCTCTCTTTCTCTCTTTTCTCGTACCATCTCCGCCATGTCGGGTTGGACTCTAGATAACACCTCGTTCACGGAACTCTTGCAGTCCGACGGGTCACAACCTACTCACATAGAAGATGTCTCTCCCACACATCGTCGGTCGGATACCGGTTCTTCGCCGTATCCTCGAGTGTTGTACCCCTCCAACACACCACCTCCGGGGCCATATGGTCCGCTTCCTACGGGATATGGTTCATACCAGCATCCTCCGTTTTTAATTTTTTTAATTAAAGACCTAGGGCTGCTAGAGGATGACGACGACGACGACGAGCACGATGATTAGATTTTTTTAATTTTTATGTAATTTTTACAATTTATTATGCAATTTTATTAATTAGTATGTAATCGGTAACAATTTTAGTTCAATAAAATTATTTCCTTGCATTATTTGTAATGTTTTCGTCTCAAAAATATGTGTTGACGTGGAGGAGAGAGAAAAGCTGATGTGGCAGAGAGAGAATCTTACAGCCCGGGCTATAGCCCGTGCACTGGCACCGTGCCCGTGAGAGTGGCGTGATAGTGGTGAGAGAAGGTGACGTGGCGGGGGTTATAGCCCGTGAATAGTGGGCGGTGCATTGGCACCAGCCTAAGGGGAAGTGGCGTTTTAACCGGTCTTGACAGCATTGGATTCCAAAAAAAGTATCTCTGTCGGGTATTAATATTGCTTCCGTTTCGATTCCTGCACCGTCCCCTCCACCTACACCAAAAGCCCTCGCTTCTGTTCCTTATCCTCGAACACATCTTGCCTATCTCCCATCCACTGATACAATGGCGAACTTTGAGATTGACCCAGATCTGTGGGTGCCTTGGGGGCATCAGATCATTGAAGGTGGTCCCACGCGACTGCCAAGGTCCTACTGTAACCCTACACAAGACCTGCCGGAGCTTCACCTCTCGTATTGTGTCGCCGTGCTTCATCTAATGCAGCCACCGGAACATGACGATTTCTGGAGAGAGCAGGTTAGGATCTTTCTCACTGAGCATCTGGGTCGATACATCGTACAAGTGCAGCCAACTGTTTTTGGTGTCAGGTTGTTCAAGATGAATAGCCCCAATTCCAGGTCTGCTCTGGTCCAGCATGGGCAGTTTCAGTTAGAGCATGAGGTTTTTTTTGTTACTTTCTTTGCACCTGAGAGAGCGATTAATCATAGGGATGAGCATGGTTTTCGTAGAGTCTGGTTGAATCTACTTGGTATTCCTCTAGATTACAGGAATAATGCTGACATTATCGATGCTGGTTCCTTGTTTGGGAAGTACTTAACTTGGAACAATAATGATCCTATCTTGAGTGCTCTGGTTTATGCTGAATTTTCATCTATTGCTCGGGTGCCAAGAAATGTTGTGTTTGCAAAATATGCAACTACTGGTGGTCTCAAAGAATCCTGGACTGTGCCTGTATATACCCTATTTGCTGACTTTGCAGATGAGATTGTACCTGATGAAGATCAAATACCTCGGGATGGGGACCCACATCCTCTTCCAGGCAATTACAGCACAGTGAAAACATGTTTGTGGGTCCACAATTTCCAGAAATTGGGTGGTACATTGTTCAAGCACCTGCCATGACTGACCACCCTGCTGATTTGAATGAGAATATTGCTGTCCCTAATGATAAACAGGAGCAAGTTTCTATGGTGTTAAATCCCTCAGTTGATTCTGTCTCCTCAGCATTTGAAGGGGAAGTCAACCAGTTGCCCTTCATTTCTCAACGAGTTCAGCATGATATTCTGCAGATTGGTATGGCCAGAGTTGGTTTTGGACCTGCTCCACCTCCTGCTTTGGTCTGGAACAAGTGGGCTGCCATTGCTTTCCCCAAATTCATATGGAATAATATCAACTTCTCTGCTTCATTCCAAGCTTGATCATTCACATTCCTCACAAAGAGAACTTGGGAGGATGCTTTTGAGCTCAAGTTTCAGATAATTGCAGGGGACAATAATGTGGATTCAGTTCCACTTGTGACAGTCCGCAAGGTCAACAGGCAGTTGTGTTTCAATTTAGACACTGATGCTCCTTGCAGTTATCTTAACACTTTTGTCAGCTTCTCAAGCTCTCCATCTGTCACTCCGAGGAAGAGGAAGACACGGCAAGCCAAGAAAATATTGGTGGATGTGCAGGTCAGGCGAAGTGCCCGACAGAGTGCACTCAAGGATGGTTTTCGTACAAAACCATATGATTTAGAGGTGCAACCCCCTAACAAGCGTGTCAAGATGCATAAGCATTCATCTGCTAGTAAGAAGAATACATGTGATCGGTCAAATTGTGCAAGCACTGAGGAAAAAAAGGCTCTGCCTCCATTCACGCCTGTTAAAATTCTTCAGGAAGTGGGTTTGGGACTGGGTATTAATGATGCTGACCTGGCTACAGAGAAGCTTATGGCTGATCTAAGTTCATCCTCTTCCAATGGTTCCAATGATGCATAAAAACAATATCTTAGTCGTCTGTTGGGCAGTTGGTTGGTGGAGTCTTTCTGTTATATCATATGAGTTGTGTCAGAGGGTGTTTTGTGCAGTCAGTCAGTCGGGGCTTTTTTACCTTGTTCTTAAGTTGTTCTTTCTGTCAGTATTGTTTCCTTTTGTTATTGGTCTCTTGAACTGGTTGTGTCAGCTAGTTACTTTCTATATGAACCATTATAGTTGTAATGAGTAATGCAAATAATTGCATCTGGAAAGTGTTTGATCTTAATGTGCGTAGTTTGAATGGTGAAATCAGACAAAATGATGTGCGTGCAAAAATTGATGAAAGCCAATGTGCAGTCATTTGCTTACAGGAAACCAAAATCGAATATTTTGATCACAGATTAATTAGAAAATTCTGTCCAAAACGATTTGATTATTTTGCTTATGCACCATCTCAGGGTGCATGTGGTAGTACTAGTTTCGAAAGCGCGGTTAACTCGAAATTATTTTGCCCGTAATTTTCAATGTATTGGACACACTAATAAGAAGATGGTTGATGTTTTAAGGTAGGAACCATAGATCCATGTATGAAATAGCAGTAGAACACACTGATAGTGATAATGACAATAGATACTGATAATAGGAGAGGTACCAGCGAGTGCAAAACTTACACGGATAGATGAAAGCAGGTTATGGTTCATAGAACACTATATATTGTCATAAGTATATTACTGAACATAGATGACAGAGGTCACGTCCATATTCCATGGTAACCTAGTCTAAAGAACGACGGGGTCTTACATGCAACAAAGTTGCATCATAAGGTTCTGATAATCAGATGGGGTTCATCAGCTCAAGCAGAAAGAGGCTGCACCCCGCTTCAAGCGGTATGAACATCCAAAACCAAACCGATCATGGCCATCAGCGAAGTAGCACAAATGGACATGTAAACCAATGTATGCAGTCAGGTACGGCAGCCTAAAAACAGAAAAAAATGAATCGGATGTTAAGACCATCTCAGTAACAGCCACACTATGCAAGCAGTAAGGAAGCATGACGTTAGAAAAATAAACATTGAAATAGCAAGTTTATGTAAAGCGCTGCAAGATAGAAATCACACAGAAGAAGAATTGGGGAACACAATTGGGTAGTAGAACTACATCAGAAGCTCATCATATATGAATTGGACTAACATTGGCAGTCGCATCTGAGTAGCCAGTAACAACAGCAGACATATCTTTTAAGGATGAGCCAAGGCTAGGTAGAGTGGCAACTTGAGACTGAGGACGTCGTGAATCACGATTAACTTGGGTTTTTCGATGAAAGGCAGCAAGGACAATATTAATTTGAGTCATAGATGTATTAATAAAGAAAAAACGGTCTAGTAACTCATTGAATGCTCAAGTTTAAGGTTTAGCTAACCTCCTCTACAATGTTTGGAGGTATCTGGGCAGGACCAGATGGAGCGAAGAGATGTTCAGCGGTGCACTTATGATTTCAGACACGGACGATGGTAAAAAACTTGGCAAATGTGAAGTAAGATATGCACAATGATTGGAGAATTATACTTTTGTGTTGGGCGTTTCTTCTGTCATACGGACTTTTGATTAGTTCTTAAAGATGGGTAGGACTGGTGTTTTCCCCTTAACCATTGCAGATAATTTTGACGGGGAGGACTGGGCAGGACCAGATGCAGCGAAGAGGTGCTCATCAGTGCACTTCTGATTTCAGTAACGAACAACAACCAAAATCTTGGCACGTGTAAATATAGGATATGCATTATGATTGTAGAATTATACCTTTGTGTCTGGTTTCTTGTATAAGATTGACTTTCACTTTGTTTAGAGACAGGTAGGACTGTGGTTTTATCCTTGACCAATGTAGATAGTTTTGCATGTATTTGACCAGCATGCTGATCGAAAGCTTCTGCCCAGGACGATGCCTGGAGTAATTCCCGCCGGCAATGCTAAAGCTCAGCTGAGTGAATACCATCTATAATCATAATGGTAACCTCCTGTAGGTAGACCGGAGCATTAAAGCAGGCTGACTGAATGGCTGCATCAGCTGTTAGGGACCAATCTCCATAGAAGAGTCTTGTTTCGTCAATTCGAACAGCAGTCAGTATCTCATTCAACTCATCGTCACATGTGGTCGTTTCATGCATAGAAAGTCCAAGCGTTTGTACTGCATGTTGCAACACATGCCTTCTGCAAACAGAGACCGGTGAGGCGGAAAGCTTCGGTATCCTGAAAGCAAACTATGTTAGTATATATATGAAGGAACATATAACTTAGAACATGGGATAGGAATACATCAATCATGCTATCCTGACATTGGGTAGTTTATCCTCCATGAGATCGCAATCTTTTGGAGTGGCCGCAAGCAGATAGAATCGCCGCAGAGGAAGCTGCATTCGTGTAGGCCTCAATGTCCATCTGGTGAAGGAGTGGAAGACAACTATACACAAATATTTTTTGGTTATAACCAAATTAAAGTGATGGAACCAACAGATGCATATATCTCCAAACCTTAAAATAGTCATGAGTGTATCTAATATGCAAAATGAGATGCACAAAAATAGATGACATGTTATCTCTACTTTTTACATTGTAATATATCTAACATAAAGTATTTCAGAGAGCATGTACAATAATCAACACATTCACACATAATAATAACATGGGTGGCTCTATGTCTAAGAAAACACCACATATTTGTTCTAGTCCACCCACTCACTTTAAACCAGTGCAAACTCTGTCACCTGGTAATTTTACCGAACAACCTATGGGCATAGATTAAGGTGAGTAAATAAAAGGCATGTACCTTGCGAACCGTGGGACCTTCTGAAGGATGCGACCGGCCAAATAAAATAGAAAAACAGTAGAGAAAACTGCAAATTCAATAAGGTGATCAGTAGATAAACAAACTTGAACTCCTGCTCAATCAAGGTTGTAGAGAAAGAGATCTCATTTGTCGATAAGGACACGAGCAACACAGCTTCCCTACTAAACAGACAAGCGTGAGCCCGACAATTCGATCACTGATAATAAGGAGCACCATGGTACGAACGGCATGGGTAAGAAGCTACACAAACATGCCATTGGAAACCAATTTTAAAAGCCGCAAGAAACAAAAGGCTACACAAATGGGAAGACTAATGGCAGAAAAGAGAACGCAACAAAATACCTGTTAAACTTTCGACAGACTCAGCACTAAAACCAGTCCAATCATCAGGCAAAGGGCCATGGACAACATGTGCTATATATAGGAAACATGGCGCGTTTAATAGAAAAACCACACAAAACAGAGGTCAGAAGTGACACACACAGACACACAAAACAGAGGTCAGAAGTAAGACACACAGACACGGGGATGCACCTTGGTACCGAGTACGGTGCAGAACAATCGCCAATCAGTGTTTTTTTCTATTAAAAGCAGTGACAGTAGGACTCAGCAGCGGCAACCACCTGTCCCCTATTTTACAACCAACAGAGAAAGACATAAACCCTGTAAAGAGCAGCACTAAAGGAGAAAAGTAGCAAGAAACACTAATTAGTGACATCCATACTCTTACGTTTATCAGGGCCATTTGGCTGGACGGAAACAGAGGAAGCAGGACCGCCCACGAGTCCTCGACGATGCCGGGGAGGCATCAGAGCATCAACATCAAGTTAAAGGCAGAACATGCTTCCTTTCTAGCAAAAGAAAGAAGATGGTGCAGCCGAGAACTAAGTATCAACAACAGAATACAGACAAAACGAAGGTGTGAGGAACAATGTACACCTACATGACTGAAAGTTATTGGTAGCGTCAACTCACGTCTATGTACATTGGTTGCTAAAGATGAAATAGAAACAATCTAATATAAAGCCCAGACGTTTAAACAATCCACGTCCATAAAAAAGTAAGCATCATGGATCCGTGCAAATAAAGCTAGATCTTTACATAAGGGTCCTATGAGAGTAACAGGGCTAGAGCGGTACATGGTTTTTAGATATGTATAAAAGCACTACAGAATCCAGATGAGGAACCAATGGCAAGACCCAATAGTGGACAGAGTAAATGCAAGATATTGCAATCGAAAAATAAGAAATACAGGGCCGACTGAAATTACTATGTACATACTACATCATGAAAGAAATTTAGGTCATGCAACATCTATTATCTAAATTTGTAACAGCACTACCTTCAAGACTAAATATATTCATTCAAGATCGATCAATTTAAGATTTACTGGTGGCTCTCTCTATGGACACGTCAAATACACCGCTGAGTAAAATCAATCCGGTAAGGTGTCATTTAAGTAATCTCTGGGCTTAACAATCATCGAACGATTAAGGGAAATAAAAATTAATGGCAAGAACAATCGACTCTCAAGAAATACAGAGGAAGATAGTGAAGCTTAACATGTCTATGTCAGGCAAATTCAAGGCAGCACTGAAAACAAATAGGTGGTTAAACAAATAGAAGCCTCACTGACTGGGATGCTGATAAGACAAAAGATATGACATACAGAGCCCTGTGAAATTACTAATTACATACTATAGCATGAGAAAATTTCAGGTCAGGCAGCATCAAGCTAATTATATCCATTCTAGATCGGTCAATTTAAGAGTTACTGCTGGATCTCTCTATGGCCACTTCAAATACACCGCTGAGGTAAAAAACAAACAAATGGCAAGAACACCTGACACCAAGAAATACATAGGAAGACATTGGGGTTTAACATGGCTATGCCAAGCAAATCCAAAGCAGCACGCAGAACAAATAGGGCAAAACAAATATAAACTTCACTGACTGGGAAGCTGATAAGCTAAAGAGAGGATGTCCAGGAAAAATAAATATAGCATTTCAAGCCTGAGCTAAATGTAGTATATTTTCTTTACGTACAGGAAAAAAAGGAAGGTATCATGATCTATACAGAGCCGAAGAAACCAAAACCCCAGCAGGCACTTATAATTTCAGCGGAGGGAATCAAGACATGGCTGGAAATAATTATCGATATAGAAAAGCCGACAATAGTTAGCAATGAGGCACACAAGGTCATGTCTCTAACAGTTACAGCAGTATAGAACCAGGAAAACCAACTTACACTAAAACTCACAAGCTAAAGAAACCAGCCTGTAATACAGTAGCTGCCACTGGGTAGTGGTATTTAGATCACTCACAGAAGTGGGTACACCGACACGGTTGGGGCCAGCTGTGCGAACTATGGAAGCAGCTAGGGAAAAAGCCGACCAAGCTAACTCCCTATAAGCTAACATACAATGATGGTTTATAATCTTGGATTGCAAATCCATAGAACTCTTGAAGGAAACAAACGGCCTGTAAAGCAACCTGGTCATGAGGGAATGGCAAACCAGAAAAAGCGACACTCAAAACGATTGTGGCACTAAGCAATAAGGACCTCAAGATCAACCCCTCCGAGGACATCGCTATCATTAGCCACCTCACTCACGTACGAATGGAAGAGCAGTCCACACCGGTACGCTACAATTTCCAACAAATGCAGATAAGATGAATAAACAACAAACATCCTGTGGTACCAACGAAAACTATAAAAATCATTACCCAACACAAGAAATAAACCTGGGAAAGAAACATCATTAGCCATCTAGATATCACAGCACATGTCCAACCACACACACCCACAAGGATAATACGTACAAATGTAAACAGATATTAAAGCATATATAGCAGAAGAGCAAGGTCCAAACCTGACAGAGAAGAACCAACTGATAACTGGATGCAACCAAACTGCACATAACCGTCCAAAATTGCCTTCCTGCTAAAGGACACTGTTAAGGAAGTATACAAAATAGTTAGAAAACATGCATGTAACATCAAAAAGGACAAATCCGACCATCCATTTGCCGCTAAATGAGCCATAACCACAAAAGGATCTTCTAACCCAGAACTGGGCAGTTATGCAATATGATAATATGTGCGAATAGAACATACATAGAAACTAAATCAAATACAACAGAAATGCAAGATCCATACCTGACAAAGAATAACCAACTAACAGCTTGAAGCAACCAACTGCAGAGAAACATCCGGAGCCTCTTTCCTGCCAAAGGAAATTATTAGGGAAACATACAAAATAGCTTGAGAGCATCATGTTGAGACGATTATTATCAAACATCGAGAACATATATACAAAATTTAGGTGGGATCCAATAATCATCTAACAAAACTGAATTATCAAACTAATAGAAAAATTAAGCACACCGTGTTATTAGGACAAAAGGAAGTTGCACGTGTATGATACAGAGAACAAAACATGGGATTATTGTAATATATAATATGGGACCACATGCCGATCACACGAGCTCGAGCCACACCTGTTTTTTTTACCTGTTTCAAAATTTCTTGAGTAATCAGGAGGGGGCACCTGGTTTGTACTTGGCATCGACGGTGTCTCAACTCCCTACCATGCTGGTGCACGGAAAACACACATCACCTGCATTATCTCAGATAGCATGAGCATAAAAACATATATCAGTTCACTGGTTCTTGATAAGAACCAAAATCTAGGATTAGATGTGGGGTTCAAGCACCTGTACAGATCCATGATGGATGATGCAGTCGAGCTCCTGGATGAACACGTCACCAGCATGGGGGTCGCATGAACCGAAGGCCGGATTTCTCCATGAAAACGGTGAGCCGCGCAACTCGTACTACCGAAGAAGAGGTACAACGACGTTCCTGCACTGAAAAGACAGTGGAAATATCCACAAGATCACCTCAATTCGCTTCACTATGCAGAGAAGACATTGAACCCCACATTCCCCTAAATGAGCAGATCGGGAAAAAAATTAGGACAGCACATCGGTAGCAGCGGGGTGAATCGACAACGGCGGCGGCGGTCCGTGCTCCTCCAGTCCAGTTCAGATCCTCCTCTGTGCAGAACGACGTTGCAGCGTGATTGGGGGAGAACAGTAGGAGCATAAATCGGAAAGGGGAAGGTGCAAGGCAGAGTTCCGGTGAAGGATTGGAGACATACCAACTACCTCCATGGCGGAAGGAGAGTGCAGCTTCCTCACGACCCAGCAACAGCACAACGGACGGTGCAACGCCTCAACTCCTCTCGGCATCCCGCGCGGTGAGTCTATCGAACAAACCGCAAGAGAGGAAGGCGACAAGGTCGACTGCGCGGGAGAGAATAGGGGTAGCTCGCCGGCGGCAGGGAGGAGGAGGCGGAAGGGCGGGAGCGCGAGGGCGCGAAGCGCAAGTGGGATGGCGCGAAGGTGCGGGATGGTTGAAGAGGCGGCTAGGGTTCACCGCAGCCTTTTTATCCCGCACGGTGAAATCAATGTATGGCTGAGATGCTTTAGGAGCCTCCATCGGACGGCCAAAAATCCAAGAGGGCTGAGAAGAGCCCCAACACTTGCAAGGATGTTATCTTTAGATTATTACTATTTGGAATTCTTCTATTCTTGATGGATCTGTTGTTGAAATCAAGAGCTTTGGAATTGTAATTAACTTCGTTTCTAAGCACAACTCGCAAGCTTGGACCCTTGTTAATGTTTATGGTGCTTTTCATGGAGAGCAAAGGAGTAACTTTGTGGATTGGCTACATGACTTACAAATTCCAAATTATACAAATTGGCTAATTCTTGGTGATTTCAATTTTATAAGATCTACTGAGAACAGAAAAAAGATGGTGGTGACATTTCCGACTTTTTTCTATTTAATGAGGTTATTGGTCACCTGGGTTTAATAGAACTACCAATTAAGGACAGAAATTATACCTGGTCAAATATGCAAGATGATCCTCTGCTTGTGCAATTGGATTGGTTCTTTACCTCAGTAAATTGGATTACTTCATATCCTAATACTCTTGTGTTTCCAATGGACAAATCATCCTCATACCATACTCCTTGCATTGTATCTGTTTGGACTGACATTCCAAAATCAAAGATTTTCAGATTTGAAAGTTACTGGACTGGTCAACTAGGTTGTTTTGGATTGTGTCAAAGAATCTTGGAATAAGCACATTTACAGAAGCTCTATTTCTTCTTTAATTGTTGCTAAACTGAAAAGGCTGAGATTTGTTCTCAAAAAAGTGGAGTGTTTCCCTCTCAAGAATTAAGCTTCGTATCTAGTTCTGTAATAAAGCTATCTTTATCATAGATGAATTGGAAGAGCATAGAATTCTCTCTAGACCTGAATCCAATTTCAGGAAAATTGTGAAATTACACATGGAGAAATTACTCTCAGCTCAACACAAATACTGGAAGAATAGATGCACTATGAGATGGATTAAAGTTGGGGAAGAGAACTCAAAATTCTTCCATGCCATGGCAACCAATAGATATAGAAGGGACTCCATTGCTAGCTTGAAAACTGAGGATGAATCTATTATTACCGATCATGAGCAGATGGCAGGAAAATTCTACTCTGTTTTCAAACAGAGAATGGGTTGTTCTGTGGGGATTTCTATGGGCCTAGACATTAACAGGATTGTTAAACCAGTTAGTGGGTTGGATGCTATCACTAAACCATTTGATAAAAAGGAGATGGATGATGTTATTAAGTTCATGCCTCGTGATAGAGCTCCTGGGCCAGATGGGTACTCAGGACTGTTCCTCAAGAAGTGTTGGCCTGTTATTTGTGAGAATTTTTACAAACTTGCCCATGACTTTCACTCTGTGGAGGCCAGTTTGCTCAGCATTAATTCTTCCTTCATTACACTTATTCCTAAAGTGAAATCCCCTTCCTCTGCTAATGATTTCAGACCTATTTCCTTAACTAATGTTTGCTTGAACTTTCTCACAAAGCTAATAACTAATAGACTTCAGGAACATATTTTAAGATGCATTAGTCAAAATCAGTATGGTTTCTTGAAAGGGAGGACAATCCAAGATTGCATTGCTTGGACTTTGGAATACCTACATATTTGTCACAATTCTAAGAAACCAATTGTTATCCTCAAGATAGATTTTGAAAAAGGCTTTTGATACCATGGAACATGAGGCCATTTATAAAATTCCTGAGTGTAAAGGTTTTGACATTATTTTTATCAGATGGGTTAGAGAGCTGTTATCAACTGGCACATCTTCTTTGCAAGAGGGGGAGGGGCGAGACAAGGGGAACCTTTGTCCCCTCTTGTTTTCACTCTTGGATCCAATCTATTGCAAGAAGTTGTGAATGATTTATATTATAGTGGACAAATTCAGTTGCATGTCCCTACTAGAGATAACAATTTTCCTATTATCCAGTATGCAGATGACACACTCCTAGTAATGCCAGCTGATCCTATGCAATTGGCAGCTTCAAGGAAAGTTCTACACGATTTTGCAGTCACTACAGGTTTGCAAATAAATTTCCATAAGTCATGTATGCTGCTGATGGTGCAAATCTTGCACTCGTTGGGTAACCCCAAGAGGAAGGTATGATGAGCACAACAAAAAATTTCCCTCAGAAAGAAACCAAGGTTTAATCGACCAGTAGGAGGAAGGAGTAACTTCAGAAGGTTGATGCAGCTAAGATGGCAGTGCGCACTACCGGCTCAGAAGCAACGTGGAACCTAAACAACACAAACAATTCACTTTGCCCCAACGAAGTAGTGAGGTTGTCAATCTCACCGGTTTTGCTGATAACAAAGAGGTTAAATGTATGGTGTGGAAAACAGTATGAGAGAAGTATGAAAGCAGTAGCAACAGTATGAAAACAGTGGAAGCAGTGTGAAAGTAGTGGAAGCAGTGTGTGTATTATCAGAATGAGAAAATGGACCGGGATCCACAATTCACTAGTGGTGTCTCTCCGTGAAAGATAAATAACATGTGTGGTGAACAAATTACAGCTGGGCAATTGACAGAAATGAAGGTTGCACCGCAGTGCATATGCAAGACATAAATATTACTATGTGATTCATGCGAACATTACAACAAAATACATAGACCGTCATCCAACTGCATCTATAACTGATAATCCATCCTCCGAATATCATCCGAACAAACGTTGGGTATTAAGTTGCAAGCAACAGATTATCACAGTAAGCAAAGTGTGTACTGTAAACAATGTAAACTAAGTAAACACCGTTGTTTTCTCCCTAATGGCAACAACACATCCTCCATCCGTCATGTTTTTGTCACTCGAGCACAGATGCAAAGGATCCATGAACCCACTATCGAGCATAAATACTCCTTCTTGGGGTTACTAGCATCTACTTGGCTAGGGCATCTACTAATAACGGAGAGCATGCAAGATAATAAATAACATAAGCATTAAGATAACATGATAGATTCATAATCAGAAGACATATCATTCAACATCCATCAGATCCCAGCAAACAGAACTTGTAGCATTACATAAAGATGATCTTGATCACGTAGGGAAGCTCACGAGATCTATACATGAGGTACAAAGTGGAGAAGACAACCATCTAGCTACTGATATGGACCTGTAGTCTAGGGATGAACTACTCACACATCACTTCGGAGGAGGGCATGGTGGTGTAGACCCCTCCGGTGATGAATTCCCCTCTCGGCAGGGTGCCGGGGAGAGCTCCAGAACCCTCCCGATCTCGGGATGACGGTGACGGCGGCCTCGGGTGTTTCTCGGGAAAACGTGGCATATCTTTAGGGTTCACGTATCAGGGAAATTATATAGGCGAAAGGGCAATGGCGGTGGACGCCCGAGGGGTCCACACCACCCCCAGGCGCGGCCAGGGGGCGCCGCCCTATGGTGTGCCCCCTTATGGCCCCCCTACGGGCCTCTTCGGGACTCCGTGGAACCTTCGGGAATTCTAAGACTTCGGGGCTTTGAATTTTCCAATTCCGAGAATATTTCCAGAACAAATTTTCTGAAACTAAAAACAGCAGAAAACAGGGAACTGGCTCTGTGGCATCTTGTCAATAGGTTAGTCCAAAAAATCGATTAAAATGACATAAAGTGTATAGCAAACATGTAGGAAACAACATGGAACATCAGAAATTCAGGATACGTTTATGACGTATCAACATCCCCAAGCTTAGTTCCTACTCGTCCTCGAGTAGGTAAACGATAAAAACACATATTTCTGAGGTGACATGCTACCAACATAAACCTGACCAACAAATAATGTAAAAGCATATGTAAGCTGAGATCATAGAACTTCAACACAAGCATGATAAATAAAATTTTAACAATAAAGCATAGTAATCACCTTGCATCATGAGAAGTAACACAAATAAAAGATCATGAATAACAATGCGTCGAAAGTTATACGTTTGTTTCAAGTATAGAGAAAGTATGGCCAAGTGATATTTCGCTAGTCCTTAAGAGTGGGGCAAAACAAAAATGCCAGGACACCTTCAAAGTTCATGAGGAAGATTAGAACAAATAATTAGAGAACAAACAATAACACATCATGAATCAATTAATAATGTTTCTGGGACAAATGCACATTAAACTCAGAATGGCAACTATGCTCTCTCAACTGTGCATAAAGTTAGAAATTTTTTACTAAACATAAAAGTAAAAGAAAGGCCCTTCCCAGAGGGAAGCATGGATCACTCATGTGCTAGAGCTTTTATTTTATTAAACATAGGTATAAAATGTGGTTTTATAGAGGTGTATGCTTATTTCAACGAATGGTAAACAGAAAATACAATACGTCACAAGACAACTAGACTTCACAAAAGCGGCTCCCATAGAAGGACGCATCTGGGTAGAAGGTCATCCCTCTTTCTCTTTTGTTTACACAAGTATGCTTTGACTGATAAATCAGGGGCAAAAATAGTGAAGAGGATTTGTTGTTATTAATATGGGGATGGGAACCCCGCTGCCAGCTCTTCTATCAATTGGATAAGCGGATGAAGCCACTAGTCCAGGATGTGAAATTCCAATCAACAAGTGAGATAAAGATTCTCTATTTACGTCCTCGTGAGCTAAAACAGGAGCACACAACAGGAGTAATTTTGAAAGTTTTAAAGGTAACACAACAACAATTTACTTTAAAGTGGCGGTTAAATACCACATGTAGGTAGGTATGGTGGACACATTTGGCAAACTTTGGTTTTTGGGAGTTGGATTCACGAGTAGAGCTCATACTCAGTACAGGTGGAGGCTAGCAAAAGACTGGGAGCGATAAATCAAGAGAGCATAAGAGCCATAATCATGCATAGCGACATAAACATCATTAATAAAAGCATAAGTGGTACCACAAGTTCAACAACTATATGATCATAGATTCTATAAGTGACTGGTTCATAGTCATAAACATGGTGTGAGCATGCGCCAAGTCAACCAAATAAAACATTCAAAGGAGAACACCACAAATTTTTGCTTCAATATGACAAGAACAACTCATGATTCTTTCAATGGGACATTAAACACTCTCATCTATTTGAGACTAATCATGCTACTAAATAACCACTAGGATTTAGAATTAAAATAACATCTAGCATGAAATGAAAAAGTCTAGCCACAGTCTATACAAGATTCTACTTGCATCGTTATAAATTCTACTTCAAGCGGCAGTTTCTTTTCCCAACAAGCACCATACAAAGTATGTTTTAACAAAAACTCTCTAAATGATACAGAAAGAAAACATTAGAGTACTCACACAACACTACTAAAACTAACGGCTCTAAATAAGAGGTGCAATGAAAACATGAGCTAAATAGGAATTTTGCAGCAGCTAGAAGAAAAACTAATAATACTAGCATAACAAGTATTCAAACAAAAAGCGAAGAGTGTCTCTCTCCCAAAAAAGGAATGCTAGGGTCCAACTATATTATTGCAGAAAGGAAAACAAAAGAAAACAAGATAAAAAAAAGAAAAACCATCAGACGCTCCAAGTAAACTTCATATGATGTGACCGAATAAAAATATAGTTTCACTAGAAGTGACCTGATAGATTGTTGACGAAGAAGGGGATGCCTTGGGCATCCCCAAGCTTAGATGCTTGAGTCTTCTTAAAATTTTATTGGATGAACCACAGGGGCATCCCCAAGCTTTGACCTTGCACTCTTCGTGATCACATATATCACCCTCTTCTCTTGACCCTTGAAAACTTCCTTCACACCACACTCAAAGAGTAATTCACATTAGAGGGTTAGTGAAAAAATAAAAACAAATCCATGGTTTCTGTGTGGGAACAAGTTTTATTGATACTTTTAAACATTAGCTACAGACACTGATGTTTCGTGAAGCAAATAAATCGACTTGACATCATAAAATATCAAATGCAAGAAAAATGGCAGAATCTGCCAAAACTAGAACAGTCTGTAAAGACGAATTTTTTTCGGGGCACTTATGTTGCTCAGATCGGAAAACTTAAAGAAGTAAAAAGTTCCGGCATTAGCTGAGAAATAAGCACAAAAACTTTCAGATCATTATGATCTTTCTGGATTTTATACGTTTTTTTACGATGGACAGCAGAAATCTGTTTCCTGCTCAGAAATCCAAAACCAACTCCAACTTTTGTCATAAATTTTACTTGGCACAACTAAAACATGAAAATAAAGATACAAAGGAGTTTCTACAGAAATATACAACCCCTTGACTCAAAGAAAACAGAGAAAAACAAAGAAAAAAATAAAACCATGGGTTATCTCCCAAGAAGTTCTTTTCTTTAACGCCTTTTAGCTATGCCCACAAAAGTGGATTCACGTGTTTTCAAGTGGAGAAGCATTCAAATCAAGATAAGGAAAGTCCTTAATAATGCATTGTATTTTATCTAAGTGAGTTTCTGAGGCTCCTCTCTTAGAACTTTTAGGCTTACTATTCTCATCAAATAAATTTTCAGGAACAATCCAATCAAAATTCTTTACTTGGGCTTCATGCAGTGCTGCCAATTTAAAGGGGATTGTTATTTTCTCCTGCTTTGCATTTTTAGATTCAGTTTTTTCAAGAGCACCAACAATATCTACACATGAGGCTAGCATATTGAAACGATCAAAGACTTTTGTAGCTTCTATAGCAACATCTCAGAATTCTTTAAGCATGGATTCTAAGATAAAGTTCATTTTATCAATATCTTCAATGTTATTCAAGTTGAGGAACATATGCTATAGTATGGGATGAAGGTTAACAAACCTAACTTCTAACATGTGAATTAAATAAGTTGCAGCAGTTTCATAATTTGGAGCAAGTTCTACTATGGATTTTCCTCAAAATTATCATGCTTACTAACATGATTAAAGAATTCTTTAATGGTATCCTTTCCAAGTATAGAACCACTACCAACTGGAAGGCCTTTCAGGGTAAACTTAGGGAACAACATGATGAAAACGAGGTAACAAAAGTAACAACTAGAAAAGGAACTATTTTTTTTTTGTGTTTTTGATAAAGAGAAGCAAACAAGACAAAATAAAATAAACTAAGAAAAACTAAAACAAAGTAAAAAGGTTGGAAGTGAGAGACCCCCCTTGCAGAAATACTCTTCCTCCCTGGCAACGGCGCCAGAAAATAACCTTGATGGTGCAGATCTTGCACTCGTTGGGAAACCACAAGAGGAAGGTATGATGAGCACATCAGCAGTTTTCCCTCAGAAAGAAACAAAGGTTTTATCGACAAGTATGAGGAAGGAGTAACTTTAGAAGGTTGATGCAGTCGACATGGCAGGGCGCACTACCGGTTCAGCAACAACGTGGAACCTACACAACAATAACAATTCACTTTGCCCCCAACGAAGCAGTGAGGTTGTCAATCTCACCGGTTTTCCTGATAACAAAGAGGTTAAATGTATGGTGTGGAAAATAGTATGAGAGCAGTATGAAAGCAGTAGCAGTAGTATGAAAACAGTGGAAGCAGTGTGAAAGCAGTGGAAGCAGTGTGTGTATTACCAGAATGAGAAAATGGACCGGGGTCCACAGTTCACTAGTGGTGTCTCTCCGTGGAAGATAAATAACATGTGTGGTGAAAAAATTACAACTGGGCAATTGACATAAATGAAGGCTGCACCGTAGTGCATATGCAATACATAAAGATTACTATGTGATTCATGTGGTCAATACAACAAAATACATAGACCGTCATCCAACTGCATCTATGACTAATAATCCACCCTCCGAATATCATCCGAACAAACGTTGGGTATTAAATTGCAAGAAACAGATTATCGCAGTAAGCAAAGTGTGTAATGTAAACAATGTAAACTAAGTAAACACCGTTGTTTTCTCCCTAATGGCAACAACACATCCTCCATCCGTCACGTTTCTATCACTCGAGCACAGATGCAAAGGAGGCATGAACCCACTATCGAGCATAAATACTCCCTCTTGGAGTTACTAGCATCTACTTGGCCAGAGCATCTACTAATAACGGAGAGCATGCAACATCTTAAATAACATATGCATCAAGATAACATGATATACTGATAATCAGAAGACATAGCATTCAAGATTCATCAGATCCCAGCTAACACAACGTGTAGCTTTACATAAAGATGATCTCGATCATGTAGGAAGCTCACGAGATCTAAACATGAGGTACAAAGTGGAGAAGAAAACCATCTTGCTACTTCTATGGACCCGTAGTCTAGCGATGAACTACTCACGCATCACTTTGGAGGAGGGCATGGTGGTGTGGACCCCTCCGGTGATGAATTCCCCTCCCGGCAGGGTGCCGGGGAGAGCTCCAGAACCCTCCCGATCTCGGGATGACGATGACGGCGGCCTTGGGTGTTTCTCGGGGAAAAGTGGCATATCTTTAGGGTTCACGTATTGGGGGGATTATATAGGCGAAAGGGCGATGGCGGTGGGCGCCCGAGGGACCCACACCACCCCCCAGGTGTGGCCAGGGGGCGCGCCGCCCTATGGTGTGGCCCCTGTGGCCCCCCTCCGGGCCTCTTCAAGACTCCGTGGAACCTTAGGGAATTCTAAGACTTCTGGGCTTTGAATTTTCCAATTCTGAGAATATTTCTAGAACAACTTTTCTGAAACCAAGAACAACAGAAAACAGGGAACTGGCTCTATGGCATCTTGTCAATAGGTTAGTCCGGAAAATCGATAAAAATGACATAAAGTGTATAGCAAACATGTAGGAAACAACATGAAAAAAACATGCAACATCAGAAATTAAGGATACGTTTATGACGTATCAGCTGCCTGTTAATGTTCCTCAATATTTACTAGATAGTTTGGCTATGAATTTGGGATGTCAAACCGGTACTTTCCCTTTTCACTTACTTGGGACTGTATGTGGGAACCAGTAGGCCAAAGATTGTTGATCTGACACTTATTGTTACAAGACTTGAAAGAAGATTATGTGCCACTTCATGCTTACTCTCTCAGGGAGCTAGATTGCAACTAATTAATTCTATATTTACTTCCTTGCATGTACACTTTCTTTGTACTTTGCAAATCCCAAAGAATTATTGACAACTAAACAGAGTAATTAGGCAATTCTTGTGGAGAGGACATGATGATGTTCCAAAGAAATACCTTGCTTCTTGGGAATCAATATGCAAGCCTAAGAAGAAGGCTAGGCTAGGAATTGTGAATTTCAATATTAAAAATGAGGATTTGCTCATTAAATTCTTGCATAAGTTCTATAACAGAGTAAACATTCCTTGGGTTTCTTTGGTGTGGGATGAATACTATCTTAATAATATTCCCCACAGTTCTCAGCCTTGTGGATCTTTTTGGTGGAAAGATTTGATTAAGCTAATGGACAAATACAGGATTGTGTCCAAGCCAACAGTTAATAATGGTGCCTCTTTCTATTTTTGGTCAGATGATTGGGAGATTGGTGGCTCTAGAATTCCCTTAAAAATCGATTCCAAAGTCTCTTCTCCTTCACTAAGGATGAACATATTTTTGTAAGAGACATGGTGAATATGGTGGATAAAACTGACTGCTTTCACTTACCACTCTCCTCTAGAGCTTTTGAGGAATATAACACTTTACTATCCTAGTTGAATAGCTTACATTTACATCCTTTGGGACATGACGAGTGGAGAACTGATTGGAAAGATGGTAACTACATGGCAGCAAATTACTATTATTTCATTCACAAACCTATGCCAATTAGTACTATATACTCATGGATTTGGAAAAGCAAGTGTACTATGAGAATCAAAATGTTTGCTTGGCTGCTTTTGAGTGACGGACTGAATACTAGAGATCTCCTTGTGAGGAGACATTGGCATGTCACCGAGGATACTCACTGTGAGCTGTGCCCTGGACATCTTTATGAGGATAGGCAACATTTATTCTTTTCTTGTATCTTAAGTGAAAGAATCTGGAACTATCTCCTAATCACATGGCCAGCTGGTGATGACTTACTTCATATTGAGGGGGCCAAAGATAGTTTTAACAAAAGTATTTTCATGGAGGTTATCATGATTGCTTGCTGGAATATATGGAAGATCGGGAATGATAAAATCTTCAGATCTCAAAGACAGTGTTTCAGTACTTTGAAAGAGAGGTTCTTACATGATATGTATTTACATGTACATAGGTTCCCATCTGTAGCTGCAACCCCTGTAAAGTCATGGATAAATAGCTTACCTTGAGTTGTAAATACCTTTTGTAAATGTTCTTCTTTTAATTTTCAATAAATAAACCATGGGGCTTTTTGCCTCACAGTCAATGCTTCAAAAAAAAAAAACCAGCCACAACACGATCACAAAAAAGTCCTAGCAAAATCACAAAAGTTCTGAAATCTGGAAAGGGGATGCTCAACTGGAATTTCCTAGCAAAATCACTCAACCGGAATTTCTGGTTCAAAACTGAACTAGAATTTCCAGTTCCATGATTTCAGAACTAGAGTGATTTGAATCCAGGTCTAAAACTAGATCGGTCAAAGGGGATGCTATCCTATTGCTTCTAGCATGCAATATATCATCTTAGGAACCTCTACCACCAAGAAACCATAAGAAAAACAAGTCTCCAAAGAAGGAATAGAATGAACACCCTAGATTGGAAATAGAGGGAGTTACCCGCGTCCATGGAGGAATGTGCTTGGAGGAGATGATTCCCGGGGAGGAGGAGCACCAGATCTGGCCAAAACCGAAGAAATCTGGTGGAGGAAGTCGCCAGGAGGGCTAGGAGTCTTGGAGGCGGCGGCTATGGTGGAGAGGGAGGTTGGGGGGTGGAAGAGAAGCAGGAAAACTGTTTCTCACCCCAACCCCCCGTATATGGGGAATTTTCCCGAACGTATATCATTCAAACTTGAACCGGATATTCCAGTTCGAACCGGAAATCTCGATCCAGAACTAGACTAGAAATTCGGGTTGCCTCCAGAACCAAACTTCCTGGTTTCCAAAGACTTGTGTGCAAGAGGATTTTATGTTAGGCTTTTAGAAGGAAGGCTTAGGATAGATAGCCAAACTGAAATTGGTACTTCTCCCCCATTCTTGCAAGAATCAGACGAAGAAATGCCAAGATAGAGAGAGTTTCCCACAAAACACTTAGCTAGGAAAACGAATGAAATGCGACGAAATCCAAATAAAATTCCAACTAAGATCCAACTCTTTGCAACGAAGAGGTTGGTGGCCTAGGCCACCATTTAAGAGCATTATGGTGTTACATTGCAAAGATATATCTTGAACGCACTACCACTACTCAACATTTTAGCTCACAATTCAATATTAGAAAAGAGAGATATAAATGAATTTTTAATTTGGGCATAATGGGGGGAGGGAGAGCTCAGTGTGTTAGGATAACACTCCCCCTATGTCCATGCCTACTCCTAAACCCAAACACATAGTCAACTATAGGTGTGTATGCAAGATCCTCGAGTCAAGCTCCTTGAATCGATGATATTTAGCTCATTCCTCAAGATCATAAATCTTGAATCAACAAGGGGATTCGTGAATATGTTGGCGATTTGATCCTTAGTGGGAACATAGGCTAGTGAAATATATCCATGGGAAACATGATCCCTTATGAAATGATGATGAATCTCAATATGCTTCGTTCTTGTATGTTGCACCGGGTTGTAGGTGATCTTGATAGCACTCTCATTGTCACATAGGAGGAGCACTTTGTCACAATGAACATCATACTCTTTGAGAGTTTGCCTCATCGATAACAATTGAGTGCAAGCACTAGCCTTTGCCACATACCCGGCTTCGGCGTGGAGAGAGATATGAAATTTTGCTTCTTAGAAGACCAACTCACGAAGGACCTACCAAGGAATTGGCAATCCCCCAAAGTCGATTTCCTACCATCTTCATCACCATCCCAATCTGATTCCGTCTACCCACCAAGAGAGAAATTTGTCCCCTTTGGGTACCACAACCCAAACCTTGAGGTATGAACCAAATAATGAAAGATCCTATGGACCGTCGTCAAGTGGCTTTCCTTGGGGGCCTCTTGATACCTTGCACACACCCCTACACTCAACACAATATCGGGTCTAGAAGCACGAAGATAAAGCAAAGAACCAATCATAGAACAATACAACTTTTGGTCCACATATTTACCATCCATATTACGCTTGAGATGACACTTGGTTTGCGTTGGAGACACCTTGCCTTTAGCATCTTGGATGTTGAACCTCTTGAGCCTGTCTTGGGTATACTTGTCTTGAGAAATGAAAGTCCCACAAGCCAATTTCTTGATCTCAAAGCCACAGAAGAATTTGAGCTCTCCCATCATAGGCATCTCAAACCTGTCAGTCATAAGCTTTGAAAATTCATCATTCAAATCTTGATTAGTTGAGCAAAATATGATATCGTCCACGTAGAGTTGGCATATGAAAATCTCCCCCTTAACCCTCTTTGTAAAAAAGGGTGGGATCGATTTGCCCAAATTCAAACCCCGGTATTTCAACAACTCTCTAAGGTGCTTGTTTAAGTCCATAGAATTCCTTATCGAGCTTGTAGACATGGTTAGGAAAGTTGAGGTCCTCAAACCCCGGTGGTTTCTTAACATATACCTCCTCTTTCAATGGAACATATATAAAAACACTTTTGACATCCATTTGTTGCAGTTTAAAGTTATGCAAAGATTCAAATGCAAGAAGGATACATATGGACTCACGGCGAGCCATGGGAGCATAGGTTTTATGAAATTCAATGCCTTCCACTTGAGAAAACACTTGATCCACAAATCTTTCCTTATGACAATTCCATTCCCATCTTGCTTGTTCGTGAATATCCACTTGGTGCCAATAACATTGCGGCAATCTTTGGGATTCTCAACTAGGTTCCATACTTTGTTGTGCTCAAAATTATTGAGTTCTTCATGCATAGCTTCCACCCAATCCGAATCCTCAAGAGCCTCAAACACTTTATTTGGTTCCACCATGGATATGTGGTCATGATGCTCACTAAAGCTTGACAATTGAGCTCTTGTGGTTCTATTGCCTCTTATATCACACAACACCTTATCATCCGAGAAATCAATGTTCCTTAAAGCTCTTGTAATCCTTGCTTGACGAAGGGATTCGATCGCCTCATTGTTGCGAGGAAAGATCACTTGATCATCTAGATTATTTGGGTCCCCGTCTTGACCGGATTGTTGGCTTTGATCATCATTATGGCTTTCTTCAACTTGAGATGAAGAGGGTTGATCTTAGTCTTGATCTTGGATGGATTGAATGAAAGGAGAACTTGGTTCTTGCATAGCAACTTGATCAACAAGAGGAGGGTCTTGAACTTGTTCTTGGGTTGGTGCCCCACTTGCTCCATTGGTATGTTCTTATAGTGTAGACAAGGGCTCCACTTGAATAGAGCATAATTCTTCTCGATCCTCCACAAGGTTTTCCTCAATGGGGCGAAAAAATCCCACACCCATTCTTCCTATGGCTTCTTGAGGTATTTCAACATCTACATTAGAAACATGAAATTGCGCCACTTGGGAGCCATTATTTTCTTCAAACACCACACTACTAGATTCATTGATAATCTGTGAGGCATTGTCAAAGACTCTATAAGTGTGGGACTCAGCATCATAACCAACAAATGTGCCCTCAATAGTTTTAGCTTGGAATTTAGACAATCAATCTCATTTTACCAAATAGAAACACTTAGAACCGAAGACACGGAAGTAGGAGACATTTGATTTGTTGTCGGTGAGAATCTCATATGGAGTCTTCATTAAGTATTTGCGCATGTAGAGCCAGTTAGATGAGTGAAAATCCGTAGAGATGGCTTCGGCGCATAAATATTGGTACATTTATACTCCACGAACATGGACCTAGCCATATCCATGAGAATCCAGTTCTTCCTTTCGTCTATACCATTTTGTTGAGGGGTATATGCAGCATAATATTGATGAAAAATACCCTCTTCACTAAGGAACTCATTAAGGGTGCAGTTCTTCAACTTGGAGCCATTGTCACTCCTAATAGCCATGATGGGAACATTTTGTTGACGTTGGACTTGATTGGAGAAGTCAATTACGGCTTGTTGGTTCTCACTCTTCAACTTGAAGAAATATACCCAAGTGTATCTTGAGTAGTCATCAACAATCACCAAGCAATACTTCTTGCCTCCAAGACTTTCCTCGGGCACGGCACCAAATATCCACATGGAGAAGATTTGGAATCCTATTTGATGAAATAATAATAGTCTTGCTTGGATGCGAAGAATCATGCATATTTCCTTCAACACAAGCCCTACATGCACAATATTTGGCAAAGGGAAAATTTTATTTTTGTACGAGGATGTGGCCACCCTTGTGAAGGCTTTGCAAAGTTCTCATGTTGACATGGGATAAGCGGTGATACCACAACTACCCCACGCGGGCCTTACCGAAGATACACATTGCTTGAATGTTGGTTGACTCCGAAAAGTCTACCACATACAACTCATTTTTGACATGCCCAACGTAAGCAACATCGAGAGTCTTGCTCCATAAGAGGACCACGATGTCAGGGTCAAAGAAGAAGGAAAACTCCATCTTCCCTAAATCACGAACTGAAAGTAAATTGAAACCAAGGGATTCGACAAACATGGTATTTGATAGAATGATGTTAGGAGCAACAACCACCTTGTCAAAACCTATTACCTTAGATTCTGACTTGTCTTCAAGTGACCGTTGCTTGATTTATATTTGGTCTCATCTCCGTCATAAGGTCCTTGCTTCCGGTCATATGACTTGTACATCCACTATCAAGTACCCATTTTGACCCACCGGAAGCATAGTCCTACTAGAAATCATTGACTTGAGTTAGGACCCGAGGAGGGTCCTCTCATGTTAGCAACAAGGGTCTTTGGAACCCAAATTGTGTTATCAATTGAGGTGACCCAGCACACCACTGCATGTGTAGTGCACAAGTCGTTGACATAATACTCATAGAAGGACTTATCTGTGAATATTACATCCCTCAGAGTGGTACAATATAAACATAGCAGGTCCAAGCAAAGCTATAGGATACAACATATTAATCACAAAACCTCGAGAATCTGACTTTGATGTATCAAATAAGATCTCGTGCAAAAGAAACATCAGAAAAAGTAATTCGTAACTCTAAGGTGGAGAATAACTCTAGCTCAGAACCTAATCCCCTACGGCTGATCATTGCCCTAATAAATGGCTTCTGACAATTTAAGTCCAGTAATGGACTCCTCCCTCAACTCGCTAGCTTCCCCTCCATAGGCATTGTTGATGACGTTGCTTCATCGGTTAAGTGGTATATGAATACACCTAGCTTCATTGGATGTCGATGGATTCACGATGAAGACCTCCCTTAAGGATTCAAATGTAAGCAGGGTGTCAAACAGGAACGAATGAGTAACGAGCGTTACTCAACAAGTTCATTATATACAGTGGGTAGTTTGATGCACTACAACTTTATACTAGAAAGAGTCATAAGCTAATGCAAGTTTTTTTTGCAAATCTTTCTTCAAGAGATTGTTTTTAATATCGAAAGCTATGCCCGCCAAATCTTCACGGGAGTTAGAACTTGATGGAGTTCCTTTCCTGTAGCATTCGTAGCTCCTTCCTGGAACAGGGGGAAACATGTCACATCACTTTACACTCTGCAGAGGTGTGTTACTTTACCCAGAGGCAATCAAGACCATGTTGCACAACCAGGTGTACATTCTCGTCCATGCCCACTCAGGTGTGAGGCCCGGTTGTTGATCCAAACCAAACTGTACTTCTCCGCACGACACATGCCCACCCATTTCATGCCACGTAGGTTTACACCTGATTCTACCCCTCACGATAGATATCTAGGCTCCCTGGGCAGACCATCATAGACCCCAAAGTCCGTGGGAATTAAGGGATCCCACCCATGTGCATGTAGTCCCGCTAGACCTACAACATACGGCTCTAGCAACCCGTTAACATGTGAACGGGGAAAGAACATAGCTGGCTTACTCGCCCCATACAAGACCTATGGTCAACGTGGTATTTACGGTGCAAGAACTCTGACGACATTGGTTTTTATCTCCTAGGAAATACTTTCCCATGTAGATGGAACCTCCCAATGACCGATTCTTCTTACCATGGTTCCATCCGCCCACCAAAACAGAACACTACCACTCGGGTAGTCTTTCAATTAGAGAAATTATTATAAAATAGGATCATGCATTCTTTTGAGAATAAGGCGGTAATACGATAGGGTTTTGTAAATAGTTCTTAGGAAATACTTCAAAATATATGAGCAAGTGATGAACTTGCCTGAGATAGAAATAATAATTCATGTCCTTCGGGGTTCAAGGGCTGCGTGGGAATCCCGATATCTGAAAAATAGCAAAGTAGTCACAGTAAGGACTACTGAAAACACTGGCAAAATGATACATGCATAGTAATGAGATACATCGCGAAATACCGTGAAAAATATCCCAACTTACAAGTGTAAGCTACGTTTGATACGCCATCTTGATTACATTGGTCTTATGTGACTTAAGTTTTTTTCATTAGTTGTGATGATGACTCTGTTCACCTAATGAGTTAATAACATTAGGGATTTTGAAGTTTGAAATGCTTTCACTACCAAATTCGGCATGGTCTGTGACGTTTCAATACCGTTGCGGATGGGCTCCAAACCGTCGCTAATGGCAATCCGCGACGGTTTGCTCGACGGAGTGAGAACGTCCATGATCGACTGTCACAGACGATTCTGCGACGTTAATTTGAACGGGAGAACGTTGAGGATATCCGCAACATTCAGAAAATCGTCACGAGCATCTGGGCCGTCCGGTCCCGGCCCATTAAGCGGCAACGTTGTTTTTTGTCGCTGTCGGCTGACACGTGGCAAAGGATTAACTGACGTTCGTTAGCGTAATCAGCTGACGTCACAGTACAGGAAGCATACGTCATTATGATCGCAGCGTTTTTTTCCGTCAAAAATAGATTCTGTTGAGGCTCCGTTTATGACATCACCAATCCGTTCATGACGTCATAACAGCCGATCCCGTTCACGACGATTTTTGTTGTCGCAGCCTCGACCAATCATGTGAAACCATGTGGACGCCATCTGCGACGAACTTGCTAGCGTCGTGGTATGAGATGACGTAATGAGATGACGCCACGTGGAACAATCGTACGTCGCCGCGTGTTTTTTTTTTGCGACGATCTCCGGTCATCGCGGGCTACGCGGTGACGGATTTGTTTTCCGTCCCAAAACGACGCCATGTGGACCAAGTGCGTGGTATCACGTGGCACCTTTTCCGCGACGTTTCTGTTTCGTTGTGGAACTACCAAGTCATAAACCGACAAGTGGACCATGAGTACGGTGCCACATGGCACCTTTTTCGTGATGTTTTTATTTTTGTTGTGGAACTGTCCAACCGTAAAACGACACGTGGGCATGGCATACGACACCTAATCCGGGTCTATTTTTACGTTACGATACTACGACGTTTTTTTCGTGCGAGATGGGTGCTTAAATCATCGTTTGAATTGACCTTCCATGTTCCATATGCAGAAAAGTAAACCACATAGGAGGCATGAAATACAGAAATTGCAACACTAGTAGTTTATTTTACAGAAAAGCAAACTAACATACAGAAATTCAGCTTTCAACAACACGACCATAGTTTCAATTACCACATATTAGCTGAGCTAACTCCTCAAGCAGGGCAACTCCTTCTTGTTGGCACGTTTTTAGCTCCTGTTGTTCCTTCCGCATTTTTTCCATTTCAAATGCAAACCGGAGCCTCAATCGCTCAGATTCTGCATTCGCCGCCCTCAAATCAGCAATTGTGCTGCGCATATTGGCATGCTTCCCTCTCTCAACATCAGTTTGCACTTGGTGTCCAGACTTTGAAATACTTGTTTCCACACGAGATTTCTTCGAAAAAGTATGCTTTCCACGATCCAGCATGACACCTAAAGTACCATCCTCATCCTCTGAAGCTGGTGTAACATCATCCTTTTATTGCTTGTCTATCAAGCATGCAAAGAAAATAGATGTAAGTATGTACAGAAAACAGATGAAACTATCAGGTGACCAACAATGTACAGAAAATAGATGAAACTAACAGATGGCCAGCAATATACAGAAAATATTTGAAAAATAGCAGATGACAATCAAACAAGCGTGTCTGCAATGATAAATGACCTAGCAGATGTCAAGCATGTCAGGAGCATAGATGGAAACCATGTTAAAATGACAACCACAACCTTAATTAGCTTGCCAAAACATCTTATGATATGGAATAGATGAAGTAGCACAAAATATATGACACGACAGTAA
Source organism: Alopecurus myosuroides (assembly GCA_028641055.1). Taxonomy (NCBI): domain Eukaryota; kingdom Viridiplantae; phylum Streptophyta; class Magnoliopsida; order Poales; family Poaceae; genus Alopecurus; species Alopecurus myosuroides. The sequence goes on from CM054058.1 coordinate 357,432,101, forward strand.
TCAAACTGTTCAACACAAAATAAGTAAGATGTGCCCTAGTTGTTGTTTTTTAAACTAAAGGGAGTTTTTATTACTTAAAGAATTTTAAGCATTACACCCTAGTTGTTGTGATATCATGGAAGAATGTTGAGCTGCCGAATTAGGGAATAACCTGCAACTCATTGTCCTCACTGAATAGGGATTGACATGACCAGTCTCCTTCACTGGAATCTGATTCCTCTTCATCATCATCCTCATGATTATACTCAGATCCAGAGTCTTCCTTCTTGATCTTTTCTGGTGTGAATACAGTAGGACATGAAAGAATACACCCAGTTGATACATCCTTGCACTGTTTGCCATGATAGTTCTGGCACGCTCTTCTTCCATGGGGTGTAGTGGTGATTCTAACATGAATAAATAACTCAAAGTAAGATCCAAATATAAACACTTGGTAAGAACCTAATACATCATCAAAAATTAAGGTACTCATCCTGTAAGAACAGTCCAGTGTAAGTAATATAAATTCTGATCGTAGATTCGTAACTAAGACTGATAGGATCATAAGCAAAGTGAGCTTAAACCTAATAGTATACATGCTGGAAATAAGCAAACTTTTATGGTAGGAAAACAAAGTTGGATACTTCTATTTTTTTATGCAAGATTAGCAAGAAGGTCCCCCTAACGATTTCCATTAAAAGAAACCATGCAGTCTTTTCTACTACGAAAGCAAATAATTAAAAAAAAAAGAGCATCAGGAGGGCAACACACCCATTTCCGCTACATATTTGTCAGAATTAACACATGGACAAGCCTCTGTTTACCACTATACAAAGTTATAAATGCAAAGCCAATAACAAATACGGATATAAGGAACCATCAATCATACAACTAAACAGAGAAACAGTTTAGAGAGATTTATTACATCAAATATTAGCAGGATAATTAAGAAGCATCGATTAAACAATTTAGAGAGATTAATTGCTTTTCATAAGAAGAATCAAGCATACAATTAAACAGACAACTAATTCTGAAAGATTAATTGCATCGAACATATGAAGAACCATCAACCTTACTGTGTTTCTCACCTTCAACCTTTACCCGTCTCGGCGTGGTTGCAGACATTGACGGTGAAGTTGCGGCGAGGTTGGAGACGAGGTGGCAGATCTGGACGTACGGCGAGGTTAATGGCGAGGTGGCACACCAGCGAGCACACGAAGGCGAGGCTAGAGACGAGCTGGCAGATCTGGACGTACGGCGAGGTTAATGGCGAGGTGGCACACCAGCGAGAACATGAAGGTGAGGTTGGTGACGATGTGGCAGACCGGTGAGCACGACGGCGAGGTGGCACACCAGGGAGCACACGACGGCGAGGTTGGTGACGATGTGGCAGACCGGTGAGCACGACGACGAGGTGGCACACCAGGGAGCACACGACGGCGAGGTTGGTGACGATTTGGCAAACCGGTGAGCACGGCGGCGAGGTGGTGGTCCTAGACGGTGACCTAGGCGGGGTGGGGGATCTCGACGGCGACGTCGGAGATCTGGCAAGCGAGCTGTACGGCGATGTGTAAGAGGGGTGGGATCTGGTTTGGGAGGACGGGGACTGGAGGGGAGAAGGGGGAGTAGTCGATTCTTTGGGCAAGGGCCGAGGGGATAAGGGAGAGTTTCAAAATGATTACAGAAATGCCCTCCGCGATAAAGTTTGACCGTTGTGTGCGGGAGGGCTGAGAAGTAATATTCTTGCGCGAAATTTTTTGAGTGGGATGTCCTGGCGCCAAATTTTCGGAGGGACGCGGAATTTTGGCGGAAGTGTGGAAAACTATGCTAGCCGTCGGATGCTGATGGGTGGCTCAAACAAATTGACCATTTATGCAATAATTTACTAAAGGGACCTGATGGGTGGCTTAAACAAATTGACCATTTATGCAATAATTTATTAAGGGGACCTTGTGAGGAAATAAATAAGTATTATGAAATAATTTTGGAGTTGAGGTCATCGGGCATAAAACACGTTAGAATATGCAGAACGGTTCTATGTGAAACCAACAGTAACTAAAGAACTACAGATAACAACACATACTATTAACTTAATTATACAGTAGCAAAACACAATCACAGCACACACAGACGTGTCGACAAGTAAAACACGACGAGTTGACGATGTAGAAGGTTACACATATGCTCTATAAGCACACTAGTTGCCGCGATGAAGGACACGAACAACCGGACGCACCAGTGGGACAGACTCGTTCCAGAGGAGCAAAGGGTTGACCTGGACGCAGCACACCAGTGTGTCGTTCAGCCAGTAGAGGCCGCCGTGCAGATTTGCTCCCGAGCCATGCTCCCAAAGCCTGGCGTAGACCCCGCCGCCATCCTTGCCTTGTTCGACGATGAACATCCGCCGATCGGCATACTTTGCGCCAAGCACAATGTGTGCGGCACTCGAAGCAGAGATATTTCCACCAGCGGTGAAGAACTGCACCACGTCAGAGAGGTCATAGCCGTCGGGGCGGACGTACTCCACTTGGTGTGCATCCTCGAGCGGTTCCTCCCCGATTAGCTCGATGGTCGTCCATGCCATGGCGCGCGAGAGAGCACAAAGTTAACCTAGCTCTTGTGTTTTGCACAAGCTATCTATTCGAGGAGTGCGTTTTGCAGAGGCCCTCCAAATGCACCGATCGGGTAATATAGCAGCGGGGAGAGGCCGGCCGGCGTATCACCAAACAACATTAATTGGTGCCGAGGCCGGCCTTTACCATTGAATTTGCTGTCCGGGCGCAGCGATGACAATGAGCACACACAAACGGCCGGCGCCGACTTCAACCCAGCAGTCCACAGCTAGCCGTTTGTGTGTGCAACAGCAGAAGCGAGGCATGGGCATGCATGCACATGGCCAGGCACGCGCGCAGGCACGCATTAAGATCAAGACGCGACGGGTCACGCAGGCACAACACGCAGCGCACGGAGGCAAAGAGTTCACGTCTCGCGCGGCATGCAGCTAGCTCGCCCAAAGTTTGCAGGCATGGCGTGCAACAGCTAGCTAGCCCCAAAGCAGGCTCAGCACGCATGTAGACAGAACTGTGGCGACGTCCCGTCTTTCCCATGCACTCCTCCATTAGCTTCTCTCGGCCTCCACTATGCACCAATGCCGACGTGACGCGGCCGGACAACGAGCTGCGGGCACCACCGGAACCTGTCTCCCCGCTAGCAAACGCCTTCTTCCTCCCATGTAACTGCCCCATTTGCATCTGGGCATTTGCACAGCCGGGAACCTGCCCAAACTGCGGGTCCGAGGAGTGCCACCACCTAGTTTAGGCTTTTATTGACTGTAATTATTATTATCTTAATTAAGCTCCCTTCAGTGTGAATGTATTATCTTTATTTTGACTCAAGTTTGATTGAAACTCCCTAAATTTCAGCTCCGAAGGGGGTGTCCCAATTGTATATTTAGTTTGCCTGTGGTAGGCTTCTCATGCTCAAAGTCAACTTTTTCGTCTACCCCTTCCACCGGCGTCGAAAGTTGGTGTCCCAATGGGATATTTTGTTTGGTTGTGTTAGGGTAGGCCAAAGGTACATGGAGAACTAATATCTACCACTAGTTCTGATAAGACATTTGCTCAGGTTCGTCTGAAGGGGGAGTTTCGAGATGTAGTGGAAAAACCCTTCCTTTGTACAAGTGATGTCGGTGAAACCAGTCACACCTCTTATTAGGATCTTGGATCTCTCTCCGCCTCCAAACACACTTGTATAGACATGATTGGACCCCATCAAGGTTTTGTAGGAATTCCTATGCTCCGGAGCCCCCGCTTCAGCGAAACTCTGGCATGTTGACCGAAAAGTCAACTTGTTCGTCTACCCTTTCCATCGGCGTCGGAATGGGGTGTCCTAATGGAATATTCTGTTTGGCCGTGTTAGGGTAGGCTATAGGTAGATGGAAAACTAATATCTACCACATGTTCTCATAGTATAACCTCGGGTTCGTCCGAAGGGGGAGTTTCAAGCTCTAAGTAGTCCTGGAACCTGCGAGAGAGAATCTGACGCCGGTGAAGCCCTAACACAAAGAGTGAGGGAAACTTGTGCATCCAAGGGCCATGCCACACTCTAACACACATGGTATGCCAAACCCTTGGTTTGGGTGGGATTCAGACACTCTGGAACCCCTCTCCGGAAAACCCTAGGCCTGCTGGAGAAAAAGGTGAATCTGTCGTTCTGGCCCCTCTACGTGAGCCAGAAGGGGATAGCAAAGTGGAACTGATTTCTTGGTTGTGTTAGGTTAGGACCAAGGAACACCCAAGAAAATGGTAGGGCCCACCTCTTGGAAAGATTCCCCCCGTTCCGTCGGATCCGGGAGTTTCGGGCTCTGAGTAGTCCTAGAACCCAAGAGAGAGAATCTGACGCCGGTGAAGCCATAAGACAAAGAGTGAGGGAATCTTGTGCATACAAGACCCATGACACACTCTAACAAACATGTTATGTGATACCATAGGCTTGGGTGGTATTAACACGCTCCGGAGCTCCTCTCCGGAGAAACCCTAGGCCCGTTGGAGAAAAGGACGGAACTGCCGATTTAGCCCCTCTATGTGAGCCGGATGGGGGTAGCAAAGCGGAACTAATTGTTTGGTTCTGTTAGGTTAATTAGGACCAAGGAACGCCCAAGACAATGGTAGGGCCCACCTCTTGGCAAGATTCCCCCCGTTCCGTCAGATCCAGGAGTTTCGGGCTATGAGTAGTAGCCCCTAGAACCCGCCAGAGATCGAGAATCTGACGCCGGTGTAGCCCTAACACAAAGAGTGAGGGAATCTTTGGCATACAAGACCCATGCCACAAACTAACAGACATGTTATGTGATACCCTAGGCTTGGGTGCGATTAAGACGCTATGTAGATCCTCTCCGGAGAAACCCTAGGCCCGTTGGAGAAAAGGACGGAACTGCCGATGTAGCCCCTCTACGTGAGCCGGAAGGGGGTAGCAAATTGGAACTAATTTCTTGGTTGTGTTAGGTTAGGCCCAAGGAACAACCAAGACAATGGTAGGGCCCGCCTATTGGAAATATCCCCCCGTTCCTTCAGATCCGGGAGTTTCGGGCTCTGAGTAGTCCTCGAACCCATTAGAGAGAATCTGACGTCGGTGAAGCCCTAATACAAAGAGTGAGGGGATCTTAGGAATCCAAGGCACGTGCCACAATATAACACACTTGGTATGGAAAACCCTTGGGTTGGGTGGTATTCAGACGCTCCGGAACCCCTCTCCGGAGAAACCCTAGCCCCGCTAGGGAAAAAGACGTAACTGCTGTTCTCGCCCCTCTGCGTGAGCCGGAAGGGGGTAGCAAAGTGGAACTAATTGCTCGGTTGTGTTAGGTTAGGCCCAAGTAACACCCAAGACAATGGTAGTGCCCACCTCTAGGCAAGATTCCCCCTGTTCTCCCTCAGATCCGGGAGTTTAGGGCTATATGAGTAGTCCTGGAACCCACGAGAGAGAATCCGACGCCGGTGAAGCCATAACACAGAGAGTGAGGGAACATTGGGAATCCAGGACCCATGCCACACTCTAACACACATGGTATGGCATATGCTAGGCTTGGGTGGTATTCAGACGCTCTGGGGCTCCTTTCCGGAGAAACCCTAGGCCCGCTGGAAAAAAGGACGGAATTGTCGTTTCGGACCCTCTACGTGAGCCGAAATTGGGTAGCAAGGTTTAAAAAATTGCTTGGTTGTGTTGGTTAAGTCCCAAGGAACAACCAAGACCATGGTAGGGGCCACCTCTTGGCAAGATCCCCCCGTTCCATCAGATCCGGGAGTTTCGGTCCGTGAGTATAGTCCTGCAACAACTAGAGAGAATCTGACGGTGGTGAAACCCTAACACAAACAGTGAGGGAATCTTTTGCATACAATACCCATTCCACACTCCAAAAAACATGTTATGTGATACCCTAGGCTTGGGTGGGATCAAGACGCTCCGGAGCTCCTCTCCGGAGAAACCCTAGGCCCGTTGGAGATAAGGACGGAACTACCGACCTGGCCCCTCTGCGTGAGCCGAAGGGGGGTAGCAAAGCCGAACTAATTGCTTGTTTATGTTATGTTAGGCCCAACTAACACCCAAGGCAATGGTAGTACCCACCTCTTGGCAATATTCCCCCCATTCCGTCAGATCCAGAAGTTTCGGGCTATGAGTAGCCCTGGAACCCGCGAGAGAGAATCTAATGCCATTGAAGCCCTAACACAAAGAGTGAGGGGATCTTGGGAATCCAAGACCCATGCCACACTCTAAAAAACATGTTATGTGATACCCTAGTCTTGGGTTGGATTAAGACGCTTTAGAGCTCCTCTCCGGAGAAACCCTAGGCCCGTTGGAGAAAAGGACGGAACTACCGGTCTAGCCCCCTCTACGTGAGCCGGAAGGGGGTAGCAAAGTGGAACCAATTGTTTGGTTGTGTTAGGTTAGTCCCAAGTAACACCCAAGAAAATGTAGGTCCCACCTCAATTTGGCAACGGGGACACTAACCACCGGTTATTGGCTAACCATAACCATCCCCATGCAAGAAATCCTTCTCCATCCCCATCCCCATTAACTGCGACGGGGACAACTATACTCCCATCCCCGTCCCCATCGGGTTATCGGATAACCATCGGATAACCATATCCAAGAACCTCCAATGTAGCGGATAACACTGTCTCAGAAAATTTTGACAGCACTTCCCCTAGAAAAAAGAGTAAAAAATAACAGCAATACATATAGAGAAAAAAGGCACAATAAAATGATGGAAGTTCACACATAACATCAAATTGGCACACAACCACAAATATAACAGGTTCAGATGTTCAACAGACATAAAGTTTAGGCATTACATGACATAAATGGCACCACAGGCCAATAACAGTGGTAATAACAGACAATATCAAAATGAACAGAAGATTTAGGGTTTTCGGGGGTATAAATACATAGCACCGATTCTATATGCTATTTTAGTCCCACATGTCATGTGATCTAGCGGGTACAGGGTATCTCGGGTATGGATACTGCTATAACAGAACCGTCACGACAATAACCGCTACTTGTCAAGATTCCCCATCCGGGAGTTTCGTGCTTTGAGTAGCCCTAGAACCCGCGAGCAAGAATCCGATGCTGGTGAAGCCATAACACAAAGATTGAGGCAATATTGGGCATAGAAGACACATGCCACACTATAAGACACATGTTATGGAATACCCAAGGCTTGGGTGGGATTCAGACGCTCTGAAGCTCCTCTCCGAAGATACCCTAGAGCCACTAAAGAAAAGGACGTCGTTATAGACCCTCTACGTGAGACGAAAAGGGGTAGCAAAGTGGAAATAATTGCTTGGTTGTATTATGTTAGGCCCAAATAACACCCAATACAATTTTAGGGCCCACATCTTGGAAATATTCCCCTCGTCCAGTCAGATCCGAGAGTTTCGGTCTCTAAGTATCCTGGAACCCTGCGAGAGAGAATCTGACGCCGGTGAAGCCCAAACAAAAAGAGTGAGGGAATCTTGGGCATCCAAGGCGCATGCCACACTCTAACACACATGTTATGGCAAACCCTTGGTTTGGGTGGGATTCAGACGCTCTGGAACCCCTCTCCGGAAAAACCCTAGGCCTGCTGGAGAAAAGGATGAATCTGTCGTTATGGCCCTTCAACGTGAGCCGGACGGGGATAACAAAGTGGAACTGATTGCTTGGTTGTGTTAGGTTAGACCCAAGGAACACCCAAGAAAATGGTAGGGCCCACCTCTTGGCAAGATTCCCCCCTTTCCGTCGGATCCGTGAGTTTCGGGCTCTGAGTAGTCCTAGAACCCGAGAGAGAGAATCTGACGCCGATGAAGCCCTAAGACAAAGAGTGAGGGAATCTTGTGCATCCAAGACCCATGCCACACTCTAACAAACATGTTATGTGATACCATAGTATTGGGTGGTATTAACACACTCCGGAGCTCCTCTCCGGAGAAACCCTAGGCCCGTTGGAGAAAAGGATGAAACTGTCGATTTAGCCCCTCTACGTGAGCCGGATGGGGGTAGCAAAGCAGAACTAATTGTTTGGTTATGTTAGGTTAATTAGGCCCAAGGAACACCCAATAGAATGGTAGGGCCCACCTCTTGGCAAGATTCCCCCAGTTCCGTCAGATCCAGGAGTTTCGGGCTATGAGTAGTAGCCCCTAGAACCCGCGAGAGATCGGGAATCTAACGCCAGTGAAGCCCTAACACAAAGAGTGAGGGAATCTTGGGCATCCAAGACCCATGCCACACTATAACAGACATGTTATGTGATACCCTAGGCTTGGGTGGTATTAATACGCTCTGTAGATCCTCTCCGAAGAAACCCTAGGCCCGTTGGAGAAAAGGACGGAACTGCCGATCTAGCCCCTCTACGTGAGCCGGAAGGGGGTAGCAAAGTGGAACTAATTTCTTGGTTGTGTTAGGTTAGGCCCAAGGAACACCCAAGACAATGGTAGGGCCCACCTATTGGAAATATCCCCCCGTTCCTTCAGATCTGGGAGTTTCGGGCTCTGAGTAGTCCTCGAACCCATTAAAGAGAATCTAACGTCGGTGAAGCCCTAACACAAAGAGTGGGGGGATCTTAGGAATCCAAGGCACGTGTCACAATATAGCACACGGGGTATAGCAAACCCTTGGTTTGGGTGGTATTCAAACGCTCTGGAACCCCTCTCCGGAGAAACCCTAGCCCCGCTAGGGAAAAAGACGGAACTGCTGTTCTCGCCCCTCTACGTGAGCCCGAAGGGGGTAGCAAAGTGGAACTCTCAACTATTTGAGACAAGTCATGCTACAATAACAACTAATAAGCATAGAATTAAAATAACATCTAGGATGACATGAAAAAGTCTAGCCACAGTCTATACAACCTTCTATTTGCACCGTTATAAGCACGCAAATTGTACAACTGCTTTCCAACACCAATCATTTTATACTAAACAAAATCTCTCCAAGAGATATAGAAATGAAACAAGAGATTACTAACATAACTCTACTGAACTAACAACTCTGAATAGGAGATGCATGAAAAACAAGATCTAAAAACATTTGCAGCAGCTCGAAGAAAAACTAAGAATACGAGCATAACGAGTATTCATAGAAAAAGCGGAGCGTGTCTCTCTCCCACACAAACAATGCTGGGTTCCAAACATATTTATTTCGGCAAGGAAAACAAAAGAAAAAAACAAAAAAAAACAGACGCTCTAAGTAAAATGCATATGATGTGACCGAATAAAAATATAGTTTCACTAGAAGTGACGTGATAAATTGTTGATGAAGAAGGGGATGGGCATCCCCAAACTTAGACGCTTGAGTCTTCTTAGAATTTTTTGGGATGAACCACGGGGGCATCCCCAAGCTTTGGCCTTGCACTCTTCTTAATCACATTATATCACCCTCTTCTCTTGACCCTTGAAAACTTCGTTCACACCAAAGTTAATGTAATTCGCATTAGAGGGTTAGTGCACAATAAAAAAATTCAAATTTTCTGCATGGAAACAAGCATTATTAATACTTTTAAACATTAGCTACAGCCACTGATGTTTTGTGGAGGAAAGAAATCCACTCGACATAGTAAAAGAGAGAATGCAAGTAAAAAAGGTAGAATTTGTCAAAACCAGGACAGTCTATAAAGAAGTATTTTTTTCAAGGCACTTAGGTTGCTTAGATAGGAAAAAGTAAAGCTAGAAATAGTTTGAATTAGCTGAGGAAGAAGCACAAAAATTTGCAAGTTATTTTTCTGTTTGTGTGAATTATGCGATTTTTTACGGTGGACAACAGAATTCTGTTTCCTGCGCAGATATCCAAAACCAACCTCAACTTTCACTAGAGACTTTACTTGGCACAACAAATGCGAGAAAATAAAGATACAAAGAAGTTTCTACGGAAGTAAACAACACCTTGACTCAAAGAAAATAGAGAAAAACAAAGCAAAAATAAAACCATGGGTTATCTCCCAAGAAGTGATTTTATTTAATGCCTTTTAGCTAGGTCCAGAAAGAGAAAATCAAGTGTTTTCAAGTGAAGGAGCCTCCAAATAAATAATTTCCTCCAAAAGACCCCTTGTAGCAATTGGTACTTTAGGTACCCCTGAAGATGATTCAACATGCAAATCACTTTTAGTTTCACTAAAAGTTTTATCAATTTTAAGCACATTAGGGGGTTTTGGTTTAGGCACCTTGGGGACATACATAATTTTTTTTTCTCTTTTCCCATAAAAGATTTCTCCCTCTTGAACTTAAGAGAAGAAAAAGTTGAACTTAAAGTTTCCATAGGCTCCTCTAGTTTACCAATTCTAATAGTTTGATTATCATGGATATTGCTATTCTCTAAAACAGTAATTCTTTTATTGATACTTACTATTGATTCATTAACTTTGCTAGCATTATCAAGGAAATTTGGCAAATTTTTCTCCATAGAGTTCAGATTTTTTATAACATCATCTAAAGTGATCTCAGTTCTAACAACTTTAGTAGGTGGTGTTCTAACTAAACTTTAAATTAAATTACAGGCTGTAACATCCCAAGTATGAAAAATAGCCATTAGAATGTTTGCTATCTGTTATTTTATGTTTTGCATCATGGCATCATGTTCATTGCATTTGTTTTGCTTTGTTTTCCAATTGTTTTCCTCTGTTTTCTGTTGTTTTCACTTGTTTTCTATTTGAATTGCAAACCAAATTTTAAACCTTTTGTTTCATACTTGTGATGTTACAATTTTCCAAAATGATATTTCAAATCAAAACAATCAATTGTTTCCATTAAAGTTGTGATTTCAAAACTGTTGATTTGTTTCTAACCAAAAATTCATTTAATACCAAACCCTTTTTAAATTCAATTAATTTCCAAAACAGCAACCCTTTTGAAAACTATGAAAATGACAACACACTTCCATCATTTGTTTCCATTAAACTAAGGTTCAAACTATTTAAATTATTGCTTTCAATATTTCAATTAATATTCAAAATTCATTCAAATTGCATTCAAATTCAATTGCATTTTACAAACAGCCACCATTTTTTTGAAATTATGAAACTTACAAAACCAATCAATTACTTGTTTCAAATAACCTTGAATTTAAATTTTTTAAGTTGCTTAATTCAAATTAATCAATTAATATTAAAATCCCATCAAATTTCAATCAAATTCCAAACAGCAATATATTTGAACTTTTTGAAAAACCAAAACTTGCAAATGTTGCTGTTACCATATTTACACTATACCAAAATTTTCCTAAATTTTCTAATAACAAAAAACCCCTTTCTTTTCCTCCTTGTTCAAATCTGCAAAAAAAAAAAGAACAAAAAAAAGAGCAGAGAGGGGTGGGCAGGCCAGCCAGATGGGCTGCGCCCACCAGCCCACCTTTCCCCACGGCCCGTACCCCTCGCTCACCTTTCTTCAACCTGTACGGCAGCCGATGCCGGTGCCCACGTCGACATCCAGGAGCAGCGACGGCCACTGCAGCTCCACCTCCCCCTATAACTCTAGGCCCCCGAGCTAACCCTAACCCTAACCCGCACTCTTCTCCCTCCTTCTCCCTCTCCCCGCCTCCATTTTCTCTTCTCCCTGCTCTCCCTCTGTATCTCTGTAACTATCTGAACCGAACCGAGCCACCACTCGTTTCCCTCTGGCGATCGCCGCCGTTAGCACCTCCCTCCGGCCAGGTTAGGCGCGAGAATGGATTCCCCGCGCCACCAGCTTCCTCCTCGACCACTCGGCGCGGACCAGGAAGGCTCGAGGCGCCGCCGCCGTCCTCCTCTTCGCCGGCGACCACCTCTGCCCGAGCGCTGCTCCTCCCTCCTTTCTTTTCCCTCGGTGAGCTTCCTCTCTCCCCCTCTCGCTACTCCCTCTCCTCCACACAGCCGCACGCAGCACCCCACGATCCCGCATCCCTGCCCTCCTCTCCGGCGAGCACCGTAGCGGCAGCGATCGGCCACCATCGATCTGTCCGTCCGCTGCAGTTAACTGCAGATGTTCAGTTTCAGAAATAGACCCGCGACCTGAACAATAACCCCCCGAGTTCCCCTTCCTGTCAACAACTCGCACACCACCGCAGTGGCAGCAGCTACCGCGCAGCACCCAGGGGGTGGTGGGTTCGAATCCCACCCCCTGCGGATTAAACACCCCTTTTTCTCTTCTATTTTTCCAGGCCAAAACAAATTTCTAATCACCAACAAGTCCCTGCTAGCATTTATCTTAGCCCCTGAAAATATTTTCTAAGTCCCTAGCTATGGGTTTAAATGGCAGATTACACCCTAAACTTGTAAAATGCATAACTAATTTGTTTAAACTCCTATTTCAACATTTTAAATATGTTTTCAATACCGAATTAAATTCTCTACCCAAATATAAATTTTGTTTACTGTTTTGAATATTTTAAATTGGTGAAATATTTGAAAACTTGTTTAATTCACTTAATTTTGCAAAATTCATAACTTGGGCATAAAAATTCCAAATTCAACAAACTAAATATGTTTTCCATTCAATTTTTCATGAACTTTGCAAATATCAACTTTGTTTGCTGTTTTGAATAATTTAAATTGCTGAAAACAACTGTTTCTTAATTAATGCATTTAAAATTGCCAAATTAATAACTTGCTCATTTTAAATCCATTTTCAACAAATAAAACATGTTTTCCATGCTAAATTGAACCACCTTTCCAAATATAAACTTTGTTTCATGTTTTGAATAATTAAAATTGGTTAAATAATTTAAACCTTGTTTAAATCATTTAATATTGCTAAATTCATAACTTGGTCAAATTAAATTATTTTTGAACTTATAAAATATGTTTTCAAACCAGAAAAGTATAAACTTTTCAAATATGAATTTGATTTAATGTTTTGAACAAACAAAAATTCAAATAAATTCAAACTTGAATTAAATTCATTTAAATCTTGTTTAAACTTATTTAATTCATAATTAATTCATTCTAATTCCTTTTCCAACAAATGAAACATGTATTCCACCTAAATTTTTGTGTTCTTTCCAAATATGAACTTTGTTATCTATTTTGAACAATTAAAATTGGTGAAAAAAACAAATGCTTGTGTAACACCTTTAAGGAACCAAAATTTCCTAACTTAATAAATAAAATTCCAAACTTGGTAAACCTTATTTCAATTTGATTCTATTGTTGTTTTCTTTCTGTTTTCCTCATCCATGCATCATGCTAATCCACTTTCACATGATGGTTAGTTGTAAATCATTTAATCCAACCATAATTCATGGGCTTTCCATATGCAAATCCAAATTGCATGTGGGCCCATTTAATCATGTTATGTTACCATGTCAAGTAGCTTACCATTGATGCATCAATTAAATGGTCATGCATCATCCCATGTTTGTGCATGATGCCATGTTATTGATTGTTTTCCTCTCTGCGTTGTTTGTTTGCTTCTTCTCGAATAGACGACGACGTTGAGACAGACGATACTTACGACACCCCTTCTGAGGATCTAGCTCAGTACCAGGCTGCTGAGTTTGTAGGCAAGTATTCACTCACATGAACCATTGTGTTCCTTTCCACATTGGATACCGATACTTTTCCGTTGTCTATTTCTGCTAGCCTTATGAATAGTTGCTTCTGTTACGAACCTATCACATGTTATCCTTTAACCCTGATATAGCCTCACCTCCATACCTATCACCCTGTTGCTTGTTGCCCGTGTCTTACTAGCATGCTTAGGGTTGTTCTGCTCGAGTCTGTTGTCCGTTACTTTCTGTTACTATTTTATTATGTTCTGGGGCTCGATGTTAAACAACAACTTGTTAATTTTGAGGTAATAATAATTTGCTGATAAGGCACCGGCAGGAGGCCCGGCGTGGTTTTGAGGCCTGCTAGTGTCGACCCTAATTAGGAAAAGGGTCTTGTCTACTGATCCATGATGAGCGCACTAACCGCATGTGGGAAGCGTGTATGGGCGCCCCCTCAATTTGATTCGATTCGCATCTTGTCCAAATCGCCACCCTTAGTTCGGGCTTTCCATTTGATGCATGCATGTGCAGGTGCGAACCCTTGGCGCCAGGGTGGAACTTTTGTAGTCGGCATTTAGGGCGGCGTGGTCTTAGAGTGCTATGATGGTCCCCTTTTCTTCGTGGGGCTCGATTAGCCGCACACGCACAGCATGTGGTTCTTTGGGCTTGATGCGAAGAAGAGTTGAGTTGTGTTGAGTGCCCCGCTTGGTGGAAAGGCCATTCCATCTGGCGGGTTATTCTTACGTGTACGGCCAAATTGGTGCACCCCTGCAGGGTAAATCTTCTCGAGAAGCCGTGTTTTACGCGGTTATGGATGACTTGGTGAAAGTACTGGCTAACAAGTACTCAAAACAACTTACACCTAACTAATGATAACCTGACTAGTAATAGTATTATCGACACAATAACTGGAACCATCATTAATCCAACTGTGTGAGTTATCCTCGGATTGCTTCTTTGGATAAGGGGCGAGATCCAGGATGGGTTTGTTTGGAGTTAGTTATAGTTGGTTACGATACGCTATCTTATCTCCATTCTGTTAGCCGGAAGTCGTAGTATGTTTCTGTAGTTGGTTAGCGCAGCCCGCTGCCGCATCTTTTGTATCACCCTTTCTTCCGTTGAACCCAAAGCATCTGTGCTTGATGTTGACGGGTTACACTTTGGTGAATTGTGAGTCTTGCTTGCCAGTACGTTTATGTACTGACCCCTTTGGGGCTGTGGTTTCCGCAGACTACGTTTCCGAGGATCCCCATGGTGGCTACTACGTGGAGTATGACGAGACCGCTGACGAGTAGATAGCGGACCAGGGCAGGATCCGAGACTTCGTGGATGGGCTCCGACTTTTCGTTTCCGGCCTCTTAGGCCTATTTGGATCTTGTCTGTACTCAGACATTTTGGATGCTTCCGTTGTGTTGTAACGATGAATTGTTGGGACATGTGTCCTCTGGATGATTGTATTTGCTATCTCTGCTCTAGTGAGAGCTATTTGCAACTTATTTCAATCTTTTGTGTCTTAGAGATCTGTTGTGATATCAGTTGTTCAAATGCCGTTGACGTATCATGTGTGCATGTTATGAAATACGTCAACGGAAGTATCTGGATTTCTATGGGATGGTTTGCGCAGACGATGAATAGTAGAGAATGGTTGTCACACGTTTACGTGTTGGCCTACTCATATTGAGATGCGGGTGCCGGGATGCCCCGTAAGCCATTTATCTACTGTTTAACGGACTGTGAGTATCCCCTAGAAGTCCGGGTGCGACACAGGCCTCCAAAGCAGAAGTCCCTAGAAAATTACCACCTATAAGAGTGTCTAGAACATACCTATACCAGCTAGTAATACCAACATAAAAATTCCAAAGAAGGATCAAGGTAGAATTTTTTTTAGTACATATATGATGAGCATCACTTGTTATGTACCAAGCATCTTTCAAACTTTCTCCTCCTTGTTTCTTAAATGAACGAACCTCTACTTCAGCAACACTCATTTTGGCAAGAAGAAATAGGATAAAAACAACTAGAATAAGAAGTAATTTTTTGTATGTTTTTGATAAAGAGAAGCAAACAATACAAAATAAAATAAACTAAGCAAAACAAAAACAAAGTAAATAGATTGGAAGTCAAAGACTCCCCTATCAGAAATCCTCTTCCTCCCCGGCAACGGCGCCAGAAAAGAGGTTGATGGTGCAGGGCTTGCACTCGTAGGGAGACCCCAACAGGAAGGTATGAAGAGCACATTAGCAAGTTTTCCCTCAGAAAGAAACCAAGGTTGAATCGACCAGTAGGAGAAAGAAATCACTTGCGAAGGTTGATGCAGCTGATGTGGCAGGGCACACTACTACCGGTTTAGAAGCAACGTGGAACCTATACAACACAATCAAATCACTTTGCCCCAACGAAGTAGTGAGGTTGTCAATCTCACCGGTTTTGCTGAAAACAAAGAGGTTAAATGTATAGTTTGGAAAACAGTACTTGTTTGCAGTAGATGAAAAGAGAACAGTGATGGCAGTAGGAGCAGTATGAGAACAATGATTCAGTGGTTGTATTATCAGTATAGAGGAAATTGGCCGGGGTTCACAGTTCACTAGTGGTGTCTCTCCAAAACAGATAAATAGCATGTTGGGTAAACAAATTACAGCTGGGCAATTGACAGATATAAAGGCTGCACCTTAGTGCATATTTATGACAAGATTATTACTATGTGATTCATGCGAAAATTACAACAAGATACATAGACCGTTATCCAACTGCATCTATGACACCCTCATAATTACATCCAAGCAAACCTTGGGTATTAAGTTGCAAGCAATAGATAATTGCAGTAAGCAAAGTGTGTAATGTAAACAATGTAAACATCGTTGTTTTCTCCCTAATGGAAACAACACACCCCCACCCTTTTATGTTTCTGTCACTCGAGCCTGAGTGAAAGGGAGGCATGAACCCACTATTGAGCATAAATACTACCTCTTGGAGTTACAAGCATCTACTTGGCCAAAGCATCTACTAGCAACAGAGAGCATGCAAGATCATAAATAACTTACACATGAAAAAACATGATAGATTGATAATCATTGGACATAGCATTCAATATTCATTAGATCCCAGCAAACACAACATGTAGCATTACAATAAGATGATCTTGATCATGTTAGGCAGCTCACAAGATCTAAACATGAGTCATAAAGAGGAGAGAACAACCATCTAGCTACTGCTATGGACTCGTTGTCCAAGGATGAACTACTCACGCATCATTCCGGAGGCGGGCATGGTGGTGTAGAGCCCTCTCGCGATGATTCCCCCTCTGGAAGGGTGCCAGGGAGAGCTTCAGAACCCTCCCAAACTAGGGTTGATGATGATGGCGGCTGCGGATGTTTTTGGTGGAAAAGGCTCGGGTATTTAGGGTTAACCACCCGAGAGGTATAAATAGGGGGCGCCTCCCTATGGTGTGGGGCCCCTATGGCCCCCTTCGTACTCCGTGTGCGCGACAAATTTCTAAGACTTCCGGGCTTCGAATCGTCCAATTCCGAGAATATTTCCAGAACAACTTTTCTAAAACTAAAAACAGCAGAAATCAGGAACTGGCTCTGTGGCATCTTGTCAATAGGTTAGTCCCAGAAAATCGATAAAAAGACATAAAGTGTAAAGGAAACATGTACTCCCTCCGTCCCAAATTATTTGTCATAGATTTGTCAAAATGTGGATGCATCTAGACATATTTTAGTGTATTGATACATCCATATTTTGTCAAATCCATGACATTTAATTTGGGATGGAGGGAGTAGCATATAGTATGAAAACAACATGGAACCTAAAATATTATGGATACGTTTATGACGTATCAGGAAGCACGCGGAGACAAGGATCTATTCCCGAGTTCCTCCTTTTGAGGGGAGTATGTCTCGTTGGAGGGGTGTGAGTTTCGCCACGAACTCATGATATGTCCAAAACGTATCTACTTTTCTGAACACTTTTGCTGTTGTTTTCCTCTAAACTTGTGAGTTTTGAATACAACTAACATACACTAACGTTGTTTTCAACAGAATTGCCCTGGTGTCTCATTTTTGTACAGAAAATCAACTTTCAGGAAAATGCCCGGAAAAGATCCGAATGTTCCTATTTTACCTGAAGACCCCCGGAGCCAGAAGACGAGACGGAGAGGGGCCACGAGGGGCCCACACCACCTGGCGGCATGCCCCCCTAGGCCGTGCCACCACATGTGTGGCCGCCTCGGGCACTCCCTCGGGTCCCCCTTTCGACTACTTAAGCCTCATAACCTAAAAACATCAGGGGGTTTGTCATATTCCAGAGAGAAACACCAGAGCGCCACCGTCAACTCGAAACCCAAACCGGAATAAGAAGTTGCTGTTCTGGCACCCTGCTGATGTCTATGCACGCTTCTATTCTTGTAGACAATGTTGGGCCTCCAAGTCCAGAGGTTTGTAGAACAGCGGCAAGTTTCCCTTAAGTGGATCACCCAAGGTTTATCGAACCCAGGGAGGTAGAGGTCAAAGATATCCCTCTCAAGCAACCCTGCAATTAAGACACAAGAAGTCTCTTGTGTCCCCAACACACTTAATAAAATTCCCTGTTGTATAGGTGCACTAGTTTGCCGAAGAGATAGTGAAATACAATTAATATGGATAATTATAAGTAGTAATTGCAATCTAAAATAAAAATGGCAGCAAACAAACATGTAGCAGAACTGGTTGTAAACGGTGTTTCAACGCTTAGAAACAAGGCATAGGGATGATAGTTTCACTACTGGACACTCTCAACAATAATAACATAATTGAATACATAAATATCTTTTCTTCACTATGCTACTCCGAACCACTCTCCTGTTGGATAACGAACACCAATTCATTGCGTAGGGATATAAAAGCACACCTTAAAGTCGCATTCCCCATCTAGGTAACCCCACACTGTCACCTTGAGCCCTTGTTGGTTCCAGACAAACACCACAATTTCATAGAGTTATCCAACACAAATTATATAAACTTTAACACAAGAGTCACACACGGTGCGCACACTGTCACCTTCACACCTTAATAAAACCACTTGAGTAGCATAATAGATGAAGAGCAACATCTACTTATTCAACTATATTTCAAAGATCATGATCACATAAAGATCACACCATGGGAGAGAGAGATGAAACACATAGCTACCGGTAGATCCCTCAGCCTCGGGGGATAAGTACTCGCTCCTCATCATGGGAGTTAGCAACGACGATGAAGATGGCGGTGGAGTCGATGGAGATGGCTCCGGGGGCGATTGCCCGTCCCGGCAGGGTGCCGGAACAGAGATTTATGTCCCCCAAAACTTGTCTTTGATGGCGGCGGAGCTAAGAAACTTTTCGTGGATGGAGGCCGATTGATTTAGGGTTTTTGCGTCGGGGGAAATAAATAGGGGAAAGGGTGATGTCGATGGGCGCCCCAGGGGACCACACCATGTGGTGGCGCAGCCAGGGGTGCGCCACCCTATGGTGTGGCCACCTCGGTGCCCCCACTGGGTCTCCTTTGGACTCCGCTTACGTGTCGGGAAAAATAGGACACTGGGATTTTGTTTCGTCCAATTCCGAGAATATGTCCATAACAACTTTTCCGAAATAAAAAACAGCAGAAAACAAGAACTGGCGCTGTGGCATCTTGTCAATAGGTTAGTCCGAGGAAACATCCGGAAAACGAAGGAAAACATGTGAAAACATAAAGTCATTGGATAGTAAACAAGCACGGAGCATAAAAAATTATAGGTATGTTTGAGACGTATCAAGCACCCCCAAGCTTAACTCCTACTCGTCCTCGAGTAGGTAAGTGATAACAAAATAATTTTTGAGGTGACATGCAGCCAACACAATCATCATCAACGTTATGTAAAATCATTGCAAACTGAGATCAAAGTACTCTAAACATAGGCATGATATATATAATTTTAATATTGTAACTTAGCAACTATGTTGCAACATGAAAATTAACACAAACAAAAGATCATGAATAATAATGCACTGAAAGTTATATGTTTGGTTCGAGCATAGACAAAACATAGAAAATTGGTATTCCGCTTGTCCTTAAAGTGATAGCAAAACATAAATATCAGGACATGTTCAAATTTCAAGTGGAGGCTAGATACAAATAATTTGAGAACAAGTAATAACATAATCATGAATCAATCAATAATAAATTTTGGGACTGATGCACATTATACCGAGAATGAAAACTATTCTCTCTTAATGGTGCATAAAGTTAGACGATGAAGACTCAACATAAAAGTAAAAGAAAGTCCCTTCACAGAGGGAGGGGATTAACTTATGTGCTAGAGCTTTTTATTTGATTAAAACAGAGGTATTGAAAACAATTTTTAAGAGAGGTGTATGTCTATGTCAACGAATGGTAAATAAACAATCCCTTACATCACAAGTTAACTAGACTTTACAAGAGCGGCTCCCATTGAAGGACGTTCTTTCTATTGGGGTCACTAGATCATCCCTCTTCTTTTTTGTTTACACAATTATACTTTAACTGATAAATCAGGGGCAAAAAGAGTGAAGAGGATTGTAAAGTAACCAAATTTTGGGGATAGGCACCCCATTGCCAGCTCTTTTAGCGAATTGGATAAGCGGATGTGCCACTATTCCAGGTGCGTAAAGTCCAATGAACAAGTGAAATAAAGATCGTCTACTTACATCCTCATGAGCTAAAACAGAGCACAAAACATGTATAATTTTTTAAGGTTTTAAAGGTAGCACATGAGAAATTTACTTTGGAGTGACGGTTAAATACCACATACAGGTAGGTATGGTGGACATATTTGGCAAACTTTTGGTTTTTGGGAGTTGGATGCACGAGTATAGCTCATACTCAGTACATGTGAAGGCTAGCAAAAGACTGGGAGCGACAAATTAAGAGAGCAATAATGGTCATAATCATGCGTAGCGACAAAAACATTATTAATCAAAGCGTAAATGATATTACAAGTCAAAAACTAAATGATCATAGAGGCTAGAGGTGACTGGTTTGTAGTCATAACATGGTGTAAGCATGCGCCAAGTCAACCAAATAAAGCATTCGAAGGACAATACCACAATAATATGCTTCGATATGATAAAAAGAACTCATGATTTATTTCAATGACACATTAAGCACTCTTATCTATTGAGACAAGTCATGCTACATCGATAACTACTAAGAGCATGTTTAAAATAACATCTAACATGACATGATAAAGTCTAAACCACAGTCTAAACAAGCTTTCCATTGCACCACTATAAGCATGAAATATTTTAATCTTCTCCAACACCAATGAACTTGTTTCAAACAACTCTCATAGATAATATTCATCAAAGACCAAAGAGATAATCATATAAAACTTAAGCAAACCAACAATCTCTAAACGAAATACGAGTGGAAAACAAGGGCTAAACGCAGTACTAGCAAAAAGTGAACACTCACAGAACAATAAGAGTGAAAACTAGAGTGTTCTAAGCAATGAAAACAGAGCGTGTCTCTCTCCAAAAAAAATATGGTAGGATCCATCCATATAGTACAGAAAAGAAAACAAAACAAACTGAAAGCAAATATAATTTTCACACCAAGAATACCAAATAATATATGAAGCAATAAAAATATAGTGTCTTGAAAGAGGACCTGGTATTTTTGTTCATGAATAAGGTGATGTCTTGGGCATCCCCAAGCTTTGAAGCTTGTACTTCTTGGATATATCTTGGGGTGACATGGGCATCCCCAAGCTTGATCTTTTGTCTATCCTTCATCTCATTACATCATTCTTCTCTCGCTACATTTGAAAACTCACTCCATACAAAACTTCACACAATCTTCATTAACAACGTTAGTGTAATCAAAATAATATATCCATTTTGGTTCAGTTTAAACACAAGTGTAACACCCATTAAGACATTAGCTACTGTCACAACTTCTTTTAAACCTCTTCCCTTTAAAAGAACACCAAAATAAAAAAGATTAAGAGGCAAATGCAAATATTGGCAAAAATCTGTCAAAACAGAACAACAGATAAAGATCGATTTTTTAGAAAATATTTTGTTGCTCAAATCAAAAAGTGCAAAAATAATCAAAGTTTTATAATAACTTGGGGCATGTGTAAAAAACAATTTCTGTCTGAGAGAATTAATTTTTCTAGTGGCAGCACAAAATGTGTTTCAAGACAACAACTTCCCCAAATATTACTTCCTCCCTATTAGAGGATACTCTTGGCACTAAAACGAAATAAAAAGGATAAGGAGAGTTTGATACAGAGATAATAACTTCCAAGAATCAAAGAAACAAAAATAAATTGAAAGGAAAAATATAATGGGCTGTCTCCCAAAAGCGCTTTTCTTTAAAGCCTTTTAGCTAGGCATGATAATTTTTGAAGATGCTCACATAATGGTAAGAGTTGAAAAATAAAAGAGAGCATCAAGAATCATATATAAAACATGTTTATACCTAACACTCTTCCTATGCATAGGAGTATTGTAAGAAAACAAATCAATGAAGCACAAAGCTAGCATATGAAGGCAAAACAAGTGCAACTTCAAAACTTTTAACCTAAAGAGAGGAGACTTAATATTATTGAGATATATGAAACTGTGTCTTCCTCTTTCATAATGACCAGTGGGTCTCAAAGAAATCAGCATATAGAAGCAACACAAGAGAAAGCTCAAAACTTTCATCATAAAGAGAGGAAATTTAATAACATGAAGATTTCCATAACCATATTTTCCTCTCTCAAAATAATTCTTAGTAGCATCACGAATAGACTCAACAATATAGCTATCACATGAAGCATTTTTATCATGATTAAGCACAAAATTATTATCATTACTCTCCACATAAGTAAATCCCTTCTCATTAGTAATAGTGGGAGTAAAACTATCACATCCATCATTGCAATCATCATAAATTGAAGGAATAGTATAATCATAATGAACTTTATCCTCAACAGTAGATAGACTGAAAATAACATGTTCATAATTGTAAACATCATATATAAGAGGCATATCATAATCAAAATAAAATTTATCCTCAATAGTAGGTGGAACTAGAATACCACAATCATTATAATCATCATATATTGGAGGCAAAGTATCATCAAATAAAATTTCCTCCTCAAAACTTGGGGGACTAAAAATATCATATTCATCAAAACTAGCTTCCCCAATCTTAGACTTTTCCATAGCATTAGCAATAATGGTGTTCAAAGAATTTATACTAATAACATTGCTACTAGCATGCAAATAAAGTTCCATAGGTTTTTAATTTTCTCTTCAAAAGCATCGTGTCCTAATTCAATATAAAGATTATAAAGTTCTCTCATATTTTTGTTGTTTTCCATTAAACCTAACTAGTGAAAATAAAAACAAGAAACAAAAAGATATAATTGCAGAATCTAAAGGAAATAACTTCGACCACTCACACACCAGCAAGAGGATGTGAGTACCTTTTACCTTACCTCCCCGACAACATCGCCAGATAAGAGCTTGATGTCTACGCATGCTTCTATTCTTGTAGACAGTGTTTGGCCTCCAAGTGCAGAGGTTTGTTGAACATCAACAAGTTTCCCTTAAGTGGATCACCCAAGGTTTATCGAACTCAGGGAGGTAGAGGTCAAAGATATCCCTCTCAAGCAACCCTGCAATTAAGATACAATAAGTCTCTTGTGTCCCCAACACACCTAATACAATTGTTGGTTGTATAGGTTCACTAGTTTGACAAAGAGATAGTGAAATACAAGTAATATGGATGAGTATAAGTAGTAATTGCAATATGAAGTAAAAATGGCAGCAAGCAAACATGTAGTAGAACTAGTTGTAAATGATGTTTCAATGCTTAGAAACAAAGCCTAGTGATCATACTTTCACTAGTGGACACTCTCAACAATAATAACATAATTGAGTACATAAATATCTTCTCTTAAAAAATGCTACTCTGAACCACTCTCTGGTTAGATAACGAACACCAATTCATTGCGTAGGGCTATGAAAGAACACCTTAAAGTCGCATTCCCCATCTAGGTAACCCCACACTGTCACCTTGAGCCCTAGTTGGTTCCAGACAAACACCACAATCTCATAGAGTTATCGAACACAAATTATATAAACTTTAGCACAAGAGTCACACACTGTGCGCACACTGTCACCTTCATACCTTAATAAAATCACTTGAGTAACATAATATATGAAGAGTAACATCTACTTATTCAACTAGATTACAAAGCTCATGATCACATAAAGATCACACCATGGGAGAGAGAGATGAAACACGTAGCTGCCGGTAGAGCCCTCATCCTCGGGGGATAACTACTCCCTCCTCATCATGGGAGTCAGCGACGATGATGAAGATGGAGGTGGAGTCGATGGAGATGGCTCCGGGGGCAATTTCCCGTCCTGGCATGGTGCCGGAACATAGATTTATATCCCCCGAAACTTGTCTTCGATGGCGGCGGAGCTACAGAACTTTTCGTGTATGGAGGCTGATTGATTTAGGGTTTTTGCGTCGGGGGGAATAAATAGGTGAAAGGGCGATGCCGGTGGGCGCCCGAGGGGCACACGCCACCTGTGGCGCGGCCAGGGGCGGGCCACCCTATGGTGTGGCCACCTCGGTACCCCCCCTCCGGGTCTCTTTTGGACTCTGTTGGCGTGTCGGAAAAAAATAGTACACAAGGATTTTGTTACGTCCGATTCCGAGAATATTTCCAGAACAACTTTTCTGAAATAAAAAACGTCAGAAAACAGGATTGCGCTGTGGCATCTTGTCAATATGTTAGTCCTAGAAAACATCCGGAAAACAAAGGAAAATGAAGGAAAACATGTGAAAACATAAAGGCATTGGATAGAAAACAAGCATGGGGATAAAAAATTATAGATACGTTTGAGACGTATCATCTGCCGGGACGGGGATTCGGAGGAGATCATCGCCATTGTCATCTCCTCCACTTGTCCATCAACCATCCATGATTCCACCATCCATGTGTGAGTAATCCTCGCTATAGACTGAGAGGGATGGTAGGGATTGGATGAGATCGTTCATGTAATAATTACCAGATTGTTAGGGCATGGTGCCTAGTATCTGTTGTTAGTACTATCTATTGTTGTTGCAACTTGTTATGCTTAATGCTTGTCACTAGGGCCTGGGTGCCATGATCTCATATTTGAACATTTTATTGATTCATGAGGATAATTATGTTTCTGATCATACCTGCAAGTTGTTTACACATATCGTAGTCCGGAACCCGAGGACCCAAAGTGACAGCAATTGAGATAACCGAAGGGGATGGCTGTGATGTGAGGATTACGTGTGTTCATGGAGTGTTAATGCTTTGCTCCAGTGCTTTATTAAAAGGAGAACCTTAATTACCAATAGTTTCCCTTGAGTCCCCGCTGCAAACGGGTTCGTACAACAGAACATGTTGTGCAAGTTTCTCATTGCGAGCACGTACGACTAAATATAGAACACATGCCTATGGTTACCTAGTACTTGGATTATTTATCATTATTTATCTGCAATCGCCCATATTTTGATTATTATATGAGCTATCTTATCCATGCAACGCCCGTTCATTCATCCCTATGCCTACAGTATTTTAATCCTGGTGCATACTACGATTACTGTTGTTGTCCTTATATTATTCCTCCTATTATTTCACTACTGCTACTTCTATAAAACCGTTGCTACTAATAAATTGTTGCGAGCAAGTCTACTTCCAAGTGCCGCTGAACTGACAACTCATCTGTTAAGGCTTATAAATATTGTTTGGCTCCCCTTGTGTGGAATCAATAAATTTGGGTTTTACTTCCCTCGAAGACTGCTGCGATCCCCTATACTTGTGGGTCATCAAGGCATACTCAACGCCACAAAGGCCTCACCCTATTCTCTGATGAACTTCGCTACAAAGACATAGTTCACTTTCCACTATTGATTCCCTTCGAGGCGGAAATCGGTGCCTTCAGAATGAGCTTGAGTCACACACCCACAACTGAATTGGGGGCTCCCAAGAACACCAACAATCTTGCTACAATCAACAAGTGAGTAACAATGGAGTCTAGGTTTTCCACAAGGAAACCCTAGACTTGAATCCCTCAAGTGAATGACAGGGAAATGAAGAACGTCTTGGTGAAGTTATAGATCGGGGCCTTCTCCTTCAATCCTCCAAAGATCAATGAGTTTGGAGGGAGGGATTAGGATAAATATAGCTTTTGGTGAGGTGAATAAATGGATCTTAAATTCTTGGACGAACTAGAGCTCTTGGGAGAGAAAGAGGGGTATTTATACCCCCTCAATAAATGTGGTCGGTGGAGTGAAGGAATGGACCGGAATTTCCGGTTCAAACTTAAACCAGATATTCTGGTTGCTTGGTCTGCTTCAGATCTGGCCTCTTTGCAGGGGTTGACAAAACCGGATATTCTGGAAATTTCCGGTAACTCTAGTGTCAGCTTGATTCTGGGACTTAGCCATTTTCTGAGTCCTTTTTCTCCAACCGGATATTTCGGTAGCCAGGAAATTTCCGGCTCGCTTTTGTCCCAAAAACCATTAGTCCTTAGCCGTTTTCTGCGAGACCTAGAACAAACCGGAATGCCAGAAATTTCGGGTTGGAAATTTCCGGCTACCTCCAACCCCGGAAAGTTTCTTTCCTTAGCTGATTTCACAAGTCTCTTCCAGAACCAGATATTCCAGTTGGCCAGAAATTTCCGGTTGGAAATATTCGGGTTGCCTTCTAAAACTGTGAAGGTTGATCTACCTTCACACTTTTTGGTGTTTGATGCTTATGAATAAATTTAGTAACCTGCATCACTTAACACCTGATTAAAAATATTATTAGTATTGTTAACTAACACAAAAACACTAGGGATCAAGAAATTCTCTTTCAAAGTGTGTCTTGAAGAAGTGAACATTGTGTGATCATTCATGATTACCTTCAATAAATCATCATAGTGCAAGATTGGATTCAAGTTGATCAACTTGCAAAGCATATATGGTGTACCAAGTGGGATCAAGTGATCATGTGGTATAGTAAGCATTTGTCAATTGTGCTTTGTGAACTAACCCATGATATATGTGCTTGGTGTTTAATTATGTGGTTGGGTATCTTTGCACGGGGTTGAATCAAAAGGGATATTTCTTATAACCCATGAGTGGATGTCATCAAGTGTTGATCTTCATCAAGATTGAGAAGTGGAAGTTCAACATGAGAATCTTGAAGATCACATGCTTGAAGCTTGCTGTCCATTTTGTTGTAATATACATTTTAATATACTCCTACATGATGCTTTCCCATAGTGGAGTATGGGGGAGCAATTTGCAGGTCTTCACCAAGCAAATGAAATCAAGAAAGGTGTTCCATCTTGAGCCGGGCTTGATAGTCGTCATCTAGCTCAAGTGGAATGTGCAAGGAAAATGTACTACCTTGATAGGTTTTCTATTTTACCGTTCTCAAACTGGTTGTTGGGCAACTGGGTTATAGGATTGATAGTCGTACTGTCAAGGGGGCACTCGGGTGAGTATCCTGTTCACATCGTTCATAGCGAATCCAAACCTTTGCATATTTTGCATCATATTTCTTGGATGGTATATGATTTTTCTTGATGTGAGGTTTTATATCTTGACGTTATCTTCATGACAAGCTCAAATTCATAAAAAATGGATTTCTTATGGAAAACTTATAACACTTTTGGTGTTGGAGGTTTTACCAGTTGTTTTTTATAGATAGGTATAACTTTTCTTTAATTTTTTTATTATCCCTTGTTGGAGTATGATTTTCTCTGTGTGATCTTATATTTCTCGTTGTGGTGATTCCAACGAGCCCGAGATCATAAAGAACAAAGTCCGGATGCAAAAGATATTGTCGTTTTCGTGTGGTCAGTTGAGCTTTGATTCCAGGGCTGGTTCAACCGGCCGGGAACCAACCTCCAGGCCGAAAACCCCTTCTGTTGTGCCGGCCATCGAAAGTAAAGTTTGAAATGTTGGGGCAAAGTAAATTTGTGTGTTGCTTTAGGCTCACATCATCAAAAGTTTCTGGCACCTTGCAGGAGATCTCTAAGTCCTAATGGTTCGATAACCTTAGTCTCAAAACCGAGGTAAAACTTTCTGCTACACTACATCACCTTCCTCTTGGGATCCCCAACGGGTGGTGGTTGTTCACGGGATCATCCTTTTTCATGTCACCAGGATGGTGAGGACGTTGGACGCGGGGCCAAAGCACTTCCACCAGCGTGTGAGGTCACTGAAGATTCACTTCATTGTCTCCTTGTTCATGTCACCAGGATGTAGGCCAATGATTCTTAGTGTGCATTGCTCTCCCACGTTCGACGACGTGCCATTGTTGGTCTCCGTCTCATGGAAGTGAATGAGGTGGAGGAAGTCGGAGTCGGGGAAGATGTCGTTATCCTTCATGTCATTGTGGTCGTTTTGATGACAATGAGCTCGCCGCCGCAGCGGTAGCCGTGATCGTAGAACAGGCGGGCGCCGAGGGGATTGACGAAGCAGACCTTCATCGCCCAAACTGGTTGATCGCGAGGTCATACATGGGGTTGTCTAGCGTATGAACTTTGTGGTAGCCGGCGCTGATGAAAGGGGTGGACCTTATGAGAGCCATATGCCTGGCGACACACACCTACGCCCATAATATAAATCCGATTTCCTCAAACAAGCCACTCGACAGTGAGACAGGAGCACAAACCGGGTCCATACGACCCTCGGCATACACCAGATGCGCACACTAAGAAGTCGTTACCGTTGTCTTCCACCAACCCATCTTCTGGAAAGATCAACACAATGACCTTATCGGGCCTGCCGACGACGTCACCACAATGTGAGACAACTCCACCTTCCTGCACACATCCATCATCACGCATCCGCCATAGAGGCTCTGCCGCACCAAGCCACCGAGACCCGTCGTCTTCGACGTGGTAGATATGACACCACTCCGCCAAAAGGCCCCTCGAGGCAGAATTTACTCCAAAAATGATGCCCCTAGGAGAATGCGACGCGATGCCGCCGTCGTCCGATCCGGGAGAGGAGACCCAAATCCAGGGTCTCCCCCAGAGCAAACGGTCCTTCCATTTTTGTCGACGTGGTGGTCCAACCTAGCCATGTATCCGAGATCCCACGAGAAATTAAGAACTCCAGCATTGTGTCTCCAAGGAGATTGACGGCGCCACACACAACCATTGTTCTGTTCGGCATGCCAAACCTGAGGTTTCCCTCGGAACCCGATAGGATAGCCACCATGACGATGCCCTCCAAGGAGGTTAGCGCCCCCCCCCCCCCACAAACGCCACCGCATCATCCACGACGGAAGATCCGGACGAGAGATTTCTCCCCAGCGGTAGTCCCTCGAACTCGAACAGGTGTAGACCACCGCCGCAAAAGAAGGAGCCATATCAGGCCAGACAGATCCGAGTGCGCCTGGGTGGATCGGCCGCCACCACCCGCAGCCTGCCTTGCCGTCCGCCGCATCTCCGCCGTGCCAAACGCTCTACGCCAGAGGACGGACACGTCATGATGCCCGACAACACTATGCCCTAACCTGAGATTCAAATTCTCTCCGACATAGTGTAGAATTGTCAATCAGCTACAATTTTGACCGTCGTGATAGCTTTTGTTAGTTTGAGACTTTGAGGAGTGGGGCATGTAGGTGTTTGTTTTACATTATGCATGCTTTGTTTTTTGTCATCAACACTCGAGTAGGCACTCATCTAGCTGTATACGCAGAACTACATGATATCCTTCAGTCTTTATGTGTCCTTGCATATATATTCAGCATTCTCCTCGGCTGAGTATTGTACTTTAAAAGTTATCCCATTCTTCAGCCTGACATGGGGAGGGAAGCCGTGTGAAGAGATCCTGCCTACGAGCCGGATCTCTGGTTGAGTCTGGTAAGGTACCCTGACCTGAGGTGCGCTGAAGTGGTTGAAGAGATGGTAGTGCCTGAGATTGCAGGGTTTTTTTTTTGGCATGCAGCGACTGACCAACTCATGTAAGCGAACCTCTACACTCTCATTCCACACTGGTGACGATCAACAGGTAATGGCTAGAGCTAACCAACAAGGCACATCAACAAGACACAGTTAAGCATGGAACACGGATCAATTTCAGGAAAGTACATCAGCGGCAAATCACTGAAGAGAATCAAAGTTTTGCAGTTCAAATGGTCACTCGAACCAGCGACCATGCACCAGTTACACTTCCAGTAGTAGTACAAGTCTTCCATCCAAGGAGAGATAAAAACAAAGTAGCCGAGATTGTTCACCCAGCATTTCGATCATACCATCAGGTATACCAGGAATTAAAGACATAGTAAGCTACTTATGCCCAAAAAGATGCCAAAACATGCATGTCATCAGGACGGACCATACCCATTGCACCCACTCCATAACTTGAATTCAGCACTACACCTGCAACCTGGATCCAAGGAAAAAAATGGACACATGAACATTAGTACTACTACTACTACTACTACTACTACTACTACTACTACTACTACTACTACTACTACTACTACTACTACTACAGCCGCATGGAGTTTGAAGCTATGGATGGAATCTGAGGTTACCTAGGAGACTGTTAGCCCAAAACACTTGCTTCATCTTCCTCCAATTCATCCTATGAATGTCTGCCTGGTTTCTCCCAACAAGTGGTAGTCCCCTGGTGATGGCTGGTACGGTCGAGTGAAAGTTTCTTCAGCCAAGTTGATGCCATCACTCCAGTTCCCTTCAGAGGTAACAAATACTTATATTAGTCAAAAGCCCTTCCACAAATCAGGATATGTGAAGCATCAATCAAATGAGCCTTAACATTATCTTGCTGGCAATCCATTTACAATTTGTTAGAACTATTTTTTCTCATTTAATAATCAAATGAGAGAAATTTGCGGGGTAATGGTTCTGTTCAGTTTTCAGAGAATATTTTTTAGATAAGGAACATATATTAATAGCGCGGAGATACCAATTACACCCAGCAAATTGGACCTGCCTTATTTTTATTAATCAATGCTTCTTATCCAATCTGTTACAAGTAATATTCTCGTATGAAACCATAGCGGCTATTAAGCAAGATCGTTTTATTAGCTAGTAATCACATAACTCACCCATTAAAATAAGCCACGCGAAAAGTTAGCACATATAATGCCCCCTAGTGAAGATTACTACTAGTATTTCAGCATCAGATTATACACATCTACAAGTCGTACAACCAATAAACATAACTGGTATGATGGGCACTTCCATCATGGACCCCAAGTCGAAATGTTTTGGCACTCTTGTGGCCATACTCAAGCACTGCAATGGAGCATAACCATCCTCAAGTAGTCCATGCATGAACTGTTTTCACGAATACTGAACAGCTAGCCTTATGAGAAGTAGGTAAGTTGATCACACTAAAGAATCACATTACATTGACAAAAGGCTCAAAGGAAAACTAAAAAAAGTAGAATGGGGACTAGCAAGAGGCAAGACACCAGCTCAACATCCAAAAGAACAATACTGTTGGGGCAGCAGTTCATTACTCATCTCCTGCACACTACTACAAGCTAGAGAGCAGTCCAATTAGAAGGGGAATGAATTGGACATACAGCAAGTACACACTATAGGTCAAGATAAGAAACATAAAAACAAGAGAATATGTAGCAAGTACATATAAACCTACATTCTCTTAGCAATTGCACTCTCACCCATAAATTATCAGTGAAAAGTAGTCGTTTTAAAGATTACAAAGCATCTATGCATCCACATATCGTAGAGCCAACTAACATGATTATTATGATCGCCACATGCATCATTTTGAGGACCCCAAGTCAAAATATTAGTTCAAAACTATCCTTAAACAATAAACAGTCCATGCATGAATTATTTTAGTATTGTCAGCTATAGAAGAAAATTGTGGTAAGAAATATTAGTCAAAAGCCTTTCGACAAATCAGGATATGTAAAACATCAATCAAATGGCCATACTTAAGCACTGCAATGAAGCATAACCATCCTGAACAACTAGCATTAAGAGAAGTCGGTAAGTCTATCAACCTAAATAATCACATTACATTGACAAAAGGCTCAGAGGAAAACTAAATATGGTATAATTGGACTAGTCCAGAGGCAAGAAACCAACATAACATCCAAACGAACAATATTATTGGGCAGCATTTATATTGCTCACATGCTGGCATGCTGCACACTAGTACAAGCTAGACAGCAGTCCAATTAGAAGGGGAATGAATTGGACATACAGCAAGTACACACTAGAGATCAAGATGAGAAACATAAAAACAAGAGACTATGAAGCAAGTACATACCCATATTCTCTTAGAGCATGTCTAACAGGACCCGTAAAGTTTGGCCCTCTAAATCGCGTGTAGAGGGCCCTGTATAGGAAAATTAGGAAAATCTTTGCTCAGTTTTTCGAGTTCGTCTAGCAGTCCCCTTAAATCCGCCCCGTATATTTAAATTCGAACTACGCGGGAGAGAAGAAGAAGCTTGATTTCATTGATTCGTTCAGATCACCATTACAAGAACTGCTAGAACTGCTAGAACTGCTAGAAATCTAACCTATAACTAGTCGAGGAAGACGACGGGGCCGGCCTTCGCCTCCATCTCCTTGAAGGCCTCGACGTCGGCGACGGCCTTCGCCTCCTCCTCCGCTTCCGCCCGCGCCCGCGCCTCTGCTTCCTGCTTCGAGAGCTCGAGCGCGGCCGCGAAGGCGGCCTCCTCCTCCTCCTCTGTCGCCGGCAGCGCTTCCTCCTCCGCTGCCGCGCGTCCTCCTCCGCTGCCGCTAGCGCCGTCGCCGCCGCGCTTGCACGACTGCAGCAGCTCATCGGCCGCGGCGGCGGGTCGACGGTGTAGTAAATCCCTCCCGGGGCGTAGTCCTTCAGCGTGTCCGGCATTGCCTCCGGCCACGCGACGTACTTCCACACGCTCCGGCGGCTCCCTGCAACAGAGTGCTTGCAATGGAGCCGCCACGCCTCCTCGAGCGTCTCCGGCTCGCGGCGGCGCTTGGAGCGGGCGGTGGAGGAGCCGGAGGCGTCGGGGGAGCTCATGGCGGTGGTGGAGCTTCTAATTGTGCGGCTAAGCGTGCGTAATTGCTCGCCGGAAGTGCGAATGCGGCGGCGGCGCGCGGCGGAGCTAGGGTTGCGGGTGGGGGGTTGGACCCCCACCCGAACCCTCACCCTCTATATGTACGGGGCGGAGGGGGCGGTGGAGCAGGCCCCGTAAATTTTTGTTACGGGCCAGGCGGCATACGGGTCCTGCTAGACGGCCGTTTTGGCCCGCGCCCCGTATGCCGCCGGAATTATACGGGGCGCTCGCGTGATACGGGGCCTGTTAGACATGCTCTTAGTACTCCCTCCGTCTCATAATAATTGTCTCAAAGTTGGACAAAAGTGAATGTATAGTGTTAGATACATCCACTTTTTGTCCAAATTTAAGACAATTAATTTGAGATGGAGGGAGTAATTGCACTCTCACCCATAAATTATCAGTGAAAGGTAGTCATTTTAAAGATAACATAGCATCTACGCCTCCACAAGTCGTAGAGCCAACTAACATGATTAGTATGATCGTCGCATGCATCATTTTGAGGATCCCAAATCAAAATAGAAGAACAGACGTAAAAAACAGGGGATGATGGTATCACATTACCTGAGGAGAGTGCCCGCGGCAGCTCCCAAGCCCGAACGAAGCGGCTGGCGATGCACAAGCTCGGCGGCGCAACCACTCCATAGACCTTGCACTCCACGACCTTGCGAGCACGCACGTCCACTCCGAAGAGGTGCTCTTCGAGGAAGAAGTACACCACGTCGGGGTTCTTGGGGTGAATCAACGCAAGCGCGGGGATCTTCCTCGGCAGCCTGGTCGCCTTGTAGCTCTGATCGGCCCAGATCTCTGTAAACCTCACCTCGTGCTCCAGCGTCCACTCCATGGAGTCTGGATCAGCCAGCGTCCACACGCTAATGGTCGGAGCACCGTTGCCACGAGCACGCTTGCCCATGTACGTGTCCACGAAACGCAGCTTGCCGCTGCTCACCCCCACGTAGCGGTAT
Organism: Alopecurus myosuroides; assembly: GCA_028641055.1. Classification (NCBI taxonomy): domain Eukaryota; kingdom Viridiplantae; phylum Streptophyta; class Magnoliopsida; order Poales; family Poaceae; genus Alopecurus; species Alopecurus myosuroides. The sequence continues at coordinate 357,465,604 of CM054058.1, forward strand.
TTGTCGGAGATTCCCCAAGCTTCCCTGCATTTCAGCACCCTCTCCGGCGGGAACGGGATGAATCCCAGGACCGGCTCGTCGGCGAAGGGGTCGCAGGTGATGACGCCCCATGTGAGGTCGACCCACCAGAGCCTCCCGTGGTGCGAGAGCACGCGGATGGGAGCCCATGGCCGGGGCGGGAGCGGGTAATGGACGCGCTTCTCCACCCACTCCCCAACCTCGGAAGAGAAGCAGAGGAGCGTGGCTTTTTGGTTGCCGATGATGGGCTGGAGCTCCGCGACCATGTAGTGGCCGCCGCCGCCAGGGGAGACGGCAAGGCCGAGGAGGGCCTGATTCAGGATGGTTGCCTCGGGGTCGGGGAGCTGGAACGCTGAGGAGGTGGTCGCGTCGAGCACGAAGTAGCGCCGTTTGAAGAATCTCCAGCAGACGGACCTGTTGTTGGGTCGGTGGATGACTTCACGGGTCGGGTCGGAGCGCAGGTTGGCCTGGAGGAGAAGCAGGCCGGAAGGTTCGGCGGCGAGGACGAAGGGGAAGAAGTGTGGAGTGGGGGGATCCGGAAAGACGCGCGGGGAGACTGTGAGGATGGAGACGCGCGGCGGCGCCGTGAGCGCGACGGAGACGTCATCGCCGTCCGCTGGCGTGGAGACACGTGGGATGCTGCCGAGGATGACCCATGAGGACGACGGTGGCGGCGGCGAGGACGGAGACGCCACTGTGGATGGTCTTGGGCTTGGGCTGGCAACGAAGCCGAGAAGGGCAATGGAAAAAGGGCAGAGCTTTGGTGTGGTGTGGTCTGTGGAGTCGTGGGATGGGTGGCGTGGTGCGGAAGAAGGCGCAGAGCTGAGATAGCAGCGGGGAACAGGGGCGTGACAGCCTTTACAGTTTGAACGGGTGCTTCCTTTACCTTCATCCCGATTCACCCGCTGAATATAGCCACAATTATTGAAGCGGTTGCACAAAGCTGTAATTTTACCTTTAAAAAGTACGATCGTTCTGTAGATACTTTATAGGAGGTAATTCAATTTTCATACATAAGTAAAGAAACAATCACATAAATTTGAGTTTAAAATGCGCAATTCCATGCATACTAATGCATGAACTTTTTTTCATACATACTAATGCATGAACTTTTTTTTGAAATGGGAAAGCCCAGCCTCTGCAATTCCATGCATGAATTATTTTAGTATTGTCAGCTATAGAAGAAAATTGTGGAACAAGCTTTAGATATAGATAAGTTGCAAATGATCCATGATATAACTTAGCTAGATACACGATGTTAGCCTGCAAAGTTGCAAGTGTGTCACAGTAGGATGCTAAGTTTCGGACGAAACCAGATGGAACAGGGTTAGTCTATGCCTACAGGATACAAATGACATACCACAGTCAAGAAATATGCATAATATCGGTAAAACAGTATTCTTTTTCTGCATCATTCGTCTAGCAACTGAACACTACAAGCTAACAGAGCACCTAATTAGAAGTGAAAAAAATTAATTGGTCATTAATAAACAACGATCAATCAATAGAAAACAGACGTAAAAACAGGGGAAATGGATGATGGTATCATTACCTGAGGAGAGTGCCCGCGGCAGCTCCCAAGCCCGAACGAAGCGGTTGGCGATTCTCAAGCTCGGCGGCGCAACCACTCCATAGACCTCGCACTCCACGACCTTGCGAGCACGCATGTTAACACCGAAGAGGCGCTCTTCCAGGAAAAAGTACACCACTTCGGGGTTCTTGGGGTGAATCAGTGCGAGCGTGGGGATCTTGGTGGGCAACCCGGTCGCCTTGTAGCTCTGATCGGCCCAGATCTCTGTAAACCTCGCCTCGTGCTCCAGCGTCCACTCCATGGAGTCTGGATCGGCCAGCGTCCACACGCTAATGGTCGGAGCACGCTTGCCCGTGTAGTACGTGTCCACGAAGCGCAGCTTGCCGTCGCTCACCCCCACATAGCGGTACATGTCGGTGACTCCCCAAGCTTCCCCGCATTTAAGCACCCTCTCCGGCGGGAACGGGACGAATCCCAGGACCGGCTCGTCGGCGAAGGGGTCGCAGGTGATGATGCCCCATGAGAGGTCGACCCACCAGAGCCTCCCGTGGTGCGAGATCACGCGGATGGGAGCCCATGGCCGACGGGGCTCGAGCGGGTAATGGACGTGCTTCTCCACCCACTCCCCAACCTCGGAAGAGAAGCAGAGGAGCACGGCCGTGTCCAGGCCGATGATGGGCTGGAGCTCCACCACCATGTAGTGGCCTCCGCCGCCAGGGGAGACGACAAGGCCTAGTCGGGCCTGATGCAGGATGGTTGCGTCAGGCTCGGGCTTGGGGAGCTGGAACGCCGAGGAGGTGGTCGCGTCGAGCACAAAGTAGCGCCGGTCGTAGTTTTTCCATTTGACGAACTGGGTGCGAGGACGGTCGATGATTTCACGGGTAGGGGTGCAGGGCATGTTGGCCTGGAGGAGGAGCAGGCTGGAGGGGTCGGCGGCGAGGACGAAAGGGAAGAACTGGGGCGTGGGGGGATCCGGAAAAACGCGCGGGGAGACGGTGAGGATCGAGACGCGCGGAGGCGCCGTAAGCGCGACGGAGGCGTTGCCGCCGTCGGCCGGCGTGGAGACACGTGGGATGCTGCCGAGGATGACCCACGACGACGACGGTGGCGGTGGCGGCGAGGACGGAGAGGCCATCTGTGGATGGTCTTGGGCTTGGACTGGCAACAACGGAGAAGGGTAATGGAAAAAAGGCAGAGCTTTGGTGTGCTGGTGTGGAGGGTTGTGGGATGGGTGGCGTGGTGCGGAAGAAGGTGCAGAGCTGCGGGGAACAGAGGCGTGGCAACCGAGTTTGAGGCCCCGTTTGAGAGCTCAACATTTTTGAAGTATTTCACCTTCAAGAAAATACTTTGAGATGTTTGGTTCTAGCAAAAATTAAGTTTTATATACTTCAGTTTTGAGGAAAACTACACCATTTTTGAAGTAAATTGGACCTCTTTTTCTCGACATAAGAATACTTTAGTTTTCGAACACTTTACTTTTATAATTATAATTACTTCACTGCCAAACTAAGCCAAACTTTTCTTTTTCGTTTTTCTGTTTTTCTCAATTGCTTTCTTTACCTTCAGAATGATTCGCCCGATGGATAGAGTCACAATTATAGAAGCGGTTGCATAGACCTGCAATTTTAAAATTGAGAAAAGGACAGCACGGGGATAGAAAATTTTCATCCCCCGGGTCCCCTGCTTGACACGTGTCCAATTTTTTGCCCAAATCCCGCTTTTACTCCCGTAGCAAAAAAAAGTCCCGCTTTTGCTCCCGTAGCAAAAAACGTTTCACCCCCAAAAAAGAACAGGAAAATGTCAGACCTCGCCGGAGACTCGCCGGAGTTACTGTAGCAATTTTTTTTTTGCTACAGTAGCAAAAAGTCGATTTCGCCGGAGCCGTCACCGGAGACTTTTGCTCGCTGGAGGAATAGCAGAGCAAAAAATTTATACTAAAAAAGTAAAATTATAACCTTATTGTAGCAAAACAATTATGCTATTAGAGCAAAAAATCGGACCTCGCCGGAATTACAGTAGCAAAAAATTTGTAAAAAAAAAAAAAAAGAAATAACCTATTGGAGCAACCATTTGTACAGAACAAAATTAGCAAAAAAAAAAAGCTGCGGCCGTCCGTGGCACTCGTCGCGGCGCGGATTCCGGCGAGCCCGCGCCCTACATAGTGGGCTGCGGCCTCCCGCTCGCGGCGCGGCGGAACTGGATGGGTCGCGGCCTCCCGCCAGAGGCACAGGGGAGCAGGGCCGACATGGAGTGCGCACGGGAGAGGTTGTCGCGGTCGCAGGTGACGTGGAACCAGGTGCAGGGGTTGACGAGGGTGGGGTCCCAGCTCTGCAGCACGCCGCCGGGGTCCCGCAGGCTGCGCCGCAGCGCGGAGAGCGCGTCGCCCTTGGAGTTTGCCCCCGCCAGCGCGACCAGGAGCGCCGCGACGAGGGCCAAGCCCAGGGCTACGGCCGCCATGGGAGTAGTGGAGCGGAGGAGATCGGCGGCCGGATCTGGACGCGGTGGGGGCGGTGAAGGGGAGAGCAACCAGCAGCAGGCGGAGAAAGGGGAAAGAAAGGTGGAAGCAGTCAAGCAGAGCAGGGAGGGAGGCGCAGTGTGTCTTTGACGGCTGGTGCTCCGCTAAGCGAAACGTGGGTGGAAGTAGTGTGCGGGCCCCGCCCACGTGGTGTGCGGGAGTGGTGACCCGGAGGATGGTCCTCCGGGGGATTACAAGCGTTTTCCTATTAGATATGTCTACTTTTGTCTAACTCTAGGACTAGATTCTAAAAATAAAAGCATTTCTAGGCGGTATGGCCGATACAAGCAAGTCATAATCACTGTCTAGTCATGCGAGCATCTCAAGTTTGGGGGAGAATTTAGATTAGTGCTCTCTAATTTTCTATTCTTTTACCATACTCAAAACCCATAAATCGATAACTTAATCGGGTCTCCACAAAAGTAGAAACTATTTCGTACAACAAAGACCTTAGACATAATTTTTTTTAGGTCTTCACCATGTGAGGGCTCGATCTTCTCACAAAGCCGAGACCGCACAAAGGACTTAGGCGTGACTGGAGTCGTCGTGGTGCCAGTCAGAGTTGGGGTGGGGGGGGGGGAGGGGGAGGAGGTGGTGACTGCTAGCGAACACGCTACGGCAAACAAACAAAATAGCGCATAAATCAAGATCCAATGGAAGACGAGGCAACAGATCATACACACGTCCGTCGAACTAGCGGAAGATCGTCGGTAAGGAGGAAATGTATTATCCCACGATCAAGTGCCACAAGCGCAACACCCCCATGGTATCCACACGTACATGATCAGCAACACAACGTCGTAACGTGATGAAGCACCAATGACGTAGCTGGGACGTTGTCGATGAATATCCAATGCTCTCCGCGATCACCGGCGAGAACTAGGTGATGTCTACGCACGCTTCTATTCTTGTAAACAGTGTTGGGGCTCCAAGTGCAGCGGTTCGTAGAACAGCAGCAAGTTTCCCTTAAGTGGATCACCCAAGGTTTATCGAACTCAGAGAGGTATAGGTCAAAGATATCCCTCTCAAGCAACCCTACAATTAATATACAAGAAGTCTCTTGTGTCCCCAACACACCCAATATACTTGTCAGATATATAGGTGCACTAGTTCGGCGAAGAGATAGTGAAATGCGAGTAATATGGATGGTTATAAGTAATAATAGCAATCTGAAATAAATATGGCAGCAAGCAAACATGTAGCAGAACAGCCGGAAAACGGTGTTTCAATGCTTGGAAAGAAGGCCAAGGGATCCTACTTTCACTAGTGGACACTCAACAATGATCACATAATTGAAAATCGATACTCCCGGATCTTCTTAGTGCTAGGTCGTCTCGGGCGCTCCCGCGATCGACCAGGCGACCTTCTCCGCCCTCGTCTCCCCCGCCCCTCCTTCCCCCCTCTCCCCCGCCGTCGCTGGCGTGCGCCGCCGGGCAAAGCCCGCGCGGTGCCGGCGGCGGCGGGTCGTCCTCTCCCCGCGCGTGGACAGGGCCTCACGGGTAGGTCGGGTTCACGACGGTGCGGCTCGGAGGTGCCTCCCTGCTAGGCAAGCCATGGGGTGGCGCGGCCGGCGTTCGAGGCGGCAGGGGCGACGGCGTCGAGCACCAGATCCTGCCAGCGGTTTCCTCGTCGGGCGGCGCGACGCAGGGCCGGATCTGGGCTGCAGCGGGCCAGGCGGGCCTGCAGCGGCCTGGAGCTGGCATGGCGGCCTCAGGAGACACTGCCGGAGATGTTGTGACCGGGCGGGGCGGCGAGCGATTCGGGAGCCGCGTGCGTGCGAGCCAGATCTGGGCCAGGCGGGCCCGGATCTGGTGGCGTCGTCGTGACTTCTCCTTGGGGTTGCCGGGCCACAGATGCTCCGTGGCTATGGCTAATGGTGAGGTACATGGACGCCGGGGTGGCGACCTCGGGTGGCGGGTCGCATGGGGGTCTCTCCGGCGAGCACCATGGCGGCGGTGGTGGCTGCGGTGTTGGTCATGTGGGCGGCAACGGGAGCAGCGGCGGGCATCTCGGGCGTGATCTCTTCGGCGATGGCGCTCATATCTGGATTTGGTTGGTTGTCCGCTCCACGTGCGTGCCTTAGGCCCTACTCGCGTCATGGGGGAGTCACCGAGCGAAAGCTATGTGCTTTGGCACTGACGACGGCGACGCCTGCGGGTGCCGTTCTTCCTCTTGAGGACGTCGTCGGGTGCTCGTTCCGTTGACGGTCTCCGGGTGAAAACCCAAGTCCAGTTGGACTCAGCGACGGCGACGCCTTGCGTCGTTACCCTCCTGAGGGCGTGGTCGTGGAGATTAGGTGTCCTAGAGTGTGTGGCTTGGTGTGCTCAGTCCTTCCGGCGTGCTTGTTTGGCTTCATAGTCGTGTAGTTCGGTGCGAGTTCTGTTGTCCGATTATCCTAGGATCTGCTTTGTAAGAGGGTTACCTCACCACCTTGTATCGTTCGTCCGTGTGTGGCTTTATTTATAAAGCGGGGCAAAAGTTTATTTCGTGATCACATAATTGAATAACTAGATATCTTCTCTTCACTATGCTAATCTTAACCACTCTCCGGTCGAATAACAACACCAATCCATGCAATAGGGCTTTAACAACACTCCTCAGAGTAATCACTTTCCCAACCCAGTAACCCCCATGATATCACCATGGGACCCAGATGGTTCCAGCAAACACCACAATTTCATAGGGTTATCCAACACAAAATATAAATATAATGCTAAACCACATGGTGCACACACTGTCACCTTTACACCGTGATCAAAGCATTTACGGAGATCTCATAACAAATAATGAACACTAATCATTGCGTAGGGCTGCAAAAAGCATTCCTTAAAGTAAGCATTCACATGTCTAGTTAACCCCACACTGTCACTATGAGCACCCTAGAAGGTACTAGACAAACACCACAATTCATAGAGGAGACACACACGATGTGCACACTGTCACTTTCACACCGTAATCAAAGTGACTCCAAAGTTCATATTAATAAAGCACTTGAGTAGCAAAAGATGAAAAGTAACATCTACGAATTCAAATAGAATACAAAGCTCATGATCACATATAGATCACACCATGGGAGCGAGAGATGAACCACATAGCTACCGATAGAGCCCTCGGCCTCGGGGGAGAACTACTCCCTCCTCATCATAGGCTACAACAACGGCGATGGAGATGGCGGTGGACTCGATGGAGATGGCTTCCGGGGGCACTTCCCCATCCCAGCAGGGTGCTAGAACAGAGATCTGTCCCCCAAAACTTGTCGGCAGCGGCGGTGGAGCTACGGATGTATTTTGTGGAAAAGGTCGATTCTACTAGCGTTTATGCATCGGGGTGTATATATAGGCGAAAGGGAGGTGCCAGGGGGCCCACACCACCTGGTGGCGCAGCCAGGGGGTGGTGGCTCCACCCTATAGTGTGGCCACCCTGTGGACCCCCTCTGGGGCTCTTTGGGACTTCTGGATGCTTCCGGGACTTCTAAGACTTCTGGATTTCGAATCGTCCAATTCCGAGAATATTTCCAGAACAACTTTTCTGAAACTAAAAACAGCAGAAAACAAGAACTACCTCTGTGGAATCTTGTCAGTAGGTTAGTCCCAGAAAATCGATAAAAATGACATAAAGTGTAAGGAAAACATGTGGGAAACAACATGAAAACAACATGGAACATCAGAAATTAAGGATACATTTATGACGTATCAAGCATCCCCAAGCTTAGTTCCTACTCGTCCTCGAGTAGGTAAACGATAAAACAATAATTTCTGAGGTGACATGCTACTAACATAAACTTGGTCATAAAAATGTAAAAGGCATATGCAAGCTGAGATCATAGAAATTCAAACACAAACATGATAAACATAACTTTAATAATAAAGCATAGCAATCACTTTTCATCATGAAGAGTATCTCAAATAAAGGATCACGAATAATAATGCAAAGGAAGATAAACGTTTGTTTCAGGTATAGAGAAGCATGGCAAAGTGATATTTCGCTAGTCCTTAAGAGTGGGGAAAAACATAAATGCCGGGACACCTTCAAAGTTCATGAGGAAGACTAGAGCAAATAATTTAAGAACAAATAATATCACATCATGAAGCAATTATTGATGATTATGGGACAATGCACATAGAACTAAGAATGGAAAAAATGCTCTCTCAACTGTGCATAAAGTTAGAAGATGGAGACTCTACATAAAAGTAAAAGAAAGGCCCTTCGCGGAGGGAAGCAGGGATCACTCATGTGCTAGAGATTTTTATTTTATTAAAAAGAGGTATTAAAAGTTTGACACTCCTCCCATCCATCTTTCACAAACCATGGCTAACCGAATCCTCGGGTGCCTGCCAACAATCACATACCGTAGAGGAGTGTCTATATTTTGGGAGATGTATGTTAATGTCAACGAATGGTAAACAGAAAATACAGTACGTCACAAGCCAACTGGATTCACAAGAGCGGCTCCCATGTGAAGGACGCATCTGGGTAGAAGGTCACCGCTCTTTCTCTTTTGTTTACACAATTATGCTTTGACTGATAAATCAGGGGCAAAAATAGTGAAGAGATTTTGTGTGTATTAATTTGGGGCTGGGCACCCCGCTGCCAGATCTTCTATCATTTGGATAAGCGGAAGAAGCCACTAGTCGAGGGTGTGAAATCCAATCAACAAGTGAGATAAATATTCTCTATTGACGTCCTCATGAGCAAAAACAGGAACATAAAGCAGGAGTAATTTTGAAAGTTTTAAAGGTGACACATGAGCAATTTACTTGGAGTGGCAGTTAAATACAACATGTAGGTAGGTATGGTGGACACAATGGAAAAACTTTGGTTTAAGGGAGTTGGATGCACGAGTAGAGCTCATACTCAGTATAGGTGGAGGCTAGCAAAAGACTGGGAGCGACAAATCAAGAGAGCATAAGAGCCAATATCATGCATAGCGACATAACATCATTAATTAAAGCATAATCGGTATCATAGTTCAAAAACTAAGTGGTCATGGAGGCTATTCATGACTGGTTCATAGTCATAAACATGGTATGAGCATGTGCCAAGTCAACCAAATAAAACATTCGAAAGAGAATACCATAAATTTATGCTTCCTTATGACAAGAACAACTCATGAATCTTTCAATGACATATTAAACACTCTCAGCTATTTGAGGCTATTCATGCTACTCAACATCACATGGCTTTAGAACTAAAATAACATTTAGCATGGCATGAAAAAGTTCTAGCAACAGTCTATATGAGCTTCTACGTGCACTGTTATAAATTCTACTTCAAGCAGCAGTTTCTATTCCCAACAAGCACCATACAACATATGTTTTAACAAAAATACTCTACATGATACAGCAAGCAAACATGAGAGTACTCACATAACACTACTAAAACTAACAACTCTGAATAAGAGATGCATGAAAACAAAGGCTAAACGTAGTACTAGCAAAAGTGAACACTCACAGAACAGTAAGAATGAAAACTAGAGTGTTCTAAGCAATGAAAACGGAGTGTGTCTCTCTCCCACACAAGTATTAAAAGATCCAACCATCTATTACAGCAAAGAAAACCAAACAAACTGAAAATAAAAATAAAATACGCTCCAAGTAAAGCATATAATATGTGACTGGATAAAAATATAGTTTCACTAGAAGTGACATGATAATTTGTCGATGAAGAAGGGGATGCCTTGGGCATCCCGAAGCTTAGCCGCTTCAGTCTTCTTAGAATTTGCTGGGATGTATCACCGGTGCATCCCCAAGCTTAGGCTCTTCACTCTTCTTGATCACATCATATCATCCTCTTCTCTTGACCCTTGAAAACTTCCTTCACACCAAACTTCTCACAATCTTTATTAGCAACGTTAGTGCAATCGAAATAATAAATTCACATGGTTCAGTTTCAACACAATACTAAAACTCATAAACACATTAACTAATTTCACAACTTCTTCTCAAACTCTTTTTCTCAAAAGAACACCAAAAGAAAGAGATTAAGATGCAAATGCAATTATTTGGCAGAAATCTGTCAAAACAGGACAACAGGTAAAGATGATTTTTTCGAAAATCTTCTGTTACTCAAATCAAAAAGTGATCAAATAAGAGAAGTTGCATATATAGCCCAGTATTACACACAAAAAAACTCAGGTCATTTTGAATTTTCTGTGAGTTTATACGAATTTAACAGTGGACAGCAGAAATCTGTTTCATGCGAGGAATCCGAAATATAGTCTCAACTTTCCACTAGAGACTTTACTTGACTCAACTAATACATGAAAATAAAGATATAAAGGAATTGCTAAATAATTATACAACCCCTTTACTCAAGGAAAACAGAGAAAAACAATGCAAAAATAAAAACATGGGTTAGCTCCCAAGAAGTGCTTTTCTTTGAAGCCTTTGTCACACCCCAGTTTTTGGATTCTTGTACAGTGTGCCAGAAGACAAAAATTAGGGACAACAATTTTTTTTCTAATAACATGATTGTTTTAACTAACATGTGTTTATGATCTTAATCATATTTGCAAAACAAGTTTGTTTCTTGATAAAACCAATATCAAATTTTTCTGAAAACACTTTTATATTTTTTCCCTGATGTTTTCCCTTATGTTACTTGAGAGGATTTTATTCCAAGAATTGGATCATTCTTGTTTGCATCTTAAAATAAACTTTTAGCTTTGTTGGATCCAAGAAAACAAAATTTCAAAATGATTTATGGAAGTTTTCTTTTAAATTTTCTATAGAAAACATTCCCTGAAAATATAGCCAAGTACCTGTTTTCCACCTTTGTTTTCACTAGGCTATAAAATGTTATTTTATGTTTTCTTGACTTTTATTTGTTCCTTGGTACATGTACTACAAATACATAAGCTTGGTTTTATTTTTGAATTAATAAAAATGATCTTTTGCTTGTTGTCTTTGTGGTATAAAATTAAGGTAGAAAAAGACATTTTTGGAAAACTGGGAAAAACAGAAAGTACACCTTTTCCCACATTGTTTTAATGGCTTTAAACTATTTCATTTTTGTTTCCAAAAGATGCTTCTGAAAGTTTATAACATTTTTAACAAGTTTCCACTTTGAAAACAAAAATTGGAATTTATTTGACCCTTGAAAACAGTGTGAACTTTCTGATGTTTTAACAGTTTTCAACACTTAGAAAAATTCTCCAAGTCCTTAACTGAATTTTCTGAATTTTTTTGAACAGTGCTAGATACAATTTTGTACAGATGTTTTCTTTGAGTTTTTGTGCCATTTTGTAAACACCAATTTGCCATTTCGAGACCTTGCAGTATGTACTCCATCCTGGATGCCTTGGTCACCATCTAGAGGACTTGTGTGAGAAGGAATCATGTGAGAGAAGAGAAGGGAGGCATGGTGATTTGGCAAAGTCATGGGCCTCCATACCTTGCCTTTTCCCTCTTGACCTTTACTCTCCTAGCTTCCAAAGGCCAACCATTGACTGCCCCCCTGGTTGGTCTTGCCCTTGGACTCCTTGCCATGTGTGGAAAATGACCAAAACAACCCCTGGACGCCCCCATGCCATTGCTTGGCATCAACCCGAGCCCAACCTAGACCATTTCCCTTTTCACCACGGCTATAGACCACCACAGCCCGATCCTTTGCGCCACTACACTCTTCCACATCCACACACCTCCCCCAAGTCGAAAGGCAGCCCTGCCCTGGCCCCTTGGAGCGTGCCCGAGCCTTTGACCCCGACGATCATCGTCGGGAGCTTGAGGTAGTATCCCCCTCCCCCGTGCCTTCCCATTCCCCTCCACCGCCCTGGATGGACTCCCCATACGCCTCTGAACCTCCCTGACATGTTCCCCCACCCTCTAGTTTGCAGGACCCCCGCCGCCGTCGAGCTCGCCGCCATGGGCGCTCGGTGCCCGCGCCACCGCTAGGAGCAGCGCCCGAGCTCGAACCCGACGCCCCTGCCTACCTACACCACCCTTGAGCCATCTCCACCGCTCCCCGAGCCCCCTAGGTGAGCCGCCGTGTGATCTCGTCGTCGGCCCCGTCGAGAGAGAGAGAGTAGAGCGGACAGGAGGAAGAGAGACTGCGGGCCGTTCGATCTGCGATCGACGGACACGCTTGAACCCGCACCGTTCCCGCGCTGGCCGCGCGCGCGTGGGATCCCAGCCTGTCCCTTGTTTCTTTTTCCTTTTTAAATCTGTGCAGATTTGTGTTGTTTGCTTTGAGCTTTGGAAAAATACCTAGGACGCAAATTAAATTCAACCAAAAATATTGACCCTAGTTTTATGTTTTCTTAACCTCCTAAAATTTGTAGATCTAAGTTTTGGCTTGTATTTTTCTCACAATGTCTGTTTTGCCACAAAGTGTCTGTAAGCATATTTTTGGCATAACTTTTTGGGTCTGTATCCATTTTTGTCAAACCACATTGTTTTGGATAGCTAGTGAATAGATATACCCATAGATCTTGGCCTCACATCAAGTTGAGTTACCAAATGGAAATTCCATTCATTTTGGTAATGACCAGTAGGCTTTTCTAAGATTTTTAGAAGGAGTTTAAAAATGAATTTTGAGGTGAATCCAATTGGGTGAGTTTTCTTATGACTAGATCTACCTAACACTAGCTTGGATTAATTTTTGGAGCCCTAGATTAATTTTGGTGAGCAAATCTAGAAACAACACTTTTCTGTTTTCATTATTACTTGTGTGTTTGTTTGTAAACAAGTGTGTGATTGTTTGAATCTTGTTTCCTATCATGTGTAGTGGTGTTACCACATGTTATTAGCTTGTTTTCTTGCAGTACATCTACCTTGGAAAGTGTGTGCATGTTTGGAAAGTCAAATAAAAGTAGGAATAGCATTTGTTATTTTCTAGTTTTATTATCTAACTATTGTGTGAACCAAATCTTGGTAAATTTGTTTTGCCTAGGTTTGTGGTATGTGTGAGTGGAGTCCATTACCATTTTGGTACTGTTGTTTTGATGTTATCACATATGTTAGCTTACACTTTATTTTATAAAGATGCATGTGTAACAGTTGTTATTTGTTTTCACTAGTATTATTTTTCACTAGTATGAGTAGCCTTGTATGTTTTGATTTGTTAAGCAAAAAATTTCATGGGTTACCAGCGGCTTTGTTACCTATTTTGCCTTGGTATTAGTGGGCCCATAACCCACTGGTCCCATTGCATTTAGGTTAGGGATGCAAATCCCCAACCTTATACTTGTGTAAAAATAGCATGTAGTATTATATGATTGAGTATTATTTTCCACCAAGGAAAATAGATTGTTTGTTTCACTTATGTAAGTGAAGAGATTAGTACTTCTTTGATAATAATAGTATTCTTAGTGGTGATTCATTTGATTAGCATAATATTCCTTAGGAGTATCATGTTAAGAAATGCTTCACTATTGTTTGCTTAAATTGAATTGTTTGCTAATAGAATCTTTCCTTGTGATTGATAGATTATGTGTGGATTGATTTTCATTGAATGTTTGGATTTTTGAAAGTGTTTAGTTGGTCTTGTTTTGAGTGCATAGCTACTGGTTGTGTAGTTCATACTTTGATTGCTTACTAGTTAATGGATTAGAAAAGCATGTATTACTAGGATGGATTCATGCTTGCTTAGTAGATGTTTTCATAGAATTATTTTAGTGTTTTTGCTTACTAGAATGTGTAAGGTGTGTGTGCTGTTAGTAGGTATTTATGGTCATGATTTGCTTGTTCAGTATCATGCATCCTTGTAGCATTGTTTGCTTCTCTAGTGATGAATTAGTGTCATCACTAGATATTATGAGTTGCTCTAGTATTGTTGTCTGTTATCTTATAAGTGTGGGGTTATCCTAGCATGTTTAGGATGTTATTACTTCTGTTAATATGCTATGACTTGTTGAGTTCCTTGTTGCTATATTGTTAGAATACAATTATTTCTTGTAGCATGCTGGGTAGAATTCCATACTAGTATGGTATTAGTGTAGTCTTGTTTTTGTGTTACTTGTAAGGAGCATTATCTTTTATGATGATTGTGTTTTGGATTATACTTTATGATTGTTACCATTGGTTGAGCTACTGGTTTTTTTTTTCATGATTGATGGATTCCATAACTTTAAGTAGACATAAGCATAGTCTATAACTAGCCTATTCATCTTTGATGTGATTGCTTGCTGTTTGGAAATTGTCTAAGTGATTGCCTTAGCATGAGTATTATACTTATGTTATTTTTTGTGCTAGTGTTGTTGGTGTGCTTAGTAGTATCTTGTTATCTAAGCATTAGTTTATTCATGAACTTGTTTGGTGATGATTTCTTATGTGTTGTTAATATCCACTGCCATGGGTATTGCTTTGATTGATTGTTATTATTTTAGTAGCCTCACCTTTTGTGCCCACAAGCTATATTTTTAGCTTCTTGAATATCTTATTATGAGAGTGGTACACCCACTCCATATGTGGTATGTAATATGTGGGATATGGTTTTCTCAACCATATGTTTGTCTGACGACAGTTTTATACCATGAGAGCTTGTGAGATAGTTTTCTCGATATCGTTGAGTGTTTGCGCTAGTATAAGTTTGCTTGTTGTATGTGTTGTTTTGTTTAGTTGTTTGGTCTTTAGTTATGAGTGTGTGTCTTTTATTCATTTACGACGCTAGAAAACGAGGAAGAAGAAGAAGCAGTTGTGGTGATGTGCGTCAAGTTCAAGTTACTTCAAGGCCAGGGACACTAAGAGTTTAAGGCAAGCCATCCTGATGCTTGCTACTACACTTATCATTATCTATCATGCATGTTTTACTTTTGACATTTTTTACAAAACTTTGATTACCAAAAATTATTTTTTTGAGTGACTACTATTATTAATATTATATATCATTATTATGCCAGTAGTTGGTACTTGGTGTTATCAAGCCCATAGCCACAATATGTTATTATTACCACCAAAGTATTAGTCCCTAAGTGGACACCTTAAAAATTTGTTTTCGCAAAACAAAGGCTTTATGGAAAACCCGGTGGAAAGGCGAAGCCTTATCCACCGAAGCATTGTTGAAGTGGTCATTTTTGGGAAAAAGATGTTTTACAAAAATGACACATAACCTAGTCTTCGCCGGACAACCTTTACCGTACTGCCACCCTACCTCAACATGGGCACAGGGCTTAACTTGAAGTTTGTTCTTGTTATGGTGTGTTATATCTCAATTTCCTATAAGGGGACGTACTCCCTCGAACCGAATGTCGCCAAATCTTTGACACAAGCGACATAAAAAGTGTGGGATTAATTTCTCCTCCGGTTGCAGCAGTTGGGGCTCCTGTCTTGGAGGGGATTAGCCCGGTGCCGGGGATGTGGGAAAACTCGACTGAAGAGATAGACATATTCTAGCTTGAACATAGTGGATGGTTAGGATCAGTTATCTTATGTTTACATATTGTTGTTACAGTCCGTGGTTGTTCACGGCGGATGTACTGGATCTGGTGGATTGTGTACACCTCTGCAGAGTAGAACTATTTCGGAATAGCCGCGTCCTCGGATATGGACTGTTGAATGGCCATGTAGCTAGCATTGTGTCAATGTTTTCAAAAAGGAGTTTTTGTGTTGGACTTGTGAAGTACTGAAAGGAGGAAATCTTGTACCGTGGAGGTACCGTTGTTGGGAAGACAGAAGTTGTTTTACAAAAAGTTTTGCAAAAAAAAAATCTTTCTTTTCTATACAAAATCTGGAAGTTGATTCCAAGAAGTTTTGCAAATATAAAATCTTCTTTTTACAAAGTTTTACAAAACCTCTTGTACATGTCATATCTACAAGAGAAACAAAACTATATTATTTTTGTTTGAAGTATCTTCTTCAACGAAGATACAGAGATTTTCAAAATCAACTATGATATGTCTTACATATATCATTGATAGTGCCTATGTATATCCTACCTATTCCACTATATAAGCATACTTGCATATTGGTAAGCTACATGATGGATGTCTTGCTGAGTACATTCAAATGTACTCATATTGGTTTCATCCCTGGTATTTACTTGCCAGACATCGAGAAGGAGTCTCGGAAGGAGATCCACGAAGAGGAGTACGGAGCTGTTGGCTTTACGAACTAGGATCGTCTCCCGGTCAGCATCCTGTAGGTTAAGGCGTGACTTGGGCCCTACTATGTTTGTGTGTGTTTAGTCTTCCGATGTGTGTGTTGTGTGTTTGCCCTGCATGGCATTTGTGTTAGGCTTGGTCATGTGACCAGGCACCTTTGTAAGTGTTTTATGCAATCGTGTAATGGATGTTGTATCTGTGTACCAACTTGATATGTTGTTCACGACTGGTGTGATCTGGGATCGTGAATGTATGCATATCGGAGGTGTCCTTGAACAGTGGTTCTAGGGGACCTTACAGCCTTTTAGCTAGGCATGATAATTTGAGAAGATGCTCACATGAGAAATATGAATTGAAGCAAAAGAGAGCATCAAGAAGCAAGTGTAAAACAAATTTAAGTCTAACCCACTTCCTATGAAAAATAATCTTGTAGAAAAACAAGTCAACGAAGCACAAAGTGACTAGCATAGGAAGACAAAATAAGTGCAACTTCAAAAATTTCAACATAAAGAGGGGAAACTTCATATTGTTGAGATGCATAAAACCATGTTTCCCTCTCCCATAATAACTTTCAGTAGCATCATGAATAAAATTAACAATATAGCTATCACATAAAACATTCTTATCACGAGCCACACGCATAAAAGAATTAATACTCTCCACATAAGCGTAGTCATTCTTATTAATAGTAGTGGGAGAAAATTCAACAAAATAGCTATCATTATCATTCTCATCACCATAATCATCAAACATAGGAGGCTTATTGTAATCATTATTAATTTTCTCCTCAATAGTAGGTGGACTGAAAATATCATATTTATCAATGCAATCATCATAAAGAACTCCAACATGATAGACAAGTTGTATATTAGGGAGATGGTTTTAGGTAATCCCTCCATAACTATGACAAGTTTCATAAGGATAATTGTAATCATAGACTATGTTATAACATCTTTTATAATAGTTATCAAAGACTGGAGGCATAGTATCATCATAAGCAATATCATCATTTTTACTAGAAATAGATGTATCAAGCATATAATCATCAGTAGCAACAGGATTTTCAAACACATCATCCACAAGCTCAGAGCTTTCTTTATCATCATTGGAAGGAACATGGGTGGTACTAATAGTCCAGCAATTATCATCATTTTTAGAATTGGTACCAAAGAGATTTTCAATATCAAAAGTAGTGTGTTTCTCCCAATCATGGTCACTTTCATAAATAATAGGCATAGGAAAATCATCGAGTTCAGACTCATCAAAAACTATAATAGGAGCAACATGCTCAGGGAGAGACACCGTTACCTCTCTCCTTTTAATCCTATTTCCTCTTATTCTTCCCCTCTATAGGAGGGAGAGGCTTGAAAGGAAGCTTCTCCACATACCCTAGTTTATTGTCAAAACAATAGAAATAACTTTGGAGGATTCCTCCTCTTCATTAATAAGATGAAAACAAATATTAGTCTTGTCATATTTGGTAAAGTGTCCTCTTTTCGAATATTTTGTATGTAAGTATTTGCATGGCAATTTTCAACACAATAAAGATGGCATTCATGCAAGACACTATTCATATCAAAAGCACTCATATCAACCAAAGAAGTTTTTCTTAATAAGTCTTCACACCCCAAAAATAATGTAAGTTCATCATGCTCATTAGAGGTGATCATGTCATCACCATACAAACTTGCAGTACTCATAGGATTTTAAAGGCTACTATCATGGCTTGAGCATTGAAAATTAAAATGGCCCACTTTACAACAAAGTTCACAAATAAAAGGATAGTGGGCACAAACTTTTTCACCAAGATCATTTAGAGCCCTATCCCACTTTCTAGTTTTTTCATTCCTATGATGGATGCAATATTCTTCTACAGTTTGATTCTTTTCACAAGGTATAAGTACTCCACAAAAATTAACATGCTTATAAGAAATACTACTTTCAGAAGTTTGAGCATGTCCATTGCAATCATTAATAACAGTTTCATTTTTCATGCAAGTGTCTTTAAACGGTTCATGATGTATGTCCCCATTTGATTTAGGAACATTAATATAAGAAGCAAAGGATCTATACCAACCAATAATCATTTGAGGATCAAGACCATATTTAGAACTAAGATCTTGAAAATCACCAGTTTTAGTGAAAGATTTAATGCAATCATACTCATAGTTTATACCCGATTCTTTACCTTTGTCGTTATTCCAACCTTCATTATTGGTTTCAATTGTTTTAATAAGATCCCATTTAGCTTCAACCTTCTTACTTGAGAAAGAACCCTCTGAACATGCATCTAGATAATCCCTGTAATGTCCTGAAAGCCTTGCATAAAATTAGCAACAATAATTTCCTTAGGAAGATCGTGGTTAGGACATTTAAGTATTAATGTTTTCAGTCTTCCCCAAGCTTGAGAAATTCTTTCTCCATCATGAAGCCAAAAATTATAAATGTAATTCCTATCTAAATATAGTTGATGAGAGGAATAAAAATTTAGAGTAAAATATAGATTCAAGCTTCTTCCACTCCAAATGATGAGGATCATCTAGAAGCTCATACCACTCCCTTGCTTTGTCCTTACGAGACAAAGAGAATAACCTCCTCTTAACTTGGTCCATTGAAATACCTGCACACTTGAACAACCCGCATAATTCATGTATAAAGAGTAAATGATCACGAGGATGGACAATTCCATCTCCAAGATAGCCGTTTTCCATGACAAGTTCAACAATTTTCTTGGGTATTTTAAAAGGAATGCTTTCAGTAGGAGGATTTAAAATATCACAAGCATCATTAGATTTATCACATATGGGAGATAAAGTTTCATCAGAGCAAATTTTCTCCTCTAAAGCTAGGGAAATAAAAAGTTTATAGAAACTAGCTTCCCCAAGCTTAGACTTTTCCATAGTACTAGAAATAATGGTACCCAAATAATTAATGCTAATAACATTGCTACTAGAATGCAAATAAATCTCTCTCATATTTTTTTGTTTTCCATTAAGACTAACTAGTAAAAATAAAAACAAGCAACAAGTAAAAAATAAGCCTAACTAGTGAAAACAAGAAATAAAAAGATATAACTGCAGAATCTAAAGGAAATAACTTCGAGCACTCACAAAGGATGTGAGTACCTTTTACCTTACCTCCCCGGAAATGGCGCCAGAAAAGATCTTGATGTCTACGCACGCTTCTATTCTTGTAGATAGTGTTGGGCCTCCAAGTGCAGAGGTTAGTAGAACATCAACAAGTTTCCCTTAAGTGGATCACCCAAGGTTTATCGAACTCAGGGAGGTAGAGGTCAAAGATGTCCCTCTCAAGCAACCCTGCAACTAAGATACAAGAAGTCTCTTGTGTCCCCAACACACCCAATATACTTGTCAGGTATATAGGTGCACTAGTTCGGCGAAGAGATAGTGAAATACGAGTAATATGGATGGTTATAAGTAATAATAGCAATCTGAAATAAATATGGCAGCAAGCAAACATGTAGCAGAACAGGTGGAAAACGGTGTTTCAATGCTTGGAATCAAGGCCTAGGGATCCTACTTTCACTAGTGGACACTCTCAACAATGACCACATAATTGAATAACTAGATATATTCTCTTCACTATGCTACTCTTAACCACTATCCAGTCGAATAACAACACCAATCCATGCGTAGGGCTTTAACAGCACTCCTCAGAGTAAACACTTTCCCAGCCAAGTAACCCCCGTGCTATCACCATGGGACCCAGATGGTTCCACGCAAACACAACAATTTCATAGGGTTATCCAACAGAAAATATAAATATAATGCTAAACCACACGGTGCACACATTGTCACCTTTACACCATGATCAAAGCGTTTACGGAGATCTCATAACAAATAATGAACACTAATCATTGCGTAGGGCTGCAAAAAACATTCCTTAAAGTAAGGATTCCCATGTCTAGTTAACCCCACGCTGTCACTATGAGCGCCCTAGAAGATACTAGACAAACACCACAATTCATAGAGGAGACACACACGATGTGCACACTGTCACCTTCACACCATGATCAAAGTGACTCCAAAGTTCATATTAATAAAGCACTTGAGTAGCAAAAGATGAAGAATAACATCTATGAATTCAAATAGATTACAAAGCTCATGATCACATATAGATCACACCATAGGAGAGAGAGATGAACCACATAGCTACCGGTAGAGCCCTCAGCCTCAGGGGAGAACTACTCCCTCCTCATCATAGGAGACAGCAACGACGATGGAGATGGTGGTGGAGTTGATGGAGATGGCTTCCGGGGGCACTTCCCCGTCCCGGCAGGGTGCCAGAATAGAGATCTGTCCCCCGAAACTTGTCGGCAGCGGCGACGGAGCTACGGATGTATTTTGTGGAAAAGGTCGATTCTACTAGGGTTTATGCATCGGGGATTATATATAGGCGAAAGGGCGATGCCAGGGGGTGGCCAGGGGGCCCACACCACCTGGTGGCGCGACCAGGGGGTGGTGGCGCCACCCTATGGTGTGGCCACCCTGCAGCCCCCCTCCGGGGCTCTTCGGGACTTCTAGATGCTTCGGGGACTTCTAAGACTTCTCGCTTTCGAATCGTCCAATTTCTGAAACTTAAAATAGCAGAAAACATGAACTAGCTCTGTGGTATCTTGTCAATAGGTTAGTCCCGGGAAATCGAAAAATGACATAACGTGTAAGGAAAACATGTGGGAAACAACATGAAAAGAACATGGAACATCAGAAATTAAGGATACGTTTATGACGTATCACTACGTCACATCGGGGCAGAGCTCCCACATCGTAGATGAAGTAGGATGCACCGGGGCATCGCCGGGGACTTGCGGAGAGGTGGTGGGTGCGGCTACCTTGGGTTCGCCGCATACAATTGAGGTGCCCATAGTGGTGGGTACCCTTTATATATGGGACCAAACCGACCTAGGGGGAGTGGAGTCCTAGAAGGACTCCATCCTTCCTAGCCACATCAATGGGGGAGGGGAGTTGAAGTCCCATCAGGACTCCACCGCCTCATGCGAGTTGGGGAGAGGTGGAGGTATCCTAGGAATCCCCTTCCTCAATCCGATTTGACCTAGGGGGAGTTGGATACCAACAAGATCTCCTCCCCACTTTCCTTCCAATCCGCATGGGAGTCCCCTGGCTAACCCGGCCAGGGCTCCTTTCCCTTTATTTTGGCCGCACCACCTAGTGGGCCCATGTGTCCACTGGAATATGTGGTCCCACTAGGGAGTTTTGGCCATTCTGTACTTTCCCAAAAAAAAATCTCTGGCTCCTCTGGAACTTTCCTGTACCATGCCACCACTTTCCATAAAATGTCCAACCATTCCGTTCACTCTCACTGACATTCTAGACTCCACCGTCATATCCCGTGACTCTTCGAACAATCCTTTGGAGTTAATTTCGTCTATATCTTCCATTGGAACACAACTCCTACATGCCGCTGAACCTTAAGTGTGTGGCCCTATGGATTCGAATACGAGCAGACATGTCCTGAACACATTCTGCTACAATGATCATTAGCGATACCTTGATGCATATAATTACACCCACACATATCACGAAGATCTTTATCGTGAGAACCACATGTACTACTAACATTCACTTATCACACTCCTTCTTGATACTTTACAATACCTAGGGTGATACATTCCACGTTACCCGGAATGTACTCTTTACTCATTCTGTATTTCGGTGTTCCTTTGTGATCATCACCATGATCAAGTGTCTGCATAGACGGTAACAAACACGGTCATACCTGAGAGGGCTCAGAGTGTATATCTCCATCGTCAGGAGCAATTTCTATAACTACACCATATAGAAACCTGATGTACTATCTAGTAATAACGAAAGACCAACTTTACAATTACCATGTTACAGTGTCGTGTTTTGAGGTCCCCATCATGTCCATGTTTTAGCGTGGTTGTAGGTTCTATGATCAACTATCGTCATCATCTACGCAATTCGAGGTATATTTAATCTCATTGCTAATTAACTTTGCGAGATGATTGAAATACAGACATTACGAAAACGTCTTGAACCTCAATCTAAACTTATATATAACCATGACCCCCTTGTGGATCCAATCCACATGCCCCTTCTACCATGTCATTATATGATACCAACTATGATGTGATCCAAAGCTACTGAAGCACTTCTTCGGATCAAGCGAGATATGCCAGGGGCAACTGGAGCGTCCTAGGATTCCCAGAAGTTTGTAAAACGTCATATCATGCCATTGGAAATAAAACAAACACAACTTAGTGGGAAGCAATAAAATAAACTAAATATTAGAGAGCTTTCTAATATACTTGAACAAGCTTATGCAATACCCCCACAAAACCGTGCTATAGATCCAATCGTATCTACACATAGTACGCTCTGATACAACTGCTGGTCTATGCTGCAGAATTTTAAAAAATTTCCTACATAGTTTGCCAAGATCACTATGCAGATAACGAGGCATGCCCATACACGCGAGGATCGGAAACATGACTCACCGGGCAGCAGATTCGATGTAGTCGTAGAAGATATCTGAACAATCGTAGAACCTCACAACTAGGCCTAGTTGCAAGGATGTCGCTAAGTCTTGCCTTGTCAAGGATAACACTTTTAATCCCTCTTATGGTGTGCACGCGTACGGTTGTGTTAACCCATCAGCGTTCCGCCGTCCAGGACTTCACACCGACGAAGAGAGACAACCTTTCGGCGTTGCTAATTGGCAGCTCTAATCAACCGTGATTAGAGTTATTATGAATCTCGAAGTTGTCAACACATGAGAGAAAACTAGAATTATAGCTAGGTCTAATCGATAGAGGACACCTCAAAGCCCAATTTGAAGAGGCTCTAATTCAATTAGAGGGGCTCTAATTAGAAGCTCTAAGTAGACCCTCTAATTCTACTAGAGAGAGAGAGGCTTGAGAGGCAATTGTGTGTTTTGCTTTGAGCCTTGGGGTCCTTTATATAGTGGGAGGGGGAGAGACTTGTCAAAGGGAGAGGGGGAGTACTAGTTGAGTTATGAGGAGGTGGCCGCACCATCAAGGTAGCCGAACTCGGATTGGGTGAGGTGGAGTCAAACTTCACCTCCCTCCTTCCCTTTTTCTTTTTCTCCCTTTTTCTTTTCTCTCCTATAAATTCAGGAAAAATAGCGGGACGATGAGTACCAACTTACGAAGCCACTGGGGCCCACATGGAATCCCCCTAAAATGGGGTGCGGCCAAGAGGGGTAAATCTTCCCCCCTCCGGCACTCTCCCCCTTATATGGAAAGTCACCGAAACACCTCCGGAACCACACAACCCCTATAAATAAAATCATCGACATTATATGTCGATGTTAGAAACACATTTCTAACATCTCGGGACATATATTGATATGTGCATGGCAGTCTTAGAAATTATGCCGGTGTTAGACAACGTAATGACATCTTGTCTCTAAAAGCAACTTCCCTGAAACCACTTGGATTGATACCAGACTTGTTTTTGTGACATCGTAATGACACCGAACATTCATAAAACCAATGACAACATATTAATTCTCTCAATTAAAGGTTCACACGGATAAGCGTGTGACACGTAAAGTCTCGATAACACAAAGGCACGTCCGGGAACTTACCGAACAATAACCAACAGTGGGATCATGGACGTCCATGATGGCACCTGTGTGTTCCCGAAGAAAGAGGGAACCTTACAAGTTACTCATTGCACTTATTCCCTTGAATTCATGATACCTACGTTATCACGAGTTGAGACTATGTGATATGGTCTGATCAAACTCTTTGATCATAACACATAAAACTCGTTACCGATATCGTCCTCTTTTCACATTCATATCCCCGATGTCCTTGTGATAAATCACACTATTTCTGGCCAGACGATATGACATCGGTGATACTGAGAAGTACCAGAGTGTGTATCTCTCTATTGTCTAGAGGAGTTAAGTACTAGTCTTGAATGATTTCAGTTCCATTAGACTTTCTAGGTCATACCTAGATGTCAAAATTATGGTCCCCAGTTACGGCAAGACGGTTGATGATATCCAAAGTATAACTTTAGATCGTGTGGTCACTAGATATTCTCATAGTATAGCAATTATAGTCAATGACAACTTCATATGTATTTTTCTAAAATACATATGAAGTTGTCATTGACTATAATTGCAAATACATTACAATTAGCAACAACATACACTTGGGTCGGTTCAGTACTATTGGTATCTTAACAATAGACTCTTATGTTTTGCTAGAATTTTTAACCAAGTCCATGATTAGGTAAATGTGATCATATCACAAACCATAAGCTAATATTAGAGACAAGATTAGGACCTCTTGTTTGTTTATGTCTTCACACCCGCACAAAGGTTTTCCTTTGAAAACTCACTATTCACGTGCTATAGCGGTTGTAGCATGATGACATTAACTTAATTCTGAACTTGGAGATAGAATAATAACTGAATATTATTTTCTATAAGTCATACCTCCAACACAAGGAAGTGAATAATTTATTGTGTATCTCAAGATATTGTGATAGCTCTTATGATGAATATCAAGTGATGGCCAAAGTGGTGTTCAAGATGTGATCCAAAGAATGGCCGTGTGAGATTTGAACCTTTGACAAGTGTGAATGGATAGTATGGGCACCTAGAGGGGGTGAATAGGTGCTAATTATAAATTTTAATTCTTTTTCGATTTAGGCTTGACACAAAGGTAAATTATCTAGATATGCAACTACGGTGAATTTACCTATATGACAAGAGCAACACTAAGAAAGATACAAACACAAGGTAAAGATAAAGGATAGAGGTAAACGATAACGGAAGCACGCGGAGACAAGGATGTAGTCCCGAGTTACTCCTTTTGAGGGGAGTACGTCTTGTTGAAAGGGTGTGAGTTTCGCCACGACGGCCTACTCAACGCCACAAAGGCCTCACTCCATTCTTCGATGAAATTCGCCACAAAGGCTTAGTTCACCTTCCACTATTGATTCCCTTTGAGGCGGAAATCGATGCCTTTACAATGAGCTTGAGACACACACCCACAACCAAATTAGGGGCCCCAAGAACACCAACAATCTTTCTACAATCAACAAGTGAACAACAATGGAGTCTAGGTTTTCCATCAAGAAACCCTAGACTTGAATCCCTCAAGTGAATGAGATGGAAATGAAAAACGGCTTGGTGAAGTTGTAGATCAGGGCGTTTTCCATCAATCCTCCAAAGATCAACGAGTTTAGGTGGAGAGATTGGGAGAAATCTACCTTTTGGTGAGCTTAATAAGTGGATCTTAAATGCTTGGATGAACTAGAACTCTTGGGGGAGAAGGAAGGGTATTATATCCCCTCAATAAATGTGGTGTTTGGAGTGCAGGAATGGACCGGAATTTCCGGTTCAAACTTGAACTGGATATTCCGGTTGCTTGTTATGCTTCAGATCTGGCCTCTTCACAGGGGTTGACCAAACCGGACATTCCGGTTGCCAGAAATTTCCGGTACACTCTAGTGTCAACTTGGTTCTTGGACTTAGCCATTTTTCGAGTCCTTTTTTTCCAACCGGATATTCCGGTAGCCAGGAAATTTCCGGCTCGCTTCTGCCCCGAAAACCTTTAGTCCTTAGCCATTTTCTGTGAGACCCGGGACAAACCGGATATTCTGGTTGTCCAGAAATTTCCGGTTGGAAATTTCTGTCTACCTCCAGTGCCAGAAACTTTCTTTCCTTAGCCGATTTTGCAAATCTCTTCCAGAACAAGATATTCCGGTTGGCCAAAAATTTCCGGTTGCCTTCTGAAACTGTGAAGGCTAATCTACCTTCACACTTTTTTTTGTGTCTGATGCTTATGAAAAATTTTAACAACCTGCATCACTTAACACCTGATTAAAAAATATCATTAGTATTGTGAACTAACACACAAAACACTAGGGATCAAGAAATTCTCTTTCAATCTCCCACTTTTTGGTGTTAGATGACAATACTATGATTTGCAAATAAAACCATAACAAGATCATGTTTGCATAGGAAATGGAAGTTGCTCCCCCTAGAAGTGTGCATAATTTTTAGTTTGCCTTTGTAATGTAAATACAAACTTATGATGAGAACAATTTCCAACAAGATAACAACATGATAAAAATTGAGACAATGGCAATAACTAAATTGAGAGATTTGAGTTGAATACCATACCTTGTGCATAGAATAGATGTGTAGATAATATCAACGCACTAAGATAATCCTTAATATAGATAACCACAATAGATCCTAACATACGATAGTCTCAAAATAAAAAAGTTAAATATACTAAAAGCAAATAGTTCGAAACGAGAATAAAAGGGACACAAGCTCTCAGAGAATGATAGAGAACATGTTTGTGCCCGAACCCATGCAAAACCCATGGAGACCTAATAGACTACTTCTCCCCCTTTGGCATCAAAACACAAAAAAGGAGACAAGTAGTGATTCTAACGTCCCATGACGAGCTAGTCGTCAGACTCCTCTAAATACTCCTCAGCAGAGCCATCGACCTCTCCATCTTCATCATCTTCCTCATCATCATCAACACGAGCACTGGAAGAAGCAGTAGGAGCTGTAGCGCGAATACCAGTCTCAATCTTGGCCCAAGGAGTGAGGTCACTAGAGGACAACTGAGCATTGGAGCCATGGGCTAAAGCTATGTGAGGAGAAACGGTAGCACCACTCACATGGTGAAGAAACTGCTGCTGGGATCTGGACATAGCAAGATCTCTGCGATAAGCCCTTGTGGATGTCCACCTTCATTTAAAGGATATTGCGCTGAAACTAGGAGAGCTTCCTGACATGAGGCACAAAGGAGGTATCCACTAGAGGAGCATGATCAACTGGAGGAGAATGATGTGTGGAAGTAGAGCTAGTGCGAGTACCTCATGAATCCACTATCAGGAGCAGAAATAGGAGTAGCTGGGCGTTTCTCTCTGGTCATATAGAGCTTCTTGAAGTGATGATCCTCCATTGGCAGCTCACTGAAATCTTGATCCTTCAGAGTATCCTTGATGAGCATCATGATGTACGGAGCATATGGGATGGTGTTCCCACCCAACATAGCATTGTGTAGCTCATTGAAGATGAAATCCATAACATCCACGTGGTACTCCTCAGTGTCAAGATCCTCGATGCATTGCTTAGCCAAGACCAACAGATTGACAAGTGGACTAGTGAGAGCGTCATTGTTACCTCCAATCGGTGCAATGAAGTACCTGAAGATGCAAACAAGCTCGCCATAGAAGGGCATGAGTCCTTCCATCTTCCCAATGACACCACTGAGGCATACATACCAATCATGAGCTCCTCCCGGTTGGGCCTCTCATCATGCATACAGTGACCAATAGGAGGGTGCTCCAGAAATCTGTACCCAAGCACATGAGCAAACTTCCATAAAGGTACCTCACAGAATGTTGATCCGAACATCCACTTCAAATACATGTGCATGTCATTGCCAATCACCAAGGTGGACATGATATGTAGCACAAGGGGAACGTTGTAGGGGCATTGTGTCTCCATGAGATCGTCAAGAGCAAACCTCTCCACAATACTAGCAGCTTGAGCAAAAGCTTCCTTGTCCTTGAGCAATGGAGCTTTGTTGGGTTCATAGGATGGATAGGAAACTAGTAGTCAAGATAGATGTCCGAGTAGATGTAAGATTTCTCCATGCACCAAAACCTGCGATCCTCAAGCTCATTATCCCTCTCATGAGCGTACGAGTCTTTCTGACGAGTCAAGGTGTAGTCAGCAGTAGTAATGTCATTCTTGTAGTTCAACATCTTTTCCTTGCCCTTCTTCTTGGGAGCAGCCTTCTTCACAAGTGTGGTCTTTTTCTTGCACACAGACTTCCTTGCGGGCCTAGAATCACCATGTTCTTCATCACTAGACTCGTGGTAGTTAGGGCGCTTGCGAGAGCCCAACTTAAGAGCAACATTGGAGCCACCTGTGAAATTAGATTAATATAAGGATAACATAGATAAGTACACATAAGTCACAACATAGGAATGATACTAGGAACAATAGAAAACCAGCCACATCTTCTAACTTAAAAACCCTAGGCGAGCCGCAACCCTAGGCGATCCAGCGATCTCGTAGGCCTCCGGGTCTCCCACCATGTCGTCGGTCACTCCGACGCTGGCGTCCACCCCTCTTCGTTGGCCTCCACACCGGGGTCGATGACCACCCCTTTCCACCCTCTCATTATGGATTTCTCAGGCATCTGGCATTGGAAAGTTAGGTTCATTACCGGCCTGGTCGTCCAACGTAAAACCATGTATCATGGGTTTTTGCGTTTGGATCCAACCTCCAAAATGATGAGCCTTCTCTCCTCGGATCTACATGTGGTAGATCACCGTGATCTGCGTTTCAAGGAATGTATTCATGCTGGATCTAATGTTACCTTCCCGTACCATATGGCGTTGGTTGGCGATCGGATCTTGCAGTATGACGATTACCCAAGTGCTCCCTCTGATGTGGTGGATGATCCTATAGACCCATCATCTATGGTGGTTCAAGCATCTTTGGCACTTGGTTTGGATTTTTCTCCGGGAGAAAAAATTGCAGCGGAAATTCAAAAGCTATTCTCTGTCCCGGTGCATGCTTCTCGTGACGTAGGGTTTTTCACCATGGTAACTTCCTTTGCACGGTCTTCTTTCCGTCTCGATGAAGATACTGTGAGTTTCGCTTTGGAAGCTGCAATTGGAGGGTTTTGTGCTGATCTTCGTGTGGACACTATTCATGATAGATTATATTCTTTCACTATGTCCTGCAAGGATGTAGGTATGTTCATTCTCAATTTGCGCTCCTACTCTTGTTTACAATTCAAGTGCTACTTTCACTTGTGGAGTTTTGGGGGTCCAAATTGGAAACGTGAGTATTCTAACTGGATTCGTGAGAGTGAAAAATGAATGGACACTTGTTTCCTCTAAACGTAACAAGCATACATTGTCTTTTCGCTCTATAGCAAAAAGACAAGTGGTCTCTCAATCTGTTTTGTCGGATTCTCCTTTACTTGATAATTATCAAGTGGCCTCTCCGAATGATGAGTATGTTCAGTTTGGTTCCCTTCCACCGGTAGTGGTCAATCCTGGACATCTTAATGACTCGGCAGTAAAGGTTAACAGCACTAATTCTCCAGCTTTGTTATCCAATGAAAAAGTCAAGCTGAGTTCAGACACCTTAATTGATGCGTCTCATAAGCCTCATGTTCGGAATGTTGTTTCCGAGGCAGACACGATTAATACAACTGAACCTACTCTGGGATCTTTTGTGGACGATGCGATTTTTCTCTCTTGGGATTGTAGGCGGTGTTTGAGTATGGGTCATAATACGGATCAATGTGTTAACAAATTTAGGTGTCGCGTGTGCTATAGATATGGCCATAAGGGGAAGTCGTGTTTTAACCGGTCTTGACAACATTGGGTTCCAAAAAAAGTATCTCTGTCGGGTATTAATATTGCTGTCATTTCGACTCCTGCACCGTCCCCTCCGCCTACACCAAAATCCCTCGCTTCTGTTCCTTATCCTCAAACACATCTCGCCTATCTCCCATCCACTGATACAATGGCGAACTTTGAGATTGACCCAGATCCGTTGGTACCTTGGGGGCATCAGATCATTGAAGGCGGTCCCACGCGACTGCCAAGGTCCTACTGTAACCCTGCACAAGACCTGCCGGAGCTTCACCTCTCGTATTGCGTCGCCGTGCTTCATCCAGTGCAGCCACCAGAACATGACGATTTCTGGAGAGAGCAGGTTAGGATCTTTCTCACTGAGCATCTGGGTCGATACATCGTACAAATGCAGCCAACTGTTTTTGGTGCCAGATTGTTCAAGATGAATAGCCCCAATTCCAGGTCTGCTCTGGTCCAGCATGGGCAGTTTCAGTTAGAGCATGAGGTTTTTTTGTTACTTTCTTTGCACTGAGAGAGCGATTAATCATAGGGCCGAGCATGGTTTTCGTAGAGTCTGGTTGATGCTACTTGGTATTCCTCCAGATTACAGGAATAATGCTGACATTATCGATGCTGGTTCCTTGTTTGGGAAGTACTTAACTTGGAACAATAATGATCCTATCTTGACTCGTGCTCTGGTTTATGCTGAATTTTCATCTATTGCTCGGGTGCCAAGAAATGTTGTGTTTGCAAAATATGCAACTGCTGGTGGTCTCAAAGAATCCTGGACTGTGCCTGTATATATCCTATTTGCCGACTTTGCATATGAGATTCCACCTGATGAAGATCAAATGCCTCCGGATGGGGACCCACATCCTCTTCCAGGCAATTACAGCACAATGAAAACATGTTTGTGGGTCGACAATTTCCAGAAAATGGGTGGTACATTGTTCAAGCACCTGCCATGCCTGACCACCCTGCTGATTTGAATGAGAATATTGTTGTCCCTAATGATAAACAAGATCAAGTTTCTATGGTGTTAAATCCATCAGTTGATTCTGTATCCTCAGCATTTTAAGTGGAAGTCAACCAGTTGCCCTTCATTTCTCAACGAGTTCAGCATGATATTCTGCAGATTGGTATGGCCAGAGACTTTTTTGGACCTACTCCACCTCCTGCTTTGGTCTGGAACAAGTGGGCTGCCACTGCTTTCCCCAAATTCATATGGAATAATATCAACTTCTCTGCTTCATTCCAAGCTTGCTCATTCACATTCCTCCATTAGCGGACCTAGCGAAATTTTAAAGCCCGGGCAAAGGGCAAGATTAATAGCCAATCCTCCTATATTTTGATAAAATGGCTATAGATATAGCTTGCGCATCCGGCCGGAAGCCCGGGCATGTGCCCGGGCAGGAGGGGTGCTGGATCCGCCTCTGCATTCCTCACAGAGAGAACTTGGGAGGATGCTTTTGAGCTCAAGTTTCAGATAATTGCAGGGGACAATAATGTGGATTCAGTTCCACTTGTGACAGTCCGCAAGGTCAACAGGCAGTTGTGTTTCAATTTAGATACTAATGCTCCTTGCAGTTATCTTAACACTTTTCTCAGCTTCTCAAGCTCTCCATCTGTCACTTCGAGGAAGAGGAAGACACGGCAGGCCAAGAAAATATTGGTGGATGTGTAGGTCAGGCGAATTGCCCGACAGAGTGCACTCAAGGATGATTTTTGTACAAAACCATCTGATTTAGAGGTGCAACCCCCTAACAAGCGTGTCAAGATGCATAAGCATTCATCTGCTAGTAAGAAGAATACCTGTGATCAGTCAAATTGTGCAAGCACTGAGGAAAAAAGGATCTGCCTCCATTCACGCCTGTTAAAATTCTTCAGGAAGTGGGTTTGGGACTGGGTATTAATGCTGCTGACCTGGCTACAGAGAAGCTTATGGCTTATCTAAGTTCATCCTCTTCCAATGGTTCCAATGATGCATAAAAACAATATCTTAGTCTTCTGTTGGGCAGTTGGTTGGTGGAGTCTTTCTGTTATATCAGATGAATTGTGTCAGAGGGTATTTTGTGCAGTCAGTCAGTCAGGTTTTTTTACCATGTTCTTAAGTTGTTCTTTCTGTCAATATTGTTTCCTTTTGTTATTGGTCTGTTGAACTGGTTGTGTCGGTTGTGTCAGCTAGTTACTTTCTATATGAACCATTATAGTTGTAATGAGTAATGCAAACAATTGCATCTGGAAATTGTTTGATCTTAATGTGCGTAGTTTGAATGGTGAAATCAGACAAAATGATGTGCGTGAAAAAATTGATGAAAGCCAATGTGCAGTCATTTGCTTACAGGAAACCAAATTCAAATATTTTGATCACAGATTAATTAGAAAATTCTGTCCAAAACGATTTGATTCTTTTGCTTATGCACCATCTCAGGGTGCATGTGGTAGTATTATTACTATTTGGAATTCTTCTATTCTTGATGGATCTGTTGTTGAAATCAAGAGCTTTGGGATTGTAATTAACTTTGTTTCTAAGCACAACTCGCAAGCTTGGACCCTTGTTAATGTTTATGGTACTTTTCATGGAGAGGAAAGGAGTAACTTTGTGAATTGGCTACATGACTTACAAATTCCAAATAATACAAATTGGCTAATTCTTAGTGATTTCAATTTTATAAGATCTACTGAGAACAGAAAAAAAGATGGTGGTGACATTTCTGACATGTTTCTATTTAATGAGGTTGTTGGTCACTTGGGTTTGATAGAACTACCAATTAAGGACAGAAATTATACCTGGTCAAATATGCAAGATGATCCTCTGCTTGTGCAACTGGATGGGTTCTTCACCTCAGTAAATTGGATTACTTCATATCCTAATACTCTTGTGTTTCCAATGGACAAATCATACTCAGACCATACTCCTTGTATTGTATCTGTTTGGACTGATATTCCAAAATCAAAGATTTTCAGATTTGAAAGTTACTGGACTGATCAGCTAGGTTTTTTTTGGATTGTGTCAAAGAATCTTGGAATAAGCACATTTACAGAAGCTCTATTTCTTCTTTAATTGCTGCTAAACTGAAAAGGCTGAGATTTGTTCTAAAACGTGGAGTGTTTCCCTCTCAAGAATTAAGCTTCTTTTCCAGTTCTGTAATAAAGCTATCTTTATCATAGATGAATTGGAAGAGCATAGGATTCTCTCTAGACCTGAATCCAATTTCAGGAAAATTGTGAAATTATACCTGGAGAAATTACTCTCAGCTCAACACAAATACTGGAAGAATAGATGCACTATGAGATGGATTAAAGTTGGGGAAGAGAACTCAAAATTCTTCCATGCCATGGCAACCAGTAGATATAGAAGGAACTCCATTGCTAGCTTGAAAACTGAGGATGAATCTATTATTATTGATCATGAGCAAATGGCAGGAAAATTCTACTCTGTTTTCAAACAGGGGATGGGTTGTTCTGTGGGGATTTCTATGGTCCTAGACATTAATAGGATTGTTAAACCAGTTAGTGGGTTGGATGCTATCACTAAACCATTTGATAAAAAGGAGATGGATGATGTTATTAAGTTCATGCCTCGTGATAGAGCTCCTGGGCCAGATGGGTACTCAGGACTGTTCCTCAAGAAATGTTGGCCTGTTATTTGTGAGAATTTTTACAAACTTGCCCATGACTTTCACTCTGGGGAGGCCAGTTTGCTCAGCATTAATTATTCCTTCATTACACTTATTCCTAAAGTGAAATACCCTTCCTCTGCTAATGATTTCAGACCTATTTCCTTAACTAATGTTTGCTTGAAGTTTCTCACAAAGCTAATAACTAATAGACTTCAGGAACATATTTTAAGATGCATTAGCCAAAATCAGTATGGTTTCTTGAAAGGGAGGACAATCCAAGATTGCATTGCTTGGACTTTGGAATACCTACATATTTGTCACAATTCTAAGAAACCAATTGTTATCCTCAAGCTAGATTTTGAAAGGGCTTTTGATACCATGGGTTAGAGAGCTGTTATCAACTGGCACATCTTCTATGCTTCTAAATGGGGCCCCTGGCAAGCAATTTCTCTGCAAGAGGGGGGGGGGGGGGTGAGACAAGGGAAACCTTTGTCCCCTCTTGTTTTCACTCTTGGATCCAATCTATTGCAAGAAGCTGTGAATGATTTATATTATAGTGGACAAATTCAGTTGCCTGTCCCTACTAGAGATAGCAATTTTCCTATTATCCAGTATGCATATGACACACTCCTAGTAATGCCAGCTGATCCTATGCAATTGGCAGCTTTAAGGAAAGTTCTACACGATTTTGCAGTCACTACAGGTTTGCAAATAAATTTCCATAAGTCATGTATGTTGCTGATGGTGCAAATCTTGCACTCGTTGGGAAACCCCAAGAGGAAGGTATGATGAGCATAGCAGCAATTTTCCCTCAGAAAGAATCCAAGGTTTAATTGACCAGTAGGAGGAAGGAGTAACTTCAGAAGGTTGATGCAGCTAAGATGGCAGTGCGCACTACCGGCTCAGAAGCAACGTGGAACCTACACACCACAAACAATTCACTTTGCCCCAACGAAGTAGTGAGGTTGTCAATCTCACCGGTTTTGCTGATAACAAAGAGGTTAAATGTATGGTGTGGAAAACAGTATGAGAGAAGTATGAAAGCAGTAGCAGTAGCAGTAGTATGAAAACAGTGGAAGCAGTGTGTGTATTATCAGAATGAGAAAATGGACCGGGATCCACAATTCACTAGTGGTGTCTCTCCGTGAAAGATAAATAGCATGTGTGGTGAACAAATTACAGCTGGGCAATTGACATAAATGAAGGCTGCACCGTAGTGCATATGCAATACATAAATATTACTATGTGATTCATGCGGACATTACAACAAAATACATAGACCGTCATCCAACTGCATCTATGACTAATAATCCATCCTCCGAATATCATCCGAACAAAGGTTGGGTATTAAGTTGCAAGCAACAGATTATCACAGTAAGCAAAGTGTGTAATGTAAACTAAGTAAACACCGTTGTTTTCTCCCTAATGGAAACAACACATCCTCCATCCGTCATGTTTTTGTCACTCGAGCACAGATGCAAAGGATCCATGAACCCACTATCGAGCATAAATACTCCTTCTTGGGGTTACTAGCATCTACTTGGCCAGAGTATCTACTAATAACAGAGAGCATGCAAGGTCATAAATAACATATGCATGAAGATAACATGATAGATTGATAATAAGAAGACATATCATTCAACATCCATCAGATCCCAGCAAACACAACATGTAGCATTACATAAAGATGATCTTGATCATGTAGGGCAGCTCACGAGATCTATACATGAGGTACAAAGTGGAGAAGACAACCATCTAGCTACTGTGATGGACCTGTAGTCCAGGGATGAACTACTCACACATCAGTTTGGAGGAGGGCATGGTGGTGTAGACCCCTCCGGTGATGAATTCCCCTCTCGGCAGGGTGTCGGGGAGAGCTCCAGAACCCTCCCGATCTCGGGATGACGGTGACGGCGGCCTCGGGTGTTTCTCGGGAAAACTGTCGCACCCGGACTTCTAGAGGATACTCGCAGTTCTGTTGAACAGTAGTGGATTAGATTACGGGGCTTACCGGCACCCGCATCTCTGACGAGTAGGCCAACACACGTATGTGTGACAACCAACCCCTATCTGTTCAGCGTCTACGTAAACCATCCCATAGAAATCAGGATACTACCATTGACGTACTTCATACCATACACACATGGTACGTCAACGGCGTTGAACAAAATGATAACACAACAGATCTCTAAGACACAAAAGATGGAGATAAGTTGCAAATAGCTCTCACTAGAGCAGAGATAGCAAATACAATCATCCAGAGGACACATGTCCCAACATAACATCATTACATCTCAGCGGAAGCATTCAAAGGGTTTGAGTACAGACAAATCCAAATAGGCTTAAGAAGCCGGGAATGAAAAGAAGACGGAGCCCATCCACGATGTCTCGGATCCTGCCCGGGTCCGCTACCTACTCGTCAGCAGCCTCGTCAAACTCCACGTAGTAGCCGTCACGGGGATCCTCGTAAGCGTAGTCTGCGGAAACCACAGCCCCAAAGGGGTCAGTACATAAACGTACTGGCAAGCAAGACTCACAATTCACCAAAGTGTAGCCCGTCAACACCAAGCACAGATGCCTTGGGTTCAACGGAAGAAAAGGGTATAAAAGATGCTGCTACTGGCTGCACTAACCAACTACAGAACATACTACAACTTCCGGCTAACAGAAGGAAGATAAGATAGCGTATCGTAACCATCTATAGCTAACCACCAAACAAACCCATCCTGGACCTCGCCCCTTATCCAAAGAAGCAATCCGAGGATAACTCACACAGTTGGATTAATGATGGATCAAGTTATTATGTCAATAAGGCTGTTACTAGTCAAGTTATCATTAGTTAGGTGTAAGTTGTTTTGAGTACTTGTTAGCCAGTACTTTCACCAAGTCAACCATAACCGCGGAAAACACGGCTTCTCGAGAAGATTTATCCCTGCAGGGGTGCACCAATTTGGCCGTACACGTAAGAATAACCCGCCAGATGGGAAGGCCTTTCCCACCAAGCGGGGCACTCAACACAACTCAACTCTTCTTCGCATCAAGCCCAAAGCACCACGTGCTGTGCGTGCGCGGCTAATCGAGCCCCACGAAGAAAAGGGGACCCTCATAGCACTGGAAGACCACACCACCCTAAATGCCGACTACAAAAGTTCCACCCTGGCCTCGGGTTCGTACCTGCATATGCGTGCATCAAATGGAAAGCCCGAACTAAGTGTGGTGATTTGGACGAGATGCGAATCGAATCAAATTGAGGGGGGCGCCCATACACGCTTCCCACATGCGGATAGTGCGCTCATCATGGATCAGTAGACAAGACCCTTTTCCTAATTAGGGTCGACACTAGCAGGCCTCAAAACCACGCCGGGCCTCCTGCCGGTGCCTTATCAGCAAATTATTATTACCTCAAATTAACAGGTTGTTGCTTAACATCGAGCCCCAGAATATAATCAAATATGATAACAGAAAGTAACTGATAACAGACTCGAGCAAAAACAACCCTAAGCATGCTAGTAAGACACGGGCCCAAGCAACGGGGTTATAGGACTGGAGGTGAGGCAATATCAGGGTTCAGGGTGTCATGTGATAGGTTCGTAACAGAAGCAACGATACATATGGCTAGCAGAAATAGACAACGGAAAGTATCGGTAACCAATGTTGTAAGGAACACAATGGTTCATGTGAGTGATAACTTGCCTGCGAACTCAGTAGCCTGGTAATGGGCTAGATCCTCAGAAGGGGTGTCGTAAGTATCGTCTGTCTCAACGTCGTCGTCTATCCGAGAAGAAGCAAACAAACAATACAGGAAGATAAACAATCAATATCATGGCATAGTGCACAATCATGGGATGATGCATGTCAAGTTAATGGATGCATCAAAATAAACTAGTTGGCATGGTAACACAATTTAAATGGACACATATGCAATTTTGAGTTGCATATGAAAAGCCCATGAATTTTGGTTGAAACAATTTTTTTCCAATTAACCAACAGGTGAAAGTGGATTAGTATGATGCATGGATGAGGAAAACAACAAAATAACAACAATAGAACCAATTGGAGATGAGGTTTATCAATTTAGAAATTTATTTATTAAGTTAGGGATTTTTTTGGTTCCTTAAAGGGATTACACAAATAGTTGTTGTTTTCACCAATTTAAATTGTGCCAAATAAATAACAAAATTCATATTTGAAAAGATCATAAAATTTTGGGTGGATTACATGTTTCAAATATTGAAAAAGGAATTAGGATGAATTTATTATGACTTAAACAAAATTAAACAAGTTTTAAATGAATTTAAAACAAGTTTGAATATTATTTGAATTTTATTTGTTCCAAACATAAATTCAAATTCATATTTGAAAAGTTTATAATTTTCTAGCTTGAAAACATATTTTACATGTTCAAGAATAATTTATTTTGGGCAAGTTATGAATTTAGCAAATTTAAAGGATTTAAACAAGGTTTAAATTATTTAAGCTATTTTAATTATTCAAACCATGAAACAAAATTTATATTTGAATAGGTGGTTTGAAATAGCATGGAAAACATATTTTATTTGCATTATTTGGATTTAGTATGAATTAGTTATGGATTTTATCAAATTACAAATGAATTGTTTGAATTCAAATTTTAATTGCATTTGGAAAATTCAAAACAGAAAACAAGTGGTTTAGTTAGATAGATAATTTAATTTGGATCAACACACATATTTTACTTTTATTATTTGGAGTTACAAAATAAAAGTTATTAGCTTTTTAAGTTTAAGGACCAAACTGTAATTTAAAAGGGCTTAAGTTGAAAAGAAAAAGCTGGAATTCTTTTTATACCCCGCAGTGGCCAGCCAATGCCACTGACAGGGGGCCCCCTGGGCCAGCGTGGCAGCGGATGCGCGCGTGGCGGCAAGGGCCACTGACGAGTGGGGCCTGCCTGTCAGCCATGCGCGTAAAAATGTTGGTTTTATTCCGCGGAGCCAAGGCTCGAACCCGTGCCCTGCCCGTGCTCGCGCTAGCACTGCAACCACTGCAGTACGCTGTCAGTTTTGACAGATACAGCGACGCTGTGAGGTTATGGTTCCCCTGCGCGTTAACTGAACTCAAACGCGCGCGCGCTGTCTGAACCTCGTCAGAGAACGACGCCGGCGACGAGCCGTGGTTGCTGCAGGTGCGGTGAGGTGCTGCTGGTGTTGGACTCGTGTGCGCGGGCTTGCGCAAGCAGAGAGAGATGAGGTGGAGGGCTACGGTGACGCTCACCGGCGATGGTAGTCGAGCAGAGGCCTGAGGAGGTTCCCGGTGGCGGCAGGTCGAGGACGGCGGCGTCGTTGTGGAGGCTCTCCGGGGTGGCTGCGGTGTTCAAACGGAAGAGGGAGACGTGGTGGACTGGTTCCAGTAGCTAGGCGGGGTGGTGGCGCTGCGAGGTGACGGTGGTCGCCATGGATTCAGAGCGGCGCTCTCCGGCGAGTTGCAGAGGTGGGAGATCGGCCGCGAGAGAGAGGAAAACGGCGGCGACCTCGAGGGGATAGGGGGTCTAGGGTTTAGGGCTACGGCGCGGGGACCTAGGGTGGTTATAAAGGGGGTACGGTGGCGCATCGGCCGTCTGCTCGCAGCAGTGCCGCCGTGGCATGGCCGGATGCGTTGCCGTACCGAAAGAAGAAGGAGAGGGGTGGAGCGAAGCGGTATCGGGCTGGAGGGAAAAAGAAAAAGGCCGGGCTGCGCGGGGAGAAAGGAGAAGGTGGGCTGGGCGCAGCCCACGACCCTGGCGCTCGTTTTTATTTTTTAAAATTTTTCTCCTCCTGTTTTTTTTTTTTGCAGAAAATGAAAATGGAAGGATTTGTTAGGTTTTAGGGCTAGGAAAAATTTAGAAAAATTATGGTTGGGTTAGTTTTTCCCATAGCAACTAAATGCTAACTTGGTTTTCCAAAAGTTTTCAAATTAAAATGCTGTTTGGGCATTAATTCAAAATTGGAAGAATTTGCTTATTAAATGTTTATTATTGAAAACAAACTTTTTAATAGGGTGAACCCTATTGCTTAAATAGAACAATGAGTTGATTTGTTTTGGTAATATTCATAAATCTAATTGAGTGCTGTTTGGGATTTGAATTTGAATTTTTGGAATAACATGGGAATTAATTGATTGATTAAAGGCCACCATTTTAATAGTTAAACATTATGGAATAAAATGGAAACAAATGGTTGTTTGAGTTGGACTTTTTATTTGAAAAAGATTGTAACATGACAAGTATGAACAAGCATTTGAAATATGTTTGAATTTGAATTGTGAAAACAGAGAAAAACAGATGCAAACCAAATAAGAAACAAAGTAAAACAAATGCAAACAACTTAATGAATATGATGACATGATGCAAAACTTTAATTAAACAAGAAACAAACATGCTAGGGGTGGTTTTTCATACTTGGGATGTTACAAAACGCCCCCTCTTGAAGGAATCGCGCCCCGAGATTCCTACTGTGAAAGGAAAAGGTCCGGATACTTCTTTCGAAGATCCTCTTCGGTCTCCCACGTTGCCTCTTTATCGGAATGATGCGACCATTGCACTTTCAAGAACTTGGTGCTCTTGTTGCGAGTCTTACGCTCGGTCTCATCGAGAATACGAACAGGGTGCTCCTCATAAGATAGATCATCTTGCAGTTCAATGGAATCATGATCAACTGCACGATCTGGATCTTTGAAACACCTCTTGAGCTGTGACACGTGGAACACATCGTGCACCTTGGATAGTTTTTCTGGAAGTTCAAGACGATAGGCATTTTCAGCACGCCTTGAGAGAATGTTGAAAGGACCAATGTATCTTGGCGCAAGCTTTCCTTTCACACCGAAACGATGAGTGCCTCTGAGGGGAGTTACACGGAGATATGCCTTGTCACCAGGTGCATAGATCATATCCCTGTGCTTGCTGTCATAGTAGCTTTTCTGACGAGACTGAGCAATCTTGAGATTGTCACGAATGATGCGAACTTTCTCCTCGGCTTCCTTAACAATGTCAGGGCCTAAGAGTGAACGTTCACCAGCTCCAGACCAATTGATTGGACTCCTGCATCTGCGGCCATAGAGTGCTTCAAATGGTGCCATGCCTAGGCTTGCCTGGTAGCTGTTGTTGTAGGAGAATTCAGCATATGGAAGGCAATCCTCCCATTTCATGCCAAAGGAGATACCACATGCTCTGAGCATATCCTCGAGAATCTGATTGACTCTTTCGACTTGCCCTTGACACTGAGGGTGATAAGCTGTGCTGAAAAGAAGTTTGGTGCCCAATGCTTCTTGAAAGCTTTTCCAGAAATGGGAAGTGAATATGCTTCAACGGTCTGAACTTATTTCCAATGGAACACCATAAAGAGGAATAATCTTTGCTGTGTAGAGTTCTGCTAACTGGCTAGCTGAGATTGTTTCTTTGACAGCAAAGAAGTGAGCTACTTTAGTGAGACGATCAATAACAACGAAGATTGCATCGTTGCCCTTCTTGGACTTCGGAAAACCAGTGACGAAGTCCATTTCAATCATGTCCCACTTCCACTCAGGAATTTTCAGAGGTTGGAGTAGACCTGCTGTTTTCTGATGGACTGCCTTAACAGGTTGACAAACGTCGCATTCAGAAACGTATTGAGCAATTTCACGTTTCATGCCATGCCACCAATACAGTGTTGTAACATCCCAAATCTGCTAACAAAGGGGTGTGGTGTGTGTTCATCTCATACATGCATGGCAAAAAAAACTTAATCATGTTTTAACCAATTTAAATTTGGAATTTAAATGGTTTGAGAAAAATCCCACAAATGGTACTTATTTTGGTTCCCAAAATTTTGTTCCAAAGTATTTCAATTTCACCAAAGCAATACATGGTGAGGTTGGAAATTTCATAAGCTTTTCAAATCCTATTTTTGCCAAATTTTCTGTTCACAAAAAGGTCCCCAAAAAGTTGTTTTCTGTACTGTTTTATAATAGAAAAGGGCCTTTTGGTGTTTTTCCAAAACTTTAGGGGGTTTTGCGCAAAACTGTCTTCTTCAAGACAGAAGGCAAGCAGCTGCGTGGAGGTCGAGCAGCCTCGATTGCCACCTCCTCCTGGCCTCCCTCCTTGCGTGGATAGGTTCTAGAGGAAGCCCACGACCTCCTCTCACCCCCTATCCTCTCTGTTCCCTTCCTCTCTCTTTCTTTTTCCCATCCGGCCGAAACCATAGCCGACGGGAAGCCATCGCGCGTCGTTGTTCCCGACCTCCTCCTCCCAAATTGAAGCTCCAGGAAGCTCCGCCGTGCTCCACTCGTGCTCCACGACGACTCCCGCTTGCCGGAACCCTAGGAATCAGACGAATCACTGCTTCCTCTCCAACTCCGGCCGCCGGCCGCCATGGATGATTCCGTGCGCCTCCGGCCATCTCTCGCCGCGCCGAGCCTACGTCGGGCCTCAGGGTGAGTCCCCGGTCCCTGCCGGACCTTTTTCCCTCTGCCCCATGCTCTGTAACACCGTGGCGCTGCGAGCCACGGTCGGCCGCCGCCGTCCGCCGTTGCCACGGCTACTCCGGTGACCCCCTGGGGGCGGCGCCACCACCCCCGTGCTCGCCTTGCCTCCCTCTAGCCCGTTAACCACCTCAACTCGCGAATCCCTCGCTGCATCGCTCGATCGAGCCGTGGTAGAGCCGGCCTGGGCAATCGATGACGTCACCCTGGCGTCATCTCGACGTCATAAAACTGTTCCCTGTTTTGAAGTAAATAGAAAAGGTTTATTCTGACACATGGGCCCCACCTCTTTTATAATTACAGAAAAAGAATTAAATTGTATAATGAATAACTTCTATTCTGTTAGTCACAAAAATAAAGTAAAAATATGGTTTTGATCAGAAAAGGATGCTCTATCCAAAAATGTCATTTCCACATATATTTGACAAAGTTGAATTTTGGCCTTTGTTTAATATTGTTTAACCATTTAAAAATAGAAAAATAAGTTTCTATCCACTAAAATTAGAAAATTAAAAGTTATATACCAAAATGCTCAAAATGACAAATGCAAGATGTTTATGATGTTTTTAAACCCATTTGAGCAATTAAAATGGTACACTCTCTTAGAATCGCCCGAAACCCCCTCCGGGGTCCATTTCGGGCAAATTTCAGTAAAATTGCATAATTGCCATATGAACCCTAGCAACCCATCAAACATGTTTAGGGCTTTATTTCAGTGCATTAATCTGCTCATGCATACATACTGCGCACTGCATCGATGCCATGCGTTGATTGTTATTTCTCTTTCGGTGTTATTTCTTCCTCGGTAGAACGTGACTCCGAAGAGAAGGCCAACAATCCAATGACGAATACTTGATCTTAATCGACAAGTCAAGCACTTATTCCAGAAGATCTTTATCTGGTTTTCTTATAACCAAGGCAAGCATAACCTCTTATCTGCTCATATATGATTTCAAAGTGATTTCAATCTCGTACTTTGCATTCGGTTCCAAACTATTTGATGTCAGTAGATAGAGTTCTCCTATATATTGCATAACCCAGATATCCTGATCCACTGCACCTAGCAGCTATAGGCTTGTTTGTGCGCGCTCCGCTAAACCTTGTGAGTCTTGCTTAGCCATGCCTAGTTGATGAATCTGTTCAATGCGTGAATCTTCTATGTCAGGTGTTTATGGTTTGAATTACCTTTCATAACTTGACTAATCACGGCATGGATGTGAGGCCACGATGGGTTGTGGCGTTTTGTCCTGTTCATGCCCCTAGGAGCGAGTTCTCGCCTTCGAGCCAAGACTGAGCGTACAGCCACACGTGGGCCGATGAAGCCCGCCTGGCTGACTAACTTGTTTAACCTTATCCATGAGCCACGTAGTTTGAGCTTTCCATCTGCGTGTGAGTCGGAAAATGTTTTGGAGAAAACTAGGTCGTGACCGGGACAAGTGATGGACGTACACGGATCTTGTTCCCGACTCACAGAACAGGTGCCGTCAGGAGGTGGCCAACTCCCTGTTGACGGGGTGGCCCTGTTTGGGTTGACTCATGGATATGGTTCGACAAGGTAAAGGCCGGGAATCGACCACCCTCTGCCGGCACTTCCCGGACTAGTGCTAACCCTGGTGGCACTAAGAGTCGGTTGGTACGTGTGGGTAAAGTTGTACACCCCTGCAGGGTTAAATCTTTTCGAAAAGCCGTGTCTGCGGTTAAAGACGACTTGGTGACGGATTCTGTGATCATAGACAACTTAAACGGAATGATTAAAACTTGCTGATAACGAATGAAGGATGCCTCCTCGGAGATGCCGAGAGGGGTTACCTTGTAGCATGAGATAGTGTGGAACAACTGGAGGAGGTGATCTTTGAAGCACGAGGTGCTGAAATGATTTGGTGGATTAAAAGATGATGATA
The DNA here is from genome assembly GCA_028641055.1 of Alopecurus myosuroides. Lineage (NCBI taxonomy): Eukaryota > Viridiplantae > Streptophyta > Magnoliopsida > Poales > Poaceae > Alopecurus > Alopecurus myosuroides. Next base: position 357,509,089 of record CM054058.1, read on the forward strand.
TCAGTAGTTGAGTAGCTTTCTCATCTGTTTTCAAAATACTCCATGAGACGTGCTATTCCTTCCTCAACTTGCAAAACAAAGATTGCTTTACGCAAATCAGCCTTCATGAAACCCTTTTCGAAATAGCAGATATATAATAGGTTAACTAAGTCTTGTTGAGTACCTCCCGTACTCAGGTTTGCTTAATTTTGGTTCAGGAGAAGATCTCACATTGGTGGTGATTCAACGTGGACATCGACGAGTAATTCGGGGTTCCCAGGTAGCAGCCTGGAATCTATGGGCTGGGACGTCGCCTTATGTTACGGCCTCTTAGGCCTTTTTGGTTCTTGTTGATTAGCAACATAATTTGCCTTCCGTTGTCTGATGTAATGTTGGGTCGTGTGACCTCTGCTTGTAAGCTATACTCTAGTAACATCTGTTAATACAAGTTTCATGTTTAGAGAACTGCTTTGATCGGTTGTTGGTTTCGAGCTCATTGTTATACAGTTTTGGCTATGCCTGCATAGTTGTCGCAGTCGAGGGGTTGTGGAGCCGATGATCCATGTCCGAGCCCGCCTGTCGATTTGATCGGCCTGGGGCGAGGTAACCCCAGTAACCCTCGATTGTTGTTGCACTTTCTGGACACATAGCATCTCTGTATAGCCTTGGTCCTGTTTCCTTCAGTTTCATTCGATTCGTGGACGCTTTGATATGCATAGTTGGTTATGATTAGCATGGATACAAGGAGTAGTAGACTGGGGATCCGGACTACGTGCCGATGAATCCAGTCTGCCTGCCGTTGTTTGTTGCGGCCGGGGCTGGTAACCCTGAAGCCCTTGTGGGTCCATGTCTAGGAGCACATACCAATATGTATATCTCTGGGTCCGGGGTCGTGACAAGTCTTGGTATCAGAGCAGGACTGCCTGTAGGAAAACCTTACTGCTTGGTCGATGTCGAGTCTAGTGATTGTGAAAACTACTTTGAAACCTCAAATGAGTTGTGAAAAACCTTCTTAGGATTCTTTTTACTCCTTATCTGGTATCGCTCTAAGTCTGGGTCTTCTTACCTGTTTTGATTTGAAAAGGTTTCGCTATCTCTTCTAGTCATTCAAAACCTAGGTGCCTTCTCTGGCAAGGACGTATTTTACCCAAGTTGACCTAGTGTTAAAGTTTCTAGAGTCGTGTGTGTTCCATGTTTCGTTATCTCTTAATCTGGGACATTTCCTTTCCATTCCAATATCACAGAGTTGTCCGGATTCCACATTCTTACGTGTTCCAAAAGTCTGAAATCCTGAACCTCGAGATCTGCTTTTCATCTCGAATGTATTCTTCCTCTTTTGCTCAAATACTTCCGGAGCTAAGTTTTTCCTCTTGGAAAGATACTCCGTGATTGCTATTCCTAGTGTTCCTCAAGACACTAAGAGAGTAGTTACTCCTTTGTTTTGGTTTTCAATCTTGGACTTGAACCGAAGGTCCCGGAATATGCTGAATTGCGGTGAGTTGAGTCATGTGGTTTCTTAACCATGTGATGCTCACTCTATCAGTACAGGATGCTGACCTTTAGCCCAAGTTCCGTTCCTCTGGATCCTGAGGAAATCTCTTCTACCTCAGGATGGCTAGGTAATCTCCGCTCCCATAGCCATAGGTTTTCTCTAGGAATCAAAAGGATCACGACAAGAGTGTTCTTTATGGTTCCCATATCCTTGTTCTTGACTCAGCTATACCTCTCCTTTAGCATGGGTTTTACAACTGAGTACTACCCTGTGCAATCAACGTGATCTCTGGATTCTCCGGAGCATGTTCCTACCCTTCAATTGCCTAAAATCTCCATTCGTTGGTTCGGACACCAAGTTGCATATGTGTGTTGGAGTTTCCAATACATCTGCTCTCGTGTTCCGTCAGAACATTCCACCTTGGGATGTCAGGAGAAACAAACTCCAGTACCACGTTCATCTCCAGGACCAGGTCAAAGTTTTGTAATCCGCAGATTGAAGAAGTTTCATTAGCTTCTGTTCTGTTCTACCTTCGAGTGTCACACTCTTTTATATCAAGAGGTTGTGTTCAGTTTCATGGCCTTATTGATGAAGTGATGCGCTCTCACACATCTTCACTCCCCCTTTCTTCAAGCTCGTGTTCTCGAGAATGCTAGTTGTGCATTGATGTGTACCAGGTATTCTTAGCAATTCTTACTGATTCGAAAAATCTAAGAAACATCTGTATCCTTCTTAGCACTACTGGTCACCCAGCATCTACTTAAAGTTGGCTGTGTTACCAAAACCGTCCATTCCGGTGCACATTCTTGGTCAAAGAGTTAGGTTCATACCAAAGCTCTTAAGACCTTATCGGGTGTTTTGAAAAGCAAGAATTCCTTTCGAACTCCAAGGCATACCGGTGGTTCGTGATATTCTGATTGTCTTCTAAGAAGTATCACCAGGTTTATCACCTGACCGTTATGTCTAAATAAGGGGTAATTTGAATTACTCCTTTCTCCAAGGAACTTTGCTGGATATCCCGGACTAGTGGTTGAGCTTAAACAACAATTTGGAGAGTTGAAAGGCAAAAGCTCTGCCTAACTTGATCCTTTGTTAAGGGATGTCTAGTTCTCCTCATGCGGAAATGCTATCACTCTACCTCTTGTTTTGGTTTGGGCTATCGTCAGATCAAGTCCAGATCCAAGGACTACCTTGATGGTGTTCCCACTCATGGTGTTTTTCCCGAGTACACCTTCATGTTCCTTGGTCAGACCAATGTTCTACCTTGTTCATATATCATATGAATCCCTCCTCTTGGAGTGTTCTGATAAGTGTGTTTTCGAGCCCATCGATGACATTCCTATTTTCTCCAAGTTGCGAGAGGCTCATGTTGAACAACTGGCAACAATGTTGGAAACTTTCGAGAACCAACTTTGTGTTATCACGAAGTTGTGTTCTGGATGTTCGAAGTGGCTTACTCCAGTTCATGTGCTTAAGGTGAAAGTTGTCGCCGTGGATTCGAGTAAAGTTTTCTTGTTCCTTCGGGAATAATCCCCAGACGGTCATGCATGTGTGGAGTATTCTTGAGATGGTTGGTTTTTACCTCCATTCACTTAAAGAAGTTTGCATCCACGCTAAGCCACTGACCGATCGTTCGTAAAAGAGAGTAAGTTTAGGAACTTCGTTATCTCTGTAATCATCTTCCCAACAAGTACTCCGATGTGTTTTGTTGCAAGTAATTCATGTAGGTGCAACCGTCTTTCGCAAGTTGCTTATACATGAGCTCTACAATCTCCCTCATCCTCTTGAGTGTGTCATCATAGTCCATGTCTTGAGAATCCAGCATATGTATCTCGTTGGTAACCGGTGCAACCTCTTCGATCAAACATATCAAGTCTGAGTTATCAACCCACTAACCAGAGTTGAATCTCAAGCAGCAACGATGGTCGGTGTTCCCTCAAGGGTATTGAATCAGGCCTTTTCAAAACCCGGCATGGTTGATGTAGTGGTTGACACAACTAGCCGGAAGGCCTTATGTCATATCCCTTTGCATCCGTAAGAACAACCACTCTCCGTGAGAATTCTTGTCTGGCTTATTCTAACAAGTTTCCTCCCTGTTCTTCCAAACCGGAGTTTTACATTGACTTGATGACCTATAGAAGGCTTGCCGTGAGCCTGCTGTCGGTATCTAGAACATCCAGCAGAACCTGGAAGTTAATCCCTCCAATGTCTTTTCGTTGATCCTCCAAACCTTCGTTTCAGTGGAAACAAGTTTCTCATGAGGATCATCTCCTGGTGTTTTGTGACCGCCATCGAACAATTTCCTTTTTCAGGTTGTTGGTACTTGAAGTTCTGTTCATCTCACACATTGTGTGAATTTGTCAGTCATTTCAGCCATGGGATCTTAACCATGTGATAGATGTATTGCTACGTCTAACCCACAATAGGAAAAAGATTCCAAATTTTCTTTCGGTGTTTCAACCCCTCGTTGGTTAACCATCCTTATGGTGTGACCAAGAATTCCTCCTTAACTACGGTGTTCCAACATCTTTTGGTTACTCATCTTCTGTCGTGAAGTAACATCCTGATCCTTGACAAGGGTTTCAAGAAAACTGCTATGGATGGTTGGAAGTTCCGTTATCTTCCGTGTCCGCTCCGAAGAGTGAACCTGATCCTGTATCAATTTCTCTCTAACGCACGATTACAGTGTTTTCTAGTGTTCTCCCTCGTCTACGGATATTACTTTGTGGTATCCAAGACCATCCTCTTCATCTTGGTTTTCTGTTTTGAAGAAACCTCGAAGTCATAAGTTGTTCAACTTTTCTTTTCCAAAAGGATTTAAAGTCTTGTGCAAAGCTCATATTCTAAATCCTTCCAAGAACCATCGTCTGTAAACTTGAAACCATCTTTTATTCACTCCGTTATCTTGATGTGTTTCATGCTTGTTAACTCCACATTCCTTTATGAACACTCCTGTCATGAGTTAGCCATGAGATACTCGATCTTCATGGAGATCATTTCCTAAGAGTTCTCTCTTACCTAAGGTGTACCCGTTCAATACTCCAAGGTGCTACGGATCAACCTCTTCGAGAAAGAACCGTAAGGTTAAAGAAGATCATTCAAAACCGGTGTTCCTTCTTTCTTCTCCTTCGGGAATCTCGGGACGAGATTCTTGTAAGGGGGGTAGATTTGTAACATCCCAAATCTGCTAACAAAGGGGTGTGGTGTGTGTTCATCTCATACATGCATGGCAACAAAAACTTAATCATGTTTTAACCAATTTAAATTTGGAATTTAAATGGTTTGAGAAAAATCCCACAAATGGTACTTATTTTGGTTCCCAAAATTTTGTTCTGAAAAGTATTTCAATTTCACCAAAGCAATACATGGTGAGGTTGGAAATTTCATAAGCTTTCCAAATCCTATTTTTGCCAAATTTTCTGTTCACAAAAAGGTCCCCAAAAAGTTGTTTTCTGTACTGTTTTATAATAGAAAAGGGCCTTTTGGTGTTTTTCCAAAACTTCAGGGGTTTTGCGCAAAACTGTCTTCTTCAACCTTTGACAGAAGGCAAGCAGCTGCGTGGAGGTCGAGCAGCCTCGATTGCCACCTCCTCCTGGCCTCCCTCCTTGCGTGGATAGGTTCTAGAGGAAGCCCACGACCTCCTCTCACCCCCTATCCTCTCTGTTCCCTTCCTCTCTCTTTCTTTTTCCCATCCGGCCGAAACCATAGCCGACGGGAAGCCATCGCGCGTCGTTGTTCCCGACCTCCTCCTCCCAAATTGAAGCTCCAGGAAGCTCCGCCGTGCTCCACTCGTGCTCCACGACGACTCCCGCTTGCCGGAACCCTAGGAATCGGACGAATCACTGCTTCCTCTCCAACTCCGGCCGCCGGCCGCCATGGATGATTCCGTGCGCCTCCGGCCATCTCTCGCCGCGCCGAGCCTACGTCGGGCCTCAGGGTGAGTCCCCGGTCCCTGCCGGACCTTTTTCCCTCTGCCCCATGCTCTGTAACACCGTGGCGCTGCGAGCCACGGTCGGCCGCCGCCGTCCGCCGTTGCCACGGCTACTCCGGTGACCCCCTGGGGGCGGCGCCACCACCCCCGTGCTCGCCTTGCCTCCCTCTAGCCCGTTAACCACCTCAACTCGCGAATCCCTCGCTGCATCGCTCGATCGAGCCGTGGTAGAGCCGGCCTGGGCAATCGATGACGTCACCCTGGCGTCATCTCGACGTCATAAAACTGTTCCCTGTTTTGAAGTAAATAGAAAAGGTTTATTCTGACACATGGGCCCCACCTCTTTTATAATTACAGAAAAAGAATTAAATTGTATAATGAATAACTTCTATTCTGTTAGTCACAAAAATAAAGTAAAAATATGGTTTTGATCAGAAAAGGATGCTCTATCCAAAAATGTCATTTCCACATATATTTGACAAAGTTGAATTTTGGCCTTTGTTTAATATTGTTTAACCATTTAAAAATAGAAAAATAAGTTTCTATCCACTAAAATTAGAAAATTAAAAGTCATATACCAAAATGCTCAAAATGACAAATGCAACATGTTTATGATGTTTTTAAACCCATTTGAGCAATTAAAATGGTACACTCTCTTAGAATCGCCCGAAACCCCCTCCGGGGTCCATTTCGGGCAAATTTCAGTAAAATTGCATAATTGCCATATGAACCCTAGCAACCCATCAAACATGTTTAGGGCTTTATTTCAGTGCATTAATCTGCTCATGCATACATACTGCGCACTGCATCGATGCCATGCGTTGATTGTTATTTCTCTTTCGGTGTTATTTCTTCCTCGGTAGAACGTGACTCCGAAGAGAAGGCCAACAATCCAATGACGAATACTTGATCTTAATCGACAAGTCAAGCACTTATTCCAGAAGATCTTTATCTGGTTTTCTTATAACCAAGGCAAGCATAACCTCTTATCTGCTCATATATGATTTCAAAGTGATTTCAATCTCGTACTTTGCATTCGGTTCCAAACTATTTGATGTCAGTAGATAGAGTTCTCCTATATATTGCATAACCCAGATATCCTGATCCACTGCACCTAGCAGCTATAGGCTTGTTTGTGCGCGCTCCGCTAAACCTTGTGAGTCTTGCTTAGCCATGCCTAGTTGATGAATCTGTTCAATGCGTGAATCTTCTATGTCAGGTGTTTATGGTTTGAATTACCTTTCATAACTTGACTAATCACGGCATGGATGTGAGGCCACGATGGGTTGTGGCGTTTTGTCCTGTTCATGCCCCTAGGAGCGAGTTCTCGCCTTCGAGCCAAGACTGAGCATACAGCCACACGTGGGCCGATGAACCCCGCCTGGCTGACTAACTTGTTTAACCTTATCCATGAGCCACGTAGTTTGAGCTTTCCATCTGCGTGTGAGTCGGAAAATGTTTTGGAGAAAACTAGGTCGTGACCGGGACAAGTGATGGACGTACACGGATCTTGTTCCCGACTCACAGAACAGGTGCCGTCAGGAGGTGGCCAACTCCCTGTTGACGGGGTGGCCCTGTTTGGGTTGACTCATGGATATGGTTCGACAAGGTAAAGGCCGGGAATCGACCACCCTCTGCCGGCACTTCCCGGACTAGTGCTAACCCTAGTGGCACTAAGAGTCGGTTGGTACGTGTGGGTAAAGTTGTACACCCCTGCAGGGTTAAATCTTTTCGAAAAGCCGTGTCTGCGGTTAAAGACGACTTGGTGACGGATTCTGTGATCATAGACAACTTAAACGGAATGATTAAAACTTGCTGATAACGAATGAAGGATGCCTCCTCGGAGATGCCGAGAGGGGTTACCTTGTAGCATGAGATAGTTTGGAACAACTGGAGGAGGTGATCTTTGAAGCACGAGGTGCTGAAATGATTTGGTGGATTAAAAGATGATGATATCGGTAGTTGAGTAGCTTTCTCATCTGTTTTCAAAATACTCCATGAGACGTGCTATTCCTTCCTCAACTTGCAAAACAAAGATTGCTTTACGCAAATCAGCCTTCATGAAACCCTTTTCGAAATAGCAGATATATAATAGGTTAACTAAGTCTTGTTGAGTACCTCCCGTACTCAGGTTTGCTTAATTTTGGTTCAGGAGAAGATCTCACATCGGTGGTGATTCAACGTGGACATCGACGAGTAGTTCGGGGTTCCCAGGTAGCAGCCTGGAATCTGTGGGCTAGGACGTCGCCTTATGTTGCGGCCTCTTAGGCCTTTTTGGTTCTTGTTGATTAGCAACATAATTTGCCTTCCGTTGTTTGATGTAATGTTGGGTCGTGTGACCTCTGCTTGTAAGCTATACTCTAGTAACATCTGTTAATACAAGTTTCATGTTTAGAGTACTGCTTTGATCGGTTGTTGGTTTCGAGCTCATTGTTATACAGTTTTGGCTATGCCTGCATAGTTGTCGCAGTCGAGGGGTTGTGGAGCCGATGATCCATGTCCGAGCCCGCCTGTCGATTTGATCGGTCTGGGGCGAGGTAACCCCAATAACCCTCGATTGTTGTTGCACTTTCTAGACACATAGCATCTCTGTATAGCCTTGGTCCCGTTTCCTTCAGTTTCATTCGATTCGTGGACGCTTTGATATGCATAGTTGGTTATGATTAGCATGGATACAAGGAGTAGTAGACTGGGGGATCCGGACTACGTGCCGATGAATCCAGTCTGCCTGCCGTTGTTTGTTGCGGCCGGGGCTGGTAACCCTGAAGCCCTTGTGGGTCCATGTCTAGGAGCACATAACAGTATGTATATCTCTGGGTCCGGGGTCGTGACAAGTGTCTTAAGATCCTGGTACATCTTTGTACTTCCAGGGTGAATGGAAAGAGGAGTTTCATGAGCCTCCTTGAGAATAACATCTTTGAGGCTTTGAACTTGAGGAACTGCAATGCGTCCTTCAAAGAACACAGTTCCTTTGTCATCAATTGAGAAGGACTTAAATTTATCCTTGCCTTCTTTGATGTGTTCTACCATCTTCTTGATTTCAGCATCACGAAGTTGTTCAGAACGAATCTTATCCTCGAGAGTTGGACTGGCTGTCAAGCTAGCAAGATAGCCTTGAGGAACAAGACCAAGGTTCAGCTTCTGGAATTCTTCATGAAGTGGAGGTTGGCTTTCCATGATCATGAGATTATTGCAATACGACTTGCGACTGAGAGCATCGGCCATAACATTAGCCTTGCCTGGAGTGTAAGAAATGGTGAGATCAAAGTCTTTAATCTTTTCAATCCATCTCCTTTGCCTGAGGTTTAGATCTGGTTGAGTGAAGATGTATTTCAGACTCTTATGATCGGAAAAGATTTCAGTGCGATTACCCAACAAGTATTGTCTCCATTTCTTGAGGGCAAACACAACTGCTGCAAGCTCAAGGTCATGTGTGGGATAGTTTTGCTCATGTGCGTTCAACTGACGTGAAGCATAACCCACAACTTGACGTTCTTGCATAAGAACTGCACCTAGACCTTGGAGAGATGCATCGCAGAATATTTGGAAAGGTTTGGTAGTATCTGGGCCAACCAGAACTGGGGTAGAAGTGAGTTTAGTCTTCAGGAGATTGAAACTTTCCTCACATTGTGGAGACCAAACGAACTTCTTGTCCTTCTTTGTGAGATCAGTGAGAGGTTTGGCAATCCTGGAAAAGTTTTGGACGAAACGAAGGCAATAGCTAGCCAAGCCAAGAAAACTTCTAACTTGCTTCACCGTCTTAGGAGGTTTCCAATCAACAATTGCTTTAACCTTTTCTGGATCAATGGCTATGCCCTTGGCGGAGATGACATGACCAAGGTAAGCAACTCTTGGAATCCAGAACTCACATTTGGAGAACTTGGCATATAGACGATGCTCGCGAAGTTTCATGAGAGTGAGACGAAGGTGTTCTCCATGCTCTTCCTAGGATTTTGAGTAGACCAGAATGTCATCGAGATATACCACAACGAACTTGTCGAGGTATTCATGGAAGACAAAATTCATGAGTCTAGAGAACGTCGCCGGTGCATTGGTGAGACCAAAGGACATGACGGTGTATTCATATAGACCGTACCGAGTGGTGAAAGCTGTTTTTGGAATATCTTCCTTTCTGATCTTTATTTGATGGTAACCCATCCTCAAGTTCAACTTATAGAATATTGAGGCTCCAGCAAGTTGATCAAAAAGATCATCGATACGAGGAATTGGATACTTGTTTTTGATGGTTTTCTCGTTGAGAGGACGATAGTCAACCACGAGTCTCTTTGTTTGATCTTTCTTGGCAACGAACAGAGTTGGGCAACCCCAAGCGGAAGAACTAGGTTGAATGTAACCTTTCTCCATGTACATATCGATTTGCTCCTTCAACAATTTTAGTTCAGGAGGAGCTATCTTGTATGGATGCTTAGAGATTGGAGCAGTACCTGGCTCAAGCTCGATCACGAACTCAACTGCTCTGTCCGGAGGCATCCCTGGCAACTCTTCTGGAAAGACGTCAGGGAATTCACAAACCACCGGAACATTTTCAAGTAGAGGTAGAGGTTTAGCATCGAGGGTGTATAGCTGAACAGAACTTGATTCATTTGGAGAATAGACTATCTGGCCAGAAGGGCGGAACAGAGTTATTGACTTCTGAGCACAATCAATTGTAGCTTTATTGGCCTTCAACCAATCCATGCCAAGAATGACATCAATGTCAGAATTTCCAAGCAGAATGAGGGAAGCAAGGAATATGTGACCTCCAATTAGGATCTGATTCTCATGACTGATCTTGGAAGTTTGCATAGTTGCTCCCGGGGAGTTTACTACTAGCGGGGAACCCAAACCAACAAAAGGTAGTTTAACTGCTGTCGCAAAGATCTTTGACACGAAAGAATGCGATGCTCCGGTATCAAACAACACTTTAGCTGGGTTAGAGTTAACGGGGAATGTACCGAGAACGACGTCAGCAGCTTCCTCAGCTTTGTCAACCTTGACATGATTCACCCTCGCGGTCCTCCCGACACGCCTGTTGTTGGAGTTGAAGGCTTTAGCCGGGGGAGCACGCACCATTGCCTGGTTGGTGTTGGGGCGAGGAGGTGGTGGAGGTAGCTGCCTCTGAGTGCACTTGTCAGCATAGTGACCTGTCTGCTTGCATTTGTAGCAAGTGACGACACGAGGTGCATCTGGCCTTGGCTGCCCCATTGAGAACCTCTGAGCCTGCATCTGAGATGGGTTGGGTGGGCGGGAAGCGAAGCCTGGAGAAGCTTGGGCATATGGAGCTCGAGTGACAGCACCATTTGGCACCCAGATGCGGCGCTTCTGCGGAGGGGTGGTCATGTTGGAGGAGGAACCACCCTCACGCGAGTGTTTTCGAGACTCCTCGAACGCCTTGCGCCCATTTTCTTCATTGAGCGCGGTGTTAACGAGCTCCTCGAAGTCCTTGGCCTTGATGTTGGTGAGGGCGTACTTGAGTTCCGGGTTAAAACCTCGGCGGAACCTTGCCATCTTCTTAGCCTCAGTGGACACCTCATCACCAGCGTAACGAGCGAGGCGATTGAACTCATTCTGATAGCCAATGACGTCCAGCTTGCCCTGCTTAAGAGAGCAAAACTCCTCATGCATCCTTTCCATGAGACCATCTGGGATGTGGTGCTTCAGGAAAGCATCCTTGAAACAACCCCAGGTGATTGGGTATCCAGCTCTCATGGTCTGGTAGTTCTCCCACCAGGTAGCTGCCTGACCCTTCAGTAGGTAGGTGGCATACTTGACTTTGTCTTCCTCAGCAACGTGAGCAATTTCCAGAGCCCTGGCCATCTCCCGGATCCAGTCATCAGCATCCAGAGGCTCGCGTGTTGCCACGAAAGCTCTCGGCCCCAGACTCAGAAACTCCTTGATGCTGACTCGTGGAGCATTCTGGTTGTTGTGCTGGTTAGCCTGGATCTGGGCCATCTGCGTCACGACCTGAGTCATCTGAGTCAACAGCTCCGTCATTGGCGGTGGCTCAGGCGGGTTGTTCCTTGTTGGCGGCATCCTGAATAGACATACATTTTAGCACAACAACAGAAAAGGATAGACTTGGTAACCGAAAGAGAGATTATTCCGACGCATGAATAGATAACCAACAGGTACATCATCACATGTTCAAATACATCAGAATATCCAACACACCAATACATGGTTCGAAAGCCAAAGGATAACTAAATATAGCTAAGAATGGATACACCGGTACTCTCATGCTCATCACGCAGGACGGCGGTGAGTAGTACGACGAGGGGTACGGTGAGGAGCACGCCCACGAAAGTAGGTAGAACGACGATCCACATAGATCTGACGTGGTCTGAGAGCGACTCTAGGTGTGGTGAAGTACATAGCGTCGACTCCCTGTGCTCCAAAGCGTGGAATCCTAGTGTAACCAGCACCGAGGTTGAGGAGTGGACCTCTGATCGGCTCGTAACCTCCAGCATCTGGCAGACGACGACCAACTGGCTGATCGAAACGTGCAAAGCGCTCATCTCCAACAAAATCTGTGGTGTACGTCGCCAGGCGAGTCAAAGCAAGGTAGAGCTGCTCTCTGACTGAAGCCAACTCATGAGAGAGTGTGGTGGCAACTGCGTCACTGTGCCTCACAAACTGAGCGGTGGTGTGCAGCCTGGTGTTATCATGCTCGTAGACATCCAGGTTGTCGTAGAGAGTGAAGTGAGCTCCCTCTGAATTGATGTAACCACGGGGGATGTGGCGATAGATAGAATCGTCAAATCCCAAGTAGTCAGCACGAAGGACGGTGAGACTCACATAAGCTGCCTGCTGCACGGCCATATCCACTGTGGAACCTACTGCCTCGTAGCGGTGGACGACACTCATGCCATCATCTGACAGAATGTAGACGATAGCCTGGTAGTAGGTCTGTTCAAACTCTCGCTGCTGCTCGTAGACCTGGTACTCTGGTGCCCAACGGAACCCCAGATAAGTGACCATGTCTCTCAGCATCTCCGGATAACCGGCAGTGCTCTCGCAACGAGTCATCCGAACCACCTGCGGGTAGAACCTGAGATCCATCTGCAGATGATCGGGGAAGTTTTGATTAGACGCCGGGAGAAGAACTGAAGTGGAAAGCAACAACAAGGTTTCAACGGACGAAAAGGATGTTGAGAAGAACAGGATATCGAAGCAACAACGGGAAACACGAGACCAAAAACTCCTGAGGTACTACGGAAAACCCATCCGGGCTTCTAAAGGATCAATATCTACTGCTTAAGGAATAGAGGATTTGCTTCCGGGGCTTACACGCCTCCGTTCTCAATCATGAGTAGGCAACATGATAAATCATGTCACAACCACCTCCATTCCTATGGTCTAGTAGATATAACTATCCCAGAGAAACCAGGATTCGTGAAATCCTAATTTGAAAGTTTAGGTGAGAAGGGAAAAACAACGTTGCACTTCCTTACCAGAAAAGGGTGGGTGGGTGGGGAAAGAAGAAAAATGGCAGAATTCCTACTCTCACGTTTCATTTTTCCTATATAGCTACAAAATAGTTTCTAGACTCAACTGCGACCAGTAAAAGGGATCCTACAGGCAGACAGGCTCTGATACCATTTGTCGCACCCGGACTTCTAGAGGATACTCGCAGTTCCGTTGAACAGTAGTGGATTGGATTACGGGGCTTACCGGCACCCGCATCTCTTACGAGTAGGCCAACACACGTATGTGTGACAACCAACCCCTATCTGTTCAGCGTCTACGTAAACCATCCCATAGAAATCAGGATACTACCATTGACGTACTTCATACCATACACACATGGTACGTCAACGGCGTTGAACAAAATGATAACACAACAGATCTCTAAGACACAAAAGATGGAGATAAGTTGCAAATAGCTCTCACTAGAGCAGAGATAGCAAATACAATCATCCAGAGGACACATGTCCCAACATAACATCATTACATCTCAGCGGAAGCATTCAAAGGGTTTGACTACAGACAAATCCAAATAGGCTTAAGAAGCCGGGAATGAAAAGAAGACGGAGCCCATCCACGATGTCTCGGATCCTGCCCGGGTCCGCTACCTACTCGTCAGCAGCCTCGTCAAACTCCACGTAGTAGCCGTCACGGGGATCCTCGTAAGCGTAGTCTGCGGAAACCACAGCCCCAAAGGGGTCAGTACATAAACATACTGGCAAGCAAGACTCACAATTCACCAAAGTGTAGCCCGTCAACACCAAGCACAGATGCCTTGGGTTCAACGGAAGAAAGGGGTATAAAAGATGCTGCTACTGGCTGCACTAACCAACTACAGAACATACTACAACTTCCGGTTAACAGAAGGAAGATAAGATAGCGTATCGTAACCATCTATAGCTAACCACCAAACAAACCCATCCTGGACCTCGCCCCTTATCCAAAGAAGCAATCCGAGGATAACTCACACAGTTGGATTAATGATGGATCAAGTTATTGTGTCAATAAGGCTGTTACTAGTCAAGTTATCATTAGTTAGGTGTAACTTGTTCTGAGTACTTGTTAGCCAGTACTTTCACCAAGTCAACCATAACCGCGGAAAACACGGCTTCTCGAGAAGATTTATCCCTGCAGTGGTGCACCAATTTGGCCGTACACGTAAGAATAACCCGCCAGATGGGAAGGCCTTTCCCACCAAGCGGGGCACTCACCACAACTCAACTCTTCTTCGCATCAAGCCCAAAGCACCACGTGCTATGCGTGCGCGGCTAATCGAGCCCCACGAAGAAAAGGGGACCCTCATAGCACTGGAAGACCACGCCGCCCTAAATGCCGACTACAAAAGTTCCACCCTGGCCTCGGGTTCGTACCTGCATATGCGTGCATCAAATGGAAAGCCCGAACTAAGTGTGGTGATTTGGACGAGATGCGAATCGAATCAAATTGAGGGGGGTGCCCATACACGCTTCCCACATGCGGATAGTGCGCTCATCATGGATCAGTAGACAAGACCCTTTTCCTAATTAGGGTCGACACTAGCAGGCCTCAAAACCACGCCGGGCCTCCTGCCGGTGCCTTATCAGCAAATTATTATTACCTCAAATTAACAGGTTGTTGCTTAACATCGAGCCCCAGAATATAATCAAATATGATAAAAGAAAGTAACTGATAACAGACTCGAGCAAAAACAACCCTAAGCATGCTAGTAAGACACGGGCCCAAGCAACGGGGTTATAGGACTGGAGGTGAGGCAATATCAGGGTTCAGGGTGTCATGTGATAGGTTCGTAACAGAAGCAACGATACATATGGCTAGCAGAAATAGACAACGGAAAGTATCGGTAACCAATGTTGAAAGGAACACAATGGTTCATGTGAGTGATAACTTGCCTGCGAACTCAGTAGCCTGGTACTGGGCTAGATCCTCAGAAGGGGTGTCGTAAGTATCGTCTGTCTCAACGTCGTCGTCTATCCGAGAAGAAGCAAACAAATAATACAGGAAGATAAACAATCAATATCATGGCATAGTGCACAATCATGGTATGATGCATGTCAAGTTAATGGATGCATCAAAATAAACTAGTTGGCATGGTAACACAATTTAAATGGACACATATGCAATTTTGAGTTGCATATGAAAAGCCCATGAATTTTGGTTGAAACAATTGTTTTCCAATTAACCAACAGGTGAAAGTGGATTAGTATGATGCATGGATGAGGAAAACAACAAAATAACAACAATAGAACCAATTGGAGATGAGGTTTATCAATTTAGAAATTTATTTATTAAGTTAGGGAATTTTTTTTTGGTTCCTTAAAGGGATTACACAAATAGTTGTTGTTTTCGCCAATTTAAATTGTGCCAAATAAATAACAAAATTCATATTTGAAAAGATCATAAAATTTTGGGTGGATTACATGTTTCAAATATTGAAAAAGGAATTAGGATGAATTTATTATGACTTAACAAAATTAAACAAGTTTTAAATGAATTTAAAACAAGTTTGAATATTATTTGAATTTTATTTGTTCCAAACATAAATTCAAATTCATATTTGAAAAGTTTATAATTTTCTAGCTTGAAAACATATTTTACATTTTCAAGAATAATTTATTTTGGGCAAGTTATGAATTTAGCAAATTTAAAGGATTTAAACAAGGTTTAAATTATTTAAGCTATTTTAATTATTCAAACCATGAAACAAAATTTATATTTGAATAGGTGGTTTGAAATAGCATGGAAAACATATTTTATTTGCATTATTTGGATTTAGTATGAATTAGTTATGGATTTTATCAAATTACAAATGAATTGTTTGAATTCAAATTTTAATTGCATTTGGAAAATTCAAAACAGAAAACAAGTGGTTTAGTTAGATAGATAATTTAATTTGGATCAACACACATATTTTACTTTTATTATTTGGAGTTACAAAATAAAAGTTATTAGCTTTTTAAGTTTAAGGACCAAACTGTAATTTAAAAGGGCTTAAGTTGAAAAGAAAAAGCTGGAATTCTTTTTATACCCCGCAGTGGCCAGCCAATGCCACTGACAGGGGCCCCCCTGGGCCAGCGTGGCAGCGGATGCGCGCGTGGCGGCAAGGGCCACTGACGAGTGGGGCCTGCCTGTCAGCCCTGCGCGTAGAAATGTTGGTTTTATTCCGCGGAGCCAAGGCTCGAACCCGTGCCCTGCCCGTGCTCGCGCTAGCACTGCAACCACTGCAGTACGCTGTCAGTTTTGACAGATACAGCGACGCTGTGAGGTTATTGTTCCCCTGCGCGTTAACTGAACTCAAACGCACGCGCGCTGTCTGAACCTCGTCAGAGAACGACGCCGGCGACGAGCCGTGGTTGCTGCAGGTGCGGTGAGGTGCTGCTGGTGTTGGACTCGTGTGCGCGGGCTTGCGCAAGCAGAGAGAGAGGAGGTGGAGGGCTACGGTGACGCTCACCGGCGATGGTAGTCGAGCAGAGGCCCGAGGAGGTTCCCGGTGGCGGCAGGTCGAGGACGGCGGCGTCGTTGTGGAGGCTCTCCGGGGTGGCTGCGGTGTTCAAACGGAAGAGGGAGACGTGGTGGACTGGTTCCAGTAGCTAGGCGGGGTGGTGGCGCTGCGAGGTGACGGTGGTCGCCATGGATTCAGAGCGGCGCTCTCCGGCGAGTTGCAGAGGTGGGAGATCGGCCGCGAGAGAGAGGAAAACGGCGGCGGCCTCGAGGGGATAGGGGGTCTAGGGTTTAGGGCTACGGCGCGGGGACCTAGGGTGGTTATAAAGGGGGTACGGTGGCGCATCGGCCGTCTGCTCGCAGCAGTGCCACCGTGGCATGGCCGGATGCGTTGCCGTACCGAAAGAAGAAGGAGAGGGGTGGAGCGAAGCGGTATCGGGCTGGAGGGAAAAAGAAAAAGGCCGGGCTGCGCGGGGAGAAAGGAGAAGGTGGGCTGGGCGCAGCCCACGACCCTGGCGCTCGTTTTTATTTTTTAAAATTTTTCTCCTCCTGTTTTTTTTTGCAGAAAATGAAAATGGAAGGATTTGTTAGGTTTTAGGGCTAGGAAAAATTTAGAAAAATTATGGTTGGGTTAGTTTTTCCCATAGCAACTAAATGCTAACTTGGTTTTCCAAAAGTTTTCAAATTAAATTGCTGTTTGGGCATTAATTCAAAATTGGAAGAATTTGCTTATTAAATGTTTATTATTGAAAACAAACTTTTTAATAGGGTGAACCCTATTGCTTAAATAGAACAATGAGTTGATTTGTTTTGATAATATTCATAAATCCAATTGAGTGCTGTTTGGGATTTGAATTTGAATTTTTGGAATAACATGGGAATTAATTGATTGATTAAAGGCCACCATTTTAATAGTTAAACATTATGGAATAAAATGGAAACAAATGGTTGTTTGAGTTGGACTTTTTATTTGAAAAAGATTGTAACATGACAAGTATGAACAAGCATTTGAAATATGTTTGAATTTGAATTGTGAAAACAGAGAAAAACAGATGCAAACCAAATAAGAAACAAAGTAAAACAAATGCAAACAACTTAATGAATATGATGACATGATGCAAAACTTTAATTAAACAAGAAACAAACATGCTAGGGGTGGTTTTTCATACTTGGGATGTTACAAAAACGTGGCATATCTTTAGGGTTCACGTATCGGGGAAATTATATAGGCGAAAGGGCAATGGCGGTGGACGCCCGAGGGGTCCACACCACCCCCAGGCGCCGCCAGGGGGCGCCGCCCTATGGTGTGCCCCCCTGTGGCCTCTCTCCGAGCCTCTTCGGGACTCCGTGGAACCTTCGAGAATTCTAAGACTTTCGGGCTTTGAATTTTCCAATTCCGAGAATATTTCCAGAACAACTTTTCTGAAACTAAAAACAACAGAAAACAGGGAACTGGCTCTATGGCATCTTGTCAATAGGTTAGTCCGAAAAATCGATAAAAATGACATAAAGTGTATAGCAAACATGTAGGAAACAACATGGAACATCAGAAATTAAGGATACGTTTATGACGTATCAACATCCCCAAGCTTAGTTCCTACTCGTCCTCGAGTAGGTAAACGATAAAAACATATAATTTCTTAGGTGACATGCTACCAACATAAACCTGACCAACAAATAATGTAAAAGCATATGTAAGCTGAGATCATAGAACTTAAACACAAGCATGATAAATAAAATTTTAACAATAAAGCATAGCAATCACCTTCCATCATGAGAAGTAACACAAATAAAAGATCATGAATAACAATGCGTCAAAAGTTATACGTCTGTTTCAAGTATAGAGAAAGTATGGCAAAGTGATATTTCGCTAGTCCTTAAGAGTGCGGCAAAACATAAATGCCAGGTACCTTCAAAGTTCATGAGGAAGACTAGAACAAATAATTAGAGAACAAACAATAACACATCATGAATCAATTAATAATGTTTCTGGGACAAATGCACATTAAACTCATAATGGCAACTATGCTCTCTCAACTGTGCATAAAGTTAGAAAAAATTTACTCAACATAAAAGTAAAAGAAAGGCCCTTCCCAGAGGGAAGCATGGATCACTCATGTTCTAGAGATTTTATTTTATTAAACATAGGTGTAAAATGTGGTTTTATAGAGGTGTATTCTTATGTCAACGAATGGTAAACAGAAAATACAATACGTCACAAGCCAACTAGACTTCACAAAAGCGGCTCCCATAGAAGGACGCATCTGGGTAGAAGGTCATCCCTCTTTCTCTTTTGTTTACACAATTATGCTTTGACTGATAAATCAGGGGCAAAAATAGTGAAGAAGATTTGTTGTTATTAATATGGGGATGGGCACCCCGCTGCCAGCTCTTCTATCAATTGGATAGGCGGATGAAGCCACTAGTACAGGGTGTGAAAGTCCAATCAACAAGTGAGATATAGATTCTCTATTTACGTCCTCATGAGCTAAAACAGGAGCACACAACAGGAGTAATTTTGAAAATTTTAAAGGTAAAACAACAGCAATTTACTTTGGAGTGGAGGTTAAATACCACATGTAGGTAGGTATGGTGGAAACATTTGGCAAACTTTGGTTTTTGGGAGTTGGATGCACAAGTAGAGCTCATACTCAGTATAGGTGGAGGCTAGCAAAAGACTAGGAGCGACAAATCAAGAGAGCATAAGAGCCATAATCATGCATAGCGACATAAACATCATTAATCAAAGCATAAGTGGTACCACAAGTTCAACAACTATATGATCATAGAGTCTATAAGTGACTGGTTCATAGTCATAAACATGGTGTGAGCATGCGCCAAGTCAACCAAATAAAACATTCAAAGGAGAACACCACAATTTTTTGCTTCAATATGACAAGAACAACTCATGATTCTTTCAATGGCATATTTAACACTCTCATCTATTTGAGACTAATCACGCTACTAAATAACCACTAGGCTTTAGAATTAAAATAACATCTAGCATGAAATGAAAAAGACTAGCCACAGTCTGTACAAGCTTCTACTTGCACCGTTATAAATTCTACTTCAAGCGGCAGTTTCTTTTCCCAACAAGCACCATACAAAGTATGTTTTAACAAAAACTCTCTAAATGATACAGAAAGCAAACATTAGAGTACTCACACAACACTACTAAAACTAACGGCTCTAAATAAGAGATGCAATAAAAACAAGAGCTAAACATGAATTTTGCAGCAGCTAGAAGAAAAACTAAGAATACTAGCATAACAAGTATTCAAACAAAAAACTGAAGAGTGTCTCTCTCCCAAACAAGGAATGCTAGGGTCCAACTATATTATTGCAGCAAGGAAAACAAAATAAAACAAGATAAATAAAAAGAAAAACCAACAGACGCTCCAAGTAAACTTGATATGATGTAACCGAATAAAAATATAGTTTCACTAGAAGTGACCTGATAGATTGTTGACGAAGAAGGGGATGCCTTGGGCATCCCCAAGCTTAGATGCTTGAGTCTTCTTAAAATTTTATTGGATGAACCACGGGGCATCCCCAAGCTTTGACCTTGCACTCTTCGTGATCACATATATCACCCTCTTCTCTTGACCCTTAAAACTTCCTTCACACCACACTCGAAGAGTAATTCGCATTAGAGGGTTAGTGCAACAATAAAAAATCCATGGTTTCTGTATGAGCACAAGTTCTATTGATACTTTTAAACATTAGTTACAGCCACTGATGTTTCGTGAAGCAAATAAATCGACTTGACATCGTAAAATATCAAATGCAAGAAAAATGGCAGAATCTGCCAAAACTAGAACACTCTGTAAAGACGAATTTTTTTCGGGGCACTTATGTTGCTCAGATCAGAAAACTTAAAGAAGGAAAAAGTTTCTACATTAGCTGAGAAATAAGCAAAAAAAATTTCAGATCATTATGATCTTTCTGGATTTTATACGTTTTTTTACGATGGACAGCAGAAATCTGTTTCCTGCGCAGAAATCCAAAACCAACTCCAACTTTCGTCAGAAATTTTACTTGGCACAACTAAAACATGAAAATAAAGATACAAAGGAGTTGCTACATAAGTATACAACCCCTTGACTCAAAGAAAAAAGAGAAAAACAAAGCAAAAAATAAAACCATGGGTTATCTCCCAAGACGTGCTTTTCTTTAACGCCTTTTAGCTATGCCCAGAAAAGTGGATTCACGTGTTTTCAAGTGGAGAAGCATTCAAATCAAGATAAGGAAAGTCCTTAATAATGCATTGCATTTTATCTAAGTGAGTTTCAGAGGCTCCTCTCTTAGAACTTTTAGGCTTACTATTCTCATCAAATAAATTTTCAGGAACAATCCAATCAAAATTCTTTTCCTGGGCTTCATGCAGTGCTACCAATTTAAAGGGGATTGTTATTTTCTCCTCCTTTTCATTTTTAGATTCAGTTTTTTCAAGAGCACCAACAATATCTACACATGAGCCTAGCATATTGAAACGACCAAAGACTTTTCTAGCTTCTATAGCAACATCTCAGAATTCTTTAAGCATGGTTTCAAACATAAAGTTCCTTTTCTCAATATCTTCAATGTTATTCAAGTTGAGGAACATATGTTGTAGTATGGGATGGAGGTTAACAAACCTAGCTTCTAACATGTGAATTAAAGAAGTTGCAGCAGTTTCATAATTTGGAGCAAGCTCTACTATGGATTTTCCTCAAAATTATCATGCTTACTAACGTGATTAAAGAATTCTTTAATGGTATCCTTTCCAAGTATAGAACCACTACCAACTGGAAGGTCTTTCAGGGTAAACTTAGGGAACAACATGATGAAAACGAGGTAACAAAATTAACAACTAGAAAAGGAAACTTTTTTTGTCTGTTTTTTATAAAGAGAAGCAAACAAGACAAAATAAAACAAACTAAGCAAAACTAAAACAAAGTAAAAAGGTTGGAAGTGAGAGACTCCCCTTGCAGAAATTCTCTTCCTCCCCAGCAACGACGCCAGGAAAGAGTGGAAGCAGTGTGAAAGCAGTGGAAGCATTGTGTGTGTATTATCAGAATAAGAAAATGGACCGGGGTCCACAGTTCACTAGTGGTGTCTCTCAGTGGAAGATAAATAACATGTGTGGTGAACAAATTACAACTGGGAAATTGACAGAAATGAAGGCTGCACCATAGTGCATATGCAAGACATAAAGATTACTATGTGATTCATGTGGTCATTACAACAAAATACATAGACCGTCATCCAGCTGCATCTATGACTAATAATCCTGCCTCCGAATATCATCCGAACAAACATTGGGTATTAAATTGCAACAAACAGATTATCGCAGTAAGCAAAGTGTGTAATGTAAACAATGTAAACTAAGTAAACACCGTTGTTTTCTCCCTAATGGCAACAACACATCCTCCATCCGTCACGTTTCTGTCACTCGAGCAGAAATGCAAAGGAGGCATGAACCCACTATCGAGCATAAATACTCCCTCTTGGAGTTACTAGCATCTACTTGGCCATAGCATCTACTAATAACGGAGAGCATGCAACATCATAAATAACATATGCATGAAGATAACATGATAGATTGATAATCAGAAGACATAGCATTCAACATTCATCAGATCCCAGCTAATACAACATGTAGCATTACATAATGATGATCTCGATCATGTAGGGAAGCTCACGAAATCTAAACATGAGGTACAAAGTGGAGAAGACAACCATCTAGCTACTTCTATGGACCCGTAGTCCAGGGATGAACTACTCACGCATCACTTCGGAGGAGGGCATGGAGGTGTAGACCCCTCCGGTGATGAATTCCCCTCCCGGCAGGGTGCCGGGGAGAGCTCCAGAACCCTCCCGATCTCGGGATGACGATGACGGCGGCCTCGGGTGTTTCTCGGGAAAAAGTGCCATATCTTTAGGGTTCACGTATCGGAGGGATTATATAGGAGAAAGGGTGATGGCGATGGACGCCCGAGGGACCCACACCACCCCCAGGTGCGTCCAGGGGGCGCGCCGCCCTATGGTGTGGCCCATGTGGCCCCCCTCCGGGCCTCTTCGGGACTCCGTGGAACCTTCGGGAATTCTAAGACTTCCGGGCTTCAAATTTTCCAATTCCGAGAATATTTCTAGAACAACTTTTCTGAAACCAAGAACAACAGAAAACAGGGAACTGGCTCTATGGCATCTTGTCAATAGGTTAGTCCGGAAAATCAATAAAAATTACATAAAGTGTATAGCAAACACGTAGGAAACAACATGAAAAAAACATGGAACATCAGAAATTAAGGATACGTTTATGACGTATCAGTTTCCTGTTAATGTTCCTCAAGATCTACTAGATAGTTTGGCTATGAATTTTGGATGTCAAACTGGTAATTTCCCTTTCACTTACTTGGTACTGCCTGTGGGAACCAGTAGCTAAAGATTGTTGATCTGACACTTATTGTTACAAGACTTGAAAGAAGATTATGTGCCACTTCTTGCTTACTCTCTCAGGGAGCTAGATTACAACTAATTAATTATGTCTTTACTTCCTTGCATGTACACTTTCTTTGTACTTTGCAAATCCCTCAAAGAATTATTGAACAACTAAACAGAGTAATTAGGCAATGCTTGTGGAGAGGACATGATGATGTTCCAAAGCAATACCTTGCTTCTTGGGAATCAATATGCAAGCCTAAGAAGAAGGGTGGGCTAGGAATTGTGAATTTCAATATTAAAAATGAGGCTTTTATCATTAAATTCTTGCATAAGTTCTATAACAGAGTAAACATTCCTTGGGTTTCTTTGGTGTGGGATGAATACTATCTTAATAATATTCCCCACAGTTCTCAGCCTTATGGATCTTTTTGGTGGCAAGATTTGATTAAGCTAATGGAAAATTACAGGATTGTGTCCAAGCCAACAGTTAATAATGGTGCCTCTGTCTATTTTTGGTCAGATGATTGGGAGATTGGTGGCTCTAGAATTCCCTTAAAAAATCGATTCCAAAGTCTCTTCTCCTTCACTAATGATGAACATATTTTTGTAAGAGACATGGTGAATATGGTGGATAAACTGACTGCTTTCACTTACCACTCTCCTCTAGAGCTTTTGAGGAATATAACACTTTACTATCCTAGTTGAATAGCTTACATTTACATCCTTTGGGACATGATGAGTGGAGAACTAATTGGAAAGATGGTAACTATATGGCAGCAAATTACTATTCTTTCATTCACAAACCTATGCCAACTAGTACTGTATACTCATGGATTTGGAAAAGCAAGTGTACTATGAGAATCAAAATGTTTGCTTGGCTGCTTTTGAGTGACAGATTGAATACTAGAGATCTCCTTGTGAGGAGACATTGGCATGTCACCGAGGATACTCACCGTGAGCTGTGCCCTGAACATCTTTATGAGGATAGGCATCATTTATTCTTTTCTTGTATCTTAAGTGAAAGAATCTGGAACTATCTCCTAATCACATGGCCAGCTGGTGATACTTACTTCATATTGAGGGGGCCAAAGATAGTTTTAACAAAAGTATTTTCATGGAGGTTATAATGATTGCTTGCTGGAATATATGGAAGATCATGAATGATAAAATCTTCAGATCTCAAAGACAGTGTTTCAGTACTTTGAAAGAGAGGTTCTTACATGATATGTATTTACATGTACATAGGTTCCCATCTGTAGCTGCAACCCCTGTAAAGTCATGGATAGATAGCTTACCTTGAGTTGTAAATACCTTCTGTAAATGTTCTTCTTTTAATTTTCAATAAATAAACCATGGGGCCTTTTGCCTCACAGTCAATGCTTAAAAAAAAACCAGCCACAACACGATCACGAAAAATTCCTAGCAAAATCACAAAAGTTCTGAAATCTAGAAAGGGGATGCTCAACTGGAATTTCCTAGCAAATCACGAAAAAATCCTAGAAAAATCACTCAACCGGAATTTCTGGTTCAAAAATCAACTAGAATTTCCGGTTCCATGATTTCAGAACTAGAGTGATTTGAATCTAGGTCTAAAACTAGATCGGTCAAAGGGGATGCTATCCTATTGCTTCTAGCATGCAATATATCATCTTAGGAACCTCTACCACCAAGCAACCATAAGAAAAACAAGTCTCCAAAGAAGGAATGGAATGAACACCCTAGATTGGAAATAGAGGGAGTTACCCGCGTCCATGGATGAATGTGCTTGCAGGAGATGATTCCCGGGGAGGAGGAGCACCAGATCCGGCCAAAACCGAAGAAATCTTGTGGAGGAAGTCGCCGGGAGGGCTAGGAGTCTTGGAGGCGGCGGCTAGGGTGGAGAGGGAGGTTGGGGTGGAAGAGAAGTAGGAAAACTGTTTCTCACCACAACCTCCCGTATATGGGGAATTTTCCCGATCGTATATCATTCAAACTTGAACCAGATATTCCAGTTCGAATCGGAAATCTCGATCCAGAACTAGACTAGAAATTTGGGTTGCCTCACAAACCAAACTTCCTGGTTTCCAAAGACTTGTGTGCAAGAAAATTTTATGTTGGGATTTTAGAAGGAAGGCTTAGGATAGATAGCCAAACTGAAATTGGTACTTCTCCCCCATTCTTGCAAGAATCAGACAAAGAAATGCCAAGATAGAGAGAGTTTCCCACAAAACACTTAGCTAGGAAACGAATGAAATGCGATGAAAGCCAAATAAAATTCCAACTAAGATCCAACTCTTTGCAACGAAGAGGTTGGTGGCCTAGGCCACCATGTAAGAGCATTATGGTGTTACATTGCAAAGATATATCTTGAACGCACTACCACTACTCAACATTTTAGCTCACAATTCGATATTAGAAAAGAGAGATATAAATGAATTTTTAATTTGGGCATAATGGGGGGAGGGAGAGCTCAATGTGTTAGGATAACACTCCCCCTATGTCCATGCCTACTCCTAAACCCAAACACATAGTCAACTATAGGTGTGTATGCAAGATCCTCAAGTCAAGCTCCTTGAATCGATGATATTTAGCTCATTCCTCAAGATCATAAATCTTGATTCAACAAGGGGATTCGTGAATATGTTGGCGATTTGATCCTTAATGGGAACATAGGCTAATGAAATATATCCATGGGAAACATGATCCCTTATGAAATGACGATGAATCTCAATATGCTTCGTTCTTGTATGTTGCACCGAGTTGTAGGTGATCTTGATAGCACTCTCATTGTCACATAGGAGGGGCACTTTGTCACAATGAACATCATACTCTTTCAGAGTTTGCCTCATCCATAACAATTGAGTGCAAGCACTAGCCTTTTCCACATACCCGGCTTCGGCAGTGGAGAGAGATATGAAATTTTGCTTCTTAGAAGACCAACTCACGAAGGACCTACCAAGGAATTGGCAAGCCCCCAAAGTCGATTTCCTACCATCTTCATCACCATCCCAATATGATTCCGTCTACCCACAGAGAGAGAAATTTCCCCCCTTTGGGTACCACAACCCAAACCTTGAGGTATGAACCAAATAACAAAAGATCATATGGACCACCGTCAAGTGGATTTCCTTGGGGGCCGCTTGATACCTTGCACACACCCCTACACTCAACACAATATCGGGTCTAGAAGCACGAAGATAAAGCAAAGAACCAATCATAGAACAATACAACTTTTGGTCCACATATTTACCGTCCAGATTACGCTTGAGATGACACTTGGTTTGTGTTGGAGACACCTTGACTTTAGCATCTTGGAAGTTGAACCTCTTGAGCATGTCTTGGGGTATACTTGTCTTGAGAAATGAAAGTCCCACAAGCCAATTTCTTGATCTCAAAGCAACAGAAGAATTTGAGCTCTCCCATCATAGACATCTCAAGCCTGTCAGTCATAAGCTTTGAAAATTCATCATTCAAAGCTTCATTAGTTGAGCCAAATATGATATCGTCCACGTAGAGTTGGCATATGAAAAGCTCCCCCTTAACCCTCTTTGTAAAAAAGGGTGGGATCGATTTGCCCAACTTCAAACCCCGATCTTTCAACAACTCTCTAAGGTGCTTGTTTAAGCCCATAGAATTCCTTATCGAGCTTGTAGTCATGGTTAGGAAAGTTGAGGTCCTCAAACCCCGGTGGTTTCTTAACATATACCTCCTCTTCCAATGGAACATTTATAAAAACACTTTTGATATCCATTTGTTGAAATTTAAAGTTATGCGAAGATTCAAATGCAAGAAGGATACATATGGACTCACGGCGAGCCATGGAGCATAGGTTTCATGAAAGTCAATGCCTTCCACTTGAGAGAACACTTGAGCCACCAATCTTGCCTTTTTCCTTATGACAATTCCATTCCCATCTTGCTTGTTCTTGAATATCCACTTGGTGGCAATAACATTGCGGCAATCTTTAGGATTCTGAACTAGGTTCCATACTTTGTTGTGCTCAAAATTATTGAGTTCTTCATGCATAGCTTCCACCCAATCCGAATCCTCAAGAGCCTCAAACACTTTATTTGGTTCCACCATGGATATGTGGGCATGATGCTCACTAAATCTTGCCAATTGAGCTCTTGTGGTTCTATTGCCTCTTATATCACACAACACCTTATCATCCGAGAAATCAATGTTCCTTAAAGCTCTTGTAATCCTTGCTTGACGAAGGGATTCGATCGCCTCATTGTTGCGAGGAGAGATCACTTGATCATATAGATTATTTGGGCCCCCATCTTGACCGGATTGTTGGCTTTGATCATCATTATGGCTTTCTTCAACTTGAGATGAAGAAGGTTTATCTTAGCCTTGATCTTCGATGGCTTGAATGAAAGGAGAACTTGGTTCTTGCATAGCAACTTGATCAACAAGAGGAGGGTCTTGAACTTGTTCTTGGGTTGGTGCCCCACTTGCTCCATTGGTATGTTCTTATAGTGTAGACGAGGGCTCCACTTGAATAGAGCATAATTCTTCTCGATCCGCCACAAGGTTTTCCTTAATGGGGCAAAAAAATCCCACACCCATTCTTCCTATGGCTTCTTGAGGTATGTCAACATGTACATTATAAACATGAAATTGCGCCACTTGGGAGCCATCATTTTCTTCAAACACCACACTACTAGATTCATTGATAATCTGTGAGGCCTTTTCAAAGACTCTATAAGTGTGGGACTCAGCACCATAACCAACAAATGTTCCATCAATAGTTTTAGCTTGGAATTTAGACAAACAAACTCATTTTACCAAATAGAAACACTTATAACCGAAGACACAGAAGTAGGAGACATTTGATTTGTTGCCGGTGAGAATCTCATATGGAGTCTTCATTAAGTCTTTGCGCATGTAGAGCCAGTTAGATGAGTGACAATCCATAGAGATGGCTTCAGCGCATAAATATTGGGTAGATTTATACTCCGCGAACATGGACCTAGCCATATCCATGTGAATCCAGTTCTTCCTTTCGTCTATACCATTTTGTTGAGGGGTATATGCAGCAGAATATTGATGAAAAATACCCTCTTCACTAAGGAACTCATTAAGGGTGCAGTTCTTCAACTTGGAGCCATTTTCACTCCTAATAACCATGATGGGAACATTGTGTTGACGTTGGAATTGATTGGAGAATTCAATGACGGCTTGTTGGTTCTCACTCTTCAACTTGAAGAAATATACCCAAGTGTATCTTGAGTAGTCATCGACAATCACCAAGCAATACTTCTTGCCTCTAAGACTTTCCTCGGGCACGGCACCAAATATCCACATGGAGAAGCTTTGGAATCCTCTTTGATGAAATAATAATAGTCTTGCTTGGATGCGAAGAATCATGCATCTTTCCTTCAACACAAGCCCTACATGCACAATATTTGGCAAAGGGAAAATTTTATTTTAGTACGAGGATGTGGCCACCCTTGTGAAGGCTTTGCAAAGTTCTAATGTTGACATGGGATAAGCGGTGATACCACAACTACCCCACGCGGGCCTTACCGAAGAGACACATTGCTTGAGTGTTGGTTGACTCCGAAAAGTCTACCACATACAACTCATTTTTGACATGCCCAACGTAAGAAACATCAAGAGTCTTGCTCCATAAGAGGACCACGATGTCAGGTTCAAAGAAGATGGAAAATTCCATCTTCCCTAAAGCACGAACTGAAAGTAAATTAAAACCAAGGGATTCGACAAACATGGTATTTGATAGAGTGATGTTAGGAGCAACAACCACCTCGTCGAAACCTATTGCCTTAGATTCTGACTTGTCTTCAAGTGACCGTTGCTTGATTTGTATTTGGTCTCATCTCTGTCATAAGGTCCTTGCTTCCGGTCATATGACTTGTACATCCACTATCAAGTACCCATTTTGACCCACCGGAAGCATAGTCCTACAAGAAATCATTGACTTGAGTTAGGACCCGAGGAGGGTCCTCTCATGTTAGCAACAAGGGTCTTTGGAACCCAAATGTGTTATCAATTGAGGTGACCCAGCACACCACTGCATGTGTAGTGCACAAGTCGTTGACATAATACTCACAGAAGGACTTATCTGTGAATATTACATCCCTCAGAGTGGTACAATATAAACATAGAAGGTCCAAGAAAAGCTATAGGATACAACATATTAATCACAAAACCTCGAGAATCTCACTTTGATGTATCAAATAAGATCTCGTGCAAAAGAAACATCAGAAAAAGTAATTCGTAACTCTAAGGTGGATAATAACTCTAGCTCAGAACCTAATCCCCCACGGCTGATCATAGCCCTAATAAATGGCTTATGGGAATTTAAGTCCAGTAATGGACTCCTCCTTCAACTCGCTAGCTTCCCCTCCATAGGCATTGTTGATGACGTTGCTTCATCGGTTAAGTGGTATATGAATCCACCTAGCTTCATTGGATGTCGATGGATTCACGATGAAGACCTCCCTTAAGGCTTCAAATGTAAGCAGGGTGTCAAACAGGAACGAATGAGTAACGAGCTTTACTCAACAAGTTAATTATATACAGTGGGTAGTTTGATGCACTACAACTTTAGACTAGAAAGAGTCATAAGCTAATGCATGTTTTTTTTTGCAAATCTTTCTTCAAGAGATTATTTTTAATATCAAAAGCTATGCCCGCCAAATCTTCACAGGAGTTAGAACTTGATGGAGTTCCTTTCCTGTAGCGCTCGTAGCTCCTTCCTCGAACAGGGGGAAACATGTCACATCATTTTACACTCTACAAAGGTGTGTTACTTTACCCAGAGGCAATCAAGACCATGTTGCACAACCAGGTGTACATTCCCGTCCACGCCCACTCAGGTGTGAGGCCCGATTGTTGATCCAAACCAAAATGTACTTCTCCGCACGACACATGCCCACCCATTTCATGCCACGTAGGTTTACCCCTGATTCTACCCCTCATGATAGATATCTAGGCTCCCTGGGCGGACCATCATAGAACCCAAAGTCCGTGGGAATTAAGGGATCCGACCCATGTGCATGTAGTCCTGCTAGACCTACAACATACGGCTCTAGCAGTCCGTTAACATGTGAACGGGAAAAGAACATAGCTGGCTTACTCGCCCCATACAAGACCTATGGTCAACGTGGTATTTATGGTGCAAGAACTCTGACGACATTGGTTTTTATCTCCTAGGAAATACTTTCCCATGTAGATGGAACCTCCCAATGACCGATTCTTCTTACCATGGTTCCATCCGCCCACCAAAACATAACACTACCACTCGGGTAGTCATTCAATTAGAGAAATTATTATAAAATAGGATCATGCATTGTTTTGAGAATAAGGTGGTAATACGATAGGGTTTTGTAAATAGTTCTTAGGAAATACTTCAAAATATATGAGCAAGTGATGAACTTGCCTGAGATAGAAATAATAATTCATGTCCTTCGGGGTTCAAGGGTTTCTTGGGAATCCCTATATCTGAAAAATAGCAAAGTAGTCCCAGTAAGGACTACTAAAAATACTGGCAAAATGATACATGCATAGTAATGAGATGCATCGCGAAATACTGTGGAAAATATCCCAACTTACAAGTGTAAGCTACGTTTGATACGCCATTTTGATTACATTGGTTTTATGTGACGTAAGTTTTTTTCATTACTTGTGATGATGACTCTTTTCACCTAATGAGTTAATAACATTAGGGATTTTGAAGTTTGAAATGCTTTATTTCATTATATTAGGTTTTTATTTATTTTAGACTCACGTGTGTTTCACTTTTAATTAGAAAATCAACTGTCATCATGCTTAAAGTAAATTATTTATCAATTGGTTAGGTACTAAGTCAACATCATATAAGAAATAACTCTCAAAAGATAACAAGCAAGTTTTCCTTTTAATTTGATGAAAGGTGTAGAGCTAAAACGAAGGAAACTAATTGAAAGTGAGTATATAATACAATCAACTCTATCATATTTTAATTTGTTAATGACTTGTGATGAGAGTTTATGAAGTGAAATCATCGGGATTCAAGTAAGAAGGAAAATAGTGTTATGAAGGTTTTTCATAGTTATACAGGAATAGTATAGAATTCCATTATACTTCTAAAAATAGAGTTCATTTATATTTCTAAAACTTGCAGTGAAAGATCTTAATTTCACTATTAGCAATACAAAATATTGGAAGATCAAATATTTAGAAAACAATGGGTGTTGGTTTGAAACACGAGGTAGTCATTTGATTTCCTATAATCACCAATAAAATGAAGATAACATAACCCAAAACACATGACGTTATTGTCATGCACAAACAAGTTGGGTGACATGACATGTTAGGAGTATTAACTTTGAATTACTTAAAACATTATTAACCTTTTTCGTGGAGTTGAAGCGTTCCAATAATTGGCACTTCATAATTTCCATGATTAAAGGAATGGTTAAACACTTCTTTTACATATACATGATTCAAGATTGTGTAAATATGTATGATTTGGACACAATTGGACTGAAATTGTATTTATCTTTAATTTGGGATATTATTTCAATTTTTTCAGAAAATATTTGAATAACTTATTAGTTTCACAAATTTAAGAATCAAATGACAATTCAAATATTTCTCAGTTTAAAACTCGTTAAAATGATTTTTAAAACATCACAAATGAATAGCATTTGTCTTCATAAGCATTTTGATATATAACTTGTAATTTTCTGAATTATTGAATTATTCATTATTTTCTCAATTTTAAATGAATTAATTCAAATTCAAATAATGTTCAAATTTAAAATTCATCAATTTTTTTTAAAAGTTGATAAACATTAAGATCTTATGTTTCTAAACATTTACATATTTTATTTATATTTTTCTGATAAGTAAATTAAGAGATATTGAATTAATAGGATATAACATTATTGTGCCATTTTAAATTGGCAGGTGGGGCCCACCTGTCAGGTTTGATTTGACTAAAAAATAAAATAAAAAGAAAATAAAATTCTTTATGATGTCATGATGACACCATGATTGCGTCAGCAGTGGAGGGGATCTCCCCTGTTGATCAGCAATCACGCGATTCTTCTCAAATTGGTTCAATTGGTTGCTTCGTATGGTTAGAGGAGACTGCGGCGAATCCGTAGGTGGCGGCTCGGGTGACGGTGACATAATGAATTACTTGATCAAATTAAAAATTAGAAGCACCTAGAGGTTCCTCAGCTCACCATGAAACTCGTGGGAGAGTCGGGGAAGCAAGGCGAGGTAGAAATCGGCAGCAACGAGCTCTTCTCCATGGTGGCCGGAGAGGAAAACGATGGTGAAATATGTCGTCTTATGGGCTTCCCAGCTTGCGATACTCGGCGAGGAGAGAGAGGACATGACGATGGAGATGGTGGTATGCTCGGTTCTTTGTGGGACGATCGGAAATGACGGCGGCGACCGACGACAGGGGAAACTGTAGTTAGGGTTCCAGGGGTCCTTCTTCGGAGAGAGAGACAGAGAACAAGCGGAGGGAGCAGAGAGAGATGCAGACGTCTTCAGGGAGGTCTTACCCCAGCGCGGTAATGAAGCAGGAGGTGCCAGCAGCGATCACAACATCGAGACGCACATCCATCCTTCTACCCGGAAAGGAAGAAGAAGAAAAGAAATAAAATGTTTGGAATAGCCCCATGTAACTTCAAGGAAATCATGATTTAGTCTTTCTGTTTGAAAAACTAAGAAAGAAACATTATTTTCTGGGCCTTTTTGTAAACAGAAAAATTATAAAAAATAATATTTAAAATCCTTATAAAAATTCAACATCACCATGTTTTGTTTTAGTGAAATTGAACAATTTTTGAATTTTAAACTAGGGTGCTAAATTATGTGGTTTTTATTATTTTCTCCCAATTTAAACTTCAAATGGATTTCAAAATTATTTTAGGCATGATTGACATGAGCACACATAACAAACATGTGGTTACCAAAGTGGTGTATTTTAATTGGACAATTTAGATACAAGTCATTTAGGAAACAATTTGTAAAACTTCTTAGTAGTGTTTTTATGCATTGTATAAAAATCACCAACTAGGGAATTTTATTCCAAGTCATGCCAAATGATTTTGATTAGGGAATGGACTTGTTTTCTCTATGTGGCTTTTTTATTTTCATATTTGAGGTTCTTATTAATTCTGGTGGACATTTCCTTATATTGTGCGTAAGCCCCGTTTGATATATTAAGTACTTGATCAAGTAGAAAACATGAGTGGCTTTGGCTCTTATTTACACTTAACCTCAATAGAATCATATTTGTTTGTTTTCCACTCAGGTTCCAAGTATGGCTATTATCCTATGTTAGTTTTAGAACATGTAATAATTTGCATGGTTATGTATAGATGAATTTTTGTTATTATCCATTTGTCTTATGTATGATAAGGATCTAGAAAACAAGGCAGCTAAGCTTGTTACCATCCACCTCTACATAACACTAGACATTTGGATGCAAAGAATTGTTTTTATTTCTTCCTTGATAATTGATTCCATTGAAGATATTAACATGTGGCCTTTCTCTTTGTTGAGCTTGACTTTGATTAGAGGTTCTAGATTCTAATGTTGCCTAATGATACACTGGATGATTGATCATGCCATAATGCCTTACTGAGTCACTGTTGCTTCTTGTTGACTTCTGTTGCCTGCAATATCCTTGTCTCTAGTTGCCACTTGTCTTCAGATATTGCCTTTGTTATTTGAAATTAAGATCATCTCTTGTACTTCCTAAGTGTTTTCTCTCCCTTGTTGGTCTTATGGCTTCAGAAATTCACCACTAGAGCCTTTAGGATATCTGGGCTGGTTCCCAGATACTAACTTCAGTAGAAATTTGCATCTCCTGGTAAAATGCATTCACTTGATTAAATAACCATTTCATTCTCATGTTTTATTCCATTATGATTAAGATTAGCTTACTGAAACTCAATTGTTTAATGCTTACATGAATAATCTGTTAACAAGGTTGGCCGGACCTTCTAGCCAAACTATTCTTATATAACACCAAACATTTGGATTTCAACATGCTACTTGTTTTCTTCCTTATCTTGGTTTCTTTCTTTATTTCTTCCTTTATAGCCTTTGTCATGCAAGAATGTAGACATAGAGGTTTGGGATGATCATATGTAATGATCAAGGTTTAGTACTGGTTTAAGAAGATTTGTTTCTTCTTTTAGATACTTATTTTCTTGTTGAGTAGATATGTACATATTCCATAAATATGTTAATAATAATAAATATGTCATTTCCCAGTTGTGGGTTTTGAGTTAACACTTGTTCGTATCAATTGTATTCTATTGAACCTTGGTCAATCACTTCTAAAGGTTTACTCAATAGTTATGAGATGATTTCTAAAGATGTTGTGTGAATGGATTGATAACTTAAAGATTTCCTATTTTAAAGTGAATAACATCTCTGCTAATGAGATGGTTCAATTGTGTGTTACTAACTTGTGGAAGTATGCTCATAAGTTATGTGGTTTGGATACTCTCACCCATCTTTCAGTTCTAGATACCTAGATGAATACTCCCAAGTCACTTATAGACTTGAGGTTAAGGCTGTTGAGAATTAGTGTTAGTCACAACCAAATCTGGTTTGTCTTATCAAATGATTTTGTTTGTAAGATACTTGTTATAAATATCACTCCAAATCTACTCTTTACTAGACGATCTAAACCTATTTCATCATGGCAAGGGAAACATTGGTCACTTTGCTTCATTTAAACTTCCACGCCAAAAATTTCCCGTATTTTAGATGCATGCTTTGAAAATGCACATATTATATTTTGATCCTTATAACTCCCCAAACACTGGGATGTTACATCAATGAAACCCTAAATAGGACCAACATATTTAGCTTGCACATCACTATGATAATCAACAAATAATAAATAGTGAGGATTGTTAGTTCCCGCGGAGTTGCTACGAGTGGTCTCGTCCCTAATGACAATACCACTCGCACCATCATTTTTTTCTTGTGCGGGCTTGACCTTGTTCTTGATCTTATTCTTCTCATTCTTGATCTTGGAAACATAGCCAAGACCTTGCTTTCCATTTTGTGGCCTTGGAACCACTTGCGGCTTAGGAGCCACAACCTTCTCAACACTAGGGACCTTGTCTTTGATTCTTGCTAGATCTTCCTTTAACCTAGCATTCTCCTCAATAACATTTGCATGATCACAAGAAGAAGTAGAAGTATTAGGAACATTGAATTGATCTACTTGAGTTTGAAGTTGTTCAGGTGACTTGTTGAGGGTAGAGTGTTCACCCTCCAAGGTGTTGTGAGCCTTGTGAGCTTCTCTAACTCCTCGCTTAGGTTTTCATGACCAACCCCAAACTCAACCTTTTCCTTTTTAGCCATTTTATATTTAGCAATTGCACGGTCATTTTCTTCGGTGAGTTTAGACATTAACTCATTGTGTGACTCCTCAATAGTCTCAAGTTTCTCCTCAAGAGATACTCAAAGCTGATGTTCTTCCTCAAGAGCATTTGAGAGAGAGCCGTTTTCAATTGCATCTTTTATCTTGGTCTTACCTTTCTTTTCAAGGGCCTCTCCTAATTGACTCATGAGAAGATCAAAGTATCTTTTGGTCTCACCTTGCAAGTTAGACATAAATAGACCCAAAGAGGCAATTTCATCTTTAACACTAGGACTAGCAAGGTTGTTCTTTTCATTTTGAGTCTTAGAGTTGTAAGAAGATGATACCTCCGTGGCCTTTGCCATGAAGCACTTTGAGGAATGTTGAGGAAGATTCTCATTGGGGGATTCAAAGAGTGATGAAGATGGCGAAGATGCAATCGCAATGGTAACCACTTCACTTGCGGTTTCTTCTTCTTCATCACCGGAATCATACTCTTATTGAGTCACTAGCACATATCTTGAAGATGGTTTCTTTTTGAAAGGTTTCTTCTTGAAGAAAGGCTTCTTGTTGGGGAGCTTTGACTTATCCTTGAGAACACGTTTTCCTCCTTGACTTTCTCTATTCTCAAAAGGGCACTCGGCAACAAAGTGATACTTGTATTGACAATTGAAACAAGCCCTCACTTTTTGAGTCCCTTCCTTGCCATATTTTGACTTGTTATTCTCCTCGATATATTACTTGTCCTTGGGAGGGTTCTTCCAAAACTTTTTGATAAGGGGTGGCCCAATCTTCTCGATGAACTCTCTGGTAACTTGTTGGATAACTCGTGTCTCACTGAAAACTCTCCGGCTGATCCCTGATGCCAATGCAACAGTTTGCAACCCAATGGATATTCTCAACTCCACACCCTTGCACAATGTAGCCACCGACTACGAGGTGGTCATGTACCGTCTTATTCCCAGTGGAACAACAAGTAACACGCAATTTTGTAATGGTAATAATACTTCAAGAAGAATGCTTACAAGGAGCAAGTTCAATCTAAAGGTGTAGGGTTTATGTTTAACATAGTCTAACCTCTAATAATGCGAATTGAAAGACTTATAAAGGCTGTTGGACGTGCAACCTAGTGTTGGGGTCAAAATCAAACAAATCTCTAAGTTTCCTAACTTGACAGGACTCTATTTGGAAACTGGCAGAAAACGATACATGAATTGTTTTGGTCACCACGCCTTGTACGAGTCTAATCTGTGCATGGGGTCGGATCCATTGGAAAAATCTTCAAATTTCCTTTTCATATTGTGCTTATTTGCGTTATTTGGGATCCGTATGAAGAGTCCATGATCGTTTCAAATTCGGGACTTCTGCCAGTCCGAACCGAATATTTTTTCCTTGATGGTTCCACTTCCTCCCTCGCCTCCCTCGTGCTTGACATCCTCTTCAACCATATCCATTGCTCCACAAATTCTTGTGTTATCAATAACCCTGCTATTACATAAATGCATAGGCTTAGGTAGTATAACATTCTTATAAAGACAAACATTATTTATTACTAGGAAAGAATTCACCTTATAATGAACATCAATAAGACTTAATATTTCCTTCCAGTTCACACATACATAATCATCATATACCACTAATATATCCACATCATCCTCCTTTTCTTCAAGACAAGATGTCCGCGGCTTGTGGTAAGCTGAACGTGGAAGAAACAAAAAGAACAACGTGTACGCAAAATATATGTATACATAATAGCGTGCGTCAATTTTGTGGACATGATAAGTATTCTCACATGACAAAAAGCAACGAAATTTGCAAGTAATCAACACATAATTGTCATATGAAAACAAATAGCATCTCAGGAAATAGTAATCACAATTGCAGGTATAAGTGAAGCTCATATAATCATGATCATAAGGAGAAACAGTCATGTATAGATTCTTATTGTTTAAGATCAGGTCAAGTGTTCTCACAGAAGATCTATGATCAAATTTGGTGGTAGTAGGACACTCAAGTGTGTTAACATGTAAATTGCAACTCAATTTGCAAATATAAGTGAAGTATAAATCAGTAGCATATGTATTTATTAAGTTTTGTTTCAAACCAAACATAGGTGTATGAGGTAACACAATGTTGAAATCAGCAATATTATCACAATTAATACATATGTTATCCACCATAAAAATGTCATTCATGTTATAATCACCAAATAAATTAAAAGTGAAACAAGTAGCATAGGTGCTAGAATTGACATATGAAATTTCAAAAATCCTATTCATAGCACATTGCACAATAATTGGTTCATGTAACATGATGAAATACACAATATTATTATGTGGTATTTTAGCAAGCACTTCTTTATGTGTAATCAAGACCACATGTTCAAAATTTGAAATTGGCAAGTTAACACATGGTTCCAAAATTTGTGTGTCATGCAAACCACAAGAATCAACATCGTTACCCATGACACTCTCCTCCAATGGAAGTGGTGATGCATGTTGTACTAAAGGCTCCCTTTCTTCAAAAGAAACCTGCACATCACAAGAAACAACACTAGGAACAATGGCATGCTCCTCCAAGGTATGTGGTAATGCAGGTTGTATTATAGTTAGTCCATTTCTTCAAAAGAAACCTGCATATCACAAGGCACAACACTAGTAGACATGATTATATTAGTAGAAATAACCTCACATGTCTCCTTAACTTCTAATCACACGTTTTCTATAATATCCAAGCTCTCATCCTTTATGTCCATATGTTCACTTAATTTCATCATACCCCGTTCAATGTTTTAAGTGTTGCATGTATTATCCAATTTTTCTTATGACTCCAAAAGAATTGTATATCAGGAAGATAGCTATCAAAATCAACCTTAAATTGGTGGCACCATCGTCTACTCAACAAAAGATGACAACAATTAAGCGCTCTAGGAATCACATTACAATAAATTTCCTCCGTATGACCATGAATGGTTAATGGAACATATGTAGTTTGAGTAATTGAAAGTGCATCATGATTAGTAGCTAAAATATATGGCCTATCGGTTGGCCATGTTCTCAATTGCAATTTCTCAATAACCTCAATACTAACAAAATTCTGCCAAGTATTCTTATCAACGGTTATAGCAGCAGGTCTAGCTTCGATGTGTGATGTAAAGTGGAACAAATCAGATGAAGGTATAACCTTAGAATCCTCCTCCTGGAATGTGGCACTGCAAAAAGAACGTAACTCTAATGGTTTTTCCTCGAAAGGAGCAGCCATTATTAGTACATAAATATATGCAGTATGTATATGTATGGTGAAACTCTCACAACTCACTCAAAACAGCAAATAAAGGTGTACCTTACCGCTCAAAGGTGAATAAAGAGTACTTACCAACCAAGTAGTAGCAACACGTGTACGGATGTGAAGAAGAGAAGACTTGGAGTTTTAACTACCACAATGCAAAACAGGGTATAGGGTGGAGCTTGGTTGTGAATCCTAACAACACCAAATTAACACCTCCAATATGCTATCAAATGTGATATAAAAAGCACAAGAAACACACACCAATGGAAATAAATGTGGCTTAACAACTATATGGTAGAATTGTTGCAAGCACTAGAAAGTCACTGGCTATGGCTCAATGTAAACAGGCACAAGATTGCTCAATAGTAGAAACCAAGTGTCACAAATTATATATAGCAAGCTCCACTAATAAGAA
Organism: Alopecurus myosuroides; assembly: GCA_028641055.1. Lineage (NCBI taxonomy): Eukaryota > Viridiplantae > Streptophyta > Magnoliopsida > Poales > Poaceae > Alopecurus > Alopecurus myosuroides. The sequence continues at coordinate 357,547,856 of CM054058.1, forward strand.
AATGTATCAACTCGGCTTCTTTTGAATTTTTCCGTTTTCTGTTTTATTTTTTATATATACTTTTACTCTTTTTCTATTTTATTTTATTTTGTATTTTCCCAATGGTCTCAAAAATACCTAGGAGAAATATGAACAAAACAACAAGTGAACACAATGGTATATTTAGTAATGAGCAGCCTGTCAGAGCACAAAATAGCTATACTTGTGGTAAAGGTACCTATTAAAATGTTGTAGAAAGATTGTGTCTAAAGTTCATAGGGTTTAGATTGGAAGTCCTAAAGAAAATAGAAAGGAAAAAAACAAAAGAAAACAACCTAAAACTAGCTAATAGCTCATGGCAGGAAAATGATGGAAATTGTACCGTGGCGGCAGCAATTTGGCACAGAAAATGTGCATGGCAGAGGTGTGAGCGCGGCTACAGCAGCGATTCGCTGCTTTTTATGCCCGGCAGCATTCCTATATCGAGTGGAATAAGGCGCGGCAGAAAACCCGCCGAAACTGTGCCGCGGCAGAAACAGATTCCAATCTGAGGCAAACTAGGGCGCCCGATGGCGGCAGCTAATTGCACGGTTTTGGTGCCCACGGTAGGAGTCCGACTAGGACTAGAACGTGTGGACGGTGGCGTGTTGATGAGAGAACACCCACGATAGCAACTCAAACCCGATCACCAATAGGATGCAGCGGATAACAGCAAGTCGAACACAACCAACTAGAACTCGAAGCATTGTTTATTGATGCGATTTTTCGGTGTGAACTCGAAAGAAAACACAACTCGGAATTGAAAACCTAGAAGCTTAGAACACTAAACCTATATAGACTCAAGCCACAAAAATAAAAAGGAAATGCAAAATCAAAAAATAACAGCAAACAAGAGATGCAATTAGGTGTTGATCTGCGGCTATGGCAATGATATAACAACTATTTTTGTGGGGCTTTTCTGTATAGGAAATAGAAACACTCAAACTAAGGTTAGAAAAATAGCTCACCGAGGCAACCTGTAAATCTGATACCAAGATGATAAGGGGTGGCCCAATCTTCTCAATGAACTCTCTGATAACTTGTTGGATAACTCATGTCTCACCGAAACCTCTCTGGCTGATCCCTGATGACAATGCAACAGTTTGCAACCCAATGGATATTCTCAACTTCACACGCTTGCACAACGTATCCACCGACTACGAGGTGGTCCTGTACCGTCTTATTCCCAGTGGAACTGCAGGTAACACACAATTTTGTAATGGTAACAATACTTTAATATGAATGCTTACAAGGAGCAAGTTCAATATAAAATTCTAGGGTTTATATTTAACATAGTCTAACATCTAATAATGCGAATTGAAAGACTTAAAAAGTCTGCTGGACGTTAATGTTGGGGTCGAAAACAAACAAATATCTAAGTTTCCTAACTTGACAGGACTCTATTTGGAAACTGGCAGAAAACGACACGTGAATTGTTTTGGCCACCACTCCTTGTACAAGTCGAATCTTTGGATGGGGCCGGATCTACTGGAAACATCTTCGAATTTCCTTTTCAGATTGTGCTTATTTGCGTTATTTGGGGTTCTTATGAAGAGTCCATGATCATTTCAAATTCAGGACTTCTGCCAGTCCGAACCGAACATTTTTTTCCTTGATGGCTCCACCTCCTCCCTCCCCTCCCTCGTGCTTGCCATCCTCTTCAACCAACTCCATTTCTCCACCAATTCATGTGTTATCAATAACCCTGCTATTACATAAATGCATAGGCTTAGGTAGTATAACATTCTTATAAACACAAACATTATTTATTTCTAGGAAAGAATTCATATTATAATGAACATCAGTGAGGCTCAATATTTCCTTCCAGTTCACACATACACAATCATCATATACCACTAATATATCCACATCACTTTTGCACCGCAAGAGAAATGAAGTTCTTAAGAACCGGATCATACTCTTGAGCATTTAGTGGAGCCAAGTCTTCCCTCAATTCAACCTCTTCTTGTTGATCCACCATCTTGGTCACAACCTTGATCTTCAAAGAAACGAGTGTCTTGAGCAAGCTTTGTTTGAACTTGAAAGGATGCCATCTCTTAAATAACCTCACTTAAAGTCATGATATGGTAGTTGTGTCTTCCTTGAAGGCTCTTCAAGTCCACATGCTCAAATGGCATGAGGGAACTCACATACTTTCTCTTGATCCCATCATCATCAACATGAGTGGCACAAAGACCACTAAATGCGGTCGCAAGAGTCTTGAGTCTTTGGTACATGTACTCATGGCTTTCACTATCATGCATATAGAACCCTTCAGCCTCATTGCTCAAGGAATCAAACCTATACCTATTCATGCTTTCATTGCCCTCAAACATGAAAATAAGAGCATTCCATGTTTCCTTGGCGGTGCAGAATTGTTGAATGTGCGGCATGATCTTCTCACCTGCGGCTTGTTGAATCATGTGCAAGGCGATGTAGTTGAGTTGGCAATCTACCACTTCTCTTCTTGTCAAGTTCTTGGGGTCATGAGGCTTGTATCCATCTTCAATGACTCTCCATAGCTCAATGCAAGAAGAGTTCAAGTGAGTTCTCATGAAATTTTGCCATTGACCAAAGGAATGTGCATCAATTTTAGGAGGGTCGCCTCTATTGTTTATATGAGGATGTGGGATAGGGGATCAGGAGAGTACCGTCCGGGGACATTGTGGTAATATTTTCTTAGAGGACGGATCATCACTTTTATATTCTTCACCCTCATCATCATCATTCTTATCATACGAGTTTCTTCCGGAGGATCAAAGATTCGGATGTCGGGCCCTTGGCTTTCAAGAGTTGTGTCATCAAATCACGCAATTCTTTCATTTTGACATCCATGGATGAGGTCAAGGAAGCTTGCATTTCCTTGAGATCATTCATGGTGGCCGGTGTCGTGGGCTCGGTGGTTTTCCCTTCGATGGCCATACTAGACTCTTAGGCAGTTAAACCCAAAATAAGAGTCAAGATTCTGATACCAATTGAATGGATAGTATGGGCACCTAGAGGGTGTGTGAATAGGTTCTAATTCCAAATTTTAATTATTTTTCGATTTAGGCTTGACACAAAGGTAAATTCTCTAGATATGCAACTACGGTGAATTTACCTATATGACTAGAGCAATACTAAGCAAGATACAAACACAAGGTAAAGGTAAAGGATAGAGATAAACGATAACGGAAGTGATGGTGCAGGGCTTGAAATCGTTGGGAGACCCCAAGAGGAAGGTATGAAGAGCATAGCAGCAAGTTTTCCCTCAGAAAGAAACCAAGGTTGAATCGACCAGTAGGAGAAAGAAACCACTTCTGAAGGTTGATGCAGCTGATGTGGTAGGGCGCACTACCGGTTCAGAAGAAACATGAAACCTACACAACACAATCAAATCACTTTGCCCCAACGAAGTAGTGAGGTTGTAAATCTCACCGGCTTTGCTGAAAACAAAGAGGTTAAACATATAGTATGGAAAACAGTAATTGTTTGCAGTAGATGAAAACATAACAATGATGGCAGTAGGAAAAACAGTAGGAGCAGTATGAGAATACTTATTGCAGTGGTTGTATTATCAGTGTAAAGGAAATGGACCAGGGTCCACAGTTCACTAGTGGTGTCTCCCCAAAACAGATAGATAGCATGTTGGGTAAACAAATTACAGCTGGGCAATTGACAGATATAAAGGCTGCACCGTAGTGCATATGCATGACATAATGATTACTATGTGATTCATGCGGGCATTACAACAAGATACATAGACCGTTATCCAACTGCATCTATGACTAATAATCCACCCTCAGAATGTCATCCGAGCGAACCTTGGGTATTAAGTTGCAAGCAATAGATAATTGTAGTAAGCAAAGTGTGTAATGTAAACATCATTGTTTTCTCCCTAATGGCAACATCACATCCCCACCCGTTTATGTTTCTGTCACTCGAGCTTGAGTGAAAGGGAGGCATGAACCCCCTATCGAGCATAAATACTCCCTCTTGGAGTTACAAGCATCTACTTGGCCAGAGCATCTACTAGCAACAGAGAGCATGCAAGATCATAAATAACATACACATGAAAGAACATGATAGATTTATAATCATTAGACATAGCATTCAATATTCATCAGATCCCAGCAAACACAACATGTTGCATTACAATAAGATGATCTTGATCATGTTAGGAAGCTCACAAGATCTAAACATGAGGCATAAAGAGGAGAGAACAACCATCAAGCTACTGCTATGGACCCGTAGTCCAAGGATGAACTACTCACGCATCATTCTGTAGGCGGGCATGGTGGTGTAGAGCCCTCTGGTGATGCTTCCCCCTCCCGGCAGGGTGCCGAGGAAAGCTTCAGAACCCTCCCGAACTAGGGTTGATGATGACAGCGGCTGCAAATGTTTTTGGTGGAAAAGGCTCGGGTATTTAGGGTTAACCTCCCGAGAGGTATAAATAGGCGAGAGGGCAACATCGGTGGGCGGCCAGGGGCCCATACCACCCCTAGGCGTGGCCAGAGGGGGGCGCCGTCTTATGCTGTGGGGCCCCTGTGGCCCCCTTCTGGGTCCCCTCCGGACTCCGTGTGCGCAACAGATTTCTAAGACTTCCGGGCTTTGAATCTTCCAATTCCAAGAATACTTCCAGAACAACTTTTCTGAAACTAAAAACAACAGAAAACATGAACTAGCTCTATGGCATCTTGTCAATCCAGAAAATCGATAGAAGAGGCATAAAGTGTAAAGGAAACATGTAGCATATAGTATGAAAATAACATGGAACATCAGAAATTATGGATACGTTTATGACGTATCAATGTCCCCAAGCTTAGTTCCTACTCGTCCTCGAGTAGGCAAATGATAAAAAAAATCTGAGGTGACATGCTACCAACATAAACTTGATCATCAAAAGTAAAAGCATAAGTAAAGCTGATATCATAGTACTTTAAACACAGGCAAGATAGATATAATTTTAACAATGAAACTTAGCAATCACCTTGCATCATGAAAAGTAACACAAATAAAAGATCATGAATAATAATGCACTTGAAAGTTATACATTTGTTTCAAGCATAAAGAAAACATAACAAAGTGATATTTTGCTTGTCCTTAAGAGTGGGTAAAAAACATAAATGCCAGGACACCTTCAAAGTTCAAGTGGATGCCTAGAACAGATAATTTGAGAGCAAGTAATAACACATCATGAATCAATTAATAATAGTTTCTGGGACCAATCCACATTAAACTCAGAATGTCAACTATGCTCTCTCAACTATGCATAAAATTAGAAGATGGAGACTCAGCATAAAAGTAAAAGAAAGTCCCTTCGTAGAGGGAAGCAGAGATGAACTCATGTGCTAGAGCTTTTTATTTTATAAACAGAAGTATTGAAAACATTTTTGTAGAGAGGTGTATGCTTATGTCCACGAATGGTAAACAGAAAATACAGTATGTGACAAGCCAACTATACTTCACAAGAGCGGCTCCCATTGAAGGACTCAACTGGGGTCAGAAGGTCATCCCTCTTTCTCTTTTGTTTACACAATTATGCTTTGACTGGTAAATCAGGGGCAAAAATAGTGAAGAGAATTTTATAGTAACCAATTTTGGGGATGGGCACCCCGCTGTCAGCTCTTCTATCATTTTGATAAGTGGATAAAGCCACTAGTACAGGTGTGTATAGTCCAATCAACAAGTGGGATAAAGATTCTCTATTTACATCTTCATGAGCTAAAAGAGGGGCACAAAATAGGAATACTTTTGATAGTTTTAAAGGTAGCACATGAGAAATTTCCTTGGAGTGGCGGTTAAGTACCACATGTAGGTAGGTATGGTGGACACATTTGGCAAACTTTGGTTTTTGGGAGTTGGATGCACGAGTAGAGCTCATACTCAGTACAGGTGGAGGCTAGCAAAAGACTGGGAGCGACAATCAAGAGAGCAATAATGGCCATAATCATGCATAGCAACAAAACAATATTAATCAAAGCATAAAGAGTATTACAATTCAAAAACTAAATGATCATAGAGGCTATAAGTGACTGGTTTGTAGTCATAAACATGGTGTAAGCATGTGCCAAGTCAACCAAATAAAGCATTTGAAGGAGAACACCACAAATTCATGCTTCAATATGACGAAAACAACTCATGATTCTTTCAATGGCACATTAAAAACTCTCAACTATTTTAGACAAGTCATGCTACAATAACAACTACTAAGCATAGAATTAAAATAACATCTAGGATGACATGAAAAAGTCTAGCCACAATCTATACAAGCTTCTATTTGCACTGTTATAAGCACGAAAATTGTACAACTGCTTTCTAACACCAATCATTTTATACTAAACAAAATCTCTCCAAGAGATATAGAAATGAAACAAGAGATTACTAACATAACTCTACTAGAACTAAAAGCTCTGAATAGGAGATGCATGAAAAACAAGAGCTAAAAAGATTTGCAGCAGCTAGAAGAAAAACTAAGAATACGAGCATAACGAGTATTCATACAAAAAAGCGGAGCGTGTCTCTCTCCCACACAAAGAATGCTGGGTTCCAAACATATTTATTTCAGCAAGGAAAACAAAACAAAACAAAACAAAAAACAAAAAGACGCTCTAAGTAAAATGCATATGATGTGACCGAATAAAAATATAGTTTCACTAGAAGTGACGTGATAAATTGTTGATGAAGAAGGGGATGGGCATCCCCAAACTTAAATGCTTGGGTCTTCTTAGAATTTTCTGGGATGAACCACGGGTGCATCCCCAAGCTTTGGCCTTGCACTCTTCTTAACCACATTATATCACCCTCTTCTCTTGACCCTTGAAAACTTCGTTCACACCAGACTTAATGTAATTCGCATTAGAGGGTTAGTGCACAATCAAAAATTCAAATTTTCTGCATGGAAACAAGCATTATTAATACTTTTAAACATTAGCTACAGCCACTGATGTTTTGTGGAGCAAAGAAATCCACTCGACATAGTAAAAGAGAGAATGCAAGTAAAAAAGGCAGAATTTGTCAAAACCAGGACAGTCTATAAAGAAGAATTTTTTCAGGGCACTTAGGTTGCTCAGATCGGAAAAAGTAAAGCTAGAAAAAGTTTTTGAATTAGCTGAGGAAGAAGCGCAAAAAATTGCAAATTATTTTGCTGTTTGTGTGAATTATGCGATTTTTTACGGTGGACAACAGAATTCTGTTTCCTGCGCAGATATCCAAAACCAACCTCAACTTTCATTAGAGACTTTACTTGGCACAACAAATGCGAGAAAATAAAGATACAAAGAAGTTTCTACGGAAGTAAACAACACCTTGACTCAAAGAAAACAGAGAAAAACAAAGCAAAAATAAAACCATGGGTTATCTCCCAAGAAGTGATTTTATTTAACGCCTTTTAGCTAGGTCCAGAAAGAGAAAATCAAGTGTTTTCAAGTGAAGGAGCATCCAAATCAATAATTTCCTCCAAAACGCCACTTGTAGCAATTGGTACTTTAGGTACCCCTGAAGATGATTCAACATGCAAATCACTTTTAGTTTCACTATAAGTTTTATCAATTTTAAGCACATTAGGGGGTTTTGGTTTAGGCACGTTGGGGACATACATAAATTTTTGCTCTTTTCCCATAAAAGATTTCTCCCTCTTGAACTTAAGAGAAGAAAAAGTTGAACTTAAAGTTTCCATAGCCTCCTCTAGTTTACCAATTCTAATATTTTGATTATCATGGATATTGCTATCCTCTAAAACAGTAATTCTTTTATTGATACTTACTATTGATTCATTAACTTTGCTAGCATTATCAAAGAAATTTGGCAAATTTTTCTCCATAGAGTTTAGCCTTTTTATAACATCATCTAAAGTGATCTCAGTTTTAACAACTTTAGTAGGTGGTGTTCTAACTAAACTTTCAATTAAATTACAGGCTTCCAAAGCAGAAGTCCCTAGAAAATTACCACCTACAAGAGTGTCTAGAACATACCTATACCAGCTAGTAATACCAACATAAAAATTCCAAAGAAGGATCAAGGTAGATTTTTTTTAGTACATATATGATGAGCATCACTTGTTCTGTACCAAGCATCTTTCAAACTTTCTCCTCCTCGTTTCTTAAATGAACAAACCTCTACTTCAGCAACACTCATTTTGGCAAGAAGAAATAGGATAAATAAAACAACTAGAATAAGAAGTATTTTTTTTGTGTTTTTGATAAGGAGAAGCAAACAATACAAAATAAAATAAACTAAGCAAAACAAAAACAAAGTAAAGAGATAGTAAGTCAAAGACTCCCCTGTCAGAAATCCTCTTCCTCCTCGGCAACGGCGCCAGAAAAGAGCTTGATGGTGCAGGGCTTGCACTCGTTGGGATACCCCAACAGGAAGGTATGAAGAGCACAACAACAAGTTTTCCCTCAGAAAGAAACCAAGGTTGAATCGACCAGTAGGAGAAAGAAATCACTTCCGAAGGTTGATGCAGCTGATGTGGCAGGGCACACTACTACCGGTTCAAAAGCAACGTGGAACCTATACAACACAATCAAATCACTTTGCCCTAACGAAGTAGTGAGGTTGTCAATCTCACCGGTTTTGCTGAAAACAAAGAGGTTAAATGTATAGTTTGGAAAACAGTACTTGTTTGCAGTAGATGAAAAGAGAACAGTGATGGCAGTAGGAAAATAGTAGGAGCAGTATGAGAACAATGATCCAGTGGTTGTATTATCAGTATAGAGGAAATGGACCGGGGTTCATAGTTCACTGGTGGTGTCTCTCCAAAACAGATAAATAGCATGTTGGGTAAACAAATTACCGCTGGGAAATTGACAGATATAAAGGGTGCACCTTAGTGCATATTCATGATAAGATTATAACTATGTGATTCATGCGAGCATGACAACAAGATACATAGACCGTTATCCAACTGCATCTATGACTAATAATCCACCCTCAGAATTTCATCCAAGGAAACCTTGGGTATTAAGTTGCAAGCAACAGATAATTGTAGTAAGCAAAGTGTGTAATGCAAACAATGTAAACATCGTTGTTTTCTCCCTAATGGCAACAACACACCCCCCACCCTTTTACGTTTCTGTCACTCGAGCCTGAGTGAAAGGGAGGCATGAAGCCACTATTGACCATAAATACTACCTCTTGGATTTACAAGCATCTACTTGGCCAGAGCATCTACTAGCAACGGAGAGCATGCAAGATCATAAATAACTTACAAATGAAATAACATGATAGATTGATAACCATTGGACATAGCATTCAATATTCATCAGATCCCAGCAAACACAACATGTAGCATTACAATAAGATGATCTTGATTATGTTAGGCAGCTCACAAGATCTAAACATGAGTCATAAAGAGGAGAGAACAACCATCTAGCTACTTCTATGGACCCATTGTCCAAGGATGAACTACTCACGCATCATTCCGGAGGCGGGCATGGTGGTGTAGAGCCCTCCGGTGATGATTCTCTCTCCCGGAAGGGTGCCAGGGAGAGCTTCAGAACCCTCCCGAACTAGGGTAGATGATGATGGCGGCTGCGGATGTTTTTGGTGGAAAAGACTCGGGTATTTAGGGTTAACCTCCCGAGAGGTATAAATAGGCGAGAGGCAACATCGGTAGGTGGCCAGGGGGCCCACACCATCCCCAGGCGCAACCAGAGGGGGCCCTATGGTGTGGGCCCCCTATGGCCCCCTCCGGGTCCCCTTCGGACTCCGTGTGCGCGACAGATTTCTAAGACTTCCGGGCTTCGAATCATCCAATTCCGAGAATATTTCCAGAACAACTTTTGTAAAACAAAAAACAGCAGAAATCAGGAACTGGCTCTGTGGCATCTTGTCAATAGGTTAGTCCCAGAAAATCGATAAAAAGACATAAAGTGTAAAGGAAACATGTACTCCCTCCGTCCCAAATTATTTGTCATTGATTTGTCAAAATGTGGATGCATCTAGACATATTTTAGTGTATTGATACATCCATATTTTGTCAAATCCATGACATTTAATTTGGGACGGAGGGAGTAGCATATAGTATGAAAACAACATGGAACCTAAAAAATTATGGATACGCTTATGACGTATCAGGAAGCACGCGGAGACAAGGATCTATTCCCGAGTTCCTCCTTTTGAGGGGAGTATGTCTCATTGGAGGGGTGTGAGTTTCGCCACGAAGTCATGATATGTCCAGAACGTATCTACTTTTCCGAACACTTTTGCTGTTGTTTTCCTCCAAACTTGTGAGTTTTGAATACAACTAACACAGACTAACGCTGTTTTCAACAGAATTGCCCTGGTGTCTCATTTTTGTGCAGAAAATCAACTTTCAGGAAAATGCCCGGAAAAGATCCGAATGTTCCTATTTTACCTGAAGACCCCCGGAGCCAGAAGACGAGATGGAGAGGGGCCACGAGGGGCCCACACCACCTGACGGCGCGCCCCCCTAGACCGTGCCACCACATGTGTGGCCGCCTCGGGCACTCCCTCAGGTCCCCCTTTCGACTACTTAAGCCTCGTAACCTAAAACATCAGGGGGTTCGTCATATTCCAGAGAGAAACACCAGAGCGCCATCGCCAACTCGAAACCCAATTCGGAATCAGAAGTTGCTGTTCTGGCACCCTGCTGATGTCTACGCACGCTTCTATTCTTGTAGACAATGTTGGGCCTCCAAGTCCAGGGGTTTGTAGAACAGCGGCAAGTTTCCCTTAAGTGGATCAACCAAGGTTTATCGAACCAAAGGAGGTAGAGGTCAAAGATATCCCTCTCAAGCAACCCTGCAATTAAGATACAAGAAGTCTCTTGTGTGCCCAACACACTTAATAAAATTGTCTGTTGTATAGGTGCACTAGTTTGTCGAACAGATAGTGAAATACAAGTAATATGGATGATTATAAGTAGTAATTGCAATCTGAAAAAAATGGCACCAAACAAACATGTAGCAGAACTGGTTGTAAACGGTGTTTCAACGCTTAGAAACAAGGCATAGGGATCATAGTTTCACTACTGGACACTCTAAACAATAATAACATAATTGAATACATAAATATCTTCTCTTCACTATGCTCCTCCGAACCACTCTCATGTTGGATAACGAACATCAATTCATTGCGTAGGGATATGAAAGCACACCTTAGAGTCGCATTCCCCATCTAGGTAACCCCACACTATCACCTTGAGCCCTCGTTGGTTCCAGAAAAACACCACAATTTCATAGAGTTATCCAACACAAATTATATAAACCTTAGCACAAGAGTCACACACGGTGCGCAGACTGTCACCTTCACACCTTAATAAAACCACTTGAGTAGCATAATATATGAAGAGCAAGATCTACTTATTCAACTATATTACAAAGATCATGATCACATAAAGAACACACCATGGGAGAGAGAGGTGAAACATATAGCTACCGATAGATCCCTCAGCCTCGGGGGATAACTACTCCCTCCTCATCATGGGAGTTAGCAATGACAATGAAGATGGCGGTAGAGTCGATGGAGATGGCTCCGGGGGCGATTCCCCGTCCCGGCAGGGTGCCGGAACAGAGATTTATGTCCCCCAAAACTTGTCTTCGATGGTGGCGGAGCTAAGGAACTTTTCGTGGATGGAGGCCGATTGATTTAGGGTTTTGCGTCGGGGGAAATAAATAGGCGAAAGGGTGATGTCGGTGGGTGCCCGAGGGGCCCACACCATGTGGTGGCGCAGCCAGGGGTGCGCCACCCTATGGTGTGGCCACCTCGGTGCCCCCTCCGGGTCTCCTTTGGGCTCCTCTTACGTGTCGGGAAAAATAGGACACTGGGATTTTGTTTCGTCCAATTCCAAGAATATTTCCAGAACAATTTTTCCGAAATAAAAAACAGCAGAAAACAAGAACTGGCGCTGTGGCATTTTGTCAATAGGTTAGTCCGAGGAAACATCCGGAAAACGAAGGAAAACATGTGAAAACATAAAGTAATTGGATAGTAAACAAGCATGGAGCATAAAAAATTATAGGTACGTTTGAGACGTATCAAGCATCCCCAAGCTTAACTCCTACTCGTCCTCGAGTAGGTAAGTGATAACAAAATAATTTTTGAGGTGACATGCAGCCAACACAATCATCATCAACGTTATGTAAAAGCATTGCAAACTGAGATCAAAGTACTCTAAACATAGGCATGATATATATAATCTCAATATTGTAACTTAGAAACTATGTTGCAACATGAAAATTAGCACAAACAAAAGATCATGAATAATAATGCACTGAAAGTTATACGTTTGTTTCGAGCATAGACAAAACATAGCAAAGTGGTATTCCGCTTGTCCTTAAAGTGATAGCAAAACATAAATATCAGGACACGTTCAAATTTCAAGTGGAGGCTAGATACAAATAATTTGAGAACAAGTAATAACATAATCATGAATCAATCAATAATAAATTTTGGGACTGATGCACATTATACTGAGAATGAAAACTATTCTCTCTTAATGGTGCATAAAGTTAGACGATGAAGACTCAACATAAAAGTAAAAGAAAGTCTCTTCGCAGAGGGAAGGGATTAACTTATGTGCTAGAGCTTTTTATTTGATTAAAAAGAGGTATTGAAAACATTTTTTAAGAGAGGTGTATGTCTATGTCAACGAATGGTAAATAAACAATACATTACGTCACAAGTTAACTAGAATTTACAAGAGCGGCTCCCATTGAAGGACGTTCTTTCTATTGGGGTCAGTAGATCACCCCTCTTCTCTTTTGTTTACACAATTATGCATTAACTGATAAATCAGGGGCAAAAAGAGTGAAGAGGATTGTGAAGTAACCAAATTTTGGGGATAGGCACCCCATTGCCAGCTCTTTTAGCGAATTGGATAAGCGGATGTGACACTAGTCCAGGTCCGTAAAGTCCAATGAACAAGTGAAATAAAGATCGTCTACTTACATCCTCATGAGCTAAAACAGAGCACAAAACATGTATAATTTTTGAAGGTTTTAAAGGTAGCACATGAGCAATTTACTTTGGAGTGACGGTTAAATACCACATACAGGTAGGTATGGTGGACATATTTGGCAAACTTTTGGTTTTTGGGAGTTGGATGCACGAGTAGAGCTCATACTCAGTACAGGTGAAGGCTAGCAAAAGGCTGGGAGCGACAAATTAAGAGAGCAATAATGACCATAATCATGCATAGCGACAAAAACATTATTAATCAAAGCGTAAATGATATTATAAGTCAAAAACTAAATGATCACAGAGGCTAGAGGTGACTGGTTTGTAGTCATAACATGGTGTAAGCATGCGCCAAGTCAACCAAATAAAGCATTCGAAGGAGAATACCACAATAATATGCTTCGATATGATAAAAAGAACTCATAATTTATTTCAATGACACATTAAGCAATCTTATCTATTGAGACAATTCATGCTACATCAATAACTACTAAGAGCATGTTTAAAATAACATCTAACATGACATGATAAAGTCTAAACCACAGTCTAAACAAGCTTTCCATTGCACCACTATAAGCATGAAATATTTTACTCTTCTCCAACACCAATGAACTTGTTTGAAACAACTCTCATAGATAATATTCATCAAAGACCAGAGAGAAAATCATATAAAACTAAAGCAAACCAACAAGCTCTAAACGAAATACGAGTGGAAAACAAGGGCTAAACGCAGTACTAGCAAAAAGTGAACACTCACAGAACAATAAGAGTGAAAACTAGAGTGTTCTAAGCAATGAAAACGGAGCGTGTGTCTCTCCAAAAAAAATATGGTAGGATCCATCCATATAGTACAGCAAAGAAAACAAAACAAACTGAAAGAAAATATAATTTTCACACCAAGAATACCAAATAATATATGAAGCAATAAAAATATAGTGTCTTGAAAGAGGACCTGATATTTTTGTTCATGAAGAAGGTGATGTCTTGGGCATCCCTAAGCTTTGAAGCTTGTACTTCTTGGATATATCTTGGGGTGACATGGTCTTCCCCAATCTTGATCTTTTGTCTATCCTTCATCTCATTACATCATTCTTCTCTCGCTACACTTGAAAACTCACTCCATACAAAACTTCACACAATCTTCATTAACAACGTTAGTGTAATCAAAATAATATATCCATTTTAGTTCAGTTTCAACACAAGTATAACACCCATTAAGACATTAGCTACTGTCACAACTTCTTTTAAACCTCTTCACTTTAAAAGAACACCAAAATAAAAAGATTAAGAGGCAAATGCAAATATTGGCAGAAATCTGTCAAAACAGAACAACAGATAAAGATCGATTTTTTAGAAAATATCCTGTTGCTCAAATCAAAAAGTGCAAAACTAATAAAAGTTAGATAATAACTTGGGGCGTGTGTAAAAAACAATTCAGGTCAATTCCACGTTCTGTCTGAGAGAATTAATTTTTCTAGTGGCAGCACAAAATGTGTTTCAAGACAACAACTTCCCCAAATATTACTTCCCCCCTATTAGAGGATACTCTTGGCACTAAAACGAAATAAAAAGGATAAGGAGAGGTTGATATAGAGATAATAACTTCCAAGACTCAAAGAAACAAAAATAAACTGAAAGGAAAAATATAATGGGTTGTCTCCCAAAAGCGCTTTTCTTTAAAGCCTTTTAGCTAGGCATGATAATTTTTGAAGATGCTCACATAAGGGTAAGAGTTGAAAAATAAAAGAGAGCATCAAGAATCATATATAAAACATGTTTATACCTAACACTCTTCATATGTATAGGAGTATTGTAAGAAAACAAATCAATGAAGCACAAAGCTAGCATATGAAGGCAAAACAAGTGAAACTTCAAAAAAAAATTAACCTAAAGAGAGGAGACTTAATATTATTGAGATATATGAAACTGTGTCTTCCTCTTTCATAATGACCAGTGGGTCTCAAAGAAATCCGCATATAGAAGCAACACAAGAGAAAGCTCAAAACTTTCATCATAAATAGAGGAAATTTAATAACATGAAGATTTACAGAACCATATTTTCCTCTCTCAAAAAAATTCTTAGTAGCATCACGAATTGACTCAACAATATAGCTATCACATGAAGCATTTTTATCATGATTAAGAACAAAATTATTATCATTACTCTCCACATAAGTAAAGTCCTTATCATTAGTAATAGTGGGAGTAAAACTATCACATCCATCATTGCAATCATCATAAATTGGAGGAATAGTATAATCATAATGAACTTTATCCTCAGCAGTAGATGGAATGAAAATAGCATGTTCATCATTGTATACATCATATATAAGAGGCATATCATAATCACAATAAAATTTATCCTCAATAGTAGGTGGAACTAGAATACCACAATCATTATAATCATCATATATTGGAGGCAAAGTATCATCAAATAAAATTTCCTCCTCAAAACTTGGGGGACTAAAAATATCATATTCATCAAAACTAGCTTCCCCAATCTTAGACTTTTCCATAGCATTAGCAATAATGGTGTTCAAAGAATTCATACTAATAAAATTGCTACTAGCATGCAAATAAAGTTCCATAGGTTTTTTAATTTTCTCGTCAAAAGCATCATGTCCTAATTCAATGTAAAGATTATAAAGTTCTCTCATATTTTTGTTGTTTTCCATTAAACCTAACTAGTGAAAATAAAAACAAGAAACAAAAATATATAATTGCAGAATCTAAAGGAAATAACTTTGAGCACTCACACACCAGCAAGAGGATGTGAGTAACTTTTACCTTACCTCCCCGGCAACAACGCCAGATAAGAGCTTGATGTCTACGCACGCTTCTATTCTTGTAGACAGTGTTTGGCCTCCAAGTGCAGAGGTTTCTAGAACACCAACAAGTTTCCCTTAAGTGGATCACCCAAGGTTTATCGAACTCAGGGAGGTAGAGGTCAAAGATATCCCTCTCAAGCAACTCTGCAATTAAGATACAAGAAGTCTCTTGTGTCCCCAACACACCTCATACAATTGTCGGTTGTATAGGTGCACTAGTTTCACGAAGAGATAGTGAAATACAAGTAATATGGATGAGTATAAGTAGTAATTGCAATATGAAGTAAAAAAATGGAAGCAAGCAAACATGTAGTAGAACTGGTTGTAAATGGTGTTTCAATTCTTAGAAACAAGGCCTAGTGATCATACTTTCACTAGTGGACACTCTCAGCAATAATAACATAATTGAGTACATAAATATCTTCTCTTCACTATGCTACTTTGAACCACTCTCCGGTTAGATAACGAACACCAATTCATTGTGTAGGGCTATGAAAGCACACCTTAAAGTCGCATTCCCCTTCTAGGTAACCCCACATTGTCACCTTGAGCCCTAGTTGGTTCCAGACAAACACCACAATTTCATAGAGTTATCGAACACAAATTATATAAACTTTAGCACAAGAGTCACACACTGTGTGCACACTGTCACCTTCATACCTTAATAAAACCACTTGAGTAACATAATATATGAAGAGTAACATCTACTTATTCAACTAGATTACAAAGCTCATGATCACATAAAGATCACACCATGGGAGAGAGAGATGAAACACATAGCTGCCGGTAGAGCCCTCATCCTCGGGGGATAACTACTCCCTCCTCATCATGGGAGTCAGCAACGATGATGAAGATGGCGGTGGATTCGATGGAGATGGCTCCGGGGGCAATTCCCCGTCCCGGCAGGGTGCCGGAACAGAGATTTCTATCCCCCTAAACTTGTCTTCGATGGCGGCGGAGCTACATAACTTTTCATGTATGGAGGCTGATTGATTTAGGGTTTTTGCGTCGGGGGGAATAAATAGGCGAAAGGGCGATGTCGGTGGGCGCCCGAGGGGCACACACCACCTGGTGGCGCGGCCAGGGGCGGGCCACCCTATGGTGTGGCCACCTCGGTACCCCCCCCCCCTCCGGGTCTCTTTTGGACTCTGTTGACGTGTCGGAAAAAATAGGACACAAGGATTTTGTTTCGTCCGATTCCGATAATATTTCCAGAACAACTTTTATGAAATAAAAAACATCAGAAAACATGATGCGCTGTGGCATCTTGTCAATAGGTTAGTCCTAGAAAACATCCGTAAAACAAAGGAAAATGAAGGAAAACATGTGAAAACATAAAGGCATTGGATAGAAAACAAGCATGGGGCATAAAAAAATATAGATACATTTGACACATATCATCTGCCGGGACGGGGATTCGGAGGAGATCATCGCCATCGTCATCGCCTGCACTTGTCCATCAACCATCCATGATTCCACCATCCATGTGTGAGTAATCCTCGCTATAGGCTGAGAGGGATGATAGGGATTGGATGAGATCGTTCATGTAATAATTGCCAGATTGTTAGGGCATGGTGCCTAGTATCTGTTGTTAGTACTATCTATCGTTGTTGCAACTTGTTATGCTTAATGCTTGTCACTAGGGCCTGAGTGACATGATCTCATATTTGAACATTTTATTGATTCATGAGGATAATTATGTTTCTGATCATACCTGCAAGTTGTTTACACATATCGTAGTCCGGAACCCGAGGCCCCAAAGTGACAGCAATTGAGATAACCGAACGGGATGGCTGTGATGTGAGGATTACGTGTGTTCATGGAGTGTTAATGCTTTGCTCCAGTGCTTTATTAAAAGGAGCACCTTAATTACCAATAGTTTCCCTTGAGTCCCCGCTGCAAACGGGTTCGTACGACAGAACATGTTGTGCAAGTTTCTCATTGCGAGCACGTACGACTAAATATGGAACACATGCCTATGGTTACCTAGTACTTGGATTCTTTATAATTATTTATCTGCAATTGCCCATATTTTGATTATTATATGAGCTATCTTATCCATGCTACGCCCGTTCATTCATCCCTATGCCTACAATATTTTAATCATGGTGCATACTACGATTACTGTTTTTGTCCTTATATCATTCCTGCTATTGTTTCACTACTGCTACTGCTATAAAACTGTTGCTACTAATAAATTGTTGCGAGCAAGTCTACTTCCAGGTGCCGCTGAATTGACAACTCATCTGTTAAGGCTTATAAATATTGTTTGGCTCCCCTTGTGTGGAATCAATAAATTTGGGTTTTACTTCCCTCGAAGACTGCTGCGATCCCCTATACTTGTGGGTCATCAAGGCATACTCAACGCCACAAAGGCCTGACCCTATTCTCTGATGAACTTCGCTACAAAGACCTAGTTCACTTTCCACTATTGACTCCCTTCGAGGCGGAAATCGGTGCCTTCACAATAAGCTTGAGTCACACAACCACAACTGAATTGGGGGCTCCCAAGAACACCAACAATCTTGCTACAATCAACAAATGAGTAACAATGGAGTCTAGGTTTTCCACAAGGAAACCCTAGACTTGAGTCCCTCAAATGAATGACAGGGAAATGAAGAACGTCTTGGTGAAGTTGTAGATCGGGCCCTTCTCCTTCAATCCTCCAAAGATCAATGAGTTTGGAGGGAGGGATTAGGATAAATATAGCTTTTGGTGAGCTGAATAAATGGATCTTAAATGCTTGGACGAACTAGAGCTCTTGGGAGAGAAAGAGGGGTATTTATACCCCCTGAATAAATGTGGTCGGTGGAGTGAAGGAATGGACCGGAATTTCCGGTTCAAACTTAAACCAGATATTCCGGTTGCTTGGTCTGCTTCAGATCTGACCTCTTTGTAGGGGTTGACAAAACTGGATATTCTAGAAATTTCCGGTACACTCTAGTGTCAACTTGGTTCTGGGACTTAGCCATTTTCTGAGTCGTTTTTCTCCAACCGGATATTTCGGTAGCCAGGAAATTTCCGGCTCGCTTTTGTCCCAAAAACCTTTAGTCCTTAGCCGTTTTCTGCGAGACCTAGAACAAACCGGAATGCCAGAAATTTCGGGTTGGAAATTTCCGGCTACCTCCAACCCCAGAAAGTTTCTTTCCTTAGCTGATTTCACAAGTGTCTTCCAGAACCAGATATTCCAGTTGGCCAGAAATTTCCGGTTGGAAATTTTCGGGTTGCCTTCTAAAACTGTGAAGGCTGATCTACCTTCACACTTTTTGGTGTTTGATTCTTATGAATAAATTTAGTAACCTGCATCACTTAAAACCTGATTAAAAATATTATTAGTATTGTTAACTAACACAAAAAACACTAGGATCAAGAAATTCTCTTTCAAAGTGTGTCTTGAAGAAGTGAACATTGTGTGATCATTCATGATTACCTTCAATAAATCATCATAGTGCAAGATTCGATTCAAGTTGATCAACTTGCAAAGCATATATGGTGTACCAAGTGGGATCAAGTGATCATGTGGTATAGTAAGCATTTGTCAATTGTGCTTTGTGAACTAACCCATGATATATGCGCTTGGTGTTTAATTATGTGGTTGGGTATCTTTGCATGGGGTTGAATCAAAAGGAATATTTTTATAACCCATGAGTGGATGTCATCAAGTGTTGATTTTCATCAAGATTGAGAAGTGCAAGTTCAACATGAGAATCTCGAAGATCACATGCTTGAAGCTTGTTGTCCATTTTGTTTTAATATACATTTTAATATACTCTTACATGATGCTTTCCCATAGTGGAGTATGGGGGAGCAATTTGCAGGTCTTCACCAAGCAAATGAAATCAAGAAAGGTGTTCCATCTTGAGTCGGGCTTGATAGTCATCATCTAGCTCAAGTGGAATGTGCAAGGAAAATGTACTACCTTGATAGGTTTTCTATTTTACCGTTCTCAAACTAGTTTTTGGGCAACTGGGTTATAGGATTGATAGTCGTACTGTCAAGGGGGCACTCGGGTGAGTATCCTGTTCACATCGTTCATAGAAAATTCAAAGCTTTGCATATTTTGCATCATATTTCTTGGCTGGTATATGATTTTTCTTGATGTGAGGTTTTATATCTTGACGTTATCTTCATGGAAAGCTCAAATTCATTAAAAATGGATTTCTTATGGAAAACTTATAGCACTTTTGGTGTTGGAGGTTTTACCAGTTGTTTTTTATAGATAGGTATAACTTTTCTTTAATTTTTTTATTATCCCTTGTTGGAGCATGATTTTCTCTGTGTGATCTTATATTTATCGTTGTGGTGATTCCAACGAGCCCAAGATCATAAAGAACAATTTCCGGATGCAAAAGATATTGTCGTTTTCGTGTGGTCAGTTGAGCGTTGATTCCAGGGCTGGTTCAACCGGCCGGGAACCGACCTCCAGGCCGAAAACCCCTTCTGTTGTGCCGGACATCAAAAGTAAAGTTTGAAATGTTGGGGCAAAGTAAATTTGTGTGTTGCTTTAGGCTCACATCATCAAAAGTTTATGGCACCTTGCAGGAGATCTCTAAGTCCTAATGGTTCGATAACCTTAGTCTCAAAACCGAGGTAAAAAATTCTGCTACACTACATCACCTTCCTCTTGGGATCCCCAACGGGTGGTTGTTGTTCACCGGATCATCCTTGTTCATGTCACCAGGATGGTGAGGACGTTGGACGCGGGGCCAAAGCACTTCCACCAGCGTGTGAGGTCACTGAAGATTCACTTCATTGTCTCATTGTTCATGTCACCAGGATGTAAGCCAATGATTCTTAGTGTGCATTGCTCTCCCACGTTCGACGACGTCCCATTGTTGGTCTCCGTCTCATGGAAGTGAATGAGGTGGAGGGAGTCAGAGTCGGGGAAGATGTCGTTATCCTTCATGTCATTGTGGTCGTTTTGATGACAATGAGCTCGCCGCCGCAGCGGTAGCCGTGATCGTAGAACAGGCGGGCGCCAAGGGGGTTGACGAAGCAGACCTTCATCGCCCAAACTGGTTGATTGCGAGGTCATACATGGGGTTGTCTAGCGTGTGAACTTTGTGGTAGCCCACGCTGATGAAAGGGGTGGACCTTATCAGAGCCATGTGCCTGACGACACACACCTACGCCCATCATATAAATCCGATTTCCTCAAACAAGCCACTCGACAGTGAGACAGGAGCACAAACCGGGTCCAGACGACCCTCGGCATACACCAGATGCGCACACTAAGAAGTCGTTACCGTTGTCTTCCACCAACCCATCTTCTGGAAAGATCAACACAATGACCTTGTCGGACCTGCCGACGACGTCACCACGATGTGAGACAACTCCACCTTCCTGCACACATCCATCATCACGCATCTGCCATAGAGGCTCCGCTGCACCAAGCCACCGAGACCCGTCGTCTTCGACGTGGTAGATATGACGCCACTCCGCCAAAAGGCCCCTCGAGGCAGAATTTACTCCAAAAATGATGCCCCTAGGAGGGTGCGACGCGATGCCGCCGTCGTCCGATCCGGGAGAGGAGACCCAAATCTAGGGTCTCCCCCGGAGCAAACGGTCCTTCCATTTCTGTCGACGTGGTGGTCCAACATAGCCATGTATCCGAGATCCCACGAGAAATTAAGAACTCCAGCATTGTGTCTCCAAGGAGATTGACGGCGCCACACACAACCATTAATCTGTTCGGCATGCCAAACCTGAGGTTTTCCTCGGAACTCGATAGGATAGCCACCATGACGATGCCCTCCAAGGAGGTTAGCGCCCCCCCCCCCCCCACAAACGCCACCGCATCATCCACGACGGAAGATCCGGACGAGAGATTTCTCCCCAGCGCTAGTCCCTCGAACTCGAACAGGTGTAGACCACCGCCGCAAAAGAAGGAGCCATATCAGGCCAGACAGATCCGAGTGCGCCTGGGTGGATCGGCCGCCACCACCTGCAGCCTGCCTTGCTGTCCGCCGCATCTCCGCCGTGCCAAACGCTCTACGCCGGAGGACGGACACGTCATGATGCCCGACAACACTATGCCCTAACCTGAGATTCAAATTCTCTCCGACATAGTGTAGAATTGTCAATCAGCTACAATTTTGACCGTCGTGATAGCTTTTGTTAGTTTGAGACTTTGAGGAGTGGGGCATGTAGGTGTTTGTTTTACATTATGCATGCTTTGTTTTTTGTCATCAACACTCGAGTAGGCACTCATCTAGCTGTATACGCAGAACTACATGATATCCTTCAGTCTTTATGTGTCCTTGCATATATATTCAGCATTCTCCTCGGCTGAGTATTGTACTCCCTCCGATCCATATTAATAGGTGCTGAAGTGGATGTATTTAGACATGTTTTATTATTAGATACATCCACTTCAGCACCTATTAATATGGATCGGAGGGAGTACTTAAAAAGTTATCCCATTCTTCAGCCTGACATGGGGAGGGAAGCCGTGTGAAGAGATCCTGCCTACGAGCCGGATCTCTGGTTGAGTCTGGTAAGGTACCCTGACCTGAGGTGCGCTGAAGTGGTTGAAGAGATGGTAATGCCTGAGATTGCAGGGTTTTTTTTTGGCATGCAGCGACTGAACAACTCATGTAAGCGAACCTCTACACTCTCATTCCACACTGGTGACGATCAACAGGGAATGGCTAGAGCTAACCAACAAGGCACATCAACAAGACACAGTTAAGCATGGAACACGGATCAATTTCAGGAAAGTACATCAGCAGCAAATCACTGAAGAGAATCAAAGCTTGGCAGTTCAAATGGTCACTCGAACCAGCGACCATGCACCAGTTACACTTCCAGTAGTAGTACAAGTCTTCCATCCAAGGAGAGATAAAAACAAAGTAGCCGAGATTGTTCACCCAGCATTTCGATCATACCATCAGGTATACCAGGAATTAAAGACATAGTAAGCTACTTATGCGCAAAAAGATGCCAAAACATGCATGTCATCAGGACGGACCATACCCATTGCACCCACTCCATAACTTGAATTCAGCACTACACCTGCAACCTGGATCCAAGGAAAAAAATGGACACATGAACATAAGTACTACTACTACCACTACAGCCGCATGGCGTTTGAAGTTATGGATGGAATCTGAGGTTACCTAGGAGACTGTTAGCCCAAAACACTTGCTTCATCTTCCTCCAATTCATCCTATGAATGTCTGCCTGGTTTCTCCCAACAAGTGGTAGTCCCCTGGTGATGGCTGGTACGGTCGCGTGAAAGTTTCTTCAGCCAAGTTGATGCCATCAGTCCAGTTCCCTTCAGAGGTAACAAATACTTATATTAGTCAAAAGCCCTTCCACAAATCAGGATATGTGAAGCATCAATCAAATGAGCCTTAACATTATCTTGCTGGCAATCCATTTACAATTTGTTAGAACTATTTTTTCTCATTTAATAATCAAATGAGAGAAATTTGCGGGGTAATGGTTCTGTTCAGTTTTCAGAGAATATTTTTTAGATAAGGAACATATATTAATAGCGTGGAGATACCAATTACACCCAGCAAATTGGGCCTGCCTTATTTTTATTAATCAATGCTTCTTATCCAATCTGTTACAAGTAATATTCTCGTATGAAACCATAGCGGCTACTCCCTCCGTTCAACAATAGATGACTTTCACTTATCTAGATATGGATGCATGTATATACTAAAACATGTCTAGATACATCCATATATAGACAAGTGAAAGTCATCTATTGTTGAACGGAGGGAGTATTAAGCAAGATCGTTTTATTAGCTAGTAATCACATAACTCACCCATTAAAATAAGCCACGCGAAAAGTTAGCACATATAATGCCCCCTAGTGAAGATTACTACTAGTATTTCAGCATCAGATTATACACATCTACAAGTCGTACAACCAATAAACATAACTGGTATGATGGGCACTTCCATCGTGGACCCCAAGTCGAAATGTTTTGGCACTCTTGTGGCCATACTCAAGCACTGCAATGGAGCATAACCATCCTCAAGTAGTCCATGCATGAACTGTTTTGACGAATACTGAACAGCTAGCCTTATGAGAAGTAGGTAAGTTGATCACACTAAAGAAACACATTACATTGACAAAAGGCTCAAAGGAAAACTAAAAAAAGTAGAATGGGGACTAGCAAGAGGCAAGACACCAGCACAACATCCAAAAGAACAACACTGTTGGGGCAGCAGTTCATTACTCATCTCCTGCACACTACTACAAGCTAGAGAGCAGTCCAATTAGAAGGGGAATGAATTGGACATACAGCAAGTACACACTATAGGTCAAGATAAGAAACATAAAAACAAAAGAATATGTAGCAAGTACATATATACCTACATTCTCTTAGTAATTGCACTCTCACCCATAAATTATCAGTGAAAAGTAGTCGTTTTAAAGATTACAAAGCATCTATGCATCCACATATCGTAGAGCCAACTAACATGATTATTATGATCGCCACATGCATCATTTTGAGGACCCCAAGTCAAAATATTAGTGCAAAACTATCCTTAAACAATAAACAGTCCATGCATGAATTATTTTAGTATTGTCAGCTATAGAAGAAAATTGTGGTAAGAAATATTAGTCAAAAGCCTTTCGACAAATCAGGATATGTAAAGCATCAATCAAATGGCCATACTTAAGCACTGCAATGGAGCATAACCATCCTGAACAACTAGCATTAAGAGAAGTCAGTAAGTCTATCAACCTAAATAATCACATTACATTGACAAAAGACTCAGAGGAAAACTAAATATGGTATAATTGGACTAGTCCAGAGGCAAGAAACCAACATAACATCCAAACGAACAATATTATTGGGCAGCATTTATATTGCTCACATGCTGGCATGCTGCACACTAGTACAAGCTAGACAGCAGTCCAATTAGAAGGGGAATGAATTGGACATACAGCAAGTACACACTAGAGATCAAGATGAGAAACATAAAAACAAGAGACTATGAAGCAAGTACATACCCATATTCTCTTAGTAATTGCACTCTCACCCATAAATTATCAGTGAAAGGTAGTCATTTTAAAGATAACAAAGCATCTACGCCTCCACAAGTCGTAGAGCCAACTAACATGATTAGTATGATCGTCACATGCATCATTTTGAGGATCCCAAATCAAAATATTAGTGCAAAACCATCCTGAAGCCGTCCATTTTTATTTTT
The DNA here is from genome assembly GCA_028641055.1 of Alopecurus myosuroides. Taxonomy (NCBI): domain Eukaryota; kingdom Viridiplantae; phylum Streptophyta; class Magnoliopsida; order Poales; family Poaceae; genus Alopecurus; species Alopecurus myosuroides. The sequence goes on from CM054058.1 coordinate 357,572,782, forward strand.
ATTTTTGAGAAATGGACAGAAAAGTTTTAAGTGTGTCACAGTAGGACGCAGCTTGCCGCCGCCCACCCCCACAGTAGAAAAGATGGAACGGGATACAAAATCACAAATGGCATATGGGCATCAAGAAATGATCATGATCGTCCACGACCGGGCAGGAAACCTGCGCAATATCAATAAAACAGTATTCTTTTTCTGCATCACTCGTATAGCAATTGAACGCTAGAGCACTACAGGCTAACGGACCACCTAATTAGACGGGAAACAATGGACATTCAGCACAATTGTCAAACAATAGAAGAACAGACGTAAAAAACAGGGGATGATGGTATCACATTACCTGAGGAGAGTGCCCGCGGCAGCTCCCAAGCCCGAACGAAGCGGCTGGCGATGCACAAGCTCGGCGGCGCAACCACTCCATAGACCTTGCACTCCACGACCTTGCGAGCACGCACGTCCACTCCGAAGAGGTGCTCTTCCAGGAAGAAGTACACCACGTCGGGGTTCTTGGGGTGAATCAACGCAAGCGCGGGGATCTTCCTCGGCAGCCTGGTCGCCTTGTAGCTCTGATCGGCCCAGATCTCTGTAAACCTCACCTCGTGCTCCAGCGTCCACTCCATGGAGTCTGGATCAGCCAGCGTCCACACGCTAATGGTCGGAGCACAGTTGCCACGAGCACGCTTGCCCATGTACGTGTCCACGAAACGCAGCTTGCCGCTGCTCACCCCCACGTAGCGGTATTTGTCGGAGATTCCCCAAGCTTCCCTGCATTTCAGCACCGTCTCCGGCGGGAACGGGATGAATCCCAGGACCGGCTCGTCGGCGAAGGGGTCGCAGGTGATGACGCCCCATGTGAGGTCGACCCACCAGAGCCTCCCGTGGTGCGAGAGCACGCGGATGGGAGCCCATGGCCGGGGCGGGAGCGGGTAATGGACGCGCTTCTCCACCCACTCCCCAACCTCGGAAGAGAAGCAGAGGAGCGTGGCTTTTTGGTTGCCGATGATGGGCTGGAGCTCCGCGACCATGTAGTGGCCGCCGCCGCCAGGGGAGACGGCAAGGCCGAGGAGGGCCTGATTCAGGATGGTTGCCTCGGGGTCGGGGAGCTGGAACGCTGAGGAGGTGGTCGCGTCGAGCACGAAGTAGCGCCGTTTGAAGAATCTCCAGCAGACGGACCTGTTGTTGGGTCGGTGGATGACTTCACGGGTCGGGTTGGAGCGCAGGTTGGCCTGGAGGAGAAGCAGGCCGGAAGGTTCGGCGGCGAGGACGAAGGGGAAGAAGTGTGGAGTGGGGGGATCCGGAAAGACGCGCGGGGAGACTGTGAGGATGGAGACGCGCGGCGGCGCCGTGAGCGCGACGGAGACGTCATCGCCGTCCGCCGGCGTGGAGACACGTGGGATGCTGCCGAGGATGACCCATGAGGACGACGGTGGCGGCGGCGGCGGCGGCGAGGGCGGAGACGCCATCTGTGGATGGTCTTGGGCTTGGGCTGGCAACGAAGCCGAGAAGGGCAATGGAAAAAGGGCAGACCTTTGGTGTGGTGCGGTCTGTGGAGAGTCGTGGGATGGGTGGCGTGGTGCGGAAGAAGGCGCAGAGCTGAGATAGCAGCGGGGAACAGGGGAGTGACAGCCTTTACAGTTTGAACGTTTCTTGTCGTTTTTCTCGGGTGCTTCCTTTACCTTCATCCTGATTCATCCGATTTATATACTTCCTCCGATCCATATTAATGATCGCTAAATCGCGTTTGCACAAAACTGTAACTTTACCTTAAAAAAGTACGATCGTTCTGTAGATACTTTATAGGAGGCAATTCAATTTTCATGCATAAGTAAAGAAACAATCATATAAATTTAAGTTTAAAATGCGCAATTTACGTAAATATCTTCAAGATTGGGCTACACACTACTGGGATGCATAGAAAAGGAAAAAAAACGTCGGTGTTCCATTATTGATGAGCTGGACTGGTTCGCATAAATACGGCTTTTAACTGTGCAAGATATTGAAACCATGTATGATGTGCGAGGAGAAACTCAAATGGTACTAGAGATCTAAGGCACAATTCATGAAGAAGACTCAGATACGAGATATCTATCTATCTATCTATTATATACTAAAAGCAATATATAGGTCTAAAATAGAGACACCACGTTGAGCCACATCATTTAAATTATATGGACGGTTGGATCTATAATTTATGGCTAAATTTTAACAAGAGATTAAATGATACATAACGGTCTGACTAAAAAATAGATATACGTGTCAAATATGTAGCACATGACAGGGGGATACAAAAAGAAGCCATCACGTACCCTTTTTTTGTAATAAACCTGGGAGCTTTATTGATTAAGAGACAAATGGGTACAATTAGCCTTCAGGCTGCTGACAAGAAACGGCAGGCATTCAGTGATCCAGCAGTCTGAACCTGGAATGGTACAAGCCCGCTTTGCAGAAATGTCCGCAACCTTATAGCCTCTCTCTTAACATGCATAATAGAAAAAGAAAGAAAAGTAGAAGCAATCTCTCCAACTTCATCTAAGATAGGCGCCACGATTGATTTGGATCCACGGCGCGACTTCCAGAGGTTAACAACCTCTACGCAATTCATCTCCATGATCACATGCTGGAACCCTCTGAGGTGTGCAAAAATTACTGCTTCTTTTAGCGTCAGGGTCTCGCTGATCAGTGGATCCATAACTCCAGGGAATTGCTTGCACCATGCACCCAAAACGGCGGCATGTGAACGAGCTACACCCCCTCCACCTCCATTGCGACTGCTCGTGTCCACTACACCGTCAGTGTTGATTTTAATCCAACCCGGATCACGTGGACGCCAACAATGCTCCACTGTGGTCGATCTGCCTCCACGTGGAAATTCCAGCATAGAGAGATCCTCACAGATCTTTCCTATCAAGTGTATAGGTTCAAGTCTCTCTTGATCGTGAGTCCATCGATTCCTCGCACTCCAAATGGAATGCATGATGGTTGTAATTTTGCTTCTCTCCTCAACAGAGAACATAGGATCCTGGGAAATGTCTTTCGTCGGCCAGGTCATCTTGTGCAGCCGTGGAAGCTTGAGATCAAGAAGTCCGTGTGCGGCTGCCCAATATTGTTTTGCATGGGAACAAGTTACCGGGGCATGGTATAAATCCTCTCCCTTGGATTTACAAATATCACACAAAGCAAATCGTCTAAGGTGGCGATGTTTGAGAGTGGCATAGTCAGGTAGAATCCCTCTGACCACACGCCACCAGAAAACTCAAAATCTCGGGATGACCTTGAGTTTCCACAAGGCGGACCATAGTTGTATATCTGAAGATGAAGACCCCGCTGTCGTCCCTTTCTCTAGAGCATAATGCTCGTTGCGAGTCACCAGACAAGGTAGGATGGTTTTACAGAATATGATCCATTCCTTTCAAGAGACCAAGCAAGAAAATCTTCACCACCACCACTTCTCAAAGGAATATTTAGAATAGCATCGGCGTCTGGTGCTAAGAAATTATCTCTCACCACACCAATTTTCCATGTATTATTATGTCCATTAATCATATCTGAGACACGGGCTAAAGGATCCTCCCCTTGTCTGTCCATTGGAATATGTGACAGTGAGTTTGGGATCCACCGATCTGTCCAAGTGGCAATTGATAATCCAGAGACGACACACTTAATTAAGCCCTGGTCCAAAGCTGACCTGCCTACCACAAATAGCAGAAGCCGATGAGGGAATGGTTGCATCCAAGAAGGAAGAGTTTGAGAAATACCTCCCTTTCAATACACGTGCACAAAGGGTATCCGGATTCGTGAGAAGGCGTCATCCATGCTTGCCCAGAAGGGCCAAATTAAAGAGCTCAAGAACCTTAAACCCCATGCCACCTTTCACTTTAGGAGTAGCAAGTCTATCCCATGATAACCAGTGCATAGCTCGTTTATCAATCGAGCTACTCCAAAAGAACCTCGCCATATATGACGATAGTTGTTTGCACGCCTTCTTAGTGAGAAGGAAGCAACTCATACTATAGTCTGGAATGGATTGGATGACTGGTTTCATAAGCATCTCCCTCCAGCACAAGCAAGGGTCTTCTCGGACCATCCTTGCATTTTTCCCCGGCAACGCTCGCCAACATGGGAAAACGTACCACTGGTTATCCTGCCAACCGCAGTCGGGAGCCCCAAATATCGCTCAGTAAAGGCTTCAACATGAATACCCAAAACCTGTTTGAATGTTTCTCGATCTGCAAGAGAAGTGTTCGGACTGAAAAATACTGCACTTTTATGACGGTTAACCGCCTGTCCAGAACACGCAGATTATATCCTTAGAATGTCGTTCAGCCGATGGGAACTTGGAAGACATGGCTTAAGGAAGATGAGACTGTCATCGGCAAAGAGG